>CM034155.1:472245634-472970634 GCA_019776745.2 Taxus chinensis
ATGCTAAAATTTTGGTGAAGGATTTTTGGGGTATGTGTGTTCTCAGTTATAACTTCTTGAGGAAAATTTAAGGTACATGTGTGTTCTTAGTTTTACTGGCTTTGAGAATTCTATGAAGGAAAATCTAGTCCTTAGTGTCTGAAAGGTAAATGAGTTTGTCTCCCTCAAAATCCTTGCATAATGATGGTTTGAAAGTGAAGTATAAGGTCCTTTTACAAGAGTTGCATGCATGGTTGATCATGAAAATTTAAATTTAAGTGTTTTAAAAGTCATACAATCAAAAGACTAGATATTGTAGGTGTTTTGAATCGAGTTTTGATGTCTCTGAAATGCAATGTTATTTGGCCCATATAAGCTTGAGATGAAGCTTGCTGTTAACATAATGATGGAGTTTAAAAGGATGAGCCCTCTAGAAAATTATTTAGAATCCATGAGTGTGTGATTGGGGAGTGCATGGAATTTCTTACTTTATCAAGGAAAAAATTATGAGTTTAAAGGTCTGGTTATTGCTTATTTTAAATCCACATAATATTACTTGAATAAGAGTGTTGAAAGCTCCTCTTTGTAATTGAAGGAGGATATACATAATAATATACCATCATTATTCCATGCTCTATAAATACTTTTAAAGTGAAATCACCAGTAGTTTAGTTGATCATCCTCCATGACTACAAATTTATGTCCTTCAATGTTGTGTTGAAAGCTCCAAAGAAGAATGGGTGAGTTAAGAAGTGTTTATAGGAGTTAAAGGATATAAGAACATTTTAGTAACAAATCCATACATTGCTTTGGGGATATATTTTACAACTTTTTTTTTTAAGAGAGCTAGAAAACAAGCTCATATGTCGGTGAAGGAAGAAGAACAAAAATCTGACAGGGAAGGTTTACAAAAGAACCAAGTCAAATATGGTTAAGAATCAGTTTTGCAGGTCATTATTAATAGAATAAATATGTTAGTTATGTCAGAAGGAGCAGCAAGTTTAGGAGGATTTCCAAGTACTTTGTAAGAATGTTAATCATCTTTGGAAAGGTTTGTGCAATTGTAAGGTTTTTCATTTTAAAAAATCAAAGGTAGTCACAAACAAGAGGACAAATTTTTTATAGAGGTCACATTTTTGCTTCCTAATTTTGATTAAAAGTGAAGTTCAAAGAGTTATTTGTTATAAAGTGGAAGTGCAAGAGACTTTTGAGAAGGTTTGATTTGAAGATTTAAAATATTTGTTTGTGTATGTTTGATTGATGTGCCTATTGGAGAACATAGAAAAAGGTGATGAAAAAGTTAGAGAATAATGTAATGCATAAATAGACTGAAATTTGCAGCATGTGTGTACATGAAAAGAGATGAGTTTGAAGATATTATCTGATTTGAGAAGCAGAAAAAGAGTGTGTGATAATGTCTTGATATAATAGTACTTGCAACCAAGATGGAATGATAGTTGAGAAGAGAGAGGATTTGAGCTGGAGAAGTGATAAAAATGTGAAGAAGTCTAAGTGTATGCTTAGCAATAAGGGAGTTGAAGCTTCCTTGTAAGTAGCAACTTACAAAAGGATCAAGTTGAAGCTTCCTTGGTCGAAATGTTAGGAGTTGAATATCCTATGAGAGTTGAAGCTTGCTAAAGGTCAAGTGACAACTTGACTAAATTTTGGAGTTTCAACTCTAACTAGAGTGGATGCTCAACGTGAAATCAGTTGTAACAATTACATGACCTTTGAGTCCAAGCCAATTCTTTGGAGTTTTAGTGGGGTTTTTCTCCTTTGCAAGGGTTTCCCACAATTAAAATATTGTGACTTTTTGTATAAATTATTTTTGGGAATGCTTGTGTCTGGATTTTGTCTTCTTATTATAACAAGGTTAAGGAAATTGAATTGTTTATAAAATTTTGAATATAAAACATTGATTCACCCCCTTCAGTGCCTAAAATTTCCAACAACCCTTTCTTGTATTCACGACATTGATATGTGACATGCCCCCATCATTTATTATAAGTTAAATAAATTGGTGTTTGGATCTTTTCATATTTTTGGCACCTAATTAATTTAGTAAGAAAGAAGAGAGGAAAAATATTTATTTAAAATGCATATAAAAGAGTATAAAAATATTGCTAAAAGTTAGAGGACGGCTTGACCTAGGATTGATTGAAATTGGGAAAGAATTGTGTTAATGAATTATGTTTGCACCCCATTGGAAAAGTGGATCTTTAGCCTATGCAAATGTTGTATTATTTAGTTCACACAATATAAAATAATGGGCTTGGAATTTAGTAGCCGATTAGAGGGAAGGAAGAGGGAGTTAGATAAGAGCCATAGATTTGGTTGTTTATAATTGTCATAGTGATTGATAATCTAGATGGCTCTACGATATTTTTTTGTAAGTATAAAAAAATGCTGTTGAAATTGAAATTATCTGGAATGCTTCTAAGTTAGGAAAATACACAGTAAATGTGGGTATAGGAAGTTTAAAGATTGATGTTGATCATGAAGAAAAGGAATTGGGTTGTTTTAGGCACGATAAATCCCCCTTCAAGTTGAACTTTTGCAATGGTTAGAATTTAAATGGTAGATTTAACTCAAAAAGAACAAGAAAAAGTATAATATCGATCCCAACCATGTGGGTTTATGCTACGAGAGGACGAAAGATATAAACCATTTGCTTTCTCATTCCCTTTTATAGTTGAAATGGAGAAATTGGTTGATGTACAAAAGTTGAAACTTCCATGGTTAAACTAGAGATCCTTTCTTTCTATCTCTTGTCTAGTCTAGGTTGCCGCCGTTGAGACAGAAGGAGGCTTTGCCTCCATAGGGGTTGTAGTAATTTTGTTGATTTGGCACCTTGATGGAAAGAAATAAAATGATATTTCTTGGAGGAGTTGATCCAACGGGGAGTGTCTTAAAATCGATAGAAATGGAGGTCTCATGAGAGTATTCATAATTAGAAAGGAATAGTCTTTATCTTCAAGAGACTAAAGACATTCTAAAAAATTAAGAACCAAAAATTAAAAATTTCAATGTTGTTGGTTCCTGTTCTAAGGTCAAGCAAAAAAAAATTATCCTTAATCTCACTTAGGAGATCAAGCATTGGTTGGACTCCTCCCATAAGCTCTTACAAATTAAATTTTAATGGAGCCTCTAAGTGAAATCCAAGAATTTTTGATGCTAGATGTTCTATTAGAAATGATAAGGGGAATTTATTTATGTTGGTTCCTTTTGGATGAGTGCTGGGAGTTGCAATTTTGTCAAAATCTAGGTACTTGAAAAAGGTTTAAAATTAGTAATTTCCTTTGAAATTGTAAAGATCAAAATCGAAGGTGACTCTCAGGTGATAGTTAATTCTGTTGTTAATAGAAAAGCTTCTTTATGGAAATCAATTTAATTTTAAGAAAGGTCTTGTTTTATTTAAGGCATTAGGAGTGCATATGTTTGGGCCAATAGTGGGACAAAGCTTACTCAGGGTGAAACCATTAGTTCAAATGCGAAAGATTGGAAAATCTTTAAGATGACTTAATGTTAAGCACATTCAATTCATAATGATATTGGAGACTATTCTCACGTGTGGGTGGGTGCGTGGGTTAAATTATGATCGAGGGTATTTTCTTCCATCAGTATTACAATTGAAAAAATAAACCATGGAGTATCCAATGCTTTCTCTTCTTCAGTTTACTAGTTTGGATGCGGAGATGGCCTTCCTTTTTTGAATTTCTCGAAAAGAATGTGTTTTTAATATTTTTTATCGAATCTAAGTAGACTTTGGTGAAATGGAAGAATTCTAGGGGAAAAATTACATGTAATTATATTTCCACTCCAGTGTCAAATCTTAGGTGGCTACTAAGTTTTTGGAATGTCTTCATATTATAAACCTTGACATAAGGCTACAACGGTTGAAATTGGGCGGAAATGGATTGTATTGAAGCACACAGTCAGCATGGAGATAGTGGTGGAGAACACTTGTCTTGCATCTTGGCCCTTGTTTTATGAGGCATTCGTATGTCAATTCGGATGGGTGGACAAAGAAGCTTTTGTAAAATTAGGTAAGAGGTTTGAAATCATGAAATATTTTGTAGCGTCAATGATTAATTTCTACAACAAAAAGAACATGATGTGCTAAGAATTCCATGTATGGGTTTGGAAGCTCTGTCTGCTTCGCTTAACCTATCTCCTTTATGTGGGGAGGAGCTTTGTGACTTGGCATCAACAGGATATTAGAGGCTTGCCTTAGTTTTGGGCCTAGGGTTTTCAGGGTGGGAGATTCTCTGCATGTTGTTGGTGTTGTGGCAGAGGGGTGGATGATGTTATCGTCATCTCATCGAATTTTGAGATCTAATGTGTTAATTAGATAATTTTTATTTATATCTATGAATAAAATTATAGATGTTTTGGGATAGATCCCCAGTAGTGTATATAAAATAGTTTTGTATAATTTTGGAAGTTTCTTCTTGGTAGGTAAAGGGAAAGGAACCCTCTAACCCTTGTTTACTTATCCAATTTTTTTTGTAGAAAATGGTTAAATTTTAAACCTAAACGTCAATATGATATGTTCAAAAAAGAATTGCTCATCCCGTGCTACGGATAAGAATATAATTTGACTGTATTTTATGTCAAAAAATTCAAAAAATGTCTAAATGATCAAGTTTAACACTTGGTTGCAACATTTTCTCTAAAAACAATCTATTTTATCACATGATATGGTAAGCGACAAGAATTAATGAAAACACGGAAAGTTATGGACAATGGACAACAACACCTTTAGAATAAGGTCAACACAAATTTTTATTATAAACATGGCCACCAATTAATTTAGAATAATTCATTAGAAAATTAAATATACACATAATTACAAACCAAAAGAGGGGCAAAGGTTTTATTAGATTAGTTGTTATCCTGAACCTGATCATATATATAGAGATATCCTTTTGACTATGGTCAAAGCCCATACAATTAGATTGATTCAATGTGTTTGTATTGAAATAATGCCTCTAAAACTTTATCCATTACACTTTTTCTTCATCCTGTTTAGAATGGGAAAAAGGAAGTCTCTTTGAAGTTCAAACTAATTATCAATGGATGTCTTGCAATTCTTCATCAATAAAAGAGGTGAGAAGAAGAATTACGATTCTTCATCCCTACACACAGTCCTTAATCCTTTAATTTTGATTTTGGCTTGGTTTTGGGATAAAGAGCCACCTTAGGCTTCTCGCTACTCAGGTAGGTCACTATAAACTGTAGTTAGCAATATCACATACCACAACATTTTATGGAATTGGTGAGATGCCTCAAGGATTAACCTGTGTATCACTATTTAATCTTGATTCATATTACACCTTCCAAAATGTTGTATCAGTATCACTATCCTAATCCTTTCTTGTCGTGTAGGACGTTGAAAATGTGACATGACTCCATCATTTATAAGTTAAATAAATTGGGGATCGAAATTGATCATATTTTTGGCACCTAATATATTTAGTAAGAAAAAGAAAGATAGTTAAAATATTTATCGTGGTATCAAAATGTATTAAATTTTATTAAAATTTGTATCACCGCCGACTTAGACTGGTTGAATTAATACTTGTATTTGAATTCAATTAAGTTGGAACACTAGAAAGTGGAAACTTATTAGATGCAAGTGTTGTATTGTGTAGTTCATATACTAGAAATTAATGGGCTTGGCTGGTAGTGGCCATTGGAGCTAGTCGTTAGATAAGAACCTAGTTTCTTGGTTTTATAACTTGCCAAACAATGATTGACAACCATCTTGTTACATTTATCATGGCCAATGACCCAAGTTCCCAACTCCCATGTTAGATGCTATGCCTATTGATAGAAATGACCACCAATGCATTTATTTCGAAAACCTAATATTTTAGATGTTCTGGAGTCATTACTATTATTAGACACACACACACATTGAAAAATGGTTAAATTTTAAACATAAACGTCAATATGACATGTTCAAAAAAGAATCATCCATCTTGTGCTATGGTTGAAAATATAATTTTATTGTATGTTATGTCTAAAAATCCAAAAAATGTCTAAAGGAACGTCAAATGTAATCCTTGGTTGCAACATTTTCTCATTAAACAATCTATTCTATCACACGATATGGAAAGCGATGATAATTAATGACAACATAAAATCTATGGACATGACCACCAAAACCTTTAGAATAAGGAAAACACAAACGATTATCATAAACATGGCCACCAATTAATTTAGAATAATTCCTTAGAAACTGACAACATATACATAATTAAAAACTAAAAGGGTGGGGAAAGGTTTTATTAGATTAATTGTTATCCTGAAACGGATCATATTATAAACAGATATCATTTTGACCATGGTTGAACCCATACAATTGGATTGTCTTGAATGTTTTTTTTTGAAATCAGTAGGATAAGAACTAAGAGTCAAAGAGTGTTGAGTTGTATTGATAATTGCTAAGATTCTTAACATTTTTTTAATTTTTTTTGGATTTTGAATGTTTCGAATGTTTTTGGATTTTTGATTGTTTTTGTATATTTGATTGTTCTATTTTTTTTTGGGATTTTGATTGTTTGAATGTTTTTGGATTTTCAGATTCTTAAGAATGTTTTTGGATTTTCTGATTATTTGAATTTTTAAGCATTTTGAAATATATGATTTTTTTGGATTTTTTACTTGATAAAGTTGCACTATTTGAACCTATGTTAAAACAATTTTAAACATTTCATTTCATCAGTAGAGGATTGATATAGTCATAGGATGTTTGACCCTAGCCTTAACTCCACACTAGTAAGATGCGAGGGTTCAACAATGAGAGCCAAGAAGGAAGTAAGAAATATGGGATCGTGATGTGTAAATGAATATGATGGATGCAAATACATGAGGTTAACAATGGTCCATTTGGGAAAATGTGACTCATCTCCATTTAAGATTATCTGACTGATTCCAAGATGATTTCATTTTATAGGTTCTAGCTAAACTTATACCCACAGGTGGCCTAGTGTTGGCAAGATCTGGTATAAGGAATGGTTTTCTCTCTTAACATGAACAACTAAATTGATTCATGGGTTTTTATATGATTAAGAAATTTTGATTCAATTTTCTGAAGGCTTTTTGTTGCTTTTTAAAATGACCCACTACATTTTTTTCCATACCATCGATAAGAGGTAAAGGTTCAACACCGAAGACAAGACATAGTTGAGTAAGGCTACCATAATTCTTCAAAAATCCACGATAGTAACCTATAAGATCTAATAATCCCATAAGGTTTTTTAGGGTTTTTGGTAACTTCCAATCCACCATGGCCTTGATCTTATGAGAATATAATTTTACACCTATATGGTAGATGATATAACCCATGCATTCTACCTCGAATCCAAAAGTGCACTTGCAGGGCTTAACATAAATGTGTTGTTTAAGAGTTTCTAAAACCTTATCTACATGACGTCGGTGTTCCTCTCATGTCTTGTTGTAGATTGAGATATCATGAAATATGACCAAGATAAAATTTTCATAGCACAATGGCCAACAGTTATATGAATTCATCAAACTAATGGTAAATACTTAGATGGTTCATTTGTAAGGCCAAAAAGCATCACCAAAAATTTGTAGTGGCCCTCATGTGTCCTAAACGTACACGTTAAGAATATCCTCGTCATAAATTACTGGATTTGTAATAGGGTAAGATGATTAATCAGGGAATTCGAAGTCACTAGATTAATGTAAACATAAACAACATTGCAAATAATTGAAAAGGCTAGAAAAATACATCACATTGACAGGGAAATACTAGCAAAATTGCTTCAATACTCTTGTATCCATGTATTCCTCCTCTGAGCTCTCTTGTATGCTTTGCCAAGACACATAATATATAACAAACTATTCCCCATCCTTCCTAAAATAGGCTAAAATTGCACTTGCCTATGCATCCTGTTTTAAGCACTTCATCTACTAATAAATAAAGGAATAAATACATGAACTTCCAACATACTTTTGTAGGCATATTTTCAATCAGCACTATTTTTTAATAACTGTACCGAATGCAGATCGAATATTCTGTTTTTAAGGGTAGTGGTAAGCTAGGAAAAATACACTACTAACAAGGAAGTAAAATACCAACAATCATACCTCATCCTTTGTGTTCCATAGCAAACCTTAGAATGGGCTAGGAAAATTGGATTGAGCCCTGATTGTGTGATATGTAGGTGCTTTTCTTCAAGACAGAGCAAGACCTTCCTGCAACAACGATCCTCTTACTTTGCACCAGATGGAAAAAAAGGATTATGAGGCTATTTGGGCATTAGGACGAGGCAAAAGGATGTTCTTTACTCAAAGGATGCAAGAAATTAGATATGACATTCAAGCTTATTCTCTGTGTGTTTAGAGGGGAGGGGTAAGGTTGTATTTATAGCCTGGGGGAGTGATTAACTTAGAGTAATTTAAGTAATCATGGTTTGAAAATGTGGGAAAGATTAAGTGAGTGGTTTGAAAATATGGTCAAGATTAGGTGAATGGTTTGAAAATGTGGGCAAGATTAGATGAGTGGGGGCCACGAAGAATGGGTGAGTATTTGAATTATATTTTTAATTCATAAGTGGAGGATTTTATGTGAGTCAGGACCACGAAGGGTGGGTGAGGATTTGAATTTGAATTTTTAATTCAATAGTAGAAAAACATGGAGAATAATGACATGTGGTGAGGATTTGGGTTATTTTTTTGGATTTTGAAATAGATAATTAATCAAATTATATTTGATTAATTCGAAGTGTATTTTTGTGGGAAATGAGGAAGGGGAATTAATTGATTTAGGACAGATGTGAAATTAGAGTGTCTACATTTACCACTCTTTAGAAGGATATTATGAAAGTAGTGTCCTTTCAAAGAAAGTAGACGGGATGGGGGAAGAATCCAATCTACTTTTCTTAAGAAAAAGGTAGAGTAAATGTTTTTTTGGGAGAATAGAAAGTGGTGAGTGACAGGTCTCATAGTATCATCCAAGACAAAAATGTCATGAGAAGATGTGATTATGGATAGATGTGGTGATGCCTCCTCGAGAGGACTGACGAGAATGGAATATACGACAAAACTCTCGAAAAGAAGAGAAATGAAGTATGCAGAGAAGAGGATGATAATGGAGTGGAAGAGACTGGAATGACTGCATGACGTAAATGGAGAAAGGATTCAATCAGCCTTGAATGCTAGGTGTGAGGTTGTGTGGGAAAGAGAAAAGGGAATGGATAGGATTGGGGGTTGATTACGAGAAGAGTAAGGGAGATAAGGGAGGGGGAAAAAAAAGGAATGAAAGAGGTAGAAATAAGAGAGAGGGATGATAAGGGAAGAAGGGAATGATGAAGGAAAAACAAGGAAAAAATAGGAAAATGACAGAGGAGAGGGTGAAGGGATGAAATAGAGAGATGTGCAAAATGAAGGAAGCAACAAAGATAGTAAAGAGGGATGCGTGAAAGTGAAATAAATGATAGAGCTGAGAAAAGAAAGAAACATGAAAGGATAAATAAGAAGGATAGAAAAAAAGGTTAGAGTAGGGGGTGTGAAATTGATAAATGGAAGAAGGATGAACGAGAAATATAACAGAGAAAAAAATAACCTATGAGGGCGAGGAAAGAGGAAAAGAGAGGGAGAAAAGAAGAAGAAACAAATACAGAATGACGAAAAATGTATGGGTGGTCGAGAAACGGAGAAGTGTCAGAGAAACACTAAAATTAGAGGATCTGACGAAGATAGAGTTGAATATATGGAGAAGATTGCAGGATTGGTTTCATTACAGGAAGACCAAGGCAAGAATTAGAACAAACTATATGGACGATGCATGTGAGGGTGTATGCTACAAAGATAGGACAACGCTGAAGAGCTAGGATATCAATGGAATTCAGAGGAAACTGATTAGAAAAAGGTAAAGAATACAATACATTGGAAGGAATAAGACGGGGGGTTGGGAGAGAGAACGGCTCCCCCCGCCCTGCTATCGTCCGGCATGGCCCTCTCCCTGGGGGTGGTACATAAGTGGGAAGGGGAATAGTATAAGGAATGGTTAGAGAAGAAAGAGGGGAGGAATGACATCGATTAGAAAAGATGCGGAGATGCATGAAATGAGGATACTAGGATGACGAGAAAATCGAAAAAGGATGCATGATGAAGACAATAAAGATATTAAATAGGGTGAAGAGAGGATAGAGAGATGGGTAAGAAGGGACAAGAAAGGGTGGGATTGAGGGAAAAGAATAGGAGAGAAAAGAGAATGGGGAATAGAAGAGGCAATTCCAATGAGTGGACATTAGGGAAATCCCCCTTACAATGAGTGGTGGGGAAGGGTGAGAGAAAAAATGAAGAAAATGAGAAAGCTAATGAGAATTGGAAAGGGTAACACCAACAAAGGGACGTTAGGGAAATCCCTTTTACAATGAGTAGTGGGCTTAGAGGAGGGAAGGAATGAAGGGAAACTCTAGAAAGTCCAAGGGAGTGAATGAGGTCGTGCAGAATGAGGATTGATGATTTTTAGGGAAAGCTCATTTACAATTATTAGCACGGGAATAGAAGATGATGATGAAAGAATGATAGAGGAATGTTAACAATAATGGTGAATGCGTGTGTGGGTAGAAATGTGGGGGGAATTTGATAAGATGAAGTGGAAAGAGTAAAAAAAATGGGAGGGATGAGTTGGGACTAGGTGAAAGTGAGGAGAGGATGCGGGTGATGAGGATGAAGAACCAAGACATGAAAAGGATGGGAAGAAACGGTATGAAGGATGATGGATCAAGAAGGGAAAATGGGGGAAAAGAATGTGATTGTATGTGGAAGAGATTAGATGTATGTTGTAAGAGGATATGTGGAGAAAGGATAATAGTAGGAGGAAAAGGTGGGTAGTAGGAGATACCAGGTGGAAGAAGCGATCAAAAAAGTGAACGAAGAATGAGGTGGGGGAGAAGTTCACGATGACAAGTTAAGTGTAGGGAGGACCTTGACATAAGATTGTCATGTGATGGAAGTGGTTAAGTAAGATTGCCAAGTGAGCGAAATTGGAGATGACAAGTGGTCAAGCAAGAAGTGTTTTTTACGAGAATCGAAAATAAGGTGAAAGGATGTGATAATGGGGAATGCTGAGAAAAAGTGAAGGGTGAAGGGTGTGTAATGATGGGGAAAGGCAAGGAGACAGATCATCCTTAAGAGGGACTCTTAAGTGAGATCGCCATGCTAGGTGAGTGTTTAAGTAAGATAGCCAAGCAGAGGAGGGTGATAGTGGTGGTAAAAACATGTGATGATGGGGAATGAAGAGGAAAGATGGATGGTGAGATTGTAGAGTGATGGGCGAGTGTAAGTTGACATGTCATGCTTAAGATAATCTCTTAAGTAAGATCGTTATATTACCGGAAATGTTTCGTAGGATCACCTAACCGACAGGGATGATATGCAAGGAGAAAGACAAGATGATATTGGGGATAGGGGTGGAATGGTAGGTTGAAGAAGATGATCACGACGAGAGGTGGGAAAAATAAGATGGGGGAAATATGATGGGATGGGGGAAGGCCATAGGGAAAATCAACCTTAAGTGGAAGTCTTAAGTAAGATTGTCATGCGATCGGAATGGTTAAGTAAGATCGCCAAGTTGGAGAAGAAGAAGGATGATGATAGAGTTGGTGGGAATAGGGTATGACAAAATGGATTGAAGGGGAACCCTCAAGTGAATTTTCCATACTACGAGAGCGTGTAAGTAGGATGACCAGGCATAAGATGGATGTGGGAAGGATGAGAAAAGAGTGAGTGAGGTGTGCCTGAGTGGTATATGATATGAGATGAGGTGATAACAAGAAAGAAAGGAAACAAAGGAGTGTAAAATGAATGGATGAAGGAATATATGTAGTGGAGGGTGGAGAGTGTGAGGGGAATCCTTAATTGGGATGCCCGCATGGTGAGAGTAATGATGCGAAAATGAGAAGCAGAAGAGGTGGAATGGGAAGATGTGTTTGGTGGTGATTGTTGTTTGATGAGAGGGGAGGTGGTGAAGAAGCTTCTACAGCAGGAATATCTTAGGGAGAGAGTAAATCTCCACCGAGGATCCCGTATAGAAGGGGTTATTAACTAAGATTGTCAAGCGGGAAGCAGAACGGGGAAAGGAAAGAATACAAATGGGTGAGAGGGGACAATAATGGTGAGAAGGGTAATATGGGTATAAGTGGTGGAGGAGTAAAAATGAGGAGTGAGGATGAATGGATCAAATACATGGTGATCATGGTGGGGGATAAGGTGTTGCTGGATAGTGAATGCTACTTGAGAAAGATCGTCAAGTAGGATTCGCAAACTGCAACGGTGATCAAGTAGGATTTCCAAACTGGGGAATGCATTAGTATGGGTGAATGGATGGGGTGCAAAGTAAGATGTTGATAATGCAGGAAGATACTCACATGATGAAAAGCATCTTAATTTTAATATAACACATAACAGGATGCATCGTGATATAAAAGATCAGGATGACTAGACTGTAATATGCGTGATAGCATAGATAGGGGCCATAAAAAAGGTTTGATGCCTTTGTATGATATGTAAATGGAAGAAAGCATAGGAAGAGGCCATCAAGAAAGTATGATGCCCCAGTATGACATGCAATCAGATAACATAAAAATATTAGATAGAACACTAGGATACATAAAATCAAGATGCCCCCTGTAATATATAAAGATATAAGAAAGCAATTAATAATTTATAACTAATAATGCAACACATGAACCAATAAACATGTCCCTAATGTGTTCCACAGTGAGGATTGATTGGATGTACCCCCAAGCAGGGGTACGAGGACATTATAAAGTATTAGGTCATTGTCCTCAAACAAGGAAACAATGAGAGCCGGATTTACCCCAAGTGAGGATTCACGCGAGGAGAAGTGGTTTGAATTTGGTAGTCATAATGTGATTGGATCATTCGTTGGGGATAATAGTTCAAAGGTTGAATTGTGTTGGTTATTTTAGATTTTTTGTGATTTTGTTGATTTATTTATTTATTTTTGTTTATTATTATTATTATATATATATATATATATATTTTCTAATGTTTTTTGGATTTTTGATGATTTTCAAATGTTTTTGATTTTTTTTTTTGACGATTTTCAAATGTTTTTAGATTTTTGATTATTCTTGTGAATCTTTTTGGATTTTTGATGAGTGTTTCTAATGTTTTTGGATTTTTGACGAGTTCTAATTTTTTTGGGTTTTTGACAATTTTCAAATGTTTTTGGATTTTTGAATTTTTACACTGTTTTGGATTTTTGACGATTTTCAAATGTTTTTGGATTTTTGGATTTTTACGATGTGATTGGATTTTTGACAATTTTCAAATGTTTTTGGATTTTTAGATTTTTACATTGTTTTTAGATTTTTGACGATTTTCACACTATTTGTGGATTTTTACACTGTGATTGTTAATTTATGGACCAAAGTACAAACTTAGTTTTGAGAGGTGATAAACCAGGATATTATCCGTATGTACCGTGTTCCGTGTGATAACTTGTTCTCAGAATAACACAAATTCTCTTTCCATTGGCAAGATATGGTGGCGATGATATGATGAAAAGAATTCCAGCTCCATTACTGACTCCACACAACTAGTAAGATGCGTGGGTTCATCACCGAGAATCAAGAAGGAAATAGGAGGTAGATAATTAATATAGAGACAAATGCTAACAACAATCCCTTTGGGAAATTGTGACTCCATTCTTCATAACGGTACTGAACCAGTTTCAAAAATGGCTTTCACTTATGAGTCACGTGCTAGACTTAGACAGTTATGTGTCCTGCTAATTAGTAAGATATGAGGTTAAGGGATAGTTCTCTCTTCACTTAGGCATCTAAATTACTTCTTTGGGGATTCTATAATTTGTAAGCACTGTAAGAGTTTGTATTTTTGAAATGACTCCCTATTCCTTACCCTATGCTACTAGTGAGAAGTAAGGGCTCATCACCGAATGCAAAACATAGGTGAGTGAATTCCTTTTTTGTATTTTTTTGTTTTGTTTTTAAATATTTTGTGATATTTTTATTATTTTATGAGAATGACCCTCTATGATTTGCCCCATTCCACTTGTAAGAGGCAAGGGTTTATCACCGAAGACAAGACGCAGATGAGTAAGGGCACCTTCCTCCATTCCCAATCTCACACTACTAGGAAGAAGTGTGGGCTCAACACCAAAGACTATGAAGGACGAAAGATGTGACAATGAATTATTTATAAGGTATTGAATTGATGGATTTTTACAATAGTGCTTTGTATTTGAGAAGAAACTTCTCCAATCTCAGCCCCACACGACTAGTAGGACGTGAGGGTTCAACACCGAAGACTAAGATTGACGACCAAATGAACTGGGTAAAGAAGTTTAGAGCTTTGTTACGAAAGAGAGAATATCGTTGAAGGGAATATATTACCATCAGTAAGCTTCTAGGTATGACCATAGATGAAAGCGATTGAAAATGGAAGATATGATAAGAAGTATGACGCTCACAAACTTAATAGGATTTATATTAGCACTTGTCTCATGATGATAAATATGAAGATGTGATTTTGATAAAGAAATTATCTGCGAATGGAAATGAATAAATTTAAATTATTCAGAGATAAGCAAGACAAAAGGAACAATGTACACGTTGTTTCCTAGAATAGTGAACATCTCAAGGATAAAATTTCTTTAAATGAGCTGCATTCATTGGTTCATATAGATCTTAGCCTGTTTCAATGGCCAATTTATAATCTCCAAACTCAAAACTATCTATGATTTCGTTGGGCTCAAAGTTTTTTTTTGTTTGTTTCGTTCTTTAGGTGTGTTCTTTCAATTTTCTTTGAGAATGAGATCATTGACCTTAAATTTTGTAGGTTTGAAATTTTTATGGTAGCTACGCCATAGATGATTTTGATAGAATGGAAGATGATCTAGGGCATTAAGTCATTTTTCATCAAGAAGATCGAGTTCATTAATGTGTGAGTGTCGATAATAATCTTTATTGATTACATCTTTGAAGGATATTATGAAGGATTAAAATTCAACCTTGACATGTAAAATAGCTTCCCAACCATAAACAAAAGAGAAGGGAGTGACTCCAGTAGGTGTGTGATAAGATGTGTGGTAAGTCCAAACAGTGGAATAGATTTGGTTAAGCCAATAACTTCCATGTGTGTTGATAATGATGGTTTGTGTTATTTGGTTTGTTGCTTCTATTTGTCCATTAATTGATTGTTTTGAGGATAGATTCATGATTAAAGATGGAAAAGGTTGTGTAAAGATATTCCTGGGTATAATTACCTCGTAGAATGTATGCACATAGAAGTATTGATAGGTGATAATAAATAGTGATGAGATGCCTGCAAGATCGATCATTGAAAGCATGATGGATACAATATGTTGCATTGTCGCAAGTGTCCAAACTTGATGTGGTTGTGTTTTGACAACAAGGCTAGAAATGTTAGGAATAAGATCCAATATTGGAATAATAGAATCAAACTTAATGGTACCTATTGATGGAACCTATTCTATAGTGTCTACAGTAATATCAAGGTTTGAAAGGGAGTCTTGAAACGAGGTCAAGTTGTCGTTAAATGTTGGAAGATTGTTGTCACCCAAAATAGGTTCAATATATGTTTGGGTTAAAAGAGAGTCTTGAAATAAGTTCAAGTGCTGAGTAGATGTTGGAAGAATGTTGTCATCCAAAACAGGTTCAATGTATGTTTGGGATGAAAGAAAGTCTTGAAATACGTTCAAGTACTTAGTAGATGTTGGAAGAATGTTGCTGTCCAAAATAGGTTCAATGTATGTTTGGGTTGAAAGAGAGAATTGAAATAAGTTCAAGTGCTCAGTAGATGTTGTAAGAATGTTGTTGTCCAAAACAAGTTCAATGTTTTTTTGGGTTGAAAGAGAGTCTTGAAATAAGTTCAAGTGCTCAGTAGATGTTGGAAGAATGTTGTTATCCAAAACAAGCTCAATGTATGTTTGAAATACTGGAAAGAAATTTGAAGAAGATATGGATTGGTTTGGAGTTAGAGAGGCTTGACTATTATCGTCATGATCTTGTGGAGTTTCAGTATATATAGGAGTTTCGACACTAGTCAGCTCTTCATGGAAATTTGTGGTATTTGATGTGTCGTTGGTTACAAGAGCGTTGTCATCTAGTTCTACAAAGATGATGTCGTTGTCAATTAAGTCTTGGACGTAATTCTTAAATCGTATAAATTTATCTGTGTGATGACCATCAATGCGATGAAAGTCACAGTATGTGTTAGGTTTGTACCAACATGGTTTAGCTTCCCCTTTGACAAATGGTTTTGTAATTGGATATCTTATCAGTTTAGCATCTTTTAGTTGATGAAAAACACTAGAGAGACTTTCTCCAAGGGGGTAAATTGATGTTGGAATTTACGTGAATTGATGTCTTCATGAGGTTGTATGATTGGAATTTTGGGTGATCGTTCACTGATTTGGGTAGCCATATGAGAGATTTGTGTTGTCATCTTATTAATTTGTTCTAATAGCTCATTGCGTGATGTTTTTCGTTAATTCATCATGTTTGAAAGAGAGGGAGAACGAAGAAAGGTGTGATGAAGAAATAAACCTATCGATTGTGATCTTTGTTTTGGCTAAATCAAGTTTTAACAAGTAAGGCTATAAGGAGCAAGCTTAAACAAGCTACTTAGGATAAATATGTGATAGCTTAAATAAGCTATAATGAAAATGGTTGATATTTGGCTTAAACAAGCTCTGGATTGTTGATGGGGATAGTAACCCAAACAGGTTAATCGTGATATGGTTGTGATGTAACTCAAAATGAGTTATGAAAGGATTTGTGTTGGCTGTGATTTGGATAAACGTGATGGTGGATAGAATAATGAGTGAACTCAAACAAGTCACCCAATATTAGTTTGATATTGCTGGAAACAAACTATGAAGGATGTTTTGACAATTGACGATATGAGGAGTGAATGTTAGTCACTCAATATCAGTTGAATATAACCAAAGACAAGATTTAACAGATGTATTATTGGATGAAGCAAGCTAAGAAAATTGGTGTGATGTTTTGGTATGTGTAAAAACAAAATGATAAAGTGATTAAACACAAGGTTCTTTCCAACTTGAAATAAATAACTAGCAGAAAATAATTACGTACCTTAGCGTATTTTTTTTTTGGTTTCAGCAATTTTCTTTGAATGGTGGTATTTTTGCGGGATTTTTGTTGTTTTTTGTTTTTTTTTTGACAATATTCCAACAACGTGGTTCTATAGAAAACAAATTAGTAGTTATCCTACAAACAAAATGTTAGAAAAGTGATCGTGGCTATTTTTTATTTTCCAGATCGCTCGAAGGCGAAGGAAAAGACCATGTACAATCAATGACCAAAAAAATATTAATAATATGACAAAGGAAAATAATGATTGAAATGACAGTTGGAAAACAAAACTAGAGGATCCTGCAATGTTAGAACAAGAAAATAAAAAATTGTTACCGTTTCTGATTTTCCAAATCTCTCGAAGGCGCAAGAAAAGAGCATACGTGGATACAATTGGAATAATTTTTATTTTATTTTAAATATTGATAATTATTTCAATTAATCATGATTGTGAAATAGCGATAATGATTATTTTCACAAAAAAGAAAAACGATGAAAGAAGAGTGTGAAAACGTTACCTAGAAGTGTTGTCGTGGAAAATTGAAATGTAAGGCAAAAAATTAAAAATTGTTTTACAGAGCCTGGGTGGCCTCACATTTTTGATTTCCAAGATCAATTTTGAAGTGCGAGGAAAGAGCATATGTGTGAGGTTGTTATGTGAAATAAAATTAAAAAAAAAAAACTATAATTTTGTTGTTTTTTGTTAAAAAGACACGTGTTAGAAGAAATGAAACCAAACATTTTCGGTAAGTCCTAATCAAAAAAATATTTTTTCATTGCATAGATATTTTTGATACCTTTATGTTAAAAAAAATGAAGTCATTCCGAGTTCAAGAGAAAAAGTTATGGCTTCTGGAAGAAGGGCTACGGTAGCACTCTAAATGAAAATTTTGAACGTGAGAAAAACATCCCGGGAGCTAGTTTTTTTTATTTTCTGACTTCTGTACTTCACATGAGAAGCTAAAATTTTGACAGCAAGGTTAAAAAATAACAATAAATAGAAAGAAAGAGTTAGATCAAAAAATGATTGACTAAAATAAAAGAAGAAAAAATGATTAACTTTCTACAAAGCAGTTATTTTAGCAAAAGTAAATAAATAAATGTATTTTCCGAATTGGTTGTCCCATGACAGTAAGATGATAAACTAATGACTAGTTCATGTGTTTCTATAGATTAGTTCTGAAAAACAAAATTAGAACTGAGAGCTAAACACCAAGCACCAAGGAGATCAAAGACAGGATGAGCGTCATAGTTTCATTGTTTTTATAACCTGCAAATACACCACAAGACACCACACAACAAAAACACTACCCAAACCGTGAAGGTTAACCAAATAAGGCCATAAGGAACAGAAAATGAAATAATATCAAACAATAATAAACAAAGAATAGATAAAACCACTAATTGAGAAATTAATGGTAGTAGGTCGAAAGTAACCGGGTGTGCCAGAATGTAAGCTAGGAAAAATACACTACTAACAAGGAAGTAAAATACCAATAATCATACCTCCTCCTTTGCGTTCCATAGCAAACCTTGGAATGGGCTAAGAAACTTGTATTGAGTCCTAATTGTGTGATATGTAGGTGCTTTTATTCAAGACGGAGCAAGACCTTCCTACAACAATGATTCTCTTACTTTGCACAAGATGGGATAAATGATTATGAGGCTATTTGGGCATTAGGATGAGGCAGAAGGATGTTATTTACTCAAAGGATGCAATAACTTAGATATGGCATTCAAGCTTATTCTTCGTGTGTTTAGAGGGGAGGGGTAAGGTTGTATTTATAGCCTGGGGGAGTGATTAACTTAGAGTAATTTAAGTAATCATGGTTTGAAAATGTGGGCAAGATTAAGTGGGTGGTTTGAAAATATGGGCAAGATTAGGTGAGTGGTTTGAAAATGTGGGCAAGATTAGATGAGTGGGGGCCACGAAGAATGGGTGAGTATTTGAATTATATTTTTAATTCATAAGTGGAGGATTTTAGGTGAGTGGGGACCACGAAGAATGGGTCAGGGTTTGAATTTGAATTTTTAATTCAATAGTAGAAAACATGGAGAATAATGACATGTGGTGAGGATTGAATTTTTTTTAGATTTTGAAATGGATAATTAATCAAATTATATTTGATTAATTCAAAGTGTATTTTTGTGGGAAACGAGGAAGGGGAATTAATTGATTTAGGACAGATGTGAAATTAGGGTGTCTACAAAAAGCATGAGTGATAATTTGCTAAAAATAAGTTTTGTTTGATGAGCAAGTTTTCTTCTTTGTGCATACAAATTCGTATTATGGTATGTTATTTTGTGAAGGCATGGAACCTTATCCATTTTTAGTGATAATATTAGCAATTTATAACCATGGTTGAATTTGGTGAACTCAGGACTCGAATTAAGGTGCAAAAGTATTGCAAACTTAATAGTTTTTGGTATTTGCATTGTTCTGTAAATATTTTCATGTGGCTGCCATTAATAACTTCAAGCTTTCTGTGTGAGTTTTTTTCAAATTCCACCATTAATGTAGACTTTGAGATCGACATAAGGTTCTATGAAGAACTCTGTCTTTTATTACCTCGAAAAGATCATCCACGTAGGACAAAATTGATCCAAAAATGGGCTTGGAAAATCTTTCTTTTCGTGTTTATGATAGAAATATTATTTTTGAATATTCGGCCTGAGCATTTGATTTTAATCTGGGCCTTACATGTGTCAAAATATGGTCAAAGTGGGATTACGGCTTACTTTTGATACTTTGCTGTTTTTTTTGAAAAAGGTTTAAAATTTTAAAATGCCCCGACAGCTCGATTCCCTGATTTTAACTTTTGATGCGTGGGCGGAGTCGTGGGTGACTTTAACACTTTTTTCACATTTTTTCCAAAAGGCTCAAAGTTTCAAATTGACCCAACTCTCTGCCTTTAACTTTATTGAGTACGTGCCCTTGTTTGGTCCTTAGCGGGGTCACAGGGCACTTTTAAACTTTGCTCCTTTACAAAAGGCTCAAATTCTCAAACTGTCCTAGCGATCTACCTTTGAATTACTTTAATATGATTGACTTTCAATGCTTCATTGAGGCCGTGAGGCATTTTTAAACTTTAATCCCTTTTTAAAAAATTTCAAAGGAAAAAGACACTCTGACGGTTCACTTCTTCACTTCAACTTTTTGATGCAGGTTCAACATTTGACTTTTTCCCTTTGGCATGAGTAGGGCAGCGAGTGATTTTACAACTTTATGCACTTTTCCAAAACATCTCAAAACACAAAAAGGGCCTGCCCCTCAGCATTCAATAAGATTTCATCGGGCCTACGGACCAATTTGATACTTATTTCAAAATAATAAAAATTGCTAAGTCAGCCAAAAGACCCACCACTGTATTTTGAATGAGAAATCTTTTTTGTGTTGTGGAAGCCTGTTGTTGCCATGAGTTGAAACACATTTCTTATTGCATTGTGGTTAGGGCTTGGGGGCCAATGAAGAAGGATGGATTCTCCTTTTCATCGGATGCCTTGGTCGGGTGGAGAGTGTTGCCTTTCCCCCTGTTTTGTTGTGATCAAATTGAAATAAAGAAAATGGAGGATATTCATGTTGTTGTTTTGGAACAGAGAAAAAAAGACAGTTTTGATAGTCCTTGTAGATATTATTATTTATTGTAACCCTTTCCAACGTTGAAGTGGATGAACTTGTACATTATTTGTGATGGAAAAATAGTTTGTATTGACCATGAAAGTTGCAATTCGAAATGTGAAAGAGATATACTCTACTTTCTCTTTTTGAATAAATGTGGAAGGAATTGTATTCTGTACATTGTAATTGAGGAAGAAGATAGAGTTTTGATAGTCCCTTGTGAAACTTCTTTTGTAACCTTTCCCACCTCGAAGTGGATGATGACTACTTTGTTTTACCTATGAAAGTTGTAATTGATTATGGAAGAATATATCTTGTATTGAGTTTTGTGAACAGAAAAGAAAGATATGCATTTGGTATGCTGTATTCGAGGAATGGAAGAAAAAAGTTGTAAAAATATCCTTTTGAATCAATAAAAGATTGTATTACTTTTCTTAAATGGTATTATTAGGTATTAAAATTTGATGGTTGAATGTATTTTGAAATCTCTTTTGGAAAGATGAAAAGTGAATATGTTTGAAGAAATGTCATAATGTTATGTTCTTTAGAAAGGAATGTTTGAAAATCAGAAGTTGTAATTTGACATTTGATTATCTTGCTTGAATCAACTTAATTGATTAGAGTGCTTTGGAATGAATCCATAGCTGAAATTGGTGAATGTAAATAAATCTATTTAAATTTGAGCTCAGTTAGATAATTTTCAAACTGGCAATTATTAATCAGAAATTGAACAGAATGACCTTGCAGTTCATCAAAAAGACAAAATGAAATATCAAACTTTATTTGTAAGGTCAAAACGACCCCAAACAAACCAAAATACTTATGAAAATTTTATAGAACCTTTCAAATCAAGGAAAGGAAAAATTGTAGACTTCTTACTGTATAAAATTGATAAATTTTTAGTGCAAATCAATCAAGTGAATTTAACCTTGCAATCTATCCTAAAATATTCCAAGTAAAATCCTCCATGCCTATTTGACATGTTGTGAAATAATTAATGGATAATTTGAACAAAACTGAGAAGTTAAAATACTAGTTCACTTTCTAAGTGATAGAAAGACGTTTTCTCAAAATTGACCCTTAAAACTCTACCAAAATTAACTTCTTAAGGTTTCTATGGAAAGAGGACATCAAGAGATTTTCAGAAAGTCCTCATTTTCCAAAAAATGACTTCCCAATAAAATGTTATGGCCTTTTGAAGTTTTTACTTCATTTGGCTTCAAAAATATTATAACCGTCATATTTGATTATTCAAATATTGTTGAGGGGTCCCACGGGCTAAAAATTTCCTTTTTCTCTTTTTCTCCAAAATAGTGCAAAGTCATGAATTTTCCCGCCGCGCCGCTAATCTGCAAGCATTTATTTTTTCTAAAAATAATCTAAGTTCAAAAAAGGAAAATTTTGAAAATTTTCCCCGTGGCCCCACCCTTTGCTTTTTGAAGCATTTTCGCGGGCACGTGGGCTCGCAACCACTAACTTATTCTTTTTCTAATTTTGGCAAAAATTCATATCTTTCTCTGCGGCCCTGCACCCCTGCCCATCATCTAGAAAATCTCTTTCACGGGCACGCTAGCTCACGCTAAAAAACTTAACCTTTTTTTTGAAATTTGGAAAAATTCCATGATTCTCCCCGCCGGCCCACCACCCTGCGGCTAATGAGGGACTGCCACGTGGGTAACTTAGACATCGGTGAAAGAGCAGAGTGTTTTGAAACCCTGCGCTTCAAAATTCAAATTTTGATATGTCCTCTTGACGACCCAACGACCCGTAGAAAATGAGGATCTGACACGTGGTATCGTGCAACGTCGACGGAGACATGGGTAGTTTTTCACCTTTGCGATCTTTAAGATAAAAGTCAAATTTTTTAGAATTTCCTTGCCGGCCCATTGACCCTCAGGTAATAGTTTTCTACCACGTGGCGGCACTATGCTTCGACGAAAGAGTTGACCAAATTTCCCGTTTTCACCCCTCTGAACTAAAATTAAAAATTTTCCATCTTATCTCCGGTGACCTGACGTTCCGCCGAGGCTAGGATTTTTGACTTGTGTCCTTAACGGACCCCAAGTTCAAAATTTCCCTTCTTAGGCATGAAGCCCCACCACGGACTTGTGGGCATGTGGAAATCAAATGTACTTTCTGCCCAAAAGTGCTAAGGGAAAAAAATTCTCTCCGAAGCCCGCAGGCCTGAGTTAGGGAAAATTTTCCTCCCCAGGCCTGTTAGCCCACTCTTGGGGAAACTTTTCACCCCAAGGCCCAGTGGCCCATAACTTGAGAAATATGAAGAGTTAGAAGGACTTCTTTATATCACTAGAAAGGTGAGGAAATTTTCTATCTAATGTAACTATTTTCAAGAAGTTTTGAGTTCATTAAGTATAAGAAAAATCAGGTTGAATATTTTAAGAGAGTTCTGGGAGTGGGTAAGTGAGAGTTGACCCTGTTAGTTTAAATGTGTATTCTCACCCTGGCTATTAGAACTTGTTAATTGTTGAAACCTTGTAGAATTAAATACCTAGGGTATTTAATTGTTTTGGCTCTTCTTACCCTTTGATTTTAATCAAGAATTATTTTTCTTGGTGTTAATCTAATTTTAAATAGTTAGATTATCACCTAAGGGAAATTTTACTGTGCTCGAAATAACTTTGTTTCTCTTAGTGTTTTGTAAGGTTATTTGATAATTATTGCAGTGGACTCTAAAAATTTTGTTGTGAACAAAAAAAAACTATTCCATAATTTTCTAACTAAACCTAGATTGTTCATAGGTCTCAAGTGGGAGATGTTAGCGGGCGTTACACTTGGTATCAGAGCCGTGGGTTCAAATCTTGGACCCTTGGGCACAATAGAAAACTTGAGACACTGTAAACCTAGCACACTTTTAAATATAGAAAACAACCTTGTTTGAAAATTTTAAAAAAAGAAATACATATAAAAAATATAACATTAATCTATTCAATTGAACTGCCAGAATTAAAATAATAAGTTATTTGAGTTGTTGTGCTTGCATAGTGGCATTTTTTTAAAACTTGGGTAACTGAAAATGTTAAATTAAAGTGATTTTTGTCAACTTCTAGTGTAGTTGAAACTTGGTTATCCTTTGAAAATGTGTTGTTTTATGAGTCATAAATCTTGATTTAATTGTATAATGCGTTGAGCCATTTTGAGACCCTTCCTTATTGGAGTTGTTTGAATGATAAACTGTATGGTGTGATTCTTGTGGTTGGACAATAGTGGTTGTGTTCTGGGGTTGGGAAGAGTTAATTAGAAGTTGTTTAGAGCTTTCTTCCTTTAGTGGTTAGGAGGGATGGTCTGGTTGTTAGTTTTTCATTTCCTTACGCACATGGGAGAGTGGACATTAAATCTGGGTGTCGTTTATGAGCCAATCCTATGTATGTGTCCTTGGAATTGACCTTGAGTTAGAGTACCCCTATTGGCGGCCATGAAGGGATGCAGAGTGAATGTGTTGTTAACATTTGTGTTTTACATTCTTAATATTGTATTATTTTATCAGGGACCAGCATCTTATTTTATGATTGATTTGAGAGGCTCTAAGACTCTTTTTATTTATATTTATTTTTCTGAGAATTTTCAGACTTTGCAATGCGGCTACTTAGCCACTTTCCTTGTTTTCCGATATTTATTGGACTTTATTTTGATTGATGACTCGAAGCTCATTGATATTGTTGGCTGCTTGGCTAAACGTTACGTGATTCCTTCTTGCTTAATGATGAGCTGGTTCTACGTTGTTTGTATTGTGATAATTCATCATATGGGGGTATACCCTTGGTGTCTTGAATGTCTTCTTATGTTCTTTAAGTTGTGCCTTGGCGTTGGATGCACAGAACCTTGAGTGTGTCTAGGATCTTAGAGTGAATTTTTCATTTCTCGACCTTGCTAGATAGAGAGTTCGTTGTGTTGTGTGTTCTATTTGGAAGCCTACTAGCGGTGGTGGTGATTCTCTTACAATCTAGTCAGAACTTGATCCTTGTCGAAGTAGAAGTGTCTAATTATGGGGTTTTTGGATTGTGTTAGGATAGGATTGCTTTTTGGTTTGACTGTAGATGTTAGTGGAGGATTGGTTGTTTGGTAGTGACCTTTCATCGATGGCATGCTAAGTTTTATCATGATTTCCATGTTTCATTATAAAAAAGTATTGACTTCTAGATTGTATGCATCTTGACAATTATGATTAGATTTAAGCCCATTTAGGCAGTGTGTTTAATTAAGTGTGTTTATTTTTCTCAAATTGACCTATCAATCTTGGGGTTACGTGGAGACACTTATGGATGCTTTGAGTCTTTTAGACCATACCACTGGTGATGTTAGTGTAATTAGACCTTAATGATTTAATCTCAGTGGTATTTTATAATGTGATTCCTCTTGCAAAACTATTACTCTTGGTCGTAAAGCCATGTTGAATAGATGGTTGATCGGTTGCTTACATTTGATGCTTTCTAGTGAGTATGTGGTGTTCTTATAGTTAAAATATTTCCTTGTCATTTTGATTTCTTGGTTGGTGGTATCCAGTGGTAATATGGGTGTATATTTGAAAACTTTCCTTGTCTTATCATGTGAGTAAAATATTTTCACCAAAAATTGTTAAACCCTAGTAGATCAGTAAAAGTAATTATGCTTTTTCAATGGGCCTTCCTTGTAACTTCTTTTGAGAACTTATAGAAACCAACTAGTAATGTTGTATGATACTTGTAATTATTTGGCAAACCCTTGAAATATTGTTGTGATCCATGTTGGTTGATAGATTCCTAGTTCTTAAAAAATTAATAATGTGTTTGCTATGTTGAATGTCCCTTGTTTCCTTAAAATTAAAAACGTGATATATTGTTTTCCCATAAAATTAATAGTGTGATATGTTTACCCTTCCTTCTCATTAAATTTTTAATTGACAAGTTGACTCACCCAAACATCATAAAACTAGAATTGAGGAGATTTGGTCTTGAAGCTTAACAAATAAACTGGAACATAGAAAGAGAAAATGGTCCTTGCTTTAACCTTGGTAGATTAATAGAAGAAAAAAACATGTAGAAGAACAAAAAGGGGAAATTTTTTTTCCATCTACATCCCCTAGGAGTAAATTAAATACTTTTTCTCTTTTCTTATTGTACAGAATGGCGAGATATCATGGCCCCTTCGCAGTCCTTATGACACAAACTTGTGATGTCATAATAGGAGGAAGTTTAATTAAGAAAACTCATAAGGGAATGTTCTTCTAAAATGAAACTAACACTTTTGACTTAATTAGTTGAGTTACAAAATAAGTAAGATTTATGTGTATTGAGTGCAATGTATAGTTGAACCTGTAGTTCTATCGCCTACTAAGAATTGTGAAACACCTGGTGGATAGTAATGTGTTGTAGTATCTTAGTACCATCTTGTTCATAGATGTATGTGCCTTTCTTTGTTGGAGTTTTGGGTCATCATACCCTTGTCGTCTCGTAGCTTGAAAAGTGTGAGTTGTGATATTTTTGGATTGAGACTTACCTCTTGTTTAAGAAGCAACCTCCTTGCATGTTATCTTATCCTTAGAGACCTAAGCTATTGTAATTTTAAGGTAACATATGTTAAGGATATAAAATAACTTTGGGAAGTCTTCTTTTCTTCATATTTTCTTGTGTCACCTTGATATTGTTTCCCCTTTGTCTTTAGGATAGAAAGTACAAGATGATGATATTCGCTTTTGTCACGATGCACCTTGGATTGTAGTTGGACCCCTTTGTTACTAGTTCTTCTCCCTAGCTATCTTGAGTGCTCCTTGGTGTTTCTTGTGCTCTCTTTATGGTTATTCCAAGCTTGAGCAGGAAATAAGATAAATAAATCCCATTGTGTTATAGTGTATGGTGCTTCTTGCATTATTATGTTAGCTGTTAGTGGAGTTGTTTAATAAATGTTTTACGTCTCTAGATTTGGTTGGTGTGGTGTGTTCGATTCTTAAAACAAAAGTGTAAAACAAATCAAACTATAGGAAACCTTGTGGTCATGAATTTACTTAGTATTACCATTAAAATTTAATTGTACCCTCTCGAGTTATGGAAGTTCTTCTTTTGAATAGTTCCTTGATTTTAAATGTGTTTCTGATTTAGGTTTCCTTCCTTGTTGATTAACCTCATCTTGTGTGGCCTCAAATTGTGGGACCTTGAGTAAACATGTCTCTTGTACAAAATTTTGGTCTTAGTTGTTTCTGCTAGCCTTGTCTAAAAAACAAACTATGAAAGCATAATTTAACCTTAGTGGAAACCTTAAATTTTGTTACTGTAGTATGTTGTATTCCTTGGGAAACTATGTGGTCATTCTCAAATTCATGGAATTTTCCCTGTTATTTCTCTACTTGGTGGTTACTCTTAAGACTCTTTTGAACTCTTATTATGTGGTTTATCTTGGTTGATAGCGTGAAGTTACTCTCTAGATTTAAATGTTCATAGCCTTGCATGCAGAAAGTTTAGAACTCACCACTTACAATCTCCCTTCTTCTTGCTAAATTGCATTGGACCAAACTTGGGTTCTGTAGACCCACACTTGTTTGAAGCAAGCAATCCCATAATGGGAGTGATCCTTTTTCTGTTGCATTTGTTTCTATCTCTCTTTCCAGTGACTTCCAGGAGGAATTCGAGTCTAAGCGAAGGGGGATGTAGTGCCCAATTCCCTCCGACACTTTTGATATTGATCATGATACTGTTGACTATATTATGGACATTATTATAGTTTTGATTTAGTAGGGTGTTAAGATGTCAGATTATGGATTATTGTTGACTCTGATTCATATATGATGCATGATGATTACTAGAGACACTTTATATATTGAGGATGGTATATTGTACAACATGGTTATATTTATGGATGTTGTTCGGACATGTGATATTTGGATATATTGAGTAGAACTAGAAAAGAGAATTAATTTGATGATTGTATAGTTGTTGATATAATTGCAAATGATATTGTTGGTTGCCTTGATATTGTTATGGTTTATATATATATATATATATTGATGATTTTGAAATTATATTTATATTCATTTGAATGTTATGATATGGCCACAAGGCCGAAGGATGTAATTGTGTTTTGTAGGTTAAATTATCACAACAAACATCAGGGGATTGGATACTAACCACAATAGAATTCTAGATGAGTTCAACAAGGTAACCATGGTAACTTGTATTTTTTTGTGTGTTGGATTTTTGTCAGGGATTCCTATGGGGGATCACCTTTAAACGTGACCAAGGGTTATGTGTATTTATCTATTTGCTTCCTTTTATTGCTGTTTGTATGTGTTTTTTTAAGTGATGTGTTTACCCCTTTTTATTTAAATAAATTGTGGTATATATTGTGAGTAATCATATTTTTAAAATAAATTAATCAAATTGGGTCATAATAAAGTAATTATTGGAGTGGTTGAATCTTGTATTAAATGTTGTAAGATATGTGTAAGTGATGTGTAAGTAAATTTGGAGTATGAAACACTTCATCTTCTTAGAATTTGAATTTTTCCTTGGAGGCTGATTTTGGAGGCTTGTGGGACAAGTTAAACTTGTCCCATACCTCTTAAATTTGCATACCAACCTTACCTATGGTTGGATAGTTTAAATCTAGGTTTCATTACGCATTTTTGTAAGCCTAGCTGATATGTTTTAATTGCACTTATTGCTTGACATGTTTTCAATTTCAGTCCTTTGGGATATGGGCTTGATTTGAGTGTGTAAGTAAGACTGTCATTTATTCACCTACTTATTTATTGTGTCTTGGATATTGAAGTTTACTTGTGAGTTGGAGTTGTGGATGTGTGATGTGGCATCCTACAAAGATCCACCTCATCCTCCTCTCTTCCCCCTTCTATATCTTTGAATTGATTTTATTGTTTGGGGGTTACACTCTTTTGGTTGTTGTACTTTTGCACACTTCTTTTGGGGTGAATTCTTATGATATTTGGAGCTCTTGCTTTAGGATAAAGTTGTAGAATTTTTACAGACCTGTGTTTTGTTGATCTTGGGCTATTTTGCATTGGAAGGCTTGTTCTTAGGAACTTGAAACAAACTCCATTATGGAGAGGTAAGAGCTTGGCTCTTGAAATGTTCTTCTTTTAATTGTGCAAATGTTATTGTTGTGAATGTTTTGGCATGTGTATCGGCTGTTTAGGTAGATGGCCTAGGGATGGTGTAGGAGAAGACTATGGGGTATTTCTATGGGAGGAATAAGTGTTTTGGGGAGGTATAAGTGTGGAGGGAGTTGGGATTTGGGTTCCACCTTTACAAAGAAATAGCTTGCATTTCTTTACTTGTTATGGGGTGCCATAAGAGGTTGGGGAGGCATAAGGAAATGTGAGGAATAAGGGGTACTTGGGGGAGGCATAAGGGCATGTCAGGGATTTGAAATGATATATATATATATATATATATATATATATATATATATATATATATATATATATTGCGGTTGTTTCCAGGTGGTGATACCCATTTCCCCTTTGGGAGGCATAAGCAGCATCCCCCATAGTTTCTTGCTCCTTTGGCTTACATGATGAAGCCTGAGTTTTGTTTGTTGTCTTTCAATGTGGTTGTAAACTTCATTTTGTTTTGGACTGAATGTTTGAATGTGAAAATTTGTCATGTGTGTTGTGGAAGCCTATTGTTGCCATGAGTTGAAAAACATTTCTTATTGCATTGTGGTTGGGGCTCGGGGCCAATGAAGAAGGATGGATTCTCCTTTTCATTGGATGAATTGTTGGGTGGAGAGAGTTGCTTTCCCCCTGTTCTGTTGTGATCAAATTGAAATAATGAAAATGGAGGATATTCATGTTGTTGTTCTAGAGACAGAGGAAAAAGACAGTTTTGATAGTCCTTGTAGAGAATATTATTTATTGTAACCCTTTCCCACTTTGAAGTGGATGAACTTGTAATATTATTTGTGATGGAAAGACGTTTTGTATTGGCTATGAAAGTTGCAATTTGAAATGTGAAACAGATATACTATGAAATTTCTATTTTTTGAATAAATGTGGAAGGAATTGTATTATGTACTTATTGTAATTGAATGGAAGAAGACAGAGTTCTGACAGTCCCTTGTGAAACTTCTTTTGTAACCTTTCCCACATTGGAAGTGGATGATGACTTCTTGTATATTATTGTGTGATGGAAAGATGTTCTGATATTAGCTATGAAATTTGTAATTGCGAAATGGAAGAATATATCTTGTATTCATTTCTTGTGAACAGAAAAGAAAAATATGCATTTGGTGTGTTGTATTCGAGGAATGAAAGAAAGAAGTTGTAAAAATATCCTTTTGAATTAATAGAAATATTGTTTTACTTTTCTCAAATGGTATTATTAGGTATTAGAAATTTGATTGTTTAATGTACAATTTGAAATATGTGTTTGGAAAGATTAAAAAAAAAAGTGAATACGTATGAAGAAATGTTATAATACTCTATGTTCTTTGAAATGAATGATTTGAAAAAATCAGAAGTTGTAATTTGGATCTTTATACACTTTGATTTGAATCAACTTAATATGTTAGATTGGATTGGAATGAATTCTAATAATTTAAATTGATAAATGTAAATAAGATCTATTCGAATTTGATCTCTGTTAGATAATTTTCATACTCATTGCAAATTATTAATCAGAAATTGAATATCCAGAATGACCCTGCAACATCATAAAAGACAAAATGAAATATCAAATTTTATTAATAAGATCAAAATGACCCAAACAAACCAAAATACTTATGAAAATTTTATAGAATCTTTCAAATTGGGAAAAGGCAAAATTGCAGACTTCTTGTTCTATAAAATTTATAAATTTCGAATCCAAATCAAGAAAATTTAACCTTGTAATCTATCCTAAAATCTTCCAAGTAAAATCCTCAATGCCTATTTGACATGTTGAAGAAAGAAAGAATGTCGAATTTGAACAAAATTGATAAGTTAAAATACCAGTTCACTTTCTAAGTGCAGAAAAACATGTTTTCTCAAAATTGACCCTTAAAACTTTACCAAAATTAAATTCTTAAGGTTGTTGTGCAAAGAGGACATCGAGAGTTTTCCAGAAAGTCCTTGTTTGCCAAAAACCAAGTTCCAAACAAAATGTTATGGCCTTATAAAGTTTTTAATTCATTTGGCTTCAAAAATATTATAACTGTCAAATTTAATTATTAAAATATTATTGAGCGGACCCGCGGGCTAAAATTTTCCTTTTTTGCTTTTTGTCTAAAAAACCGCAAAGTCATGAAGTTTCCCACCGCTCCGCTAACCCGCAAACCATTCATTTTGTCTAAAAATAATCTAAGTTCAAAAAGGAAAATTTGGGAAAATTTTCCACACGGCCCCCGCCGCCCAACCCTTCGCTTTTGGAAGCATTTCTGTGGGTGCACTGGCGTGCAACCACTAACTTAATATTTTTTCTAATTTTGGAAAAAATTCATATCTTTCTCCACGGCCCCGCACCCCCACCCATCGTTTGGAAAAGCTCTTTTGCGGGCACGCAGGCTCACGCTAACAAGCTTAACCTTTTTTTTGAAATTTGGCAAAATTCCTTGATTCTCCTTGCCGGCCCACCACCCTGTGGCCAATGAGGGACTGCCACGTGGCTTCCTTAGACATTGGTGGAAGAGCGGAGTGTTTTGAAACCCTGTGCTTCAAAAGTCAAATTTTCTTATGTCCTCCGATACTGCCGACGACCTGCAGCCAATGAGGGTCTGACACGTGGTATCGTGTGACCATCGTCAAAGGAGGCTTGGGTAGTTTTTCACCTTTGCGCTCTTTAAGATAAAATTCAAAATTTCTAGAACTTCCCCATCGGCCCGCCGACTCTCAGCTAATAGTTTGCTGCCGCGTGGCGGCTCTATGCTTTGATGGAAGAGCGGACCAAATTTCCCCTTTTGGCCCCTCTGAACTAAAAGTAAAATTTTTCCATCTTATCTCCGGCAATTCACCTTCCCGCCGAGGCTAGGATTTTTGACTTGTGTCCTTAGCGAACCCCAAGTTCAAAATTTCCCTTCTTAGGTGCGAAGCCCCGCAACGGAATTGCGAGCGTGCGGAAGTCAAATGAACTTTCCGTCCAAAAGTGCTAAGGGCAAAAAATTCTCTCCGAATCCTGCAGGCCCGAGTTAGGGAAAATTTTCCTCCCCAGGCCCACAGGCTTACTCTTGGGGAAAATTTTCACCCCAAGGCCCGCCGACCCATAACTTGAGAAATGTGAAGAGTTAGAAGGACTTCTTTATATCAATGGAAAGGTGAGGAAATTTCCTATCTAATGGGAATATTTTCAAGAATTTTTAAGTTCATTAAATATAAGAAAAATAAGGTTGAATATTTTAAGAAGAGTTCTGGGAGTGGGTAAGAAGAGAATTTACCCTGTTAGTTTAAATGTGTATTCTAACCCCCTGACTATTAGACCTTGTTAATTGTTGAAACCTTGTAGAATTAAACACCTAGGGTATTTAATTGTTTTGGCTCTTCTTACCCTCTGAGTTTAATCAAGAATTATTTGGCTTAGTGTTAATCTAATTTTAAATAGTTAGATTATCACCTAAGGGAATTTTTACTGTGCTCGGGATAACTTTCTCTCTCTTAGTGTTTTGTAAGGTGATTTGATAATTGCTGTAATGGACTCTGAAAATTTTGTTATGAACAAAAAGAAAATATTCCATAATTTTCTAACTAAACCTAGGTTGTTCATGGGTCTCAAGTGGGATATTTTAATGGTCATTACAGTGACATCATCTTAATAATCAAGAATGCGTTTATTTAACAAGCTACAAAAAGACATGCCCATTACACGTTGAAATGTTGCACCAGCATTTGAAAGGTGAAAAGGCATTCGTTTGTGAGCATAAGTACCCCACTTGGTGGTAAAATCTATTTTGTACCTATATTCTTCTGGAACTAAAATATGATTGTATCCACTATAACCGTCTAGAAGAGATAGTCTATCTGAACCAGAAACTGTTCTCAAAATCTGATCCATTTTTGGAAGTGGGTAATGATCTTTTAATGAAGATTTATTAAGATCTCTAAAATCCACACATAATCCGATTTCTCCATTTTTCTTCCTAACATAAACAAAAATGGCTACCCAACTTGAATGTTTAACTAGAAAGATAATACCTGATTCAATCAACTTAGATAACTCTTTCCTCATTAGAGGCTCTATTTTGGGATTTACATGCCTCTGTTTTTCCTAACTAGCTTGGAATTTGGCTGTAATTCAATAGTATGTTGTGCTAAACTAGGATCAAACCCTTTCATGCAATCATATTTCCAAGCGAAAACATCTTTGAATTCCTTGTAAAGATTAATAAAAGAATGTTTTTCAGCTAAAGAACATACCTTTCCAAGAAACAATTTTTTCCCTTCATCAATTGAGATCTCTTCATAGTTATCAACATGTGTTGACATCTTTGTTTTATCTTTTCTTAACTGATCATCATTGCTGAAGATTTCTTCTAATGTCACCAGATCTCGAGGTAATTTATTTGTATTTAATTGAACAATATGGTCACCATATAAGTGCTGTAATTTATCTTGATTTACCATAGAGAATTCAACTTCTTGCTACAAAATTCTACAGATTTGATCATCATTTTTGAAAACCTGCCAATTCAAGCCATTATCAGGTATTGAAGGCCTAACAATCAACTTTATATGAGGCTGAATTTTGCTATTTTCAATCTGTTCTAATACTTCAAAACTGGCACCAATTGTGGCAAGTCTATCTGTATGCTTATTTTCTTTTCTAGAAATATATTGGATGTTAATAGCTTCAAAATATTCCATTAATTCTGAAAATCCATGTTTGTAAGACTTCATTAATGGATTTTTACAAACATTAAAATTTCTTACTTGATTGATAACCAACTCAGAATCACCAAAAATCTGTAACATGATAATACCTCTCTTTCTGGCCGAAAGTAAGCCATGAATTAATTCTTTGTATTCAGCTACCTTGCAAGTGCATGAAAATTGGAGACTCAAAGCTGAGAAATACCTTTTGTTTGTTGGGGAAGTGAGCATTAAACATACTGCTTGTCCTTTCTTATTTTTAGCTCCATCGAAATGAAGCTTCCAAATCCCATCCGCTGCATTTTTTTTTTTTGGATAGTAAGGGAATTGATGCATTTTGGTCATGCAAGAAATACACACCAATTAGAGTTTCTTCAACTTATCTAAAAGGGTCATGAGTGTGTTCTTCATGTGTCTTTTCATCGATAAACAGGTTAGAAAAACCATTTAATGCTGAAACATGAGCTATATTGTCAAAATCAGATTGGTCTAAGGTTGCATAATTAGCCACAACATTGGAAGCATGAGGCTTAATGTGAAATCTGGCCAACATTTCTGAATTGATAGTAACCTTGGTCCTACAACGAGTAGTGAAAAATAAGAAAGACCAATCTGAAGAGAGATAGCCTCCTATATTTGCTGTGAAATCTCTTGATAAACATATAACAAAGTAAGGAGGTAAGTCTACAACAGTAATATCTTGTAGAATGGAAACATTTGGGCGAGCATGTAATATTACCTCTAGATCTCTGATGACACCAACTATATTAGTTGCAGTTCCATCCAACTTCAGGATACTCTTTTCTGTAGGTTCATACTATAGGCCAATTTTTTCTGCAATTGCTTTTGGCATAACTGTGTTGCTTACACCGTTGTCCACCATATAGTTATGAACAATATGTTCTCCAATAATCAGTGATAAATAAAATGGTGGTGGTTTCTTGATGTCATGAGCATTTAATACTTTCTGAACCATTCATTTAACTTCTTTGATGCGGTCTTATTGCATTGTTCCAAGGACCATGTCTACTTTATGGAATTCCTTTTATGATGTTTTAGAAGAAATTTGTAGTTTAACTAGTTCATGAGAAAGTAAATCTTGCTATCCTGGAATACTTAAAGCATCCCACATTGAGATGTTAACATTATGATTTTTCATTACATCAATAATGTTGAAAGAAGCAACAATTTTAGAGATAGATTCTATTGTTTTAGCATAGGCTTTGGCAAAAAATGATTCTGCTTCAGCTGCTTTTGATATCTGAGGTATAAATAACCTTCTTGGATCAGTCTGTAGCTGTTTTTGTTGTTCTTTACCAGCTATAACACTTGTTGTTTTTTGAGAAACATATGCACTATCAGCTGGTTTTGGGCTTATACTTGTTGTTTTATCAGTGATTATAGGTAGAACATGCGCATTCTATTATTTTTTCTCTATGTGGCCTTTTCCTGAGCCCTAGTAGTAACTACAATAAAATTATCTTCACTGAAACTGACTAAGTTCTGTTCAAGTGCTTTCTGAACATGAATTTCTTGCTGCCCAACCTCCATTTAAGGCATGAATAATGTTTTAGATTGAGGTTGTGCAACAAGACTTATGTTCAGAAAAGCATTTGGGAAATTAACAACTGAATGAGGTTGATTACAAGGTTTACACCACTCTTCAGTAGCCATATTAACTGGGACTAAAGCGTTAGATGGACTGGGAGCCTTTGGGTCAAATGGCCTTTGTTTATAAGGCTGCCTATTTTGCCGATTTTCCAGATAAGGAGCCTGATAAGGTCTACTAGGTAATACAAGACTATTTTCAATTGAATTCATCTTGTTCCCCATAGTTTTCAAGGATTTAAATACGTCATTTGATGAGGCTACAACAAAAGTTTCTATAATTGTGATAGGCCGGGGAATAGGTGCTAAATCTGCCAAAAAAGGCATTGAAGGTCTTAGAGCTAATTTTCTGGCTTGGATAAGACTATTTTCAGCTCGGATGGCAATATCATAGGATATTGGGAGAGTCTCTCCTTCTATAGACTAAATCATAGTTGAAATATCACTCTTTAATTCCCTAAGATAGTAAAGAAAAGCATGGTCAGCTTGAGGTTTGATACTTGCTGGAATTCCTTCCCAAGTTCTGGCAAAACAAATGCTTAAACTTGACATAAATTCATTGGGATCTCTTTTAATGGTAGACAGTTGTTCTATGAGAGATAAATGATATGAATTATCTTGAAATTGTTTCAGCAAGTTATTACCTAAATCATCCCAGGTTCTTATGCATCCAGTCTCTAGATTTTTATACCATTGCAAGGATTGTCCTTGAAGATGTGAAGCTAAAAGTCTCAAAGCCACATCCTCATGAGTGATATTATGAACTGCACATAAGGTTGCAACATCTTTAATGTTCTCTGTAGGTGTAAAATGATTTTCACTAGTGAATGACGACAAAATTTTCATGGCAGCATAAGGGATATCATGATAAACTACAATTACTAATGGGCTGCCATTAGTAAAGGTCACAAAACTCCTAGGTGGTTGAATAGCCATTTGAAAGACTGAGATTTGAATAGAAAAATTGATACATGTTGAAGGAATATTACGAGGTTAACAATGGTCCATTTGGGAAAATGTGACTCATCTCCGATTAAGATTATCTAACTAATTCCAAGATGATTTCATTTTATAGGTTCTGGCTAAACTTAGATCCACAGGTGGCCTAGTGTTGGCAAGATCTAGTGTAAGGAATGGTTTTCTCTCTTAACATGAACAAGTAAATTGATTCTTTGGCTTCTATATGATTATGAAATTTTGATTCAATTTTCTGAAGGCTTTTTGTTCTTGTTTTAAATGGCCCACTAAATTTTTTCCCATACCACCAATAAGAGGTAAAGGTTCAACACTAAAGACAAGAAGTAGTTGAGTAAGGGTACCTTTCTCTTTTCCTAGTCGCATACTACCAGTAAGAAGAATGGTCTCAACACCAAACACTGTGAAGGACGAGAGGTGTAACTATTTTTATTTTTTTTGTATTTTGATTAATTTTGACTTGTTTGTGTACTGTGTTTGTTTTAGAAAGACAATTTTCCCCTAAATATTAGCTCCGCGGTATTAGTCGGAAGCAAGGGTTCTATACATACCAAAAATTGTAGGGTACTGCACCATTAAAACAATGTTACACATGCCCCAATGATGATGCAGGTTGCCTCGCAAGGTGTTCAGGATCTAGAGAAGCTCACGAAGTATATGTTAGCATCCCAGATGCTTTATCCTTGTTCCTTGTGCTTTTTTTTATTCCTCTAACTTCCTTTTCTAATCATTTTAACCTTTTGTGATGAAACTGCCACCTTGATCAGGGCGGCGGTCCTATAACCGCCGCCCTGCTCAGGGCGGCGGTCCTTCACGCATTTTCCAGCATGTTCTTTTGATCACGACTTGCATAATTTTCAACTTTTAGCAGCTTTTCTCAACCGCCTTAGCTTGTATTAATGTGTTATGTCCCCTGGAATAGTGTTTCTTCATTGTTTAATGGTAAAAGAGTTCTAAATAGGAATCACCTTTGGGTGAATGTGATATCTATAAATAGCCATCTTGTTTTCAAGCAAATGGCCCGTCAACTTCTCATTTCCATTTTTTAGTCTATCAAATTCTTGTTTAGATCTCATTCTGTTTTCATTTTTGCATCCATGCTAATTTTTCCTTTGCTATTAGAGGTGATTCGATCTTCTTACTTCAGTCTTGTTCATTTTTGTTCGTGTAAATTAGTTTAGAGAAAAGTAGTGTCATTTGTAGATTGAATCCATTAGAGTTGCACGTTGTGTTCTTCATAGAAGGTAGATTCTAGAATCTCTCAGTACACTTTTGTGTTGTATTCTCGCAATAAATCCCACTATGAATTACATACGCCAAGATCTGTCACTTGCGTTGTCCCTCTCCTACTCGCATTTTATTCGGTCTATATCCAAAGCTGCCATTGTTCAAAACACCTTTTTTGTTGATGCTAGCATATACACGCTCTTCTGGACTCACATGAACATGAAGGAATGAGGAGATCATTCTGAGGGGACAAAATCATACACTACTAGATTCACCACTGTTTTGCAAATTCTAGGTTTTATCTGTCAAAGTTCTAGTTAAAACATATCAAATAGAGTAGTGAAATATTTCATTTCAGTTAAGTTTCATTTTCGATATTTCCAGGGAAGCTGTGGGGATTGATAGTTTCTGAGAAACTATGATTCATTCCTCACTTTTGAGGTAGGATCGAGAATCTTTCAATTAAGTTAATCATCTATCTAGTTATTTAGGATATACTCACAACTGCACAGTTAAGTAGCTACACCAGGCTACCTTGCTTGTTTTAATTTTGTTATTAGATTAGTTGTCATTTTATGAATATATTAGATTAGTTGCTCTTTCAATTTTGTAAAAATTCTATCAAAAATACAAAAACAGAGGAATACATATATGTTGTAGATATATCTCGCATAGTTAGTTTATTTCATTTTAGTTAGACTTATATTGATCTTGCTATTGATCTTGATCTTGTATGAAAAAAAAAAGATCCACTACACATTTAGCCGTTCCATTTTCATGACCTTGTCGGGGGACACATACGAAGCACCCACAGGTTATCTTCCATGTTTTCCACAACCCATAGATTGGATCACGATAGAGCTCGATATTGATTGGAGCCTTCGAGAAGCTATCCTCGCCGAACGATCTATCACACTGGTCCAGGTTAGGAGGGCCTTCTTTGCCTTAGATTCATAGATCCCATTATTGTGTGTTGAAGACGTAAGATTACCTAACAAGCTTATCTGCATCCCGCGTGTATTCCATCCCCACCGGCTGTCTCGGCACGACCTCAGGAGGTCGGGTGCGAGGAAGAATCACTTATAGATTCCCATGTTCGCATGTCACTTTTCCATCGTACAGGTTCATCACTTTAGAATGAGATGGGCAGACAAAAATCTAGGTAAAGAAGTTTAGTGTGCTATTATTAAAGAGAGAGCTTCCTTGAAAGGAGGATTTTCCATCTCTAAGTTTCTAGACAAGAGTGTATTTAAAAATATCTGGAATGGAAAATAAAAAATAGGGATGAGATACATAATACTCCACATGAACAAGATTAAGCTGCTTCTTATAGGTAAATAATGTGAAGATATGATAATGAAATGATAAAGATATTGGTCGATGGATGTAATAATTAAAATTTCTTATACAAAAAGGCTTCCCCAGTGTGGAGGGTACTATAAATACGAATTTTTTTATTTCTTCATTTTTGTTTTTCAAATAACATTGTGATGAGGGGTTTGATATATGAAATTTTTTCTCTATTTTTTCTTTTTGATTGTATTGGTTTTTCACAGATTTTAATTTGCAATTGAATCATCATTGTGGAAGAGGTCCATGTTTTTATATTTTTATTGTTCTTGATGTACGAGACTTGGACGAATGAGGTCCAAGTCAATGGTTATGTGATTTGATTAGTCTTGACTTACAATACTTGGGTGGATGAAGTCCAAGTCATTTTTTATATGATTTGATTGGTCCTGACTTATGAAAATTGGGTAAACGAGGTATAAGTCAACAACACTATGGATGTAAATGTTTTCGATGAATAGGTTTGTATCAGATAGATCATTGAAGAGGCCATGTGTTGATAAAGGTAATGTGTAATTTGCATTTTGAGTTCATAATTTCTAATATCTTTTTCAATGATATCCAGTGTAGGCAAAGTAGAATATTTTGATGGAGTAGAAGATATAAATGGTTGGAGTTTCGAAAGGATATCCAGATCAATCCAAATTTCATCTGTCAAAGGAATGATATAAGGAGATGTAGATCAATCTGTAGAAGGGCAGTAATTCACGATCTTATATCTTCCCTCTAGGAGATTGCAATATTCAAAGGGATTAGTATTAGCAATTAAGGTAACATCTTTACCTTCATAAGGGGACTTTATACATTAATGGAAGGTAGAAGGAACAAATTGCATAACGTGAATCGATGGATGAACAAGGAGAATATTATAGGAGGTTTCAACATCTACAACAGGACAAAATGTATCTAATTTCTGAGGCCCAACCTTTATGAATAATGTGATAGTGCCCAAAGAGTGCCTCTCACTATTATCATAACCACAAATAGTGATGATATTAGTTCCCAAAATTTCTTGATTATGACCGAGGCATCTTAACAGTTTTATGGAAATATATTTAATGCAACTTCATTATCTATAAGAACCCTTTTGATTTTGTGATGTGTTATAAATGATTTGATATACAACGAATTGTTATTTTAGATGTTTGGTTTCAAGAGGTCCTGAAGGATGATACTATTAAATGAAATATTAAAAATTAAGGCTTGAAACTACCGACTCTTGATATCCTTAGGAACACGTTCCTCCTAAAGTGCACAAGTAAGGATGTCCTGAAGCACAGGTGATGACTTCATAAAATCCGTGAGGGATATTTGTGCAGAGGTATTCTCCATTTGTTTTACAATATCATATGAGTGAGAGGGAGGCTTAGCATTGGATATTTTTGGGTCAACCATAGGTTGAGGATAAGGCATTAGAGGTATATCAAATGTAGATGGGATATTGAATGCAAGTGACCAAATTTTTTTTTGTCGCATAGTCACCACATAAGTAGAAGTATTTATTTTTTTGGTGGCTATCAAATGAGGTGTTTGATCAATAAAGGAAAAATACAACTTAAATCAATGTTGTTTGAAGATTTTCCTTTACTTGAGCTTTATCTTTTGTATCATGCTTCAAAAACGGATCCTTAAACACATTTAGTCTCTCATTTGGTATATTAGTATGTATTTTGTTTTATATTTCAACAACTCGGTGATTGATTAGATCTTGAATGTAATGACAGAGTCTTATACAATGATCAATAGAGTATCCATTGATGATGTGATACTCACAATATTCTAATTCTTTGTAGCATGTGGGTTTTTATTGCCATTTTTTGAAGAGTTTTGTGATCAGATAGGTGACTATAGTATTTCTTGCTAATTGGTGAAGGACACTAGAAATATATTCTCCAAGAGGTGTTAATTATCTTTGTTTGGCATAATGTGAAGTAGTTTCTTTGCTAGTGATGATGACTGGTTGGTTGTTAGTCTTAGTTGTTTTTTATGGTTGATTTTACACATTTTAAACATGACGAGTATCAATCACACCATCATTTATAACATTTTGATTTTGATTGAAGAATTTTTATTTATCATGGGATGTTTTACTGTCTTTATTTGATTGATCTTTCAAAGGAGTATTAATTAAACCGTTGGAAATGAGAGCCCTTTCAATTTGTGCTATTTTTTTAATGAATTCCTCTAAATTTGTCAAGAAATGCATTTTTTGTTGGAACGATATTTATGGATTAAGGTTAGGAATGAAAATGATTACTAATTATTTTTTAATTATATAATAGGGAAACCAATTTGTGATTCCTCTTCATTGTTGAAGAAATGATGTGAACGTTTCATTACCCCTTTTATTAGTATTACAAAGGTCCATCATTGCAATTTCTGAATCCATATTTAAGGATAAGTGTTTTAAAAACTTCTTTGATAATTCAACGAAAGTTATGATCGATCCTTTTGGGACATGTAAGAATGAAGCTAATGTTTGTCCTCTTAGACTCTTCGGGAAAATATGCAAGAGAGTCGTTATAGGTTACCTCTTGACATGTCATGAAGAATTCTCTAATGTGTTCTCACGGGTTATGATTTTCTTTGTACTTATCAAATTTAGGGGTTTCAAATGATTTAGGAAATGGTATATGAACCATTTATTTTTCAAATGGATACGATAAAATTTCTTAAAAATTGAATTGTTTTTTTTTCTTTTACATCCTTATTATTGTTTCTTTCATGCTTTTCCATTCTTGAGCGAATGGAAAATTTGTGAGAAGAATATTCACTGTTATTTCTATTTCATTATTCTTTTGAACCTTTTCCTCATTACCTTTATCAAATTTGGAAGCCATATTAGAAAGTTCTTGTGTCATATCTTAAATTTTGGCAAATAAGGCTTCGTTTTATGTATTCATGGAAGCCCTAGTTTTTTCTTTATTTTTTCTTGACTTAGATTGACTTATAAGATGTTTCAAGTTCTCATCACTGAAATCCAAAGGTTATTTAGTCCCCATTTCTAGGAGGTGAAGGAGAAATTGATTTTTTTTTTCTTAAAACTTCATCAAGTTTTGCATGTTCATCTTCTAAAATCTTGGGTTGATTAAATTTGTCCTCTTTGTTAGAACTATTTATACGAAAAAATGATTTTTGTCTTTTTTTCCAAAGATGTCATAGTGTTTTGTTTGAGTTTCCACCATTCTATACTAAAAAGGGTAAAAATATAATGTAAGATGTGATATTGATGAATCTGATTCATAAAGAATGCTCTGATATGAATTCAGATTCGAGTGATTTATTTAAACTTAAGATAAATTGAATATATAGAAAGTATAAGACTTTGAGTAGGATTTGTAATTTTTTTAACATTGAATAAAGTGAATATTCAAAAGATAAGACACATGAATGATTGGAATTAACTTAACTTTGAATAAAGTGAATATTCAAAAGATAAAGCTTTGATTGATAAAATAGGATTGAGTTTAGAGTATGATCAGATTGATTAAGACTTGCTTAACTTTGAATAAAGTGAATATTCAAAATATAAAATGTGTTTCATAAGATGATGTTCTTAAATTTGGATAAAACTTTGAATAAAGTGAATATCCAAAAGATAAGACTTTGTTTGATAGGATTGAGACTTGCATAACTCTACATAAAGTGAATACTCAAAAGATAAGGCTTTGTTTTATGTGAGTGATATGCTCAAATTTGGATAAAGTGAATATCCAACAAATAATACTTTTGATCACGATGACTTTGATATAACCTGATTGGATTCGAACGGATTTTGATTTTGATTTTTAATTTGGAAAGGGATAGGATTTATTTTATAACTGATTTTCAATGTGAATTGAATTTGAATAAACATGATGTGGAACACAAACTATGTTAATATAACAATCCAAAAAATAATAAAAGATAACACTCCTTTTTTATAACATGTTTTCAAGAACTGTTTCAAACTAACAATCTGAACATTAGTGAAAGATAATATTTTTTTTATAACTGATTATCAAGAATCGTTTTAATTAAAAATCTAAAAAGTAATGAAACATACGATTTTTTTTTTATAAATTATTTTGTAAAACTACTTTAAACTAAAAATCTAAACAATAACAAAACATTAATTTTTTTTTTTGATAACTGATTTTCAATTTGAATTGAATTTGCATAACACAAAACGTGGAACATAAACTATTTTTAACAAACAATCTAAACAATAATGGAAATGGTTGGCCCTTGTTTGTTAAGCTTCCTAGGGATTTAGAAAATTCACTCACCAATGATTTATTGAATGAGTACATGTACCAAAATTTATGTAAATATGGACTATACCCCTCAATCAATTAAAAAGGGGGTCGTTTCCATAGATTAAATTTGATTTTCTTCACAGGTGATAATACTCAATCAGGACAACACACTACCAATTTTGTTGGCCAGTCCTCTCAATGTGCCAACTACTTTTGGGTTCCTATGGTACTCAAAATGAGTTTTAAGGCTATGCCCAAGTAATTCCCATAGTTAAGTGGATAATTTGTAACCTTTATCTGAACCTACAATGTAAATATTTTTGTTCATTTTATTAAATTTCAGTAAAGTTTGATTTTTCTTTGGTCAAGGAAACTTGCATGTAAGATATTAATAGTTTTGTATTTGAATTTGACAAAACATCCAAAAAAATTGGTTCTACACAAAATTCATTATGAGTTTTCCTGTAAACACAATATTAAAAGAAAACAAGCGATCATATATTCCCGATTGTGAAACCTGGTTGATTCTTTGTATCAGGTTTTTGAGTATTTTTCGGTTAGAACATATTAGGGTAAAACATATTATATGCTTGATGTTCCCTAATCCTTGACTCCCAAAATCACTTAGTACCTCTTTGAGATGCATTTTCGGGACCCAATTACATGTAAGCATGGCATGTTCCCTGTGGTCAACTTTCCTCCTCTGGGTCAACACATTTATTGCTAGGGTGTAGATAGGTTTCCACACATGTCATCCTACGTGTATTAAATGCAGTTAAAGTCTATAAATACATGGATTTCTCATGTCATTCGTACTTGTATGAATTCTATTTTTTTTCTTGTGCTCATGCTTCTGAAGTCCAAAAACATGAATTTGGATTTCTTGGCATATTTTATTGGATTTCTTCATTTTTATTCAAGCTCATCTCATTCTTAGGTAAACTCTACCATTGCTAGTTTCCCTTGTGAGTTGTGTTTTTTTTAAGTGTTCTTTTGTCTTTTTTATTTAATGTTGCTATGGGAGTTATTTTTAGTTTCATTGCTTTTTCTCCTCTCTCTACTTGTTTTATTTCTTATTTTGGGAAAATGTTAACCCGTTAACATCCTCTTGAATTTTCAAAATGATAAACAAGTAAAAAACCCCAACATCAACTTATCAATATTTTTGACCTGTTTGTCACAGTGAAAATTTTGAATCAAACAAAAGAAACACTTATAATATAATTTCTACCCATTTCGGGTATTACAAGATGTAAAACAAACCCAAGGTTCTAACAGTGTGTTAGGGATACTCCAAGGTTCAAAACAAGCCCAAGGTTATGACAGTGTGTTTAGGATTCTAAGGTGCAAAGCAATGTTGAGTTTCCACTACTGTATCAGGTTCTTCATGGTGCTAAACAAGGTCGAAGTACCAACTATGTATTGGGATTTTAAGACTTTTTGACATGATAAACTTCCTGATACTATTTTAGGAATCCTAAGGTGAAAATTAGGTTAAAATTTACGATAGACTATCATACTTTTTAGGGTGTCTAGTAAGGGGAAAAACCTAATAGTGTTTTTTCAGGATTTCTAGGGTGTTGAGAAAGATAGAACTTTTGATATTCATCTCTAGGAATGTAGTGGGGTTTGTCAAATAATTATTCAATTCATTTCCCCATGTATTATTAGGGAATAGTAAAAGGCATGGTAGAAAATTCCAAAGAGATCAAGTATAAGTATCAAGGGGTTATTCCCCCTTCTAACATTGACTCTAATGTCGATGTCAATGACACTGAATCAGGAGATGTTGACATGGATGATTTTTAGAATAGGGTTAAGATCCCTATAAAGACAACATATATGCAATGAATATTTGATAGCAAATTTCCTCTCGCAGTTCGTTTCCCATATCTTCTCAATGTTTGGAATTTATTCTTGCAGCTGTCAATCACTATGAATCTAACTCTAGGGTTGTTAAGAACCAAGATGGGTATGTAGTCTTCCGTTTAGATGCTAAATATTTTGAGGATATCCTTAAACTACAAGATATCATTTTGTATGTTGATACTAATTTCAAGAGGGCTCAACAGTCTAAGGATGGGAATTTAGTAGATTGTATCAAACATATCAACAAGAAATATCTCTTGAAACATAAGCCTGTAGTGAGTAGGTTTCCAAAGACCTTACCTCCAAGTGATTTCATTCTTGAAATCAATAACATTATCACATTGTTAAAGACATTTTTTTTACCACTTGAGGCAAAGGAGTTCCAAGGATGGATGTATCAATTCATCACCATAATATGGAAAAGTGAGAAATTCTTCAGATGGGGTGAATTTATCAGTGATACACTGCATGGTTAGTTGAAAGAAGTATAGACAACTAGAAGGTTTTATATGACATTATATGTCACCTATGTGACAACGAGCATCAAAATTTATCTTGGGTTGAATACTCATGGTACTAGAGCCTCTAATTTTGTATACAATTTCTACCCATAGTTATCTTTGAAGAAAATTTTAGGTCATTTTTGAAGAGTAAATGATGTCTTTTTCTATAGCATCATTTGCAAATTCAAGCCAGATATTTCCAAATGTTAGTGTACTGATGCAACTTAGAATTTTGTATCCCACTGGTGATACATATTCCACCAATTCCCAACATTCACTCACATTAGGGTAGGATAATTTCAAGGGACTCCATCCCTATTACCAATATTTTGAATTGATAAATGGATCCTAATGGAGTTAGTAAGATAGTTGTTAGACCTCAAAAATCTCCAAAAAAGTAAGCATAAGGTGGGAAGTTATTTCCCAATATCCATTGGTCATTACACTTACACATCAATGATCAAATCCAAATATATTACTATTGAGATGCAGGGTACAACTCTCAAAACTCTTCGTTTCAGGCCTAGCTTCACTTATTTGGGAGTAATGAAGGGTCTTGGGAAAATGCAACTCCATGTTCCCGAATTTGAAGAAATTTGGATTGATTGCAAGGACAAGACAAAAATTATAATAAGGGATTATAGTTTCCTTACTTTGGATGAAGCAACATCATACAACCTTGCTGACATTCCTCAAGATGTTGTGGATGTCGGAGAAATCTTGGACTCCCTTTATGAGAAAAGTAATGTTGAGGGTATGGGTTTTCCCTTGAATGATTGGTCAATCAATGATTCCACATTTGTTAAGGAGTGATCTATTAAAATTCGTCTTTGAAATAACCCTTGAATTTACTCAATGGATATTCAACCTAAGTATCCCAAATTCCCAAAAGTGAAAGTGTCCATTGCGTCAGAAGTGGCTCCCTCCCAATATTATAAGGATAAAGTTGAAGCATCTTGGAAGAAGTGGAAATTCAAATTCTACATCAGTGGAGTAAAATCTCCCCCGCCTTCTTCTGCTCCCTCCATCACTATTGTCACAGTTGAATCTCCTTCCCCTTAAATAACACAAGGGACATCAAATTTCACCACGATGGCCCATTCTCTTCCAATTTATTCCCCTTTATCACCTAAACAAATACTACACTCATGATCATTGCTCCGCGTGAGCAAACACCTCCTTTTGTCTCATCTTGGCTAGTTATCCAAACCCCAAAGAAGAGAAAAATGGATGTCCCTCCTAAAGACTTTAATTTCAGTTCATTGACTACCACCCTATCTTTGACATCTAAGAAACCCAAGACCATTTCTCACATCGCCAATGATGCATTTGGAAAAAAATTTGTCGAGATCATTCTTCTTATTGTAGACAAGAGCTCAAGGAAGACATCATTACTACCTACTATTATATTAATAAAGTGGCACTTAGGTAAGTCACCACTGATGGAACCCAATAAGATATAAAAATGGACATAGATAACTTGTTCAAGAAATTAAGAGAAACCAAGCCCACAAAATATGAGATGAAAGATAAGGTGGAGCAATTAACATCTATCCTTCTGAGGATCTCCAAACTAACTTCAATCTCATCTTTGGCTCTAGAGATTTTTGATACATCATCTTTCTCAAAGGTTGATAAGATTGGGTAGAAGGGTCATGCAAAAGATAGTTGGGTCCAAAGGATCTTAACCCAAGGAAAGAGGTTGATCAAGGATGTTGTTGAGGTCCACAATGATATAGAAATAAACTGTTGAAAATATGAATAATGAAGTCTAGGAAGAATGCAATAATTAAGAATTAACCTAGAAGCCTTGAATGAACTCATGAAAGTTGATCTTGACATCATGGTTCAAGAAGGGATAATTGGTGAGAGATAAAATCATTCTAAGTTTTATAAATCTATTGAATTTTGCATCAGGATCTTGCAGGAATCTAGTTAAAATCTACAAATGCTCAAGAAGAAGGTATTAATGCCACCAATGGTATCATTGATGAATTCACCAAGGTACTTAGCCTTATCCTAGACAATGACTTGAACATGCTATTCACAGATGATATCTTCAAAGAGTTAAGGGATCTAGTTGAAAAGGAATCCTTTGCCGGAAATGATTTTGATCTAAAATCGATTGAAAAACTAATTTTGTGCCAAAATGTGTTGAGAAATCTAGCCAAAACCATAAGAAGACTCCAAAAGCTTGCCAATCATAAGAGGTAAATCACACTAAATCCTATAAGTAGTAGATATTTTACATGAAACAACATCAAGGTATTATTGTAGAGAAACATTATTTTCCTCTGAATCATCCTAGGATTAGAAAACAAGTTTGTAATACTCCATAAAAGTAGGTGAAATTTTAGGAAATCTAATGACTCTATCCTAAACATTTGGATAACTTTAACCTACTTGCGAATTTTCTTCGTTTGAAGGGATTTAAAAATACATTTGGAAGCTTGATTCCCATTTTGATCATGTGGAGCTAAGGATGGATTGAACCCATCTCGCAACATATTTTTCATTGGATCTGAGCTTATCCATGAGTTTGGTTGTCAGTTATTACAACTGAAAATCAAATCGGTTTGATTCTAGTAGCACATATAATATCGAGAATTATTTTTCAAAGTATGATTTTCCCATTTGTGAACTTGTCCCACCCACATTCCAAAGTGGCAGAGGAAGGTAGTAGTGTGGTTGATGACCTCGCTCCATTTCTCAATCTAGATAGCATCGTAAGGAGGACATGGAGCTAAATTCTGCACCTTGAAAAATGTGTTGGATAATCCCTTCATGTGTCAAAAGAAAGGTGTTGAGATAAAACTAGTTACATGAAAATTTAAATTGGGCATCAACTTAAGTTAATTGAAGAGCAATGGGGTTATGGTCTAAAATCCAAATACCCTATTAGATGGTGAAGAAAGATTGACTAGAGCTATTAAAGGTTAAAATGTGCTAATTAGAGAGCATCACACGATCAAGTCTTTTAAGGTCCTTGTTAGCACGACCCCACATATTAGACCAAGTAAAACAAGGCTATAGAATAAATGCTTTCCATTGAAATGAGGGATCTGACAAGCCCTAAATGGGTTTTAAAATAAAACCTAGCTTCCTGCTCACCGACACACCACTACATTAGTAGTGTTCCTTCTTTTCCTTGGGATGCTCAATCATATTAAAGTCGCCAAAAATTAGCTGGAAGGCTAATGGTAAATTATTTTCCATCCATGGTTGTAGCTCCATTCTTCCAAGACCATCATTGGAGGTGTATACATTTAATCAAACCAACAAAAAATTGATTGATATCAAGTATTACCCACACAACCCACTGAGAAGGATTCTCCATTGAAGCAGTAATTAAAGAAGCAAAACTAGGGGATATGAAAATGTTCACACCATCTCTCACTTTGTATGAAAATGCATGAAATTTGAAGCAATACATTTTAAATTAGTTTGAAGCAAAAAAATGTAATCATAATTTCATGCAAATAAATCACATCAATATTTCAAACCATAAGAAAATTAAAATACATAACGAATTTTTACGAGGAATCTGTGAGACCTCTAACATTCTATGGATAGAATTCATGAAAAAAACTCGTCCATGGTAAGTGCCTTATGTCCATCCTAAAAATATGCTTAATTCTAGTAAAGAAAAACTATTAGATAAAAGAGGACATTGATTTGACTTAAAATGTTCAATGGTAATGGAGCGACATGTATCTCTATTATCTCCCCTAGAAAACTCATAGCCATTATGAGGTGGACTATGTTAATATCATAAGGGTTGAGAACTTATAATTGTAGTTCCTGATTCATTAGTGGGAAGCTGTAAAATAGTCTTTTAGCTCTACATGGGATGGGACTAAACTAGGGGAGTTGGCATGGAAATGCTTTGAGAGGTTTCAGGAATACATGCCCTAAATTTGAGTTGAACATTAGACATATAGCTACTTGCAATGTTGTTTTTATTTCCAGTAGAAGCTCTTTTATTACAACCATGGTCCAACCATCAGCATTAGATGTGATTTTGGCTTTTCAATTGGTGGTGGACCCTCAAATGGCTTGGAATGAGCCAAAAGGAAACAACCATATATGAGGTTGTCAGGGGCTTGACATCTAAAACAAGTGTTCGTTAGGTTAAAGTATGTATTTTATGGGGGAATGGTACACCCCAACTTAGATATCGATTTATTGTTTCATTTCCAAGTAGTAAGGTCAACCATAACAAAAATCATTTTTTTTGGTTGAGCATAGTTAGAAATGGTCTACTTCTTGGAAAATAAATCGACCAATAGCTTTGACTATGTCTATTAAAAAGCATAAATGAATCAGAAGGCTAAGTCGAGCTCAATCCAAATAGATATTAATGTGTTGAGACGAAACAGAAAACACAAGAGTGTACTTCATAGTAACCAACTTAAATTAGTGAGTAATGCTTGAGCATGTGAAGGGTCCTTGAAGAATGAAAGAAAAAACCCATTTAGTGAGGCTCCTAATACCTGAGAAAAACACATAATTAGATTAGTAGTGATGCTTAATCTAGGTGGAGAGAATTTTTTTAGAGGGGATGCGAGTAACAAAATAAGCAATAAGACAATTATTTTGATACCATCTAATAATTGGTTTATCAACTTCAACATTAAGCACAACATCAAGAACGAAATCAAAAACTTTACCTCATTGTAGACTTTAGGGGCAGACTTTCTCACATGTTTAGGATCCATCATCGCCACCATTTATAACAAAAGTGATAACTATTTAGATATGTCAAAAACATATTACTATTACCAGATCATAACACTTAAGAGACAAATTACACTAGATTCTTATCACAACAAGAAGTGACCATGACAAACCTTGTAGGAAATCATTTCTTACCTTATTTAGACCCTTCGACCCCATCCAAAACAAATTGACTTTAACAAAGTGACTCAAGTATCGTATATGTACTAGAATAGTCGAGTCACGAAGATCATGTGACGAGAGTATTTATTTGATTAATTTGTAATACACCCTTCACACATGACATAATTTTGGCATACATTGCATTGATATGTCGACCCGAGTATCCTCTTCAAGCATAAACTGCACCTATATGCTCTGTTATAAATACCACGCTCTGATTTCAGCAGAGGATGTTCGGTATAATGTTTGGGATGTGTCATCCCATCTCTCCATCTTCTTTCCACAGCTTTCTGAAATCCTGCACTTTTTATGTGCATAAACAATTTCTTCTTGTTATCTTCATCACCGTGGCATAGTAGCTGCACCAATTCCATTCCTCTCCCACTTATCATCTCACCATTTTAATCCACCACCACTATGTGTATTCCTTTTTCATTTTCTGCACTGTTACAGTCTGCACTAGCAAAACCCAATACCATTCTTCTCGCCTTCTCATCTGTTAATATTCCCATTTCATAGTCTACACTAGCAAGACCCAATACCATTTTTCTCACCTTGGCTATCTTCTCATCGGTTTCCGTTCTATTTTAATCGTGTTGCAGCTATAGAACACCCCACAAGAATTTGAATACGTCAGAGAAGGGGAGGCTTGGAATGGTGCTGCTTATCTCATTTCTTTTTAGCTCATACTCATTTTCTATTCTAGTAGAATTAAAGTATCGGAGGCCACGACTGTGAGCAACATACAAGACATGGGCGTCACATTCCAACATTGACAAAGCAGTAATCAAGGGTGCGGAAAATTCCATCATCTCCGTGGCTGAACCCATGCACAACAACAATATTTCTCCACGACTCGTCGCCTCCGCTGCCTGTCATCACAACTCAATTTCTCTCAGCTTGCCATTAAATAATGATATTTTAAATCCAGACAATCTAAGACTCACCTTGGTTGGTAAGATAAATTCCAAAGTGGATTGAGAATTGAATTTGAATGCCTCCCATTATGTGTTGATGAGTTGTTCCTCACGACTTTGAGAAAACGGATACGCCTCCACCCCGACCCTTTCTATCATCGGAAGTGCGTCTTCCCTACGAAACCTTCCCTTCTCCTCCACCACCAAAACTTTTACTGGTTTTAAATTGTTGTCAATAAGCCTATTTAATTGGGAGTTCATCGACCATGGATCTGGTACCATCGGCCACTGAACATTCGCAGCCGCAAATACTCATACTCCTCCCTTGTGGAAATACTCGCAAATACCGGAGTCCAAACAACTTCGACAAGAGACTTGTGAGTCTTTTGCATCTGGAAATACACATCTTTCAAGGATGAGGTCCAGTACATTTTGGATGTTCTGAGGCATGCCGTGAGAAGTAATATAACTTTTCCTTGTAGATCAACAACTTTTACCTGCTATTATCATTATTACTCGCTTAGCAATTCGAAATTCAGAATAAATTTATAAACCAAAATTATTGTAAAAACAATACCTGTTGCTTTTTATTGAAGAGGATATAATTTGTTTTGTCAGTCACCAGCAATGTTGTCAGCAATTCAACATTGCTTTCTCTCGTTCTACTAAGGAATTCCACTTCATCGTCTGCCCACGATATGTCTATTTATTTTATCAGAATCTATGATTAGTTGAAAGGCCTCCATATATGAAGTGTTTGTAATAGCTTTTGAATAGTAGACATAAATAACTATAAGAAAGCGAGTAGCCACAAGTAATGAAAGGCAACGCAGCCAAAAGGAACAAACGAATATAATTCATGCACAACAGTGCTGATTTCTGAGATTCAGATTCTATTTTTATTTACAATTACAATTTCTAAATTTACTATTTTGTTTGTTTTATTCTACAAATTTGTATCAAAGCAGGTTATTTTAATTTGATACTCATTAATGGCTTCCACATATGGAGTATCTTTATCAAGTCTGCAGACTCCTTAGTTCTCAGGTAAGAATTATGAGTATTGGTCTCTAACAATGAAATTGTTATTTAGATCCCAGGATGTTTAGGAAATCGTTGAAAATGGATTATAGACACCAAAACTAGGTCAACCAAATTCCTAGACTTGCATATGCACACTAGAACACCCCATCATAATCTCACACAATCAATTCATCTATCTACCGACTTAAATTTACCATTCTACCACCCATAAGCACTAGTAACCACCTTGTAACTACAAAACAAACAAATTAATCAAACAAAAACTAAAATAAACTTAAAACAACCTTACCTCTCGAAGAAACTCCCCACAAGATCAAATCAACCTTAGACCATCATAAAACTCAAAAACATTGTAAAAGGAAATGGTTGACACCAAATTCAACCATTTTCCTCAAAATAGACTAAAATCGGGGTAGTTTCCCGCAATCGACATTGATCAGTGTGGATTCAATTGAAACGACATCAATTCTACCTTGCCCAAGGATGCAGAAATCAATTCCTACATCCATTCGTAAAAAATTACAGAGGAAAAGCTTAGATTATGGACTTAGAGATCCAACGAGAAGTAACCTCTTACAGACATCAAAGAACAGAATCCCCTGCTACCTAACACTCCCTTTGGAGAATTCTTCCTCAACATCCAGCCATCCAAATTCCATCTACCTAAAAAGGTATGTCACTTTGTTTGGATCTGTAAACCGTTGTCCTCAAGCTCAATCATATCTTAATTATGCCGAGAGACATTTTACAGTGGTAGACATGGCTATAATGGAGTGTGTTGTTAAATTTTATTGTTGACATTAAATTTGACAATCATTTGACCAGCATGTGATAGTTCATTCATAAATTTGACTTCTATTAGACTTTAACTTAAATATATATATTTATTTTCTTGGAGAAGTAAATAAAAAAATAGTAATATCTTAGCCACGTAGTAATGTTTGGGGTTTTTTTCTTTCATAGATATTTTTGAGACCAACACAATTGGGTAGCTAAATGACTCCATTTTCCACAAATCAACAAGAAATTGATAGAGAATTTAATGAAGTTATTGATTAAAGAGATATATAAAAAACACCTAAGAACCTTGAAATTGATATCTATTGATGTATTTCATATAGATACATTTATTATAATATACTTATAATATTATATTTCATTTTACTTGTTATTTTTTTGTATATTTATATTAAGGTGCCTCGTGATTGATATCTTTAGGTGTATTTTAGATAGATGCATTTAAGATATCCATACTAGTTTAACTAGTCTCAAAATTGGTATTTTTGGTTCTCCATTCAGAGTCATATGCATCATAAAATGATCTTCGATCAAACACAATTTTAACAACACTCTATATGGATCATACAGATCGACACCGATCTACCAGATTGACCTCAATCCCTATTAAAATTCCCTTACTCTGTAATCTTAATACATTTTAATATATTTGTTGATATCTTGTAATCATGGTTATGGTTTTATGATTTTCTGTTAGATGACCATCACATGAGTAACTTATGATCCTAACAACATTTACGATCTTCCCATAGTTCGTTAGTTTTTTGTGTGGTAACAATCAGACATCAACCACAAGCTAAGCATATGTGTCATTATCCTCACGCACAATCTAGATGACATCCCTGAATAGTTGGAAATTTTCCTTAAGCACAGTGATGAGGTCAAACTCTTTTGAGACAACATTTTCAATTATTCCCAGCCTATCATTGAGGACATCAATTAATTCCTTGCATCTCAACATAGAATATCTATAGTTTATTATCCAAGTCACTTTATAACGTCAATTGTAATTTTGTCACTACTTTCCAGCTTAATTATTTAAAATTGAATTGAAACCCATCAAAGGAAGCCCTTTGGATTCCTAGGATTTTCCATTGCCAATAAATTCACCTCATATTTGAATTATTCCATAACTTGTCAAGTTGTCTCTTTGTGTGTAGATTCCTAGTTCTTTGGAAGAGGAGCTTCATGTGTCTGCTTGGATCTTTCAATTTTCATTATCATCCACACATGTATCATTAAACCCTATTATTTATGATTTTTAGTGATTTGTTTCACACAATAAGACCGAATCCTAAATTATACTAAAATATCTAGAACACCCTATGGGACCTTAGTCCCTTTTAATTAAATTTTGCATCTCCATAGTAGAATCTATTTCTTGTTACTTCTAGTAAGTCGAATAGTTTAGAGTTCTCTGGTGTCTTCCTAGAAAGTGTAAAGTAAAAAAGAATATCTAGTGAATAAATATATTGTAGACAAAATCTATGCACTTGGGTATATTTTTAGGTCCTAGAGCATACTTATATATATACCTGATCCCTAAGAAAGAATATTTGTGGTTTACAATGTCTTTTGGAAATTTTCATTTTTTAAAATATTTTTATTAATCTTACACACCTTATGGTCTATCGGTACTTTGTTGATTTATATTTTATGGTTTCGAACACTAGCGCCCATTTAAGACAGAAGTGCCAAGACGACAGACGCTCTTGTCCCTTAGGGCACTCCTAACCTTCTTTTCTTCCATCTTACTCTTTTGGGTCTCTTTTACTTTAGGGTAATCTAGTTTTACAACTTTGGGTTGGCCTTTTAGTTTTCAATTACAAAATTCAACTAAGGGAATCATATATACATAGTTATAACTCTCAAATAAGGGGCAAAGTACCTAGCATTACCTATCACCACCTAATCTTGCATTTAAAGTCACAAGAACACTTCAAAGGAATCCATCTAGACACTCGTACAAGGGACAAGGGCTACATCGCTTTGTATATACAACATAGAAGGGTAAAGTTCATTTTATTCCACCACACACATTCTATACATTGTTACATTCTAGATCTAGGTTGTTATCATAGTGCAACTTGCACAAGGGAAACCTCAGGCATTATTACACACACTTACACAAAAAACTATGTGGAGTCTGAGATGTAGTGCAACGCTCTTTCATAAGAACGCTCTTTCATAAGATCACTCTTCAGGTGACCACCAAGACTAGTCTAACTCCCCATTCTACATATATTTTATTATGTTTGATGTCATTTGTGGGCATGTGCAGCTAGGTATCCATTTTGCAGGTTACAAGTATGATCGGTGACATTGGTGCAAAATAAGAGTGATACATATAAATTGAGAATGAAGCTTCTCCAACCCTAACAAGAGCAGATCCTGAGTACTCACGCACACAATAGCATCCAGAACAGACTCTAGCACTCGGGAGCTCCTGTCCTCCCATGGGTGATTTTTTCCAACACATTTTTGAGTTCTAGAACCTTAAGTGATCCTTAATGACACAACTTGTAGTCTTCTTCAACAGTTCTTATACCCAGGTCACTTAGAAATCAACTAAATCATTGTCTCTCTCTCTATTGCATAGGGTTTCATGTTGTATATGCTTTATCACTTTTGTATTATTATATATTATCATATGCATATCATTTATTATAGTAGTTACTCTAAAATTATATTTAATTCAATTTATATTAAATTAGGTATTTATTTTCTCTTGCTTCTGTTCTCCTTCCAGTCTCTTTTTAGCATCACCTTTTGTTTGTTTTCCTCTTCAAAAGTACACTTTCTTTAGGGGCTTAAAATTAACGTACATTTCCATTTTTGTCTTATCATCTAGTCTAAGTAGGGTTTTGAAATATACATACAATACTTCCCCTCACATGCAACCAAATCATTTAAAATTAAACTTGGATCCTAAACATCCCCTTCTAAGTCTACCTTCTTAGATTTCATCACCAAGGGGAAGCCGACTCGTTGTTCTGGCTGAGTGTAAATAAGTAGTGGGTGGTATATTGGCTAAGTACCGGACAAATTTATCTCTGTTGGACCGTGAAGTGAGGGGTAGCCCCAATATCACACCTTGTACCAACACCAACACAGATTTGGGTCTCTCGTATACTCAGGTATATTGAGGACTCTATCCTAAACACAAATGAAACTATCCATAGCAAGCCTAATTCTTAGTTTATTCTACAAGCCATATTTTCTTTCCATATAATTTGAAGGACTAATCAAAATAATCAAAATTCTCTTACTGAGTTTCTAAGTTTACATTTAAACAACTATCTTTCTTTTATTGCTTGTTTTTTATTTCATGGTTCTAACTAGAAAGTTGTATCATATCCAGAGCATCACATATATGTCAAACCCACTACAAAAACCCATAAAAAACCCATGAGCACCCACACACTCTCAGCGTACAGTCAGACACATCAAAAACTTTAAAACCACCTTACTAGGTCCCATAATATTTTTCTAGTGGGCACCCTACATTTGAGGAACTTTTGGATGCTAACCATGTTGCCCTTGGCAATTATATCACTTCCAGGGATGTTTCACATTCCCCATTGTAATATAGAACTCTAGCCTATTAGCACCATTACCTACGATCACTCCCAACTCATTGATCGCTCCTATCAGCTGGCCATCAAAAAAATTGCTCATTATCCTTCCCCTAGTTATATAAAAACTCCCACACCCATCTCATCCACCCCTATAGTCATCTTTGAATTTAATGTCATCTCATCACAAAACACATTTAGCCAACAAGGACCCCTACCATCTACCTCCTGAACTAGCCCTCATAGTACAAAAACTCACACAACTACCCCACCACCTGCAGTTAGTCACACGACATCCTCTTCTCCCCCTCCCTTGACAGGCTCCTTTAGTATGCCCCATTCCACGAGTCCCCTTGTCACATCCCATCATGTTATCTCTCAACAGTCTTCATCTACAATCCAAAACTTAGTTGTATCCATCCTTACATCCTTACCACCTATGAGTACAGGTGGTATCACTAGCACTTGTCTCCTACCCCAACTGACACCCATAATTGGTGTCCCATAGTATGGTTACATCCCCGCTTAACAAAAATCCACAATATTAAACATATCCCTTCCCCAATCTTACAAATATATCTACTCTTCCTCATAGTAAATAGTTTCTTAGCAAGCCTAAAATATGCCAAGAGACCTTCCCCTCTTCAAAACCTCCTCCAATGTATCAACTATATCAATCCAATTCCCTTTCCTATAGAAATGCTAATACTTTTTAGAAAATTATCCAACCCCCTCATAGCTATCCCATACAAGTCTTGATGAGTAGAATTGAAATCCTAAAAGCTGCTACCATGGGACCCAAAAAAGTAGAAAAAGAAAAGGAAACATAAGAAAAATTGGAAGTCATCAAGGATGATAGGATATTAACAGAAAGAAGAGGGATGAGAACGCCATAAAAAACACCACAAACAGGAGACATATACCTATAAGTAACTTCTACATCCTATGGAATAGCTATCACTTCCCAAGTGGTGACTACAAAGGACCCTTTTCACATAATCAAAATTGTCCTAGCCCAAAACAAATAGATAACGTCTTTCCTAATTGAGGATCAATAGTTGAGAAGATAGTTATAGGGTCAAAAAATCACCTTAGAGGAGTGTCACCCATATGGAAAACATATTATGAGACATCTTGTAGGATAACACATAAAGAGATAAGATGTTAAGAGATGTGTTATTTGGAGGAAGTAATAGAAAAGGTGATTGAGGCTATCTCCATAGTTAGGAGACAATTTGAAACAAATATCACTTGGCCTACAAAATGACAGTCATAGACTATAGTAAAGAAAAAAATTCCCATATCACACCAAACTCCATAAGGGATCACCAGATTCATGAGGAGGTGATTAAAATTATAACATATTAAAGATTATCATTCTTAATAAGGAGAATGTCAAGCAATGAACAAAGGTAAAAAGACAAGTGGGCGAGATGAGGACAATTACAGACAACATGGTAATATAATTTGAATATCAGTTGGCTAATTGGCCATGTTCGAAGCAGAAAAGAAAGAACTTGATACAATGGAATATGACCTAAACCAATCCTCACCTACATATAATGTGAAAATGGATGTCATGGGAGCATTAAGGAAGAAACTTATATACTTTGGAGATAAATATAAACAAAATAACTTTTCTTACACAAAAACAATCAATGATATGGATGTATATGACAATTTACTGAGCTAATACATGGGAAAATTAGATAAGGTAGCCGTGGAAATAGAAAATGCAGATATTTTACATCGAGGGGAAATCGATATGGAGAATGTGAGAGTGTGGTAAATGGAAAAAAAGACCGCACTAGTAGAATCAAAGAGATTTGAAGAACCTATAACTAATCATTTTGTAAAATACCTACCTAAAGGGACAAGTTAGTAACAAAATATATTGTTGTAGATAAGTTATGTTTGGAGTACCATCCCTTGTATTGGTAGAGATGACAGGTAGTAACACTACCTGTGATAGAGATGACATGTAGTATTGGTGGTATCTCCACCACTATATTGTTTGATTCTGTCTCTTCTGATTCATTTATTGCACCATTCTTAGTATAGTGTTGTAGGGTGGTGGTAGTTAGGCAGGGTCGTAGTTGGGACATTAAGATGGCTTCTGGAGCCAAAATTTCTGTAGACTCCTTAGTTAAGGAGTGTGTAGTGGATTTGGGACCCTTCACCACTACCTCAGATCTTCAAATCCTTTCGTTGGGTTCATATGGAGTCATCTTAGGCATGGACTGATTGTCTGCACAAAGAGCTAGAGTGGACTATTACCATAAGACTACTGCTTCTATAGATGATCTAGGAGTGGAGTCAGTGATATCAAGGCAGTTAGGAGGCACGTTTTTTATTCACACCATCTCTGCTATGCAGCTTAAGTGGTGTGTGTACGACGAGGGTTGGCAGATGTATGCTATAATGGTTAGTGAAAGATCAGAGGATGAATGTAGTGGACCTTCCCTTGATGATCATCGCATTTTGAGAGATTTTGTTGATGTTTTTCCATGGGAGCTACTAGCAGTTACCTCCCCCACGTGAGATAGATTTCCATATAGATCTGGTTCTAGGTGCATAGAGCATATCTCAGGAGCACCTTATTGGATGACTACCCCTGAGTTATGTGAGCTTAAGTTGTAACTTAAGGGCCTTCTAGAGAAAGGCCTAATTTATCCTAGTGTATCCCCTTGAGGTGCACTAGTTATCTTTATAAATAAGAAGGATGGATCTTTGCAGTTGTGTATTGATTACCGTTAGCTGAACAAAGTAACGATCAAGAATCAGTTACCCCCTTCCACTGCATTGATGATTTATTTGATTAGATGAAGGGGGTTATAGTTTTATCCAAGATGGATCTTAAGTCAGAGATATCATCAAATGAGGATTACGGAGGTAAATATTCATAATAACGCCTTCCATATGAGATATGTCCACTACAAGTTCACAGTGGTGCCTTTTGGTTTGAAGAATGCCCCTACAATGTTCATGATCTTGATGAATGGGGTATTAAAGATATTTTTAGATCACTTCATGCTCATCTTCCTTGATGACATTTTGATTTACTCACGTATGCGTGAGAAGTACGAGGAGCACCTTCACCAAGTTCTGCAGATGTCTTTGTGAGCAACATCTTTACGGGAACTTGGAGAAGTGTGTGTTCTTTCAGACATAGGTAGCAGTATTTGGGCCACATAATTTATGGGGAAGGTATCATAGTCGACCCTTTCAATATTTAAGCCATCATGGATTGGAAAACACCCACCAGTGTGACCGAGGTGTGCAGCTTCATGGGTTTGGCTAGATATTATAGGATATTTGTACATGACTTATCTTAGATTGTGCACCACATCACTTCCCTTCAATGCGAAAAGGGAAGAAGTTTGTATGGTCAGATAGATGTGAGTAGGCCTTCACGTACACTGAAGGAATGCCTCACAATAGAGCCTATTCTAGCAGTGCTAGATCCTTAGGGTGAGTTCTACATTTGCACAGATGCTTCCTTGGCAGGACTTGGAGGTGTGTTGATGCAGAAGGGAAGAGTAGTTACTTTTGAGTCTCACAAACTCAAGGATTATGAACTCAATTATCCAACTCATGATCTTTATATTTTCAGTAGTTGTGCATGTCTTGGTGTGGTGGAGACATTTACTTCTTGTCTAGAGATTTACACTCAGGATTGATCACTTGAGTCTCCATCACCTCTTCACGCAGCCCAATCTCAACGATCGTTAGAGGCATTGGATGGAGTTGCTTTATAAGTACGATATTGATATAGAGCATGCGAAGGGGAATTAGAACGTGGTTGCAGATGCCTTGCAGTAGACAGAGACACATGGATATGGCTTAATTCAGTGAGCACATATTTACGGAGCAGGATTTTGTAGCAGACTTCCTCATGACAGTTTCTACCTTATAGCCAGAGTAGAGATTGAGTCCCAGAGACCCCTTAAGTGGATATTTAATGGATTTTCATTAGAGGCAAGATGGTCTTCTCAGACATGGAGGTCAGATATATGTTCCTAGAGATGGAGGCTTGAGATAGGATATTTTGTTAGAGGCTCATCATGCACCTTATTCAGCCCACCCCGGGGTGAAGAAGATGCACATGCCACTTTGAGATAGTGTATACCATTGGAGAGGACTTCAGAGAGATGTGACTCAATTTGTGTCATGTTGTTTAGAGTGTTAGAGGTGTGAAGGTTCCAAGTATCACCATCCAACTGGACTTCTTTGTCCTCACGCCATATTGGAGTGGAAGTGGGACACCATTTCCATAGACTTCATTTTTGGGTTACCGATGTCGAGATACCACCACAATGCCATCATGGTCATGATGGATAAATTGCCGAAAGTGGCTCATTTTTCTCCGATGAAGACCACCTATACAACTCAGCACAGTGGCATGTGTTATATCTTGATGAGATCTTCAGATTACACAAGGTGTTATGCGAAGGATCATTTGTGACCATGAACACTTTATACACTTCCCACTTTTGGACCACCATACAACATGCTCTCAGGACATGAGAATCAACTTCAGCACAACATATCACCTTGAGACAGATGGACAGACTGAGTGCAGGTGCATTAGATCCCGGGAGGACATGCTTAAGATGTACGTTATGGATCAGTCAGTACGAGATGGGAGGAGTATCTGTAATTGGTTGGAGTTTTCCTACAATAATAGTTTTCTAGAGTTCAATAGGCATGGCTCCTTTTCAGGCATTATATGGCAAAGAGTGCAGGACACGTCTGAGTTGGGACAGGTTAGAGGATAGGGTTTCTCTTGGTCCAACATTACTACAGGATATGGAGAAGCTATAGGTTATTTTGATTAGGCAGAGATTGTAGGAGGTGTACAGGATAGGTAGAAGAAGTATGTGGACTAGTATATGACAGATTGTAGTTGTGAGGTAGGCACGAAAGTGTTTCTTCATGTTAGACCGCATAAGAGCCCTATCCATTACGAGAAAAGGTTCTAAACTTTATCCCAGGTTTGTGGGTCCTCTTTGAGATCTTGGAGTGCATCGATCCTTTGACCTATCATCTAGCGTTGCCACCTAGCTTGTCTTGCGTCCATGATATGTTTCACGTTTCTATGCTTAGGAGATATATTTATGATCCTTCTCACATGCGTAGATTAGACTGCATTGTAGGTGCAGAATCAGGGGCATTGGTGATGGTGGAGCCCATCCACATTTTAGAGTGCGGGACCCTTGGCCTTTGCAGTAAATAGATTGACTAGGTTCGTATCCAGTGGGACATAGGTATGACGAGACTGTGGCTACTACATGGGAGGATGATACATTTACTACTGAGTTCAGTTTCGACACCTATTATAGTGACTTCCGAGGAGGAAGTTGAGTCTAAGGGGAGGGGGATGTAGTACCCACACTCCCTTCGACACCTTTTTTGTTATTGATTATCGATACTGTCAACTATACTTATGGACGTATGATTGTAGCTTTTTGATTTAGAATTGATACTAGATGTTAGAGATACTGGACAATTGTTGATTTCGATTCATATATGATGCATTTGGATCATTAGAGAAATTTTATATTGATGTTGATATGTTATAGTTGACATGGTTATTTATATATATCTTCTGACATGTGATATCCTTCACCACACTGACGTAGAACCTTGGTAATTGAACCAATGTTGTGATCACTTTGACATGGATAAAAATGTAGAATAGAGATGAATGTGCAAGAAATTTTAGATGATGACTTTGTTCATATATCTTAGATGATATGTAGATTTCAATTTCCTAGATTATTTTGGATGTATATTGATATGGATGCAAGGCCGAAGAATGGTATTTTTGTGTTTTGCTGGTGTACACACACACACACACACACACACACACACACACACACACACACACACACACACACACACACACACACACACACACACACACACACACACACACACACACACACACACATATATATAGGTATAATATATTCACAACAAACATCGAGGGGGATTGGAGACCAACCACATTGGAATTCTAGATGAATTCAACAAGGATCACCATGGCAACATGTAATTGTGTGTGTTTGTTAGAATTATTTGGTTAGGGGAAAATTGTGACCAAGGGGTCATGTGTTGTCTTTTATTATTATTTCCCTTTTATTAATGTTAGTATGTGTTTCCTTGAGTGATGTAATTTACTTGTTTTAATTATTTAGATTTTGAATGTATGTTTTTCCCTTTTATCTATAATGGGTCTGTAGTGTCATAATTAAGCTAATTAATAAATCTTGTCCTAAAGTAATTAAAGATGTAGACCAAAAAGAAGTTCATTTATTACAATTGATTTTCTCTTGGATTTTGTGTTGTGTGTGGAATGGTTGAAGATCTTGAGTATTGTACACTCTACCCTTCATGGAAAACTCGAAATTTGGCCTTAGAGGACTAATTTTGAAGGCTTGTAAGACAAGTTAAACTTGTCCCACATCATCTTAAATTTCTATACCAACCCTACCTATGGGTTGTGGGGTGAAAATTATACCCCATTAGGTGTTTTGGGAAGATAAAAATGTGAATTTTTTATTACACTTTCTTTCAAGTAATTAAGTTTGGTCCTTACGGGGTGTGGGCTTAGATTGTGTGTGTAAGTAACTTGTCATTCCTCTCACCCACCAATTTATTGATTTGCTACTGGGGTTGAGGTTTGAATTCTTAGGTGGAGTTGAGGATGAGTGATGTGGCATCCTACATGGAGCCACCTCATCCTCCTCTCTCCCTTTTCTATTTATTGAAGTTATTTTTCTTGTTTGGGGGTTACTTCATTATTTTGTGCTCTTGCATTTTTATAGAGTTAGAGAATTTTAGAGAGTGCTTGTGGATTGTTGGAGCTTGTTGGATGCTTTCTTGGCTTTAAGAAGCTTGGTGAATTACTCTTGGAACAAGCTCTACTATGGAAAGGTAGGAGCTTTACCTTGTTTATGTTATGCTTTATCATTGTGTTAATATGCTTGTGTTGAGTATTCATTTTCTTTGGAATGCTTGTTGGGTGTGGGTAGATTGCATAAGTTTGGAGTAGGAGGAGACTATGGGGAGTTTTCATGTAGGGAGGCATAAAAGTTTATTTCATAGTTTGTGGAGGGATTTTGGGTTTGGATACCTTACCTTAAACTCAAGTAATGCTTGCATTTCAATTTCTTGTTTCAATTTTATGAGGGAGACATAAGAGAATATGCAGGGAGACATAAGAGTAATGTGGGAGGTATAATAGGTTCTTGAGGGAGGCATAATAGTATGTAGGGGATTTGAAAAAAATAGCATTGGAAACAATTATATTGGTGGGCATTTCCATTCCCATTGTGGATGAATAAGTGACATCCCTATAGGTCTTGCTCCTTTGGCGTTTGCATATTTTAAGCCTTGTATACTTGTTGTTAGTTACCTTTAATTGATTGTAGTTGTAGATGATTGAATATTTTGGTATGGTAACATCCCAAATATTTGTATTGTGCATTTTGGAAGCTTGTTTTGTTGCCATGAATGTTGGAATCCATCTCCCATTGTAATGTGGTTGGGGCGTCAGGGGCCAATGGAGATCCGATAGGATTCTTCTCATCTTTATTGGATTATTGGTTGGGTGGAGAGTTTGCTCTCCCCCCATTTTTTGTTGTGTATCAAATGAAATGTACTTTCAGTGATGATACCTCTTTTGGTCTCTCGTGAAATTTGGAGTTTTGTTGTTGACCTTAATGAAACTTCCTTAGTGATAAATTCTCACTTTACATTGGTGGTCAAGCTTGTAATGTTGATATTCCAAGTCCTTCTAGTTGTATTATTGTATGATCGTTTCACATACTTCAAGTGAAGGACAGTATCGATACTTGAAGAGTTGTATTCAATTTCATTTTCTTTGAGAAGAATTCTATGTGGTATGAAACAAATAAGAAAACAGTGAAGAAAGAATCCAAAATGTAAATCAGTTTTGTAAATAAGCATACAGAAAGAAATTGGACATTTATTGAGAAATCTTGGTTTCATTGTGCTTTAAAAGAGACTCTTAGTGTAATGATAAATGAAAGATCCTCAATGGGAAAAGAAAAGTCTACACTGTCATTGTGAGATGTTGTGTTTATTGTAAATGAGAAAGAAGAAATAGAGAAGTGATAAGATGTTAATATTGTATGCAAAGTAATTTTTGAATGTGGAAAAAGTTGTTGTAGTTGTTCCGATCAGATATTTGAGTTTGTAGTGAAAATGGAAGAGGACAAATTGAAGTATATTGACTATACGGGAAATGTTGCTTTTTGTAGTAAGGACAAGTGGTGTAACAATACAAATTAGATATCGATAGTTCCTTAGTATTAATGCTACCCTTGGCCTTCAAAGAAAATTGCAGTTAAAGCAAATGAAGAATAGATCTTGTAGTTTTTTGATTGTTACTATTAACTTATTCTAAATGCTTTAAAAGTGAGTAGTATATTTACATTAAGGAATGCCCTAATGAGTTGAAATTGGAAAACTAGAAACCTTAGGATGCATGAAAATTCAAGTTCATGAATGAAATTTAACAACACTTGTAGTGAGCTTTCGGTTTTACCAGGGAATGAAACCCATCGGATGTAGAAGGTTCATGTTTCTAAGAAACATGAGAAGTCACCACAATGTGCAGAGTGGACAAGTCTCATAACTGACTGCTCAAGCATAAGGCTGACGGTTTCAAAACCGCTGCATAGACTAGGATGGTTGGCTCCATGAATTTCTCACCTACAATGATCAAAAGATCGGTGATCCTAGGACTGCTACCAAGCTACAGTTCTGTGCTGGAAAGTTCATGGCCCAGACTGTGGAAAATGTAAAAAGTGCCTTCCTGAACAGCAGATTTACAAGAACTTGAAGTCTACATGACTCAACTTGAGGGCATGCATGTAGTACCTGGTCAAGAAGAAAAGGTATCTAGCAAGACTCAGGAAATGATGTGTAGAATTCATTGTTCAAGACAAGTACCCCATTCAAATGGTAGAATTGAAGATTGCTATGAGCATCTCATATATATTACATGGAGGTAGAGTTGTTAGAAATCCTATATCGATATATCAATATACAAATAGTATTGTATAAAAATCAAGGGGGAGATTGTGAAATCCCTTCAATCCTTGAATGAAAAAAATGTTGACGATGATAAACATACAATCTGACAAGTTCAACTGAGGCTTGATCGATGCTTTGTAAGCTCCTCCATAGTTAATCAATCGTTCGACATGACTCACATGGCTTCCAGGCTCTCATGCATTATTGTACTTGGATTGGAAGTATGGCAGAAAAATGAATCACATGAGGAGACTTTGTTTCTCATGAGAGGGAAATATGCCAAGACAACGCTCATAGAAGGATTTATAGGATGAGTTTGGGACCCTAGCATACTAAGTGGCTACAATTGAATTTATCCAACAGATTGCAGGATGAATCTCTAGCTTCTGTGTTTACCTGTAGGAATGTATACCTTATAGATGTTTGAGAATAATTTATTAGTATTCCCACTTAGATGGTGGGGAATGGTGCCTTGTAATTACCTTGGTGTGTAACTCATTTATTCTTACAGTTCCTTGTATTTTTTTTAGGAAACCTAATGAAGTGGAGTTTTGAATTTATTAATAGATTTCATGGAATTAAAATAACTAATGCATTCCAAGGTTAACTCTTGTAGGTATTGAGTTTTGTTAAAAGAGGGTAAGGCATTTAACAAAATGGAATTATATTATGTGTAAAGTCCCTAGTTGGAATATTAATTATTGTAAACCTTACAGATAAATTAAGAAATTTTAATTTCATTGTAACCTAGACCTGGTGTAATCCTTGGTAAATGATAAAAGATAAATATGGTGAAAATAAATGTAGATTCACACTAAGGGTATGACACCCTTGTAACCTTTTAACGTAAACAAAAAAGAAATTGCTGCAACTTTCGGGGTTAAGTGTTTGAACAGGGTATATTAACGTGTTCCTAGAACATTATTTTTGTGGGCGTTACATGTGTGTGAAGTGTGTATTGTGTGTGTGTGTGTGTGTCGATTTGTGTATATAACATATGTGTATATACAATGTATATATATATATATATATATATATATCCGCTTATGCTCATCTATATATGTATGAATGGAATGTATGTATGTATGTACATGTATGTATATGTATGTATGTAAAGTATATTGTATGTATGTATATATGTATATATAGATATATATATATATATATATATATATATATGATATATATATATATATATATATATATAAAAGTAAAATATATACATTATACATATATGCATACATATATGTGAACTGTATTTTGAACAAAAAGGAGCTCTAGAATGTGAAATATTTTACAATTAAGAAGTATAGTAACTTGGAGTTATAATAGTGAAATCTCGGGTTGTAGGGTACAATTTTTAAGAATACATGACCGCCACATCTAATTCAAGTGTGGGGTTTAAGTCCCATAACCGAAAGCTCATTTACGTGGATAAGGAGGATATCATGAAATTAAACAACATGCTACAGGTTAAGGAGATGGTCTCAAAACCGCCACATCAGTATAGGCGGCAGTCCCATATGACCACCGGTTCTGCTGGATGGGTTGAGGAAATTCTAAGTTCAATTGAATGTTACGATTTTAACCTCTTAGATCCATAGGGAATGAAAAGTCTTTAACAAATTCATACGAAGTAATTCCATGATGCAGTTGTAGAGGCTTATTTTACCTAATAATCGACTAGACACAAATCATATGTTTAATCAAATCCTATGAAATTATAGATTGCATATAAAGCACACAAAGGTGCACTGAATCCTGTAGCAATCTGAGAATTCCGACTACCACCACCTCTGGTGGCATCAAAAGTGTTTGCTTGAAATTTTGATAACCCAAATACTGAGGTGTTTATATAATCCAAATATTTCTCCTATGTTCTAACTATGTGTCAACACACAACATCCAAGTGCCTTGCAATGACAGTAATAACGATAATTAACACATTAAAACTAAACTAATCTAATAGTTGATCTCCCCTTGCCGAAGTCATGGCATGGTTCTCCCCCCTCATGCTCCTATGGCTTTCTCCTCACACAAAGCATGTAAAGGATTAAAAAAGGCATGTGTACAACTTGTCCAAATGATAAAAAATAGAACCATGTAAACAGGCTTATATTTGAATGTTGATGAGGAAGATTTAGGGCTAGTTTACAACCTAGAATCTAGTGGCCAAGATCCGTTTTTATCTAAGGGTCCAGGAATAACACTACTTTTTTTTGAACAAAAAAAATCACCATTGGTTCCCATGTTTAAATAATCCTTATGTAATAATTAGTATATTTAGTATGTTTTAAAATAGAAGTGTAGTGGGGCCATTATAATTTCACTTAGAGTGCATTGGAACAATTAAATAGTTTTTTGTTAGCCTTAGGAAGTCAATGTGTAAGGTTTTTCCCCTATTTAGATTTTGGGTTGTTTAGTATGAAAAAGGTTAGAAAGTGGAAGGTTGGGATCCAATTTCCAATGATGTTGATATATTCAGACTAAATCTTCACCATCCACATGGTAAAGACAGTGTTAACTATGTATGTCAACTGCATCTATCGTACTGTTCCTAATGGAATAATTGATTAATGGACCTTATCAGATAAATTTGAGAATATGTTAACGGTATTTATCTAGACACGTTTTTCAAATCGAAAAGTTGGAGTTAGTGGTGTAAGTTAATTTAATGAACCCTAAGGGATCAAACACCCTTGTAATCTTCTTATAACTTAAACAAAAAAAATTAGTCACAATTTTCGAGGTTGAATGATATGTTGAAACGTGTTGAAACAACGTCATGGATGTGGAACAAGTATACATATGATGAGAGCAGATTGCACTCCTTCAAGTAAGGAGGTAGGCATAACTAAACCCCAAAAAATGATACGTTGACTCGGGAGTAGGAGCTATTTATGTGGGGTGAGTATGAATCACGTAAGCCACATCAATACATTAAAATCCATTCTCACTTAAAGTATAGTGTTTAAAATATGTAATTAATATTTTTTGGACCCACACAATGTATATTCCCCCTGTGAATAGGTAATACCATTCCTAAAACGTCGATCCCCTTTTTCGTGCATACATTCAAAAGAAATGGAGCCCATATCTTGTAATGTTCACTCCTTGAAACACACTCCTTAAACCATACCTACTAAATCCATACAAGTTGTCTCATTAAGAGGCATATAAATGAAAGGTATTGGCTCTAAGCATTTATCCATTGGAGATCATTGTTATCTTCATAACACCATAATTCCCCAAACTCTCAAGCAATCTAACATAATTTAAGATTCTCTATACTTGAAATAGGTGAAATAGATCTCTGAAATACCTAAGTATTGGATTTAAGTGTATTACCATTTTCAATTTAATCATCGATTTAATACATAAATGGCTTTCTACCCCCAAGAGACATATAAGAGATTTCAAACATGCTTGTTTCAGTATCACCATATTACATACCAATCAAGTGTAATTTAAGTGTCAATTTATTACATTAAGTTCATTAAGCATAATCCTTCACTTATCTATTTTTAATAACACCACATAACACATCACATCCATGACACTATTTATTGAAGAGCACGTGACTCAACTTTATTTGTTAGTGATCTACTACAATAGATTTAACTGTGTTGTTAAGATCTGATGAAAACTCATTTTTTCAGTTCCTATCCTTCGTTTCACCATTTCCTAACAAAAAAGACGACGTGCTAAGAAACTTGTTGTTTATATATAATACCTACATTAATATCCTTGTCATGGACACTTAAAAGTATTTGATGTGTAAATATGCAAGCCCATTTAATAATCAAGGACATTACCATTTCAATGCATGATCTCATAACATGTTCAACCCTGCTCATACCAATTAAGGGGCTTCAAATAGAAAAGCTAATTCAATGCTATAATGGTTTGGTAGGAAAGACAAACAGAAAAATATGGTCCTTGAAATACCCTTATGAAACTCTTTTTAAAAGTGATCAAGTGACCATCACGTCACTATTTCAAGATTTATTATTGTTATCAATATCAATATCAATCATATCATATTTGCTTTTAACAAGTTTCTATATCATTAGCTTTTCGAATGCATATATGGTCTCTTATCTTTCAATATAATTCTTGTATTTAATTTAATATAAATTATATTTGAAGTGAAATTTTCAAGATTGAATGGAAATTCAATCCTGGAATTGTGTAGGATGTTGGGAAGTCACGTCATAAAAAAATCCGAAACAAGAGTATTTGGTAAGGCATTTTATTTTTTGGCTTATTATAGACTCTCTAGGAGAGGTTTAATATTTGTTGGTTCAAAGCTTTTAGGGTTCTGGCTGTGAAACTAGGGTTTTACGTGTCGAGAACAGCGAGTTCATCTACAGTGAGAAATCTATTGCCATTAATGCATTTATTCGGCCTCTTTTATAGAGCCTCGCCGCTTGGAGGGCTTTAAATATGACTTCGCACATGACTCTAGTCCAGTTGTTTCAACTGCGACGGAGAGCAGTGAGTTTGCGAACAATGGCTCCAGGGAAACACCCTCGCAAGTTTTTGTCAAAAGTATCCCATGAGGTAACAACTCTTCCCCGGATATTTTTTTACCACTTTCAGAATTTGATTCCACCTGTAAATGGCTAGAACAATTCTGTTTAATAGGATATTTTGTTGGAACGACTCCCTCTGAAAGTATACTTACATCATGGGTCCAATTTTCTTGGATGACGCATGGTATTAAGCTGTATTCCATCTAGAACCTAACTCGTGGTTTTTTTGCCTTCGATTTGTTGACCCTAGTCATGCTTCCCTTATTTTGCATAAACAACAAACCTGGTATGTTAGAAGCTCCTTATTGGTTTTGTCACTCTGGACCAGAGACTTTGTTGTCTCTGACCAAATGGCTCTTAAAGTCCCCGTTTGGGTTGAATTCTCAGAGCTTCCTTTGCCTTGTTGACATTTCTTAGAGTGTATTGTTGCCACTCTCATGGTCATTTTATTTACACAGAGCCCTCTAGGTTCTTTGCAACTTGTCTGCAAAAGAGGGTTTACATTAAACTACATCTTTTGAAGGACCTGAAAGAATCGATTATCATTCAGGTTGGTGATGTGTCTTTTTCTCAGAAGGTGGTATACATCAATCTTTTGAATACTTGTTTTCGCTATCAATCTTCTGAGCATAAAATTAGGGATTGTCCCTTATTGGTTGCTCGCTTGCAATTGCCACTTCAAAGCCCATGGGTGATCCCCACCCTCAACCTGAAGAGGAGGGTTGGCACACTATGGGTGGCCCTAAAACCAAAAAGAACAAGGCTGCTCATGTCGAGGCCTTCGCAATATGGTTTAAGCTACTCAAGCTGGAAAGGTTCCTCCAAATGCTTCCAACTTAGCTACAAAGAACCCTTCAGATACCAAGTTACCTCTAGCTCACACGAAGGTATTGGCTGGTAGTATGGTTGGTTCTTCAAGTAAATTGGCTCCTTTGGCCTAAAACTCTCAGCCTGCTATGTTACAGCATGAGGGTAGTCTTCAACCGTTACTTGTACCTAACAAAGTGGTTTCTCTACATGAAAGTAGGTAGTTCGACGTTCTCCGCCAGCCCTCCTCGTGAGCGCAAGGAAGGGGAGTATAGCCCTACCAACCGGCAGGCTGCTTAACTGTCTAATTTTTTTTGAGTTAACGAGAAACGCTTTTTGTAGAACAGTTTTGGGGCCCTTGATGGTTTGAGTGAGCTAGACTTAGAGGTGCATCTTGACAATGTTTCCTCATGAATTGCTACTCATGGAATGTTTAGGGTCTCACAGACTCCACTCACAAATTCATTGTGCTAGATTTTAGGAAAAGCTTCCCAGATATGGATATTCTGTGTTCACAGGAAATCAAAGTTTCAAGTTTTTTACTTGATTCTATCGCCAAGGACTGTTTGGCCTAACAGTTTAGCTATCTCTAGCAACCATGTTGGTAGAGGTGGAATGATCACATTTATTTCTCTGAAATGGTGCATTACGTCAATCATGGATATGAACCTGACAACCATATTCTCTGGGTTTATTCAATATTGAAAATCTCTCCTTTGGGATTATCAATGTTTATGCGCCTTTTGTCAGAAAGGACGGCGCTTTAGAGGAGGGTGGATGACGACCTTCCAAATTCATTGGCTGATCTGGTGGAGCAGCCCAATTATAAATTGGGCCTTTTACCCATGAGGTGGCCAACTGGCGAAAGGGAGGCTTGGTTTTACATCCTAATTACTCTGTCACACCAACACGCTGCCATGGTACACTTGGTATAATCATTAGAGACAGCCAAAATCAGGTTTTTAAAAGGATATGGATTGTGCAATGATCTCTTTATATCCTTTCTTTAAGTTTGTTAGTTGTTATTCTCTTCTGGTGGAAGGTACGTTGTCCTTTTCGACCACATTCCAACGGTTCCCAAATGGAATTTTCAACTGCCAAAGATTAAAAAAACAATTTTATTTAAATACTACTTTATTGCATCATGACCCCACTTTGGCACACATTCGCCAAATTTGGAACCTTGCACCTCGCCCTCTTGGTAAGGTTGGATGGATAAGCTGGTGGAAGGACGCTATAATTTGGCTAACTAAATTCCTCTGGATGTACGGTGTCCAGCTCACTAAATTTTGGCAGTGACGAGCTTACTCCACCACCTCTGCGGAGCTGAGCCACTCCATGGTGGCACTCACCCAAGCTCCTTTCAATGTGGCTCTGTAACTCCAAATTGCTAAATTGCGTCAGAAAATCTACATTGTTGATGATTACACAGCGTGGGGTGCCCAAGATCAAAGCTCAGCTGCACTGGCTTAAAATTGGAGGTCGTAACACCAAAGATTTTTACCAGCGGCTCAAAGCCAAACACATGAACCAACAATTTTTTGCTATTGTTGATGTTGGTGTTCCAGATTATTGACACTCCTCAAATGGTCCGAGCCTTTGTTAGGCACTATGTTTAGGTTTTCAAAGCTCAGGGGGAGTCTCCTGAGCAACAAGTCGTGCTTGTTGAATGCCTCTTGGTTGTTCCATGTAAACTCTCACATGCACACCGGGTTGTCTATGACAAATTGTTTACCTTAGAGGACTTATATGAAGTTGTCTCCCTCATGGCCAATGATAAAGCTCCTGGAATGGATGGGTTTCCTTGCGAATTCTATAAAGCCCTTTGGGACATGGTGGGTCGGGATCTGCTACAAGTCTATGTCGAAGCTCTCCACTCAGGGTCCCTTAGTGCCCTTATTAATCGGGGTCACATAAAGTTCATCCCTAAAGCAGGAGACCCAGAGCTCATATGCAATTGGCAGACGATTACCTTGCTCAATGTCTCATACAATATCATAGCTAAGGCTTTAGCTCTTTGGCTTCAGCCCACCTTGCCAGTTATCGTCATTCCTGAGCAAACTAGTTTCACACAGAGCAGGTACATTTTGGATAATATCTTGGTTGTATGGGAAGTCATGGAGTGGGCTAGAACCTCTAAATAATCTGCCATGTTTGTCAAAATTGGCTTTGAAAAAGCTTACAATAGGATTGAATGGCATTTCATTTTGGCAATGCTTGAAGCATTAGGCTTCGGTTCGGTCTTCATCACCTCTATCAAAATGCTTTTTGTTGATGCCTCTGCCTCTCTATCTATAAATGGTTATACTTCCGAGAAGTTTGGGATTTTCTGCTCTATTTGGCAAGGTTGTCCTTTAGCTCCTATGCTATGTATGTGCTTGTCATCCGCTGAAGGTTTTGGGTTTCTCCTTGCCCATGCTCGGGACCAAGGGCTTGTGCAAGGAATTCAGCTCCCTTCCCTGACTCCCCTTTAGCTTATCAATGGGCATTTTGCAAATGACTCCTTCCTCATGCTCCTGGAAGAAGAAACTAATATCAACAATGCCATGCAATGTTTGGACTCGTATTGTTTAGCTTCAAGTTCCAGTATCCAATGGAAAAAGACCCAATGCTTCAGGAAATCTTTTCTCCCCAAGCCTGGTTGTCTTAATCGTTTTGACTAGAAGTACATCCAACATGGAGAAAATTTTAAATTCCTGGGTATCCCCTTTGCTTTTGATGTTGCTCCCAGTCAACTTTGGTAGTATGTTATTGATAGGGTCACCCGCAAGTTTGAGTACTGGATTACTAAACCCCTTTCGCTGGAAGGAAAATTTCAGATTTTCTCCAAGATTTTGGTTGTCATGCATGTTTATTATTCTTCATGTTGGGTGTCTGCCAAAGCCTCCTACAAGAAGTTGGAAAAACTTCTCAGAGATTTCCTTTGGGCTAGCTCGTATCTTGACAAAGGTTTCCACAGAGTTGTCCTGGGAATATTGTTGCCTCCCTAGGGATTCTGGTGGGCTTGGGCTGGCCAACATTAGCCACCAGGGGACTACACTGGCTGCCAAGTGGATCATTCGGGCCTGCACTGGCAACGAAGCTTGGAAAGTGTTGATTCGTAACTGTATTTTCCAAGGCTCCCCTCAAGGACGCAAAACTTGGCAAGGGTTGGATTTTCACAGTCTGATGATTCTCAAAGCCCCGGTCAAGATTGTGGGCACCTTTGTTGTCAAAAGCATATGGAAAGCTTGGGAATTGCTCAAACCTTTTTTAATCTGGGAAAGGGGATGGTTTTCGTAATGGGCTTTCCATTAATGACCACAGCATTTGGTGGTCTCCTCTCATTAATTTTCATGATGTGTCACTTGCCCAAGTACCTTGGGTTCATGCTCTTAAGTTATATCATCGAGGTTTTACACACTCTTAAGGACATCTTTTGCAAGCAGTCCAGACTACTTCTCACTTGGCCTCAAGCTAAAGCCAAGTTTCGACTTGCTTCATCCGACAGAGAGTCTTATCAGGAAATTCTTGATTCCATTCCTATTGAGATGCTTCACAAAGTTGGTGTTGTCTCTCTCAGGCCTTGGTGGAAGGATTGAAAATGGTTTCCAAATACCCCATTCTTAAATTACTCCCCAGTCAAAGGGTATGCTCTTCTCACCCCCAGGTTACCAATGGTGGCTTTGTTAAACTCCAGATGGTCCATCAATTCTGTATGGTTCTCTTGGGAAGCTAGATTTCACACAGTTTGGAAAGCCATCCTTCAACCCTAGCTAGCTTGTTTTTCTTGGTGCCTACTCTTTCAAGGCCTCCCTATTGGGCGCAGATTAGCTCACTACGGGATTTCTCCTCAACTTTTCCCTTTTTTTAGACATATTGAGACACTTATGCATCTATTCTGGTACTACCCAAAAGCTTAGGCTATTTGGGACTGGATCCACGATTTCTTTTAGCCATTTTGACCAGCTCCATTTCTTTGGCAACATGTTTTGCTTGGGGATTCTATTTCCATTGCCCATGCTTTTGTGCAAGTGTGGCATACTTTCATAGTGGAGATCCTTTTTTTATATGGGCAGAACGCAATTCTATTATTTTTGCTAATTCCGTAGTTTATTGCTTTCCTTCGCATTATGATAAGGCCATGCTTATCTCAAATGTGTTCTTACAGATCTAGGACCAGGCCCGCAAGGTAGAGATGGAAGTGCGGAACCTCCAGACCCTTCTGGATCATTGGGCCAATGCTCCTTGCACTGTGGCACAGGAGCCCCCCACCTCCCCTTCTGGGAGTGTTTGTTCGAGAGGACGCCATGGCCGGGGCCGGTCGAATGAACGTACCCACCATCAACGCTCTCCCAGGAGGCAACCCGAGCATCAGCGGAGCCCTGTCAATCACGGTGGTTGGGGGTCCCCACAACGGTCTGCGCAGCACAGTGGCTGGGGCTCCCGCCACCATTCCCCGCCTCCTATGTAGTGGGATGGATGGGATTCTGGCAAAGTCCCCCGGTTGGCTCTTGCCATATCTCCTACTCAGTAGGATGACAAAGAAGAAGAATTTGGCTCTGGTTGGCAGCCCCTTCCGGATGGAAATGATCTTTCGGCTAGTAACCTGGAGGATAAAGGGCCTCCACCACTGCCCCCCTGCCTCTATGTTTGCTGCGGTAGCTTAGTTTGTTTTCCTTTTGTTTTTTGGCATTGTTGTCTTATGTTTCTTTTGTCTCCTAGCCTTCGGCTAGTTTGAACATGGGGTGTGCCCTTTACTACCCATATTTTTTGTGGATAGACTATAATATTTTTATTAAGTAATATAGGCTATTTCATCAAAAACTTTTTTTGAAAAGAATAAGAAAAAAAATATAACAAACTAATACATTAAAATAACTTCTTACCAGGGGTAAACTAACACACTTCTTTTTTGCATTCCACAAAAGTAATTCTGTCCATAATTTGGATAGCATTCCGCTCGCTGCTTATGTCTATCATCCTCATATTCCTGAAATCCAAAAAATATATTCAACATTAAACAACTCAAATTTGCAATCAAATCAATGTTTTCCGAGGATGAATTCTTTTGGAATGGAAAAAAATGAAAACATTATAAACCTGTAAAGTCAAGGGTTCGGCTTCCATCCAACAGCTCCGCATCTCATTCACTGATATCATATACATCACTCCTCATTTTTACGTACCTATTTAGAATAGCTGTGAATATACCTTTCTTGTCATTTATACACCTTAAATATATGCCAGCTAAAACCTCTGTCACTCATACGGAAATAAGTATTCACATAAACATCTCCATTTATACGCGTATGAGGTGTTCTTTTTTACATGAATCTAGTGATGATGGTAGTAGTCAACAGAGTGTTGGAAACTTGAAGAGGCCAATAGAAATAGTTGAAGTTGTTAGGGCTATTGTCCAACAAGAATTCAAATAACAATATTGGGTTTTATATAAGCTGAGATCCACCATTGAACAAATGTTTATATAAATAATGGAGGTTGGTAATATGTCAAAGTTTGCACAGGTTTCAGTTCACGCGCGTGGAATTTTTGAAATCATAGTACATTGGTGGAAAACAAATACTGAATAAATTAATAAACCAAACAAAAATTTAGGTATCAAACAATTAATGTTTTTAATTATATTTAACTAGTAACTCTTTTTCTTATATCTCTATCCACTACAAACACTAAAGACAAATATGTGAACGTACTCATTAGATTTTAAAAGATACAAAAATGGTGATAAGGGAAAAAGCCAAATCACCAGAAGTTCTACTCCGATTCCATCCAGCACGACCTTAATATTAAACTTGTAATCAATCTCTAATTTTTCGAACTATTTCTAGAAGGTATCCATCAGCTCCATGGATTTCAATAATATAAAAATTTATTACAAAACATAAACAACCACATTCAAATACTAGGCGGAAACTCATTATCTGGATTAAAAATGATCCAAACCCATATCTACATCTATCACATTTCATGTAGCTTTGTAGAAATCTGCAATAACATTTGGAATGCCTTCTATTTTTCAGAGACGATGAATGCTACCTTATTATTTTGTAGGAAAATCTCTCATGACATTTTTTGCTTGACGGTGACATAAGAGGTTGAGTCTTTATGTTGATAATATGCATCCCCATTCAAATAATAAATTTATGATTTCCCAACAGTAGAAAACCTCTAATGTCGCATGATTAATGTGCATCCATTGTGGAGCTAATCTTGGGAGCATACAATATAATGGAGAGGTAGTCCTCTAAGAAAATGTGTTGTCAAGTCAACTTTCATCGGTTTGTTTTGTAAAGTTTGTAGTTTGAATTTTAAAATTATTTTTCTTCCACGCTCTTTTGGTAGCCAATATATGAGAAAAGACAACTCATAGGTCGTGTCATGTTTATTTTGGTGATCTTTATCCAAAATGCATAAACGTGGAGGGGCCTACGGTTTGGACCAATGGAAAATTTAATTAAAAAATATGAATTTATTTCTATTTTCTCATTGGTGCAGATCATAGGGCCCACCACGTTTGTGCATGCTGGTTACCGTAATTTGTTTATTTTTAGTTGGTGGATGCAAATTTTTTATAGGATTTTGTACAATAGTATTGTGTTGTGTTGTATGCAGCTTATGTACTTTTGAATTCATTGCCTCATTGGGGCACATGAAAATAACATTGGTTAAGTAATAAAAGTTGGGAGGGCATCAACACTAGTTTAGTTGTATGGTTACTCGTAATTGTAAATATGTTATATGATTCCTCTGAAGCATGACCCGAGATGCTAATAATCTATATAATCTAGTGCCCCAATGAGTACACTACTCATAAAAAAAAGTGGAAAGGCATCATCACTAGAGAGAAGATGTAAGAGACTGAAATTCGTGCCAATATTAATGTTATTAATAATAAAATTTCTTGTTACATTTTGTGCAAAGTTTTCTCTGAAAAATGAAAATGGAATGATAGGATTATTTCTTAGATTTATAGGTCAATTGGAATAAACAATTGCTACCATACAAGGCTACGCATTGTTTTTTACACCAAGAGGCGTTCTACAATGGTAGTCAAGGTTGTGATGGAGTGCGTTGCACATTTTTATTCTCAACATTAAATTTTATGTTCATTTGACCATCAAGTGACTATTCATTCATTAATTTGACTTCTATTGAACTGTCACTTAAATAATTTTAATTTTTTCATGGAAAAATCAATCAAAAAATAATAATATCTTGGCCATGTAGTTATTTTTGGGTCTTTTTTCTTGAATAAATAATTTTGAGACCAATACAATCATGTAGCTAACTGGTTCTATTTGCCACATATCAATAAGAAGCAATTAGGAGTCATGAAACAAATTATAAATCTAACATAAAAAGGATGATATTATTTTTATCATCCTACATCGAGAGGCGTTCTACAATGACAAGCTAGGTTGTAATGTGGTGCATTGTTCACTGTTATTCTCAACATTAAATTTGACATTCATTTGACCATCACGTGATAATTCATTCATAAATTTGACTTTTATTGGACTGTTACTTAACTACTTTCTTTCTTTTTTCTTGGAGAAGTTGGTAAAAGAATACTAATATATTGGCCAGGTAGTAATGTTTGGGTATGTTGTTTTTGAATAGATAATTTTGACTCTTACACAATCTTGTAGTTAAATGATTCCATTTGCAAAAAATCAATAGGAATTTTAATAGCAAATTTATTAAAGTCGATTAACGCGGTATGTAAAAATTCAATCTTAAAAAACTTGAAATTGATATATATTCACGTATTTCATATAGGGATCTTGAGGATATTCTGAGTGTATATGTTCTGAGTGTCAATATAAAGAACTCAAAAAACGGAGCTCCTATGTGAACGATATAGTCCGCTAATTTTTTTGTCTAATAGGAAAAATTCTCAGACTACACACAGGTCTACTGATGTGAACGAATCACATTGTGACATGTGGCACAATTTGTAGGAAGAACAATTTTTTTAGTTTGGGATGCTGGTCTTCAACACTCGATTGTGAAATGCTGGGCCCCATTATTTTTCAGCCTAGGGGCCCTTAGCTCGGATCAACAAACTCTTTTTAGGGATGGGTGCCTTGGCCTACGATTCATGTCACAATTGGAATGATTATATATATATATATATATATATATATATATGAACAATGTGGGATTTTATTGTAGGATTGCATTGCAATGCACCGAGTTAACTCACAAACTCGGCGAGCTGGTTGAATGTTTTGTATTGGATACAACTCATCCTATTTCCATATAACTTGGTGGGGTGATCAACTCCCCACTAGTCAACCGGTTTATAAATTCTCTTGGAGAGTTCATTATTACTAGAAATAACTTAACAACAAGCCATTTGGGGATAAATCCCCACTCAACTTGGAATTATCCAAAAAACTCAGTGCAACGAGTATACATATCACAACATGGGAGATCAATATGCCACAAGGAGGCCACATACGTGGTGATTCAAAAAATACCACATGTTTAACAAAGTATCCACCTAACCCACACACCGACCAACAATGTCTACATGGCAGCACACAATGGTGCCAAACCCCCCAGTATTATACGTGGCAAAAAAATAGTTCAATGCGTGGAAAAAGCTGTGTAACTATAGGTGAATCGGCCTATATTTAAACCCCTCAAAAATATTCCACATGGGATATTTGGGTTTAATCCTCAAAATGGAAATAATCATCGACAAAAATGGAGGAGTAAGAATCGAACCCACGACATTTGGGTTACAAACCATGTAACTTGTCGTTGAGACAAAGGATCTCGGTGAGCTATAAAATTATCTCGGTGGTATTTATAAAGGAATGTTGATGCACAGGTTAGGGTTCATCCTATAAGGCCTATTCCTAATCATGCGCACACCTTCCTTTAACTTAATTCTCATTTCACCCAAATATTCATGCGCTCCTTTTAATTCATAATAACCCCTAGTGAACAAGTCCTGATAGCCACACAACAATTCAATTATCTTAGCAACCTCAGAATCTAACCAATAATTCCCAATGATGGGCTCCTTTTGTTCAACACTCATCCCAATGTTGACCTTTTTTATTGTCATAGTCTCATAATAGGTGCGTGCCTTCTCATCTGCACTGACTAAGACATCGTGCATACCCTTTGTATGTTCAACATCCAAGTCCTCCACTTCTCCACCATCCATTATGTAGACCATCTTGCCTTTTTCTCTTTCTAGACAGGCACACCCAAGCTATTCTGCATCTGTCTCTTCCTTTTCAAAACAAACTTCTAGGTCTGATTCACCTAGTAATTCCTGAATAAGTTCCTCAGCGTCTGCACTATCTCCCATAGTCAAGCGATTCATAACCTATAATGCCTCATTCATTGGAAGTTTAGTGGAAAACTAGTCAAAGGTCTGAATCATACCCACAATAAGTTCTTGCCAATTTCCCATTTTTCTATTCAATTCGGTATAGACATACCATGCATGCGTGCAACATCGCAAAGTTTAATAGAACTAGTGTACCCATAGCGAAGGTGATAAGGCCTCTTGCCCTTATGTCTAGATTCTCTCACACTACTGAACATGGTGTTGAGCATCTTTCCCATGAAATTCACATATCTTGGTAGATGTGTTGTTGCATAGAAATCTTGTAGAGAAGGAAAATATCACTTCTCTCTATTCCAAAAGATTATCCTTGTGAACCATCCACCAGTGTGTTTCCATCTCACACAGGGTATAAACTAGCACATTCCTTCTTTCCACTTGGTATGTCCATTGAGCTTCCATAGCGCACATGAACATTTCAGGATTCCCTTCACCAAAATATTTTGGTATATGGTTGCTGCTTAAGCACCTAACATAACACGGCCTGCTTACCCACCTAGATGCACTCCTTACCTCATGCCCAACCATTTCATAGGTGTCATGTGCCTAGTTGTCACATGAAAAACTTGTAGTATCACTCATGGATTGTGCATCATCCCATTGAAGAAATCCTTCTTTTGAGGGGTCAAGAACTTCAAGATCCCTAATAGTGTGCACATTTTTTTTTTCAAGTCTTCTTCGCTCAAGGGATCTACATAAGGTGTAACTTTTCCATTTGCCAAAGGAATGATGACTCTCTCTTCCTTGTTCTCAAAAATTCTATAACCAAGTTATTGAAGAAGAAATTATTGTTGTTAACATAAGACCAAGGGTGCCTAAGTAGTGCTAGAAAATTGTCTACTTCTGCAAGTGCCAAGACATCAAAATCCCCAGTAAACTTGGCCCCTTAAATAATAATACTGACATCCTTCAAAACTATAATGGGCGTGGCTTTAGTCCTATTTTCCATAAACAACACATTCGAAGATGGATGCAATGGTGGTATCCCCATTTGAATCCATGCGTCCAAAGTGATTACATACACTTTTGACCCTGTATCAATCAAGATATTACTCTAGGTCCATCCATCAATTCAATAACATTCAACATCATCTCCTTATCATAATCCAAACTATGACGAGGAAGATTATCATGTAAAATATTTCTTTCATGCTCTATTTTAGCGCATGGGGTGTTCCCCTTTAACCATTCTCCCAATAAAGGAATGATGTTATCCTATTGTAGCATCTTGTAAAATTCCTTAAAATCATCAACATTTGTTTGATGGAGCTCAGCTGCCTTCTCTTATTTTAACTTCTGCGACTATTATTTCAAATGTTGTATCTCACCCTGTAAACTCCTAATCACCTCTATAGTTTCTTGATAAACCTCCTTCTAATGTGTAGGGTCTGGATACTTTACATGTAGCACCTCTTCCTTTGTAATAGCAGGTTTATATTTTGAAACCTCCCTAGTGCACATGCAACCTTAGCATATGTATTAATATTTACAGGTACCAATTAAGGATCAAGCACTAAATTCAACATCCACTGATCTTTTATGAAGTGTTGTACTCTAACCATTCCCATGGCCTTTTCCTGCCTATACTTATTTCTCAGATGTTCATATAAGTCCAAGTAATATTCATAGTTGTGGTTCTTTTCGCAAAAAGAACAAATAATATTATGAGGGCACTCACTCCTGTAGTGATCACATGAACCGCATGTATAAAATGTTCCACTTGGAAAATCACTCCTTCCACCACTGCGACCTCAGCCTCTAAATCATCCTTTGTAACCTCAACCTCTACCACTACCTCCATCATAACGCCCTTCATTGTGATTATGGTCATGATGTTCACCTTTCTCCTTAGAGTTATTTGCAACGTTGATTTGTTGTATGCCAATGTCAATGACATCATGAATCCGATCAATCAACCTGCAATATCCAGTATCATGAGTAGTAGACATAAAAATATTACACTAATAGGACACATTATTTCTTATCGCACATTGCAATAATGGGCACCGACTAGAACTGTGGTCCAAGTGATAGATCTCACAGTCGAAAAACAAGGAGTGCACTGATTTACAAGGAAAATTATATTTATTATTCCCTTCTACTTCATAATCTATGCACCAAATTCCACTGCCCCTCTCATGTACTGAATTGAATGATAAATTTTCTAACTATTTTGCCATTGCTAAAATTTGAGCTTCCAATAATGGGCCCAATCTTGTGTCTACACTTCTGTGCGCAGAGCTACTTCAAGTTCCTCACATAGATCTGTGTAAGTATTATTTGAAAGTGCTCTTCTAAAATGTTTAATCAGTACTCCAATGAACCACTAATCATGTTGGCTAGTGTGTATGCCATAAGATAACCTGGACAAAAGGGTCTTGAATCATGCATCATATTCCCAAATACTCTCAGTCTAGTGCCCTGCTTAATGTGTTTCAGCACGTTGATGCTCTTCTACTCAAATTAAGGGATATACAAAATATTTCAAGAAAGTATCCCACAATGTGGTATAATCTACACAAGTCTGATCAGGATCAAAATTTCTAAACCAGTTATGCACGTGCCCCTACAATATAGTTACAAATTGCTTACCTTGTGCTCTGGAGATGTAATCCCTTCACACGCCATAATATATTACACATATGCACATGATTAGTTGGACCTTCTATCCTAATGTATTCTTGAAGATGAAGAGACATCTCCATATAAATTTGCTTGGGCTAGTGCGGACCATGCCCACCAAATCTACAACCTTTATTTCCTCTTATGTTTCCTCCACCTCAAGAACCACCAGAGCCCCTAGATTCTGAGCCACCTGATCCTCAAAATCTTCCTGATCCTCATGACCCCCCTAATGTAGCAGGAATTGTACCAGAGGATGCACTACCTTGTGTTCTAATATTTAGGCTGAATTGAACTCCAATAGTCTGCAAAGTTGTACTACTTCTAGATGTGATTCTAACTTTTTGGGTGCCCATATTTTTTGCTGAAGATGCCTACCCTACCATAGATGAATGTGATACCTAATTAATTCCTAAACTTGATGGTAAACCAAATTTTCCTCATGCTACTCTACTGCCCATAGTAGCTTGTTGATTATTGACTATTGGAGAAATTGGAAATCTAAGCGTAAGGGAAAGACTACACGGAGGGATAAAATGTGCACCTGAGGTCTAGGTTATTTCTACCGATGCACTCTCATATGAGGCTGAAGAGAGTTCTATGCCATGCTTTTCCAAATGGGGGAGTTCAAAATGCTCGGGCTCCACGTCCTCTGCGTAATCTCCAAACCCTTCACGAGCCATCTCTCTCCACAACGCCATCCATTCTGAAACTTCATGCTACTTCTCTAAATCCCTCTCGTGCACCTCATTAAACTTAGGTCACCCTTTTTCTCTTTGAATTTTTTCCACTCGATCTGCCATCTTTCACCACACATGCTCCTGCCCCTGCGCGTGGAAGAGTTTAGCTAGCCATAGGTTTTTATTCTAAATCCAGGGTCACAATCAAGATCTTAATTTCCAAAGGGATACTACGAAAATATGATCCTCTATGCTTGCGTAATAATTTGAACTCAAAAACATCTGGACAGAAATACGTAGAAACTGCATACTCCAAAATATAGCTATTTAGAACACCACCAAACCAAATATCCACAACACGTGTCCAAATCAGTTCAACATTATATAATGCCTGAAATTATTTCTGTATCCAAATGAGCATACGAAACCTCTAATTTCTCTTAAATGCATAAGCAATCAGCCACTCCTATAGCTCTATAGGAAAGATAGTAAATAAAGTCTTGTACATCGCATCATACAAATTGTAACGCCCACATTTTTTATGTTCAAAACCACACCAAGTTTATCAATTTATTTGGGGATTTTTTTTCAGAATTTGTTTACGTTTTAAAAAGGTTGGAAGGGTTATAAATACCAACTACGTTTAGATTAATTCTTGTTAATAAGGTTCCTTTTTAATTTTTTTAAAAAAATAATGATACATTAATCTAATTGTTTATCCATTCAAAAGTTCATTTTAAGTTCATGGTTCAATCATCTCCTAATTTGATTTAATTTTATTTTCTTTAATAACTTAGCACCCCTATTCCATTATTTAGTTATCTAACCATATAATTAAGTTCAAATAATTTTAATTCTTGTGTAACATTATCTAATTGGCCATGTGTGAAATCCATTCGATTAATCCTTAAAGTCAAAAGCCATTTATAAAATCATTTACCTATAACAATAAGGATCACAATATATTTCTAACTCTTTAATTCCCTTAAGTGGCCTCATTCCCATATTACCCATACCATATTATTTTATCCCATTTCCACAAAAATCCCCATTACTTAAGTGATATAGGGTTTTAACCATTATATTTGATCTATTTGGGCTATGGGATTTAGATTTCCCTAAAATCCCTTAAGAATTCTTTGTTATTCCCTTTTTTCCTAACTTTACCTCATTTTTGTTTTGTAGATTTTTAGAGCATGGAGGCCATGGAAGGTTCCTCATTGTTCTTCGATGGATACTCACATGTTGGGGAGTTGTTTTGCATCTTTCTCCTAGGATTTTCTTACATTTTAATGGTTATTGTATCATTGTTTTTTGAGTTTACCCTAATTGGGTATGGGCATTTTGCCCCCATTTTATTTCTGGTTATTTTAGATGAAATATTCACACCAATCTAGGGTTTATATATATAACGTTTGATTTAAAATTTGTTTTGGTATTCCGAGATTTTTTTTTTTAAAAATACCGATTGATGAATAATGTTGGATAGAACAATGATATAGGTAACAATGGTAATGGGGGAAACCAAGGAGGATATTGTGGCAAAGGCTGAGGATGTCATAGAGACAAATTCAATCTAGGTATATACTATATATGTGGGTCATCATACCATTATTAGTGTGAGTGTCCAAAGAAAAATTATTTCAAGTAATGTGGAAAGGGTCACAAAGTAGAAGAATTCCTAGATTTGTATGCACACATGTGTAAAAATAATAAGTATAGGGGAATAACCATGATATAGGTTGAGCACCCTAGTCAAGGACAGTGGTAACATTAGACTTAAGCTATGGTAGATCAACAAACATTATTGGTTATAATGCACGTAGAAGCATCGTGCATGCATGAATAGGGAAAAATAAATCCGCTCATTAAATGGGATGAGAATGTGCAACCAACTAAATATCCAAACATATGGAAACAAAAATAAGTGTCTAAAGATACTATGGGCTTGATTAGAGAACTTCAGGGGGAGATACAATACCAGAACGAACAAGTGCATGAAAGAGAGTGTGAAAAATAGATGGAGGTACTTGATAATGATGTAGATGACCCCAAGGAGGTATGTAGAATGCTTAGGTAGGAGAAAATCATGCCTCTATTAGGATATTGATTACAAGAGAAATCATTGTCCGTAAAAAAAAGGGGATAGGAAAATATTACATGCTAAGTTTCCACCTCATGACCATGAGTATGAAAAGGAGATTACTTTAGATGTGGTTATAGATGGTTGGTTGGTGAGAAAACTTTTTATTGATGCAAGAGAAAAAATCAATATGCTTACATCATATGGCTACATTTTATTATTTTTGTAATATACCTTACATTTTTCTACACACCTTTGATTAATTTTCTACTAAACCTCTTGTCCATGAAGCATTGCAGTTAATGAAGCATGTCACAATAGGAGATAAATCAAAGGAAGAGGAACTTTTGACCCAGATATATGATGAAAATATTGTTGAAGAGTTCATGAGTGATTGCACAGGATTTGATATTGATCATATTCTTATGGAGCGTGCTTGGAAAAAAAGGGTGAAAGGAAAGCTTATATACCTGATATAGGATGATCAGGTTGATGATTTTACATCTAAATCATACAAAATGATCCTGAGAAGTTATAGATATGGAATATGAACAAGCACATGCATACCTTGTGCCACTGAATACGAAAAGGTGAACATTGGGACTGATGACATGCCAAAGGAAGTAGTGATTGGTGACTACTGGTCCAAGGCAAAAGTTGAAAAATAATAATCAAACTGTTACGCAATTTTCAAGATATGTTTCCAAAAGGGTGTTATGAGTTAAAGGGTGTTCATCCTTCTTTAGGGGAGATGAAGATAAATCTTAAGGATGGTGTCTGACCGGTTCGTAAAAGGCCTTATCGGATGAATCTCACTTTATGCATCAAGGTGAAGGATGAAAATTATAAAATTATGAAAGAAAACATCATAAAACCTATTGAATAATCGGATTGGATCAACCCTATGTTAATTAACATCAAGAAGGATGGAAGAATCATGATTTGTATAGATTATAGGTTATTGAATGCCTCGTTTGTGATTTATCTTTTCCCGACACCATTCAAATAATAAATTCTTAAAGGCATTGCAAGGCATGAGATATATACCTTTACTAATGGTTTCTCACTCTGGGTATCACCAGGTTCACATTACATGCAACGACTAAGTGAATACGATGTTCACAAAAGAATAGGGATGTTTTACATACACAGTCATCCCTTTTGGATTAAATATTTTTCCAATAATATTCTTGCACATCATTGTATAGGGATTTAAGGATTGCATCCATAAATTATTTCAAGTATATTTGGATGATTGGACAGTGTATGGGTTGGTTAAGGACCACTCTGATTGTTTAAAGAAATGTTCAAACGGTGTAGGAAACTAAGTATATCCTTGAACATTAAGAAATGTATCTTTTTAACACCATTTTTACACTTTTGGGGAACATTATTTGTAAGGAAGGACTACTGGTTGATCCAACAAAAGTCGTTGTTTTCTTGGGGTTGGAAGAACCAACCAATCAAAGTAAAGTACATGGATTCCTCACGCATACATGATACTACCAAAAATTTATTAAGGGTTATGCCAAGATTATTGCACCACTAGAGCAGCTATTGAAGGAAAAGGAAAATTTTTATCGTAAGGATGTGCAACAACATACATTTGAGACATTAAAGGAGAGACTAATAAGCACACCCATTTTACACTTCCCTTCTTGGACCCTATTGTTCCATTTCCATATGGATTCTTCTTGAACATCAATTGGGGAAGTATTGGCTCAATTAGGAGAAGGTAATGTGGAGCATCCTATATGTTTTACGAGCAGGAAGTTGACACAAGCTAAACATAATTATATAACCGCAGAGCATGAGGTGTTGTCCATGGTGTATGTGCTTCATAAGTTTTGACAGTATTTATCAGCCATACTATTTTTCTTCTACACTAATCACATTAAACTTAAATATCTAGTAAATAAGCCAATATTATGAGGGCGGATCTATTGATGGATACTTTTGTTCTATAATTTTGAGTTCTCAGTCGTAGTAAATTCATGAAAAATTAATTTTGAAGTGGACCACTTGTCAAGGATCAACTCTAGTGAGGAAATGTAGAGCATAGAGAACACTATGCCAGATGCCCAACTATTCAAATTACAATGTGGACCGACAGATTTAGAGGATATTATAAAGCCTTCTTATGTATATGTATGAAACATGAGGGAATGAAAATAACGGAAAAAATGTAATTATTTATTCACGCTACACCTTATCAACTGGTAGGAGGTGAATTGTATAAAATGGGTAGATATGAAGTCTTGCATAGATGTGTCTTGGAGCATGAATCACAAGTGATTATGGAGGAAGCACATGGTGGAATAAAAGGTGGAAATTATGCAGGTGAGGCTATAGTGTGGAAGATACTCTTTGTAGGAATTTTGTGGGAAATTATGTACAAGGAAACAAAATATGCTATCAAAAGATGCGATCCTTGTCAAAGAATAGGAAAACTAGGACAAACGTGATGAGATTCCGCTACGACCCATAAAAATCGTAGAACCTTTTGAAAAGTAGGAAATTGAATTTTTTGGCCCAACTACACCAACTACGTGGAGGATATGATTGCATTACATTATAACTTGCATAGACTATTTGATAAGGTGGGAAAATTCTGTGCCCACAAAGGATTTCACTACAACTACACCAACAAGATTTTTATGGGAGAATATAATTAGTAGCTATGTCACCCCACTGAGCCTTACCACTGAGCCTATTTCTTGAATGAAAAAATTAGGATATTGTTAGCTTAGTTTATGGTAGCTCATCACAATATTACCCCGAATCACCCACAAGCCAATGGTACTACAAAATCCTTCAACAAGATTTTGGGACACACATTGACAAAAATCTGTGATGTAGGAAGAAAATATTGAGATGAAAAAGTTTCAATTGTACTATGGGCGTAAATTATTACCTACAAGAGGTTGAATAAAGAAACACATCTTCAACTGGTGTTCGATGTAGACACAGTCTTACAAATTAAATTTATGACACCATCCCTGCGTATTATGCAAGTATAAATTTTTGCAGATGATCAAGTAGTAGCTGAGCACATTTATAAATTAATGCAATTGGATGAACAACAAGAAATTACACAATGGAGGCATAAGACATAAAAATCATGCCACAAGGCTTGGCATGATATGCATATTAAGAATAAATCTTTTTTGGTTGGTGGTATGGTGCTCTTATATAACTATAAGTTTGCACACCACCTAAGAAATCTCAAAGTTATTCGTTAGGACCATTTAAATTAACCAATATTTTTGAGTCTTATGCATTCCAGTTATAGGCATTGGGTGATACAATGTTGCATGGTTACTTTAATGGGAGTATTTTGAATCCCTACTGTAAATAAGCTTCCCTTTTATGTTTGTAATAAGGTAATATTGCCACTTAGAGTACATTTTGATCTCTACGTAACATCCTGCTATTTAACCGTTTTTATTTGACATTTAATTATTCAGATAAATATGAATAATGGGAAAATGTATGTTCTTTAGAATAATTAAATACCGCCTATTGGTATTATTAAATGCAATATGTTTTTGTTAATACAAAACTTTATTATCTTGTTTTGGTTGTGTCATTATTATAATTATACTATGACTACAGTAATCATTTTTGAGATGTCATATCATGGCAAAAATATCTAAGGCGTATAAGCCTGTTTGAATGGATTTGTAACATTAATGTTGTGGCTCTATTTTAATAATATTATTATTAGAATGGTGGGGGCATAGTGCCACACCCATTGGGTTGATAAACAATGTTTGATTTAATATTATTTGACTTCAAAAATAAAAATGTGGTGATTAAACACCATGATGGCATGTATAAAAATGAGGTATTATTTGGTTGAAAATGTAAAAAAATGGTGATAACACCATACTTGCATGGAAGGATCTAAAGTTTAATTATGTTTGGGATTCAAGTTAAAATAAAGATAATGATGACCCAAACTTTGCAAGGATAAGTTTTAATTATTACAAAATCCATAAGGTAGACATTCACATAAGGGTAAGGTTGTTATTATAGTTTGAATATTTAATTGATAATTACATGGGATCCCTCCCCACGTTGTCATTGGAATCCCACACCATCCACTTGGCCAAGGGAAGAGATAAGGTGCTATGGTTTCTTGGAATGTGTGGAGAGAAAATGGGAAAGGGAGTGGAGTTTTTTTGTTTACATTCATTCACTCTAGTTATCTCCACTCATGGAGAAACTCGAGCAAATTTTTTAGCATGTGAGTGAAATAATTTCTGTTGGAGAACTCTCTATTTATTTCAGGGAATGCAATGTGAGGAAAGTTTATTTTTTGGGCTAAACTGGGATTTTTGGCACTGTGGAGAAATTAGTTTCAGCTAGGGTCTGATTTCAACTGGAGAAAAATGTCTCAGGAAATGGGTTTTTTACCTTGCTTCTCTAGTTTTTATATTTTAAAGAGATTTTCATTTTCATTTTTTCTTGGCTTCATTTGTTGAATGAGATGTGTAGAAAATACTTCAAATATGGTTTCATAGAATGAGCCCTTCTAGCAAAAAATGTTTTTCTAAAATGGGTTTTATTAATTATATGTTCAAATCGACATTGTGGTTTTCAACTGGAATTTTTGGCATGAAATTGTATGGCTTGTATGGGTTTGATTATTTAGTTCTGCAAATCGATTTTGAGGTTTTGAAGTGGTATGCTGGCATGAAATTTTTGGCTGTGATTGGTTTTGGAAACTATTATTTGAATATGTGAATTAAATGGTTTTATTTAAGAAAAATTGTATGACATTTCTTAGATTTATTTTACAGCTGAGTTGATTGAGTTGAATAAAAAAAAAGGAATTCTTGGCTTCTTCTCGATCTTCCTTGCTATTTCCTTAAAAATAAAATGAATTGAAATCTACTTTTATTTGGGGTTTTAATAATTTGTATGGCTGTAGGGATGGTGTTAAGTGGTTTGTGAAAATTCGTGGGTTTTGAGCTTAGATTCCTCAATATATTACATAAATGATACCTCATGTATAAATGTTATAGAATGTGTTGTGTTTGGAAAATTATGCTGACTTTATTTGGGTTGTTCGAGTTATGTTCTGGCTATTAAGTCATATGGTTGTTTTACTTAGTTGCAAACTATGTGAAATACGTTGCTGAGATGTGGGTATGAAATAAAATAAATAAATAAGTTGTTTGGAAAGGAATTGGATGAATTGATTGTTTTTCGGTTCTAAATGAAATGATGGTGCACTAACTTGTTGCTCGAAAGAGATAAAATTGAATATGAGGTCCTTTTTGAAGTTATATATTCAAGTAATCCTCTTGCAGGGACATTTTGTAATGTAAACAAATATATATTCAAAGGAAAAAGAATGTTGATGAATTAACTGGGTAAGGTTATTTCTTGTCAATAATTCATTTCATTTCTAATTTTCCTCAGATCCTTTGACTCGGAGGGTTGGTGTTGATGGTGAATCACAGCACCCTTGAATGTCTGCAACTCGATGGGTTGAGACTCTCAGTTCGATTTCATAACATGGAGATTTTCCCAAGTGTGGGACCTTGCAAAATTGGAAAAGCTCTCCTGATGAAGGCCGGTTCATATTCCTCTGTTCAAATGCACATGTAAAAATGCAGAGGGTTTACTCAAAAACCTAAACTAACTTTCCAAGGATACAGGGTAAGAAGATGCATAAAATAAAACCTAAACTAACAAAGGTGATGCACCAAGGAATGAAGAACACATGTCTTGCCAATAAACACAAACCATTAAAATGCAAAGCAAGATCATACATAGATAACAAGATTTGCAGTGAAAGATCAAGAGGATGCAAATGAACACAGAGAGGGTTGAGAATCATCCACAATCATGCATTATTTTCTCCAAGTATTGATACAATACACTACAAAATGCCAAGAGGCAAAGTTGCATTACAGTTTTAGATGGGAGGTTTTAACTCCACAAATTCACCTGCCAAAGAAAAGAAGGGAGGGGAAAAACAAGAATGTCCAACCTTTAGAAAGAATCCCCTCCTTACAATTTATAGGAAGAATGAGAGAGGGAAGAGAGAGGAATTCCAAATCTACCCCAACCACCTCCAGATTGTATTTAATTCATCTCATTATGGTGGTAGGTGAGAACCCTAACAAACCCAAAAAATGGTGAACTATATTTTGAATTTATGAAGAACTTATTCTCACCCAATTAAAGATATCCAGCCATCTTTGGATAGAGGACCTTGTAAGATTTCCAAAAATTCCAACCTTGCGTGAATCCGAGATCCTTGTGAAAAGTTATGGCCATTTGAATATCTGCGTCAGGGTTTGCCTTCTGTCAGGTTTGGGTTGTCAACGCTCAAAATGTTGTGCCTCCTGAAGGTGCACCTCGGCACATCCAACCTCATGTCATCATACTCTTACACATGCCATAGGCGCTAAAAATTCCATGTTGACATTTCCTGATCTGCGCCTCTAATTTGTGCCATGGGCGTAAATTTTTCCATGTCGACATTTCCTGCTATACGCCTCTAACCTGCACCATGGGTGAAATTTTTCCATGTCGACATTTCCTACTCTGTGCCTCTAACCTGCGCCATGGGCACGAATTTTTCAATGTTGACATTTCCTACTCTGCGCCTCTAACCTGCGCCATGGGCGCAAATTTTTCCATGTCGACATTTCCTGCTCTACGCCTCTAACCTGTGCCATGGGCAAGAATTTTTCCATGTCGACATTTCCTGCTCTGCGCCTCTAACTTGCACCATGGGCACAAATTTTTCCATGTCGACATTTCCTGCTCTGCGCCTCTAACTTGCACCATGGGCACGAAGTTTTCCATGTCGACATTTCCTGCTCTGTGCCTCTAACCTGCGCCATGGGCGCGAAGTTTTCCATGTCGACATTTCCTGCTCTGCGCCTCTAACCTGTGCCATGGGCGCAAATTTTTCCATGTCAACATTTCCTGCTCTGTGCCTCTAACCTGCACCATGGGCGTGTAAATAAATGTCAGGTTTTGAGTTTCTTTGATCTCCATATTCTTCTGCTTGTCCATATTTACCCAGGGAGGGAGATATATACAACAGTTGGATCACTTGATCCATACCTTTTCATTTAAAGCATTTATTTAGTTATTTGATTTAAATTAGTTTATATTGATTTTTAGAAAATTTTAAAAGTGGAAAATACAAGGGGAAACTATGGCAAAAATTTTCCAGAACTCTATACTTTTTCTTTTTACGGATTAAAAATATTTGGTTGACTATTGTGACATGAGAATTAATCTACAATTATCTTAGAAGCAAAAAAAAATTGATTTCCTTGAATTTTAATAGTTTAAATGGATTTATTTTCTATGTGTAAATGTAGTGGATCCTGTTGGTGCTCAAATTAGTCTCACCCCGTTTTTCATTGAAATTCCTCAGTTTGCGGCCTCTGTCATGTTTTTTGTCTCCCCGTGTTGGTGCTTGAAGACTCTGTCCTCCATTTGGTTTCCATGATCAGTCCCTTCCTTGGTCGAGGATCACTTAAAGGTCCAATTTTTTTTTTCGTTTCTTTGTCCATCTGAAGGAGTCTGTAAATTGGGCGTAAAACTTGGGTTGTTCCTTTCCTTTCATTTTCCACAGTCACGTTTTGTTGTCCCTATCATTTTTGTCCCAAATACCTGAGGAAACGTGATTGGATGTAGCTCAGAGGATCATGTTTGAGCCTTATAACATTTCCAAATTCTCTATCCTTGAAGAAAAATTCATCTTCGGGCTCAAATGGTGGTTTTCCTACATTTTTATGGTATGATGGCTGTGTTTTTCCCCGTCAAATTTACATCTCAGCATTAGTGGAAATGTGGCCCTTTTTGGTTGGATGTGGCTTGGTGGGGCACTCTAAAAACTCTATGGCTCACTTCAACCCAAAACTTGTCCACATGGAGGAACGATGCTCATTTGAAAATTCACCTTTTGGTTTGGCCTTGGAGTTGTGCATGGGGGGACACGTGGAGGATTCCGCTACTTTTCCCAGACTTAGACAAATTTTTCATACAGCTGGTACAATTTTTGGTAGTCCATGGACACGTGGTGGGCTGGCGCTCATTTGAGGATCCACCTCAGGGTCCCACCTTAACAATTACGATAGGGAGACATGTGGAGGCTTCTGCCAGCTCCACTTTGTACTTAAACTTTTCAAAGCAATTTTCTAAGGCTTGGGACATGTGGTGAGCCCCTGAGTTTTACTTTTAAGTTGTGCCATGCTTGTTCAGGGTCTCCTCTCTTGGGCACATCTTGAAGTTGTGTCATGAAGACACTTGGCCAAGTTCACTTTTGGCACCTTCCTTGAAAGAGCACGTGGAGGCTTCCACCAGGTCTTCCCATACTTAGAATTTTCAAGCAACTTTCTAAAGGCCTGGGACATGTGGAGGGACCACGCCTGTTTGGAGACTGGCCCCTAAGTTTTATTTTGAAGAAGCGCCAGGAGGACACTTGGAGGCTTCTGCTCACTTTTCCCTTTTGCTTGGACTTTTCAACAGCCAAAGAAAAATGTCTCAGACCCTAGACACATGGTGCCTTCCGCTAAACCTTCAAATTTTTAACAGACTCTGCCAGACTGAGACACGTGTTGAGCCTGTGCTTGTTTGGGGTCTCTACTTTTGGGGACCATCTAAAATGCGCCATTGAGACACGTGGAGGCTTCCGCTGGCTCCTTTTTTCACAAAGACTTTTCAAAGGCCAAAAGGCATTTTTCTTGGGCCCAGGGTATGTGGAAGGCTCACGCTTGTTTGAGACTTGCCTCTGTGCTTCTCCTTTGCAGTTGCGCCAAGGAAACACGTGGATGGACTATGATATAAAGTGGAAAAGGGGTAGGATCAATGGTTGCTATGCATTTCACCTATTTTTCTACCATTTTTTCTCCAACACTCCTGGAGACGTGACTATGCACTATTTTCATCATTCTTTGATGAAATTCCTTGTCATCTCTATCTGTAAGGTGCCATTGAATGGATTCGAAACTTAAATTGTGAGTCCAAGGATTGTTAAGGTGATATTTTGAAGTGGGAATTACTCAAGAACTCACAAAAATGGTAATTACCAGAGGAAATGGATGCGGGGTAGAAATTGCAGAGGAAAAAGAAGGAAAAGGGATGAAATGATGAAAGTGTAGGTGCAAAAAGTGAAAAAGGTGTTTCCTCGAGAGAAATAAGGTATGACCTATCAAGTCCAGCTATGCAGAGGCTCCAGAAAATGATTAAAAAGGGATTTCTCACATGACAGAATCAGAATGATTAAAAGGACTCCTGAAAAGTTGTGGCATGACATCCTAGTCATTAGTCGAGGGCCCAAGAAATGTGATCAGTTCACAATTGGTCCACCTGGTAGATTTTGGATCTGAATTTGTTAAATGTCATTGTCTGAAACAAATTGGTAACAAGAAAAGGTCCCTTGAATATTCTTCTCTTTTGGGGGGAAAATTGAGTGAGAAAAATGTATAAATGCAATGAGAATACTCTTGCAAATGGTCGGAGTTTGAATTCTTGAGAAAAAATTTGAGAAAGTCATCTTCCTGAGAGACCAAAGCCGAGATAACCTATTATTTTCTTCTGTGTTAGATTTTCTATCATGTCAAGTTGGTTGCATATGTATAGCCATTGACGAGCACTGAGATTTCTCTGGAAGCTTTCCCCTACTGATGAATCTAAGCAATTTTGAAATTAATTTGTGTCCAATCTCTAGCAATTTGTGTCTGCTTTGTTTCAGAATGTCTGCAAATAGTTTCTTTCATTCCTATTGCAATCTTACATTGAAATTTTTGTGAAATCACATAGGATCTCATCCCTGTGACAGTCTAATGGTATTTGTAATTTCATTTCAAGAAGAGCCTTCATCTTGGATGAGATAAAAAAATTTAAAATCAATTCACTGTCATTTGTTGATAAATATTGTCTGTAAGTCTTTGGGTGTACCTTAGGCATGATTAATCAGAAACTTTAGTGTTTAATTGAGTCTTTTCAATTCGAGCCTTCGTGTTGGAGTCTCAAATATTATGTGAAAACGAATTGATCTGGGCCTCCATTAAAGCACACCTTCTGGTTGAAGGAACATCTTAACTATTCTGAAGCTTTCTGTTGTTGAAGTTGTTCATTGTTGTGAAGTCCCTCCAAAGATCTGGTATAATCAACTTTATCCTACTTCATCTCCCACCAAAATCATTTAAAAACCATTGATCCACCCTGAACTACCCTTGTTTTCCCTATGTATCAACAAAGGAACAAAATCTACTTGTAAAAATATGCAGAACAATCAGGATTTCTTAATGTCTTCAGTAACCTTAGCCTTGTGTTGAAAGTATCTCCATCGTTTAGAAGTGACAACTCTTAAGAGTTAAATCATGGAGTATTGACCGTATTTTCCCAAGGTTCTCTTCATAGAATTTGTGCAAAGGAAGGATATCTCCATCTCCTTCATCAAATAGAGGTTACACTAAGGGTCCTAAGACCCTACTCAAAGAGGCACGGCCTAAAGTAGTGAGAAAAGGTCAAATCCTCTTAAAGGTGTTATCCATCTCTCCACAAATATGAGTAACAAAGGGCTAGTTAGATCTCATCCCTAGCTACAAAATGACACACACTATGATCTATCTACCTCTAAGCTCCCTATCGAATCTGTGTTGTTGCTCGGCTTGAAAAGGAGAACGAATTTGGATACCAACACTCATGGCACTATTGTCAAGGACTCTTTGAAGTATTTGAACAAAGGTGTATGCGTACAAACCCTGGTAATGCTTTTTATAGATTTAAAGTGCAAATACATTGTTGAAACATCATTATTTGTTCAGATCTGTAAGAATTGTTCAAAATTGTGAGTTCTGAGTGTAATATTTCCAGCTTATATAGTTATTGCACTAAGATTTGTATCATCATTGATAAATTTGGGTAAAAGAAGAGAAGATCTTGTGAGCTTTGCATGAATCTGGTATTGACAGACATTTGATAGGTCTTTCATAGTGCATTTTCACAAACTAAGGTGAAAATCCTTAGTGGTGACTCCGTGCTATTTAAATTCTTTATAAATACCAGTGTCTTAACATATATCAAGTGAGATTTGTCATTAATATCTACAAATATGGAAGGAAGAAGATATTTCTTCGCCAAGGACCCTAGTAGAAGGTTGTTTCAAGAGCTGGGAAAGTCTAATTTAGAAGGAAGAAGAATTTGGAAGGTTGTTGGAGATCAAGCATCAAGAAAAGAGATCTCCATTGGTGAAACTGATCAGCCTGTGATTGAAGATTGTAGTACTTCCTCAAGTGCTTCTGAATCAGGTAGCCTCTTTGTTGAATTAAATTCTCCATCTGGAGAGGGTCCATCATCTGTATTTGAAACATTTTCTTCTCAATCTACCCCTATATTTTCAAAATCTAATAGAGTTTTCCAAGAGATAGAAGCCTTTAGAGGGTAAATCATTCTAAAAATTGTATCCCTATACCACATAGACCCCTCACTCCTCATTATTTTATTTCTCCTGTAAGATCACCTCCTCAGAATAATATGGCTCAGCCTCCACCCAGACCTCCATTTATCATTAATACTTTTGGTCCCATCAGTTTTAGAGGTATGGTTGGCTATCCAAATGCTATGCCACAGGATGTAAGAAACAAATTTCCTAAGTTTCAAGGAAATAATGCAATAACTGGTGATCAACACTTGAAACTCTTTGTCAATATGATGGAGGATTTCGAAATAGAGTTTGAAGATGTATACATTAAATTATTTATTCATACTCTAGAAGAGGATGCAAGGGACTGGTATAAATCTCTGTCAGATAATTCCATTGAGTCCTGGACAGAGATGAAGAATGCCTTTAGAATGCAGTACGGTGACAAAACAGACCCTAGGTTTCTTTTATCAGAGTTTGAAAATATAAAAAGAATCCTAATGAATCAGTGCATGATTTCAACACTAGATTTAACAAAACATTGAGAAGACTTCCTGTTAATTTGAGGCCATGTGATGAATCATGTATGATAAAGTATTCAGATGCATTTGATAAGAAAGTTTCTTACTATTTGAGGGATAAGAACCCTGGGACTTTGAGGTAGGCCTTTACCATGGCTCTGCAAATTGAGAACAACATCAAAGTAGTTGGAAAACCTCCTAAGAGGGAGGGTGTTAAACTGATCAACCCTGAGAAGCCTCAATCAAGTAAGGTTGTGGATCTTGAGGAAGTTGTAAGGACTTTGGCCGGGGCTATGTCAAAGAAATATCTTACAAGCTGGTTAGGGTAGAAAAAGGAATTGGACAAGGTTCTCATGGTCATCATAGGCAACAAGGATAAGACAAACTTACGAATCATCCTAGAAATGATCAGAGGTTTGATGACAGAGGTAAAGGACCCATGGGAGCTAGACAACCCCAAGCTAGGGAGAATAGAGTAGTGCTTGATCCTCTAAATGCCAGAGTTGTTGTTGTTGAAGAGACAAATCAAATGGATTGGTGTGACAAATGCTTCTTACCCCACCTAGCCATGTGAAGTAGATTAGCAAGTTGAAGATGCTGATGACGATGATAACACTGATGATGATGCATGCATGGTGGACTGCTCTACAAGCTCACAACAAGGAGAAACTTCAACTGAGGTAATAAGTGCAAGAACTGTTGCAAGTTTTTGGGACTGCATTCACCGGGTACCTCTTCTTCCTCCCTCTCATGCTTTAGAAATAGATATGGTACAAGCATTTGAACTTCCTAATAATGATTTTGAGTACCTAAGAGCTCTAATGATTAAGAAGTATGATGGAGGAATCCCATCAGAAGAGGATAGACAACTGCTAATGAATGTTTTTGTGGCCCAAGAAAAGGAGTATAACACAAGAAGTAAAGTTGTCAAAGGGGTAGGGCCTCAAGCCAAAACAAAGACCCCAGTTCTCACCAATGTCCCAAAAGAGACTCCAAAGAAAGATGCACCTGACAAAGGCCCTGTTGTCTCAAGTAGAATTGGTGTGCCCACCCATGCCCAAAATGTTAAAAACCTTGTGCCATCTGATGAGTTTTTCAACCTTTCTCCAAATTTTGCTTTGCCAAAGTACATTCCCTATGACATTGCCCAAGTCTTGAGTCAGATCAAGATTTCTTTCCCAATTGTGGAACTGCTTAGGATTCCTGAGCATAAGAAGAGGGATTTTGAGTATTTGGGATTGGGGGAAGATAGGAGTGCCCAAGGCAGAAATATAAATAATGTAAACACTCCTCCTTCAACCATTGCAGACCTAGAAAAACCACCAACATTAGAGGAGATAGGTGAACCACCTGAAGTCTACTTGGGGACATCTTTAGTTGAGTCTCAGTTAAATGTTGATCCATTTTTTACAACACTGATTATTAAAGATAGACTGCTGCACAATTGTATGTTTGAATCTGGAGCATCATGCAATATTATGCCTCTAGAAGTCATGAATGAATTGAACATTAAAGTGACAACAGCTTATGGCAAGTGTACTACAATGGATTCTAGAGAGGTCCCAGTTGTAGGGTGTGTGAAAGGTTTGGTGGTACAACTTGCATCTTATTTAGGTAAGAACCTGAAACTTGATGTTGTCATTGTTGATTTCCCTGCAAAATGGGGCATGCTGTTATCAAGAAAGTGGGCTGCAAGTGTTGGTGGAAGTGTTCAGATGGATATGTCTTTTGCCACCATTCCAATTGAAGGAAGCCTTGTAAAGCTGTATGGAGAGAAGAAAATGTTGCACCTCATTAAAGATCCAAATAATGCTTCTTATGAAGTGTTATATGCTGATGTAGATGTAGATAAATTTGTGGGGTTTGCTGATGGCAAGGAGCACAAGATTGATCAGTGTAAATGTCTTGAACAAGTGGGTTTACCTTGGACCTTGTTATTTGATGGAGCCTGTTCCAAGTTTGGAAATGGTGTTGGCATTGTTTTGATCTCCCCAAGCCAAGAAGAGTTTGTATTTTCTTTCAAACTTAACTTTGAATGTACTAACAACATTACTGAATATGAAGCATTGTTATTAGGCCTGAGAATTGCATGGAAATATGGTATAAAGGATGTCATTGTCAAAGGGGATTCAGAATTGATTGTCAAGCAAATTAGGAAACTGTATGCTACTAAGAATCAGATAATGAAACAATACAAGCATGCAGTTTGGGATCTGATTGAAATGTTTGAATCTTTTAATATTGTGCACCATGATAGAAATTTTAACTGTTGCAGACAAGTTAGCAGTGCTAGGATCCAGATTTAGGAATTGTACAATGTCTCCATTTTGTGAGTATGATGTTGAAGTACTAACAAGGCCATCTGTCCCTAATAACGTTAAAAATTGGCAAGTGTTTGATGATGATGCCCAGGTGAAACAATTTCTGCAGAACCAAGGTGAGTTTGCTGACCAAAATATAGATTGGGAACCAATGGTGTGTGTTGCTGAAGGAAAGGAAACATTATTTGGAAAATACATCATCCAGTTGAAGACAAACATGATTCCCAGAGGTTTGGTGGCTCTTGAGTCAAACTTTGATAATGCTGATTGCATTATTAAAAGAAATATGTTGGTTTCAAGAGATGTGGAAGAGCATGACCTGGGTATAAAGGAAAATCCACGTAAAATCTAGTTAGGAAGTAATCTCAACAAGGAAGAGAAGCAGTCCTATATTCAATTGCTGAAGAAATATCAAGACTGCCTAGCTTGGTCTTACTCTGAGTTGAAGGCATACATGGAATATTTGTTCCAACATGAGATTCCTCTCGAGTCTAATGCCAAGCCTTTCAGGAAAAAATAAAGGCCCATAAATCTACTTCTTTCTTTGAAACTGCAAGAAGAACTGAAGAAGTTGAGGGATGGAGGGATCATTCAGCCCATGAGGTATTCATCTTGGGTTGCAAACCTAGTGCCTGTCAGAAAAAAGAATGGTGACATAAGGCTATGCATAGACTTCAGAAACCTGAATAGAGCATCATTGAAAGATAATTACCCTTTTCCAAACATGGAGAATATGCTACAATTGGTAATAGGTTCTGAATTGTTATCTACTCTAGATGGTTTCTTTGGCTATAATTAAGTTGTTATGAAGGAGTCAGAAAGAATAAAGACTTCCTTTACTACTCCTTGGGGAACTTATGTCTATGTCAGGATGCCTTTTGGCTTAATGAATGTTGGAGTAACTTTCCAAAGAGAAATGGATGTAGAATTTGCTGGTTATATCAATGATTTCATTTTTGTTTATCAGGATGATGTAACTGTGTTTTCTAGAAAGAGAAATGATCACTTGCAACACTTGGAGAAGATGCTGATAAGGTTAGGGATTATGACATATCATTGAATCCCAAGAAGTGCCACTTTGGAGTGCAAAAGGAAAATTTTCTTGGTCACATTGTATCAAAAGAAGGGGTAATGATAGATCTAGAGAGAGTGGAAGCCATCAGCAAGGTTCCAATTCCAAGAACTAAGAAGGGAATTCAATCCTTCTTTGGACAAATAAACTTTATCAGAAGATTTATGTCTAACTTTGTTGAGTTGACCATCCCCATTACTAGCATGTTGAAGAAGGACCAAGTTATCAAATGGGAAGAAGTTTCCATTCAAGCTTTCAATGGGATCAAAGAAGCACTAAAGCATGCCCCTATTTTGGCAGCCCCAAATTACAAGAAGCCTTTTCAAGTATTTTATTTTTCTTCAGAAAACACCATTACATCTTTTTTGTTACAGAAGGATGATGAAGGGGCTGAGAGACCAATTTCCTTTTTCAATAAGGCATTGCAGGGAGCTGAGTTGAAATACACCATCATGGAGAAGCAAGCATTTTCCTTGGTGAAAGAAACAAAGGTTTTCAGACCCTACATCTTGAGTTCTAAAGTTGTTTCTTATGTTCCCCACACCATGGTGAAAGACATCTTATCAGAGATGGAGGTCTCAAGAAAAATATGCAGATGGGTGAACAAGTTGCAGGAGTATGACATGGATATCCAAACCACGAAATTGGTAAGAGGTTTGGGCCTAGCTAAGCTTATGGCTGAGAGAAACCTGCAAACTATTGAGGTGAATGAAGTAGAAGGAGAAAGGGTGGATGTCCTTGAAAAGTTGGTAAGTTCTGAATGGTACAATGATATAATATTTTATCTCAGAAATCTATGCTGCCCTGAATGTTTGAGTAAAAATCAGAAAAGTAGCTCTTAAGTTAGCCTCTCAAAAGTATGTCATTACTGATTTTGGGTTAGCTTGGAAGAACCCCGAGGGAGTGCTCTTGAGATGCATTACTGAAAATGAGGCCCCTAAAATAATTGCTGATCTCCATGGAGGGGTCTGTGGGGACATTTTGCTGGAAGAGTTACATCACATAAAATATTGAGGGATGGTTATTGGTGGCCAACTCTCTTCAAGGATACAACTCTATTGGTGAGGAAATGTGAAATTTTCCAGCATTTTTCTGGAAGAATGAAAGCTTCAGGCTCCCTTCCTTTGCATCCTGTGTCAGTTGAAGCCCCATTCAGACAATGGGGAATGGATTTCATTGGGGAAATTTATGATCCTTCCAGTGCTGGTCATAAATGGATTCTTGTAGCCACTGATTATTTCACTAAGTGGGTGGAAAAAATCCCCACCAAGAAGGAAACACACCAAGTTATCATGGACTTCATGTTGAATCAAATCATATGCAGATTTGGAGTGCTAGCTAAAATTGTTGCTGATAATGCCATGAGTTTCAGAGCCAAACCTTTGGTGGCAATGTGCAAAGAGTATGGGATCAATTTGACATATGCTTCTAACTACAATCCCAAAGGAAATGGAAAAGTTGAGTCCAGTAATAAAAACTTGTTGAAGATCATTAGAAGAACCTTGGAGCTGAACAAAAGGAAGTGGGGTGAGCAACTGAAGTTTACTGTTTGGGCTGACAGAATCACTGTCAAAAGAGCTACTGGTAAAATCCCATTTGAATTGGTATATGGAACTCAAGCTCTGCTGCCCCTCCATTTGCAATTGTCTTCATTTCAGTTTGTTCAACAGATTGAAGACCAAGAAGTTAGTCCATATGATGCTCGAATCAATCAGATTATTGAGTTGGATGAAGAAAGAAGGGCATCCCATCAGCGGCATGTGAAGTTCAAAGAAAAGTTGAAGAAGCTATTTGACAAAAAGGTGACACCCAGAGCTTTCAACATTGGGAATCTTGTGCTTTTATGGGATAACATGCATGAAGATAAGGGAAAGCATGGTAAATTTGATGCATTGTGGATGGGCCCTTATTCCATTGATATTAAAATTGGTTAAAATACTTTCTTACTAAAAGAATTAGATGGGGAACTACTTGAATTGACTATTAATGGCAGGTTTTTGAATCATTTCCTTGATTGATTTCTCAGAATCAAGGTATACTCTATTTGTACAGTGTAAATTTTTTTGTTTTCATTCTGCTTTTGTGTTTTTGTTCGTTCTGGTCCTTAGTGACCTGGTTTTGCTAGTTTCTCAGTTCATTTTTTGAGGATGGTTATGGTTGTTCTGCTTTGCAAGATTTTTCTTTGACTCCATTGCCCAATGGTCTATTTTTTGGCACTTGTTCTATTATTTGGTTCTTGTGGCACTCACAAGGAGTGCCCATCCCCGAGTCGGAGCCGATGTTGGTGCTCAAATTAGTCTCGCCCCTTTTGTCATTGAAATTCCTCAGTTTGCAGCCTCTGTCATGTTTTCTATCTCCCCATGTTGGTGCTTGAAAACTCTATCCTCCATTTGGTTGCCATGATCAGTCCCTTCCTTTGTCGAGGATCACTTAAAGGTCAAAAATTTGTTTTTCGTTTCTATGTCCATCTGAAGGAGTTTGTAAATTTGGCGTAAAAATCATGTTGTTCCTTTCTTTTTGTTTTCCATAGTCACATTTTTTTCTCCCTACTATTTTTTTCCCAAATACCTATGGAAACGTGACTGGATGTAGCTCAGAAGATCATATTTGAGCCTTGTAACATTTCCAAATTCTCTGTCTTTGAAGAAATTTCATCTCCGGGATCAAATGGTGGTTTCCCTGCATTTTTACAGTTTGATGGGTGTGTTTTTCCCTGTAAAATTTACATCTCTACATCAATGGAAATGTGGCCCTTTTTAGTTGGATTCAGCTTGGTGGGGAACTCTAAAAACTCTATGGCTCGCTTCAACCCAAAACTTGTCCACATGGAGGAACGACGCTCATTTGAAAATTCACCTTTTGTTTTGGCCTTGGAGTTTTGCAGGGGGACACATGGAGGATTCTGACTACTTTTCCTAGACTAGATAATTTTTTCATGCAGCCGATATAGTTTTTGGCAGACCATGGACACATGGTGGGCTAGCTCTCATTTGAGGATCCACCTCAGGGTCCCACCTTAACAATTGTGACAGGGAGACATGTGGAGGCTTCCACCGGCTCCGCTTTGTACTTAAACTTTTCAAAGTAATTTTCTAAGGCCTGGGACACGTGGTGAGCCCACTCTTGTTCAGGGTCTTCACTCTTGGGCACCATATTGAAGTTGTGCCATGAAAGACACGTGGAAACTTTCTGTCAGGCCTTCCCTTACTTAGAATTTTCAAGCAACTTTCTAAAGGGTGACACATGGGACACCTATTTGGGGACCACGTGCCTGTTTGGGGATTGGCCCCTAAGTTTTATTTTGAACAAGCTCCTAGAGGAAACTTGGAGGCTTCCACTCACTCTGCCCTTTTTCTTGGACTTTTCAATGGCCAAAGAAAAATGTCTCAGACCCTAGACACATGGCACCTTCCGCTGAACCTTCAAATTTTTTAACAGACTCTTCCAGACTAAGATAAGTGTTTTTCTCGCACTGTTTTTGGGTGTATCTGCTTTTGGGGACCATTTCAAAATGTGCCATTGAGACATGTGGAGGCTTCCGCTAGCTCCTTTTTTCATCAAGACTTTTCAAAGGCCAAAAGGCATTTTGCTTGGGCCCAAGGTACATGGAAGGATCACTCTTGTCTGAGACCTGCCTCTATGCTTCTACTTTGTAGTTGTGCTAAGGAAACACATGGATGGCTATGATATAAAGTGGTAAAGGGGTAGGATCAACGGTTGTTGTGCATTTCACCTTTTTTTATGCCATTTTTCCTCCAAGAATCTTTGAGATGTGAATATGCACTATTTTTCATTTTTCTTTAATGAAATTCTTTGTTGTCTCTATCTCATAAGGTGCCATTGAATGGATTTGAAAATCAAATTGTGAGTCCAAGGGTTGTTAAGGTTATATTTTAAGCTGGAGAATTACTTAGGCAGTTGTAAAAATGGGAATTACCAGAGGAGATGGATGCGGGGCAGAATTGCAAAGAAAAAAGAGGGAAAAGGGATAAAATGATGAAAGTGCAGGCATAAAAGATGGAAAAGGTGTTGCCTCAAGAGTGAAAAATATTACCTATCATATCAAGCTATGCAGAGTCTCTAGAAAATGATTAAAAAGGGGATTTCCCGCATGACAAAATAAGAATGATTAAAAGGACTCCCTAAAATTTGTGTCATAGCATCCTAGTCACTAATCGAGTTCCCAAGAAACGTGGTCAGTTCACAATTGGTCCACCTGGCAGATTTTGGATCTTAATTTGTTAAACATCGTTGCCTGAAAAAAATTGGTAATAAGCAAAGGTCCCTCTAATATTATTCTCTTTTGGGGGGGAAATTGAGCGAAAAAAATGTATAAATGCAATGAGAATAATCTTACAAGTGGTCATATTTTGAATCCCTAAGAGAAAATTTGAGAAATCCATCTTTGTGAGAGACCAAAGTTGAGATAACCTGTTATTTTCTTCTGTGTTAGATTTTCTATCATATCAAGTTGGTTGCATATGTATAGCCATTGACAAGCACTGAGATTTCTCTAAAAGCATTCCCCTGCAAGAATCTAAAAAAATTTAAAATTAATTTGGTTTTCCATCTGAGATTTCTTTCTGAGAATCTTAAAAAATTTTGAAATTTGTGTCATCTCTTTGTTTCAGAATGTCTGCAAGTAGTTTCTTTTGTCCCTATTGTAATCTTACATTGAAATTTTTGTGAAATCACATAGGATCTCCTCCCTGTGACAGTCTAATGGTATTTGCAATTTCATTTCAAGAAGACCCTTCATCTTGGATGAGATAAAAAAATAAAAATCAATTCACTATCATTTGTTGATAAATATTGTTTGTAAGTCTTCAGGTGTACCTTAGGCATGATTAATCAGAAACTTTAGTGTTTAATTGAGTCTTTCAATTCGAGCCTTCGTGTTGGAGTATCGAAGATTATGTGAAAATGTGCTGATATAGGCCTCCATTAAAGCACACCTTCTGGTTGAAGGAACGTCTTAACTGTTAAGAAGCTTACAATTGTTGAAGTTGTTCATTTTTGTGAAGTCCCTTCAAAGATCTGGTATAATCAACTTTATCCTGCTTCATCTCCCACCAAAATCATTTAAAAACCATTGATCCATCCTGAACTACCCCTATTTTCCCTATGTATCAAAAAAGGAACAAAATCTACTTGTAAAAATATGTAGAACAATCAGGATTTCTTAATGTCTTCAGTAACCTTAGCCTTGTGTTGAAATTATCTCCATCGTTTAGAAGTGACAACTCTTAAGAGTTAAATCATGGAGTATTGACCGTATTTTCCCAAGATTCTCTTCATAGAATTTGTGCAAAAGAAGGATATCTCCATCTCCTTCATCAAATAGAGGTTACACTAAGGGTCCTCTCACCCTGGTCAAAGACGCATGACCTAAAGTAGTGAGGAGAGGTCAAATCCTCTTAAATGTGTTATCCATCTCTCCACAAATATGAATAACAAAGGGCTAGTTAGATCTCATCCCCGGCTACAAAATGACACACACTATGATCTATCTACCTCTAAGCTCCTAGTCGAATCTGTGTTGCTTCTTGGCTTGAAAAGGAGAAAAAATTTGGATACCAACAAATCTGGCATAGTTCGGGATCCTGAATCCTCTGTGAATCACATGGCTTCCAATTGAAGAAGTGGGAGGATTATATGAAGAGTAGTCGTTCGGGAACATTTCACATATATTCCACGTGCTTCTTCCATCACTAGCTATGGAATTGTTGGAATATTTTAGCTCCTCAATTGTTGTGGAAGAATTTCTAAAGTAATGTTAGATATCTAGTGGAGATGAATAATCTACTTTATCTATCAAAAACTTAGTTAAGTAATTAGAATAACTTGTTGCCAATTCATTAAACTAAAACCCCCAAACAAAATAGTGTCGCATGTTTATTAACTATGAGTGGACATTCTTTCTCCAGCTTGTGAAGATCGGTGTTAGAATGGATGATTTATATTACGGATCTTGGATCCTATTGTACTTGTAATTATGATTAAATAAACTTTCCTTGGGAAAATTGTACTTTGTAATAGTCCATCGATGGACACGACTCATGATATATAAATATGATGGCTTATTTGTATATGTTTAAGTACATTATTATGTCATGGGCTCAGGTAACTAAACATAATATTTGATTAAGATAAGGTTATGATAGGAATGGTTCAAGATGAAAAAATATACCTCACACATAATTGTGTCCCTATAGTAGTAAGATGACAATTATGTCTAAATGAAAATAATATCATGTGAGATATGAAACTATAATCGAATGGTCCAAATACATGAAGTTAGTATTAACTTTATAAGATGCAAGTCTAAATATGGGTAATAACTTTGTCCAATATTTATAGTTTTCGTTATGAGATAAATACTTGATAACTATCTAGTCAAGATTTAATTGTTTAGTAAAATGCAAAACATCATCTAAAGAGGAATGAAATATGATCCTAAAGGCATGTTGGGTCAAAGGGGAGGATAAATTTTTATATGTAATAAGGGAATAAAATATAATAATTTATTCAAGAGATTAAATGAATGGGTCAATGCTAGTAATAAAATTGAAAAGACAAAAATATTTATTATAGGTATACTGGATTGATCCACAAAGTGTTAGGAAACAAATCCTGAAATGATACTAAGCTAATTAGTCTTAGTGATGGTATTTTAAAGTGAAGGATAATAACCTTTACAATTACATTTAGGTTCACTACCTATAACATTTAAGATATATTAAAAGGAATCTTCATACTTCGTATTACAAAAGAAGTTACCTTAAGCGGGTATTACATCTAGCCTTATACAAGAAGAAGACATGAGTTTAGTCATAAATAGAAAAGATATAACATGGTTAATGGATATAGTATCAAGATAACCTATGTTAAGACTATTTATATTTAGTAAGACCTAATGGGAATTAAACAAGGTTATAGTACAACTTTTTAACAAAATAATTAGGATGCATGAATGGGGCAGTGAGGTGATGAAAACTTCGTGATCTTATCCTTTCATCCATGGTAATTAGATGCGTAAACTATAATTCACTAAGTAATTAGACTTAGTTCAATAAATTAAGGTAATTGTGATGAGATATTTGTGAGGTGATGTGAAGAAAATTTTAGATGGTATGTGCATGCATCTATTCTAAGCATACATAGTACAACTAAAAAAATTAGCCAAAGTAGTGTGCTTGTTGGGTACATTGTCTAATCACAATGACTCCTCAATCCCAAAGTGTAGGATACATGATGTAGTTACTAAGTGAAATCTAGGTAGACACTAGAGGATTAGTTACAAGTTCTCACTACCACAGTGTAGTAAAATAAATGAGGCTAACTATGAGCATTCAAATAATGTTAAAGGGTGATTGTGGCGATTAAGAATACTTAACCTTACAGATGCACATGGTTTATCACTATGTTATAAGATGGATTATATTAATTTGACTTGATGCATTAACTAATAGTAGCTAGTAATATGATTTGTAAATGTAAAGGAATGTCTAAATATTTTTTATAGAAAAAAATTCCTACTAATTTGTGTTAAAAATGTAGGTTGTTACATTTAGTATCAGAGTTGAAGTTTGCAACTCTTGGGCTGATTGGGTCCTTACGTTTAATAAATTCTTATTTTATGAACAAAATATAATGGATGAGATAAGGATTTACTGTTGGTAATGAACCAGATCAAACTATGCCTCAGGTTTAGTAGTAAATAAGTTAGATAGTACTCTAACAGTCCTTCGTGACACACTAAACTAGAAGGATGCATGGAACAACTGATAAGTATGAGTAGGATTAGCCAAGTTAAAAAACTTGAGCTGAATGAGAACAACCAGCAAAGGGTTGCTTGTTTGAAGGAACTATCTTAATGAAAGATTTGGAACTTAAATCCAATATGTAATAAAACCCAAAAAAGGGTTGATGAAGTAGATACAAGAGGAATATATGTTTTAGCAATTGTAATTGGGAAGGCCAGTTAGGATAGAGTGAAATCTGCAATAATTATTAACTCAGAATGAGTACAAGTAAAGTGAGAGAAAAAAATCTTCCATATTATTGAATTTTAGGAATAAATATATATGGAAGAGAGCTCAAGATGCTCAAGGGTTTGTAATCTAGATTGAAAAGAAGCAAATCAGATCATCTGCGTCAAATGATCCCTTAAAATTAATTTTTCTTGATATTTTGTGATATGTGATTCTTTTAAAATACATTATATTCTCATTGTGTTGTATGGGTTTAATGGTAGATTAAGTGGAAGAAAGGTTTTAGAGCCTTGAAGGTGGATCTGGGAAGAAATATTCCATTTGGCCTACTTGTGAAGTGAGCAGTGAATGCTACGGTAGCTTTAAAGAATTCCTGTCATAATCACTAGCTCATGGACTATTTATGGTGTGAATAAGACTACCAATTTATTATAGTCCTCTCAAGTACTTGTGTGCATTGACAGAGATGAGGAAGGGAGAAATTAATACTGTAGGTGAAACATATACTCCTAGGTATGATGCTGAATGAGACCATTTCAATTAAATAAATTTAATGTATTTCTAGTTTTGTCTCCAATTCCTTGATGATCTAGAATCTACAGGTTGAAAATCATATGTTTATACTTATTTGCAAGGTGCTAAGACCTATAGATCTGTAATGAAGGAACAAAAGCAAAGCATACCTAACTCAATTCCGTAGCTTTGTGAAGGTTAATATAATACAATAAAAATTGGGATGCTAAGTTTTAAATCCTTGTCAAGGTATAAGAAGAATTATAAGGATACCATAATCAAGGGAGGAAACTAGAGAAGTATTTAACACACCACATATTTTGTCTGTGTTGTTGTTCTTACAAGTTTTTATGTATTGTGAGTACCTTCCACAGGTATGCAAGAATAAATTTGTGCATGGATATTCAAATTAGGAAAACTTGCATTATATTTGAGAATGGATACCTTTAAATATGGTTCACAAATTCTTTACTTCAGTGGCATAAGTTATTGACTGAGATAAAATTCTATGCTGACTAATATGGCCAGGCATGAAACATACTTAAATAATGGAATTGAAGTATAAGTTTGGGATTCACCTATGTTAGAGGACATTTGTATGACCCTGATAGCTTATTAACAACTGCATTAAATATGTTGTAATTTCTATAGAAGAGGACAAAACCTTGGTGTATTTGGTAAAATAAGCTGTAGGCTGGGATATTTCTGAAATCAACTCCAACAAATAAAAATTTGCACAAGGAAAATAAAATGGAAAACTAAAAAGGCCAGTGTTTCCCTAGATTTATTTTGATGTGTATAGATTTGATTTTGTCATTACATCTCATCATATCATATTTTTGGTTGTGTGATAGTTTTTGTTGATTGGAAGGTTGTTAGAACCAATAATATTGATTTTAAATGATCAGAAATTTGGGAAAATTGCAACTTTTGACAGAAATGTTGATTGTTGCTCATAGCAATTGGATAGAACTTTGTGCTTTATTATTTTGAATGCAATTAGTTCATTAGAGGGAAACCTTTTGAATTAAAATCTGACAACTTGGGGGCTGAGGTATAACTCCACACATCCCAATTTAAATTCATGATAACATAGATGGTTGGGATTTCGGTCGTAATGCGAATTTCGTATCAATTATGTCAAAGGCAAGGAAATAGGGTAGCAAATGCCTTGAGTTGTAGGATGTATTCATTAGCTGTTATAACCTTACAAATGAAATTCGAGGAAGAAGTCATTAAGGAGTTAGTTGTAGATCCATATTATTTACAAGTGCAGGAAAAGTTGATCCTAAGGATAAGAGATATACTGATTTTTAAATTTTGTAGTTTGGAAAATTTTGGTTTATCAACATGGAGGTTGATAAAAATTTGATATTTTAAATATTTATAATGTTGTTTCAACTATGTTGTTACTTTTTAAAAGTTTGATTCTGGAATTTGGGATACTAAATGAAGGTTTTATTTGGTAAAAATTTCAGCAACATTAATATTTCTATTTATGCAAAAATAGTAATTAATTCATCAAGGATGATGAATCATTTTAATAGGGATGAATGTAACATCCCGCTAATTAACCCTTTTTATTCGACATTTAATTATTCAGATAAATATGAATAATGGAAAAATGTATGTTATTTTGAATAATTAAATACCGCCTATTCATATAATTAAATGCAATATATGTTTTAGTATAGAACTCTGTTATTTTGGTTCTGGTTGTGTCATTATTATAATTATACTATGACTACGGTAATCATTTTTGAGGTGTCATATTATGACAAAAAACTCTAAGGCGTATAACCCTAGTTGAATGGCTTTGTAACATTAATGTTGTGGCTCTATTTTAATAATATTATTATTAGAATGTTGGGGGCATAATGCCACACCATTGGGTTGATAAGCAATGTTTGATTTAATATTATTTGACTTCAAAAATAAAAACATGGTGATTGAACACCATGATGGCATGTATAAACATGAGGCATTATTTCTTTGAAAATGTACAAAATTGGTGATAACACCATACTTGCATGGAAGCATCTAAATTTTTAATTATGTTTGGGATTCATTTTTTAAAAATAGGTAATGATAACCTAAGTGTTGCAAGGATAAGTTTTAATTACTACAAAATCCAGAAGGTGGACATTCATGTATAAGGGGAAAGTTGTTATTATAGTTTGAATATTCAATTGATAATTACATGGGATCCCTCCCCACGTTGGCATTGGACTCCAAAACCATCCACTTGGCTGAGGGAAGAGATAAGGAACTAGGGTTTCTTGGGATGTGTGGAGAGAAAAGGGGAAAGGAAGTGGAGTTGTTTTGTTTGCATTCATTCACTCAAGTTAGCTCCACTCATGGAGAAAATCTGACAAAATTTTCAACATGTAATTGAATCAATTTTTGTTGGAGCACTCTCTATTTAATTCGGGGAATGAAATGTGAGGGAAATTTTTTTTTGGGCTAAGCTGGTATTTTTGGCACTATGGAGAAATAAATTTCAACTAGGGTTTGATTTCAGCTAGAGCAAAACATATTAGGCAAGGGGTTTTTCACATTGCTTCTCTGATTTTTGGCTTTTAAAGAGATTGTGTTTTTCATTTTAGATGGATTCAATTGTTGAATGGGATGTGTGGAAAATACTTCAAATTTGGTTTCTTAGCATGAGATATTGTAACAAAAATCATTTCGCTAATATGGGTTTTATTAATTAGATGTTCAAATCGACTTTGTCGTTTTCAATTGGAATTTTTGGCATGAAATTTTATGGCTGATATAGGTTTGATTATTTAGTTGTGCAATTCGATTTTTAGGGTTTCAACTAGTATGCTAACATGAAATCATTGGCTGTGATTGGTTTTGGAAACTGTTCATTGAATCTGTGAATTAAATATTTTTCTTTCAGAAAAATCGTATGGCATTTCTTAGATTTATTTTGCGGATCAGTTGATCAGGTTAAATAAATACAAAGGAATTCCCGGTTTCTTCTCGATCTTCCCTACTATTTATTTAGAAATAAAATGAATTGAACTCTGATTTTCTTTGGGGTTTTGAGAATTTGTATGTTTGTAGGGATGGTGTTAAGTGGTTTATGAAATTTCGTGGGTCTTGACCTTAAATTCCTCAATATATTACATAGCTGATACCTTGTGTATAAACATTATAGAATCTATTATTTTTGGGAAATTATGCTGATTTTATTTGGGTTGTTCGAGTTATGTTCTGGCTATTAAGTCGCCTGATTATTTTGCTTGGTTGCAAACTATGTGAAATACTTTTTTGAGATGTAGTTATGAAATAAAATAAATAAATAAGTTGTTTGGAAAGGAATTGGTTGAATTGATTGTTTTCTAGTTCTAAATGAAATGATAGTGCACTAACATGTTGCTCGAAAGAGAAGGAAATGAATATGTAGTCTTTGTTTAAGTTACGTATACAAGTAATCCTCTTACAAGGACATTTTGTAATGTAAAAAAATATATATTCAAAGGAAAAATATATATTCTAATTTTACCGAGATCCTTTGACTCCGAGGGTTGGATCACTTGATCCATACCTTTTCATTTAAAGCATTTATTTCGTTATTTTATTTAAATTAGTTTATATTAATTTCTGGAAAATTTTAAAAGTGGAAAATACAAGTGGAAACTCATGATTTTTTTTTCTTGAACTCTATAATTATTCTTTTTACAGATTAAAAATATTTGGTTGACTGTTATGGCATGAGAATCAATTTGCAATTATGTTGGCAGACAAACACATTTAATTTCCTTGAATTTTTATTGTTTAAATTCATTAATTAGATTGGTTTTGTGTGTGTAATAGTAGTGGATACGACACAGTTTGGGATCCTGAATCCTCCATCAATCGCATGGCTTGCCATCGAAGAAAATGGAGGATTATATGTGGAGTGGTCCTTAGGGAACACTTCACATATATTCCCCATGCTTCTTCTATCGCCCTCTATGGAATTGTTGGAATATTCTAGCTCCCCAACTGTTGTGGAAGCATTGTTAATGCAATGTTAGATAGCTAGTGGAGATGACTAATCTACTTTATCTATCGAAAACTTAGTTAATCAAGTAGATTAAGTTCTTCCTAGTTCTTTGAACTAAAAATCGTTAACAAAATAGTGTCATGAGTTTTTTTAACGATGAGTGAACATTCTTTCTCCAGCTTGTGAAGATTATCGTTATATTGGATGATTTATATTATGGATCTTGGATCCTATTATACTTGTAATTATAATTAAATAAACTTACCTTGGGCAAATTGTACTTTTTAATAGTCCATTGATGGACATGACTCATGATATATAAATACGATGGTTGATTTATATATGTATAAGTACATTGTTGTGTTATGGGCTCATGTAACCAAATAGAATATTTGATTAAGTTAAAGTTATCATATGTATCTATCTTAAGCTTATGATAGACATGGTTCAAGATGAAAAAAATATACCTCACACATAATTGTTTCCCCATAGCAGTAAGTAGGTAATTATGTCTAAATGAAAAGAATATCATGTGAGATATGAAACTATAATTGAAGGATCAAATACTTGATATTAGTCTTAACTTTAAAAGATGCAAGTTTGAATATGGGTAATAACTTGGTCCAATATATAGTTTTCGTTATTAGATAAATACTTGATAACTATCTATTAAAACTTTAAATGTTTAGTAAAATGAAAAACATCATCTAAAGAGGAATGAAATATGATCCTAAAGGCATATTTGGGAAAAAGAGAGGAAAAAGGTGTACATGCAATAAGGGAATAAAATATAATAATCTATTCAAGAGTTTAAATGAATGATTCAATACTAGTAATAAAATTAAAAGGACAATAATCTATATTATAGGTATATTGGATTGATCCACAAAGTGTTAGGAAACAAATCCTGAAATGATACTAAGCTAGTCGGTCTTAGTGATGGTATTTTTAAATGAAGGATACTAACCTTTACAATCAAACTTAGGTTCACAACCTATAACATTTAAGATCAAGTAAAAGGAATCTTAATACTTCGTAATATGAAATAAGTTACCTTAAGCGGGCATTACCTCTAGCCTTATACAAGAAGAAGATAGACTCGTTCAGTCCTAAATAGAAAATATATAACACCGTTAAGGGATATATTATTAAGATAACCTATGGTATGACTATTTATGATTAGTAATCCCTATTGGGAATCTTGACCAAGGCTATAGTACACCTTTTTAACAAAATGATTAGGATGCATGAATGGGGCAACAAGGTGATGAGCACTTCGTGATCTTATCCTTTCGAACATGGTAACTAGATGTGTAAACTATAATTCACTAAGTAATTGGACCAATTTTAATAATTCTAGATAAATATAATGCTATGTTTGTGAGGTGATGGGAAGACAAGTTTAGATGCTATGTGCATGCATCTATTTTAAGCATACATAGTAAAGCTAATTTTTTTTGGCCAAAGTAATGTGCTTACTAGGTACATTGTCTAATCACCATGATTCCTCAATCCCTAAGTGTAGGATAAAAGATGGAATTACTAAGTGAACTCGAGGTAGACACTAGAGGATCAGTCTAAAGTTCTCACTACTACAGTGCGAAAAAACCAGCAAGGATAATTATGAACATTTAACAAATGTTAAAGGGTGATCACAGAGATAAGCAATACTTAACCCTTTTAGCTACACAAGATTTATAACAATGTTATAGGATGGATTTAATTAATTTTATTTTCTACATTTACTAGAAGTATCTAGTAATCTAATTTTTAAATGCAAAGGAATGTATAAATGTTGTTTATACAAAATAAACTCCTACTAATTTGGGTTTAAAATTTTAGGTTGTTGCACTCTACATTTTTTTTATTGGTTGTAATAATCATGTTTGGTGGTAGGAGATAATGATCATTTTTATAGATTGATGTGTAGAGGAATGCACATACTTTTAGTGTGGGGTAGAAGGAAAAAGTGCATGAAGGTTAAATTGGAATGCCATATAAATATCAATGCACAAGTGTATGTTCTTGCTCATGATTCAACCACTCAGATATGAAACATGCATGTGGAGTGGTGAAATTTCACAAAGGTGTGAAGGATGCTTACTTGTGTGAGGGAAATATGGTAAAATCACATAATATAACACAAGGGAGGAAGTGCATAGGAGAATTACTTAACAAGTGGTGTAGAAAAAGAATGTGTGTGGTGTAGGAGGATGCGTACAAGAGGCTATGCATCCTAGGATGTAGTAGTGTGTACCAAAAGGGTATGGAATATAGGAAGAGGTTTAATTTAAAAGGTGGAAAACCATAGGAAAAAGTGGGAAAGCACAAAATATGATATAAATCTTACAAGAAGTGGAACGTGAGTGCATTTATTGTGACCAGAAATTGAAAATCTATAAAAGGAGTGAGGGAGTAGGCATTATTACCTTGTGATTTGACAATTGGTGCATGAAAGAGCTCTTGTGAATCAAAGAAAGAGTGTAAACAAGTGCAAACCAAAGTGAACCAGAGTTGTGATGGAACTAATGAACCAACAAACCTCTAAAACAAAACTAGAGCTCCTTGTATGAATTATTAGCTGTGAAGTGGAAGGGATTAGAGAAGGGTTGTTTGAGCTAGGGTTGTGAATCTAGATTTACAAAGAAACTTATAGGATTGAGGAATAAATTTTATTTGCAAGATTGAGCTAGGGCACATATGTGGGTTATAGGATTAAGTGTGATCGACAAGGTTAATACATGAATTGAGTAAGTGATACTTGGGTTTTCAAAATAAAAATTTGTAGGATAAAATATTTGCAGAATATTTAAAGAAAGTTTACAACGACACCAAGGAAGGAAGAAAATAATAAGGAATCACCAAACAAATGGTTTTAAAAAATGTAGTATCCTCAAGAAGTGATTATGGAAAAACCATGGGCATCACAACCATGGAATTGTAAAATATATTAGTATAACCACCGCACACAATGCCATGAAATAAACATTCAAAATGATGTCTTAATAGAAATGAGGAAGTGGACACCAGAAGGGAATATAATTTTTGATGAAAAGTAATGCAAGCCATTTGAAGGTATGGGAGTGCTACAATTATATGAGTTACCATTGTTTGAAAAACCTAAGCGCCTATACCAGTGGCTGATGTCTTGAGTCCATGATGACTATTTCTACTTCATGGGTAGAAGCATGCAATTAACCACAAAATTGATCAAAAATGTAGGGTCAAAGCATATAACTGTGTCCCACTTTTTTGTAGTTTTTGTACTTTCAGCAAACTATGTATGACAACCAAAACTTGACCAAACACATATAAAATGACCAAACATGCATTTTAAAGAGGCTATAAATACCAAGGTGCAGGGCATCCAAAATTTACCTGATTTTTTAAATTTTTATAGTATTTTTAATTATTTATTTACTAGTTAGATTTTAAAATATTTATGGCCACAAAGTGGGACACACTTGTATGCTTTGACCCTGTAATAAGGCTATGAGATAGTGGTGAGGACATAGCTTTTGATTCATGATATGATGTGGCAGTAGAAGAGACAATAACCAAACTTTAGTATCAAAGGGGGAGCTGCATATTCAATGTTTAAAAAATTAATGACCTGAGAATAAGAGTGAATGTGCACTTGGTTAGATACAAATTAGGTGCCTCTAAAAGGTGGTCATAGGTCACAAAGAAGTTTTTACTTATTGCACAAAAGAACACAAAACTAAATTGAGTATGAGAAGTAGTGCAATGATTAGTTGTAAGTCCACCATTATGGTGGCTAAGGACAATCCAACCCCTTCATTTACATCTTTATTTTTTAGGGTTTGATGCTTTGTTTGGAGTTTTACAGGTGATTCTTCCATTGTAGGTTCACCAATAACCTGGTGATCTAAGTGTGACACTCATGTGACTAATAGAAAATAATTATGAAGCCCCAGTGACCATATCAAAATCAGGTTCAAACCTTTTCCGTAGAATAGGGCTCCCAGATTCCGAACTAGAGTCCCCTAGGCGCCCCCTCCTTCAGGTGCCCCATTCTGGTCAAATCCACATCTGTTGTAAGTTTATGAGATTTTTTTTGATGTTCTTCTCTACTTTTTCATCACATTGCACAATCCTAGGGCACTGTGTTATAATAAAAATTCAAGAAAGTGCCTTACCCCTTTCATTTATAAAATCAAATGAATTGTTTAGCATTTATAGTTCACTGCATATCATTTATTGTAGCTATACATTTCAGATTCTAATAAAATTATTAAGATTTTAGAGGATCAAGGACCAAGTCTAATATTGCCCTATTCATATCAGAGAGGATCATAGACGAAGGAACCAAACTAAGAAAGGAGAGAAAATAACATGGGATTCTATTCTCTTGCTATTTACTTTTAGGGAGATAGGGTTTCTAGATGTTTTGGTAGACAATAAATGGGAGTACCCCATTGAGAAGAAGTCTTTGGCACATTGATTTTCCAAGTACAGTTGTGAGAGTATAATTTCGAGTCCATACATGGAGCTCATGGAGACATGACATAAGAGAATGTGTGATGCACTGGAAAATAAATGGCACGTACTAAGGGATTTTCCCATAGAGATGGAGGTAAGGTTAAGTTTTTGGTCATTCAAAACTTTTAAATTGGATAATTTTTAATGCTAAATGGAGATATGATGTCTTGGTGCAATTTTTTTTTGCATTCAGTTCTAGATATTTCAAGTCCGCAATTAACAAAATAAAACATGCACAATTACTTAAGTTCAATATAGATAAGGTAGATTATGAATATCATACGTTGTGCAAAACCTATAGGTATGCATCTAAGAAGCCCTATGAAGAGACAAAGGAGTCATATAGTATGGACATGATCCCCATTTTGTCCCTAACAGTTAGTAAATAGGCCTGCAAAGTCTATGTTTATGTACAACCAAAGCTCCAAGATGGAAAGGTGGTAAATGTACAAGATACTACTCTTACGCCACCACCATCAAGGACGACAACGGTTATAATTTCAAAGCACAAGAAAAAACCCAACCCTGAATAGGAAGAATAAAAAGAATAAATATATGAGATAGAGTTTTCCCTGGACCGTAACAAAAGGAAGAAGATGTAGAGGTGGGACCAAGAAGCAAGAGTAGCGTAAAATCCCTGAGTTTTACCAACTATTCCAGTTAGGAGCATGTGTACGGTCAACCTAATAGAGGAGGATCAACCTCACATTTTCCATGATCTAGACTAAGAGGAAGAAGGGATAGAGAAGTCTGTGCATGACGAAGTAGAAAAACAATGTGAACAACTATAACTAAAAGAGCAACAAGAAGAGGAATTCTAGGAGGAAGAGCACACACATGAGGAGTGTGAGGAAAAGTAAGAAGAAATTTGCGATGAGGAGGAGAAACAAGAGCATGGACTTAGGAAATACCAAGGAACATACGAGGAAAAAGCTCACATGCAACATGATATTGCATAAGAGACACCACAAATGTGGCACACAGGAGGAAGAAGGCCACGGAAACTACCATAGGTACCTCCTGTGATGTCATACATAAATGACATAACTAAACTCATTAGGTCTAGATTCTAGAGCTCAATTCCCACTAACTAATTGTTTTGTTTGGACATGTTTAATAAGGCTAAGCCCCACCCATGCACACAAAATATTCACTCCCGAGTGGTGCAAATGCACATGGAAGAGCTAGAGTTAGAAGTGAATAAAGAGCCCATTTTTGAGCTAAAGTAGAAATGACACCGAAGAAAATCTTTCCCAATAGTAGACTCTATGTGAATCTCATATCAGAAGTCAAGTAATGCACTGATAAAAATGGATAATGAGGTAGGTAAAAGAAATGGTGATAAATATTGCATTACAAAATGCACAAATGGATAAAGAGAGGAAATTGAAATAATATGGATCTGGATGAAGAGATAAATGAAACAAAGAAAAGAATGACAGATGTATATAGTAAATTGGATGACTTAGTAAATAATATTATATGTGCATGCCCAAACATTGTGATGCACTCAAGACAAGACCATAACACGGAGATGTAGTACTTGGAAGAGCTGATACAACAACTGCTGGTAAACTAAATAATGGGAAAGATCCTACAATAGAAGAGATGGTTAGTGCTAATAAGGCCAAGATGGACCAAAGGTTTAAAAAAATAATTGGGGATATAATTGAAGGAATCCATACAAAAATTTGTGAATATTTTAGAAAACGTTTAGGATATGTCTATGATCCTAAATGCACACACTGTAGAGGATGAGGTATAATTGATAAAATTATAGAACTCATTGGTGACGAACAATACTGAGCATGAGAAATTTATGCAAGAGGCAAAATAGAAGGAAGCCATAAAAGCTATGCATGAAAAAATCTAAGAATGACTTGGTGAGGTAAATACTATGGTGATATGCAAGGTATATAGTTTGCAGGGTATTTCCACAAAGTGGGATGTCATGCTAAAAGAGTTGCAGGAGAAGGTAGATGAAATAACTCTGGAAAATATTCTAGATAATTGTGAGACAACTTCGGATAAGGTATCCAATGATATTGAAGAGTCGAAATAGCTAGATAAGGGGATTAGAATATATTTCTCAGAACTTATACCATTTCCATAACCTAGTTTTTCATGTGCTCGGAGTAACATTCTTCATTATTTGATCTTATTGGGGTATTTCCTGCATTCTCTCAAATATTCTTTCATTCTTGTATTGCAGAGGATAGACAATTTCCCTAGTGTGGGGTAATGTTGGACTAAAAAAAGTGGATATGTATAGGCCACACACGTGAAAAAAGGGAGAAATATTACAAGTGTAAGACAATACACAAGGGTGCACTTAGAAGAAAGAAGAAGATGATGTGGGAAGGCTTGAGCATAGGAACGGTCAGAAAAATATATATCTAGAAAAGTAGAGAGCAGCTAACAATAGGAAAAGCACGAGATGGCGTGATAAGCAAGGAAGAGCTATAATTGAATAAAAACATGAATAAAGAAGTACTAAAGGAGGATAAAGTACATGCAGGTCACTAGAAAAAGATAGAATATGCATGGGAAGATGCAACTAAACATAAGATGACGTGAAGGTAAAAAAATATATTAATAACATGCAGGGAGATAAAATAACTAGTTGAAGAATAAACCACATATCAAAGGTACATGCAGGATAAGTATAAAAGATTTTATTAATAGATTAAATCATCGTAAAGTGGTGAACAAAAAGTTTCCATTAGCTATATATAGTTTTCATGTCTGTGTAAAGAGGGGTGTGTGATAAAGAGAGACATGATGGTTTGTATTGTGACATAGAGACAATGTGTGTGAGAGTTGGTATGAGGGTTATGCTATGTTTGTAATGTTTAATGAGATCTTGTTATGCAGTGGATGATCCGATATGGATTTCTAAGGTTATAATAGATGAACGAGGCATCTTTGACATTCAAATCTTGATGTTAATTGTAAATGTTGTGGAATGAATGATTAAATATCCTTAGTTTTATTATTTTTTTCTTGACTTACAATATATTGTACTTTTTTCTATGTATCGTAATGTGTTATGTTCACTATACATTTTGCATGATCTAACAAAGAGGGACTTGGTAGATTACACGTGCTTTGGGTGAACACTTAGATATCAGTCTGAGTGATGTGTCAGTGTATCAAATAAGTGGTGTTAACTTATAATACTATAATATATATATATGGTTATATTTCTTGTATCATCTAAATTAGGCCTCACCTGATCCATTTTTCGTATGTCCTCAAAAATAAGGTCAAAGTAATAGGTCACACAAGGTATCCAAAAGAGTGATGGATGTCTCTCATATAATAGTATCCCATCCATCACATATGCTATGGCATTTTCTGTGATAATTGACACAACATTGAAGATACCCTCCTCTAAGAAAACCTCTTTCAACATAAGACTCAAATTGTCTACATTTTTATTATGTTAGAGACATCAATTAAATTCAAAAATACCATCTCACAATTTTAATCCACTAAAAATTTGATGAGCGTGTGGTTCTTTTCATTTGTCCACTCATCTAAAAGAATGGAGCATCTATAGTTATGTCATTTCTTCTTTTGATCTTGTAGGATTGTCGATGCATTCAAAACTATGCCCTTGAGTAATTGCTAACTCAAGTCTTTTAGAAAGGGTTCCTTGTACCATTTCCTTACAAATATCAATATTATCATCAAGTTATCCTAGTATGGGATCTTCGCCACATTGAACGTAAGGATTTTGTAGTACCAAAAACTTACACATGTTTAATTTTATTTCTTGTGTTCATCCTTGTTCTAACCTATACCATGCAACGAAGGTTATGCCCAAGGTATGTTTCTTGTTAAAAAAAAAATTGTATCCCTTTTCTTAAACTTGATGAAGTAGATCTACCTCTTCTGCTTTGAATGTGTAGACAGCAAGTAAATCCCACAATAGGTTTTTCATTTTTCTCTAAATCCTCTTCCATTCTAGGCCTAATGGCTTATGTTATGGATGTATGCACCCTTGCCTTCTCAAGTTTATTTTTCTCCAACTTTGCCAATTTTTCCTTCATCTTTAATTTTTCCTCTTTTGTAATATTAAGACATTCCAAAATGTACTGAATAAGAATACATGCAAGATGATAGTTTAGGCAATTAATGCCTCAAGAAAATGTTTTTCCTCAAAAAAAGCAAACCATTGTTCTTTGAACTATTACACATACAATGTACTTCCAAACAACAATACATGCATTATCAAGAATGGTTCTTGTTAGTGATGTTGACTTAGATGCCATTGCTAAGTTGTAATATGAAACAAAATGAACATTTAAAACTTTGAAAGACCATAAATTGAATAAAAAATAACTTTATAAAACTATTTACAAAGTTAAAAAATATAAATTTATTTTAAAATCAACATTATAAAACCACTTTAAAATTGCTTTATAACCCTATGTAACAACAATATAAAATTTTAATCATAAATCCTACAAATAAGAATAAAATCCTAAAAAATTCAAAAATAACATTTATAACAGTACATTTAGGAAACTTCGTCCATTAACGATGATAAACAAACATAAATAAGTTAATAACAATTAAAATCATTCATAATTTAATTTAATTTATTTAAAATTGTAAATCATATTCATATATTATATAAATAATATAGAATGAATTTACATTATTGAAAAAAAGGGGAAAAAACTTACCTCCAAATGAAATTCTTCAAATTTTCTCTTTAAATTAACTATAAAATCTCTTCAACTCGTGTTTAGGATGCTCAATGGTCATGTGATTAGAGGTGAGAGAGTGATTTGCCTTGAAAATATCAATTCTAATGTTTTTTCCACATTTTTACGTATTTCATAATTTCTTAGTGTGGGGCGAGTATTTGGCTCATACTCACTAAGTATTGCCCAATATTTGCGGTGAATAATCATTAATACTCGTTGAGCTCGAAAACTGGAAAATGTTAACCTTTGTGCAGAGTTAGCAAGTACTTGTTGAGTTTTCTTACTATTTTATTTTTAAACACCCTATTGGATAAATAAAAGATAGAAAGGTGACCTAATAGAAGCTGCAAATAGGTATGATCAAGCTCAAAAAATGGAAATAATTCAAATTATTTAAGCCATCATGGACTAGATCAAATAGGAACCCTATAGTTTTAAAGATATTCTTAAGGTTCTACCATCCTTAGTGTAAAACAAAGTGATTGTGATAAAGAGGGAAGCTATGAGAGAGAATCAATTGATGAAATATGTAAATTTGGGAAAACTATTAGCTTAAACAAATATATCATCCATGGAGGTCTAAAACATGAAAAAGGTACAAAATAATGAGTTGTGGACTAAAATAAGTAATGAAACTTTTATAAAATAGTTAGATGTAACAAAGAGGCCTAATATAAACTTAAAAATGTAGAGGAGGAAACCATGAGGAAAAGCGATATTTTGGAAAAAAAAAATATTTGAAAGAGAAATAGTAAAAAACCTAGGTGGATATTGATTAGTCAACATTGTGGGCACCAAAAGTTGAGAAGGAACACCAAATAAAGGAGAAATAAGAAAGGAAACATAGATTCACATAGAGTAAACTAATACAAGAGGAAGATAAGAAATAAGAAGAAAATAGGAAAAAATAAACAAAAAAAGATAAAGAAGAAATAGGAGAAGAAAGCTATCATCCATGGAGACCAAAAACATGAAATGGATACATATTGAAGAGTTGTGGACTAAAACATGTAATGGAAAATTTAGAAAATAGTTAGATCTAAAGAAGAAGCTTTATAAAAAATTAAGAATGCAAAAGAAAAAACCATGAGGAAAAATGATAGTTTGAAAATATATTCAGAAGAGAAATAACAATAAACCTAGGTGGATATTGAATAGGCAACCTTGCAGGCACAAAAAGTTAAGAACAAGCACAAAATAAATGAGAAAATGAAAGGAAATATATATTCACATAGAGTAAACTAATACTAGAGAAAGATAAGAAATGGGAAGAAAACAAGAAAAATTAAATAAGAAAAAATATAGAAAAAAGATGAGAAGCAAGAAGAATAGGAAAATAAAAAAATTCTATCCATCAAGGCTTAGCTCAAACTAGAAGAAGAAAAAAATAAGGAAAAGGAAAAGGAGGTGAAGGGGCAACTTATGATAGAGAATGTGGAGTAGAAAAATCTTTCCCAAGAAGTGGCTAACAAAAAAGAAGAAGAAGAAGCAAAGGAAACATAAGACAAATTAAAACCCGTCAAGGAGGCTAGGATAGTAGCAGAAATAATAGGGATGAGCATTCCATGAAAAACACCACAAATAGGAGGTATATCCCTGTAAGTAACTTCTACATCCATTGGAATAGCTACACAAGGGGTTCACTTAGCAAAAGTATGGCATAGCACGTTCGTTCGAAGGGTAATAAAGAATACCCTTAATGTTAGTTTTTACCTCCAGTTATTCAATTTATAATACCCCCTCCCAATATATTATTAGAATGAAAATACCCCCTTGTTTTTCCATGTACCTTATTTACCCATTTTTCCATTACAATTTTATTCACCCCTTTTTATTTCTACCCTAATATATTAAATATATAACATTTTTATTTCTACCATAATATATCAAATACAAAATATATCATGTTTTCCACTCAATTATTATTTTCTTAATGTCTTTTCTCTAAAAATATATTTCTAAGCTATTCAAGACATAATATCAATTACATTAATGTTAAAATCTAATCGCTTATCAATAGTTATTCAAATAGTTAATTGAAAATCATACTCAATCCTAGTTTTCTATAATACTGATTTTTCTTGGTTAAGAATATCCTAATTGTTATTTAATTATTCAAAAAGAGATTATAATTTAACTTCATGAAAACAATTCTTTTGCAAGTTTAAGGTATTTATTTTTAAAAACTGGGGGTCAAATAGTTTAGTTTAATATTAAAATCAATCCCATCTCTTCTTTGGCCCACCTCTCTAACCTACCCATAATACCTAATTTAAAATATTAGTAATTAAAACCTTTCACCTCCTAATGTATACTGATATATTGACTTTGATTTTATCAATTTTAATTACCTAAATATGAATACATGTGCTAGGAAATTACCTAGCTAATGAACCCCCCAGTGAAAAGCTATCACTTCCCAAGTGGTGAATGCAAAGGACCCCTTTAACACAATCAAAGTTTTCCTAGCCCAAAGGAAATAGATAGCATCATTCCTCACTGAGAAAGGAGTAGTGGAGAAGATAGTTATAGGGTCAAAAAATCACCTTAGGGGAATGTCACCCATATGGAAAAAATATTTATGAAACATATTGTAGTATAACACATAGGAAATTAGATGTTCAAGATGAGACATTTGGAAAAAGTAATAGAGAAGGTGATTGAGGTTATCTCCATGGTTAGGCTACAATTCGAAACAAATATCACTTGGCATACAAAATGAAGGTCATAGACTATAGTAAAAAAATCTATCCCATATGACACCTAAATCCATGAGGGATCACCAGAATTACGAGGAGGTGATTGAAAGTATAACACATTAAATATTATGATTCTCAATAAGGATAATTTCAAGAAATACACAAAGGTAAAAAAATAAATGGGTGAGATGAGGATAATTTTAGAAAACATTGTAACATAGTTTGAATATCAGTTGGCCATGATCGAAGCCGAAAGGAAAGAACTTGATACAATGGAATATGAACTCAAACAAGCCTCACCTACATTTAATGTGAAAATGGATTTCATGGGAGAATTTGGGAAGAAAATTATATAGTTTGTAGATAAATATCAACAAAATCAAGTTTCTTACATCAAAACAATTGATGATATGGATGTATATGGCAGTTTTGTGAGCTAGTACAAGGGAAATTTAGAGAATATAATTGTGAAAAAAGAAAAATATAGATCTTCTACATTGAGGGGCAATCAACACCTTCAAAGATCTCAAAAATTTCCGTGAAGAATGTGACCATGTGGTAAATGGAAAAAAATACCACACTAGTAGAATGAAAGAGCTTTTAAGAACCTATAACTACTCAATTTGCAAGATACCTACCTAAAGGGATGAGTTAGTAAGAAACTCTATTTTTTATATAAGTTTTTTTTGGAGTAACACTACGATCCCTTGTACCCAATTAGGAAATTCAATTTCAAAGATACCTACCTAAAGGGGTGAGTTAGTAAGAAACTTTATCTTTTAGATAAGTTTTGTTTGGAGTAAACTACGATCCCTTGTGGACTATACAATGGAATAACGAAAGAGATGTGTTGAAAAATTTAAACTTGAGGGAGTGAAATATTACAGAAAGAAGAGGCAATGAAGAAGAGGATTGAGAGAGGAGAATTCTAAGGTGGGGGAAATGTTGAAGGGACGTATGCAAAAATAATATTTCTTACAAAAAGACACACATGAATTACGACCCATTTTTTACAATTGTTTGAAGGAGAAAATGAATGTGGTGCACAGATCATTAAGGCCTTCTCGATCACTACTTCTAATGTCAATAGCTCTTTTTTGGAATTTCAAAATTTTTGTTTTGTGGGAAACAAATGTCAATTTCAAGTGAATTTGCTTGCACATGTCGCGAGACACTTTAGAGTTAAAGAAATGTGGAGGGGATTTGACATCCCATGTTGATTCGATGTAGTAATTGAATTTGATAACCACAAAACACAACCACTCAAGTGGTTTTGTGTCATCTTTATAGACCATTATCTTAGGTAATTCTCCACATTTTCCTAGGAAACAACATATATTAGTGACGATAGATTTCCGTTTGGATTTGAAGTTTACACCACCTCCTCGACATTCCAAATTATTAACCCTCATTAAATTTTAAGCATGTTGTCATGTGTATAATTCTATGCTTATTATTTTGAAATTTTGGCTTAATGGGATTTACAGTATGAGGAATTTTTCAAAGAAGAAAAGATAGGATGAAGTGTGTGGGTGTACTCATAAATTTTGTTCATAATTTATTGAAAGTAAATCCACTAATTGTTGAATCATTCTGTATTATTTTCTAATAGTATATATGCATTTTCTATATCATGAAATCTTTCACAATTGCCACACTTTCGTCAACTTCTTTACTACCAACTATATAATCGTCAAGGTTTGAACACGCGATGTGGAAATTCTCTTTTTATTTTATTGCCTCTTAGTTAAAGACATGCATTTTTCTACCTTCATTAAACATGATTATGTTTTTGTGAACATAAACTATTGCTATAAGATAGTTTGTTGTGCGATACTCAAGGATGAGATGAATTAGAAGAAAGAGTTTATAGGAATCTTGGAATCGACAACACTTTTCTTTCTAGCATATATATGGTGCGACTGCAATGAGGGGTTGCTCACATGAGGAAATGGAAAATAGAAAAGATGTCAAGTAGATATACAATGAAAGATACATGTCAAAATATGTTGACCTTATGATTAGTAGTACGTCGAGCATATACACTATCACTCTAACTTCAAACAATAATGACAAAAATGGATTCATTATTATTGTCGTTATTAGTGCCACCAATTGTCATTCAAACACGGGACATAAACAATGTGGATCTATTTTCAATAAAGGACTTGAAATTGTTAGAATTGGCATTTTTATGTGGAACCTCAAATTGTAGGACAGAGATAAGTCCTTTTTTTTATCGATTTATAACTCTTTAGGATCACTATAATTACATTATTATGTGTTTCAATAATTAAGCGTTAAACTAATACAACCAAAAAAATTCTTACATTATTACATCTTACAAACATAATGATGAACACACACTTATACTTGGGGGGGGGGGGTGAATTAATATAATAATTTACTTATTTAAAGACTTAATAATCACAATATCAACAATCACACAATATTTAAACAATTATGAAACACAAGATTTACGTGGAAACATTTTTGGGATAAAAACCACGAAGAAATACTACTTAGATATAATGTCCAAATCCATTCATAAAATATTTCAGATCTCTTACAAAATTTTGTAGGCACTAACCCACTACAGACATCAATAACCATTGCTAAGATATTTGTAGGCAAGTTCTACCTACTAGAGACACCAATCCCCACCGCTAAGCACCAGCTTAGCAAGAGACACCAATCTCTTATCTTAGGAAGCACCAACCTCAATGTATGAAAATATTCAATGGATTAAAATAACAAAGAGATCTCTGTAACAATAATATTCCTTGAATGCTCTTTCATCTTTTCTATCCTTTAGAAATACGCTTTTAATGATCTTTAGCTCTTCAAATTTTCTTGAGTTTGAATGATGTATCTTCATTATACCTCTCCACATCACATCATATCTATTTAACTTCAACTACTTTTATACCTTATCATGTGAATTTTTATCTTCTGGGGCAATAATACATGGGTCAACTCATAATAAAAATGATAACACCAAATCAAAGAAGGATTAGCCAATATTCATAATCTTTTTTTATGATGCCAAAGTAGTGGAGAGGTTGGCCAACACTTATTATCTAATAATAAAGCCAAAACACAAGGGGTCAGCCCAAAACTTAGAATATTAATGTCAAAACAAAAGAGGGTCAGCTAACATTCTTCAATGATCATATTGTTATCCAATTTTTCCCCTCGGGAAAAATTGATCAAACACGACCTTACACAGGAGAAAATGGAGAGTTTGGTTTAGTCATGCGAACTCACATTCAATTTCAAAGATCAAGTTACAACCAAGCTCATCGATGGCTATGCACACTCAGAAAGGATTGCCAATGGCAATGACGGATAAGATCAGAGCTCAAGAGGAAGAATAATTGAGAAAGGCTCGAAGTTTATAGACTTTGCATTATTTTGCACTTTAGAGAAAAATAGGGGAAAATGGTCAGCAATGTCTAAAACCTGAAATCCCAAACGTTCAAATTTTCAGACTTTCAGGATTCGAGGTTTTGTAACTCTTAGGCGTGAAGTTGGAAAAATGGCTACTAAAAGTCTAAAATCCTGAAGTCTGAAATTTTGGATTTTTAGACTTTCAGGGTTTTAATATTTTTGGGAATCGTCCTAGAAAGGGAGATGAAAAATCTGAACCTATGAAACCTAAAATTTTGAAATTTCAGACTTTTGGGGTTTCAGACTCGGAGTTTCAGAGTCTTCGGCAGGTAAAATGGAAAAAGGCAAAAAAATGTCAAAAACTCCGAATGTTTGAAATCTAAAATTTTAGATTTTCAAACTTCAGACTTTTAGGGTTTCAGACTTTAGATTTTCAGAAGTCTCAAACCCCAAAACACAAAAATCACAACTCAATGTTTGAAACCCCAAGATCTAAAAGTCCAAAATTTTGGAATTTCGGGTTTTAGGCTTTCGGAACACTCAAGCAATTTGGTAGATGAATGGTTCAGTTTTTTAATCTCTAAAATGGAAATCTCTGAAAGTCCAAATTCTAGCATTTCAGAGGTTGCATGGTTTTTGGGCTTTCGGAATTCTTAGGCCATTTTTTCACAGAATGCACCTCGACCTTCAGAGGTCCATATCATTTGATTGGAAGATCAGATTTACGCAAAGAGAGGACTTTTTGGAAAGCTTACAGTCTCCTCTACGTAACTATGAAAATACAGTCTTCTTTTTTGAGGTTGTTTAGGTCTTCTCACCTACCACCATAATGAAGCTACGGGCTTCCTTCTTGCCCAACAAGGTATGTTACATGGAAGTATGGGTTTTACAAGGGTGCCCCTCACTATTACATAGGAATTCAATGCATTTTAGGGTGGTTGAAGAAGGATTTCAAATTCTTCTCATCTCCTTCTCTCATTCTTCATATATATTGTAAGTAGGGGTAATTTTCAAAAGGTTGGACAATTTTTCTTTGCACCCTCCCTTCTTCTCTTATTTGCAAGTGAATTTGTGGATTTTCAGACCTCCCATCTAGACTGTAATGCAAGTTTGTGCATCTTGGCCATTGTAATGTATTGTATCAAATTTGTGGAGCAATAATACATGTCTATGGATGATTTTCAACCCTCTCTTGTGTACATTGGTGTGTTTTGATCTTTCATTACAATCCTGGTTATTTTTACATGGTGGTTGTATACATTTTATGGTTTGTGTTTAATGGAAAAGAAGGTGTTCAAAATTTCTTTGGTGCATCACCTTTGTTAGTTCAGGTTTATTTTCTTGCATCTTCTTAACCCTGTCTCCTTGGTAATTAGATCAGGTTTTAGATTAGACTCTCTACAAATTGTAGGTGCGCATCTGAACAGAGGAATAGGAACTGACCTTCATCCGGAGAGATTTATCGATTTCAATGTCCCACACTTTGGGAAAATCTCCATGTTATGCAATCACACTAAGAGTATCAACCCATTGAGTTGCAGAAATTTAGGGGTGTTGTGATTATGCATCAACACATATATCTATATCTATCTTTAACACATTGGAATGGTGCAATATTCCCTTGAATAATAAGATCTTACTTGGATAACAACTAGAGGTATTTTACCAAGATAGATAGCACACATTTGATCTTATTTGATCTTGTAGCTTGAGCTCATACATTACTCGCAGTCATCCTAAACAACTTGTGTATTCAACCAAAAATAATATATTTGTTGCTCAAAATATATTGACATAATAACTATGTTGCTTCAAATGTATCGATGGTGAGGCTCTGAACCAATCATAAGTGTAGCTCCATACTAAATATAGTAGTTGCTTAAACTAAAATGAAAGAAAAATAAAAATAAAATAAAATAAAATGTTGTAACATTTAGCCACACCATATCTCGAAACCAATCTAATGTAAATTTCGCTAAACTATGTTATATCGATATTAAGTCTCAAGAGGTTTTGAATCTGGATAATCTAAAGTTCTTAAAGTGAATATATTAAAGTTCCAAAAGATACTTATAAATATATGAAAAGACATTGTGAATTAAAGTCAAAGAATCCATTAAAAAGTGGAACAGACAATGACATGCAGCATCAAGTGGGCAGTTAAAAACAAATATACTTGGATTTGTGCGTGTCTCGTAAGGATGCAAATTTCCTTGTCACCAGCCATAAGATAACAAAAAGTTCTCAAACACGTTAGGAAAGTCTTCCCCGACTTTCTTGTAAGCCTCACATTTTTCCCAAACTGATGTACTCATATTTCTACGCAGTGAACATACTCTACACTCAAAATGAAGTTGTCAGGGAACCTCTTCTCTTTGAAATATGGGTTGATGACTCAAATCAATAGATTTAGTTTTCACTATTATTTTTCCTGACCGCATTCAATTTTCACCAGACATTAAACCATAAAGATGTGGAAAGAGATAAATGATGATAAAAACTAATGGGAATACAACCATTTTCCATGACACCAATAAAATGTGTCAATAATTCCATGTTCATAAAACAGTTGTAAAGTCCCCATTCATTTCTTATGTGACACTCCATTAGGGAGAAAAACATTTTTGAGAGCAAAGAAAAATTGTTAGACAATTAAAAGAAATCAATAAATATTTATAACTCTAATTACAAATGGAAAAATATGTAGGAGGGGATAAGAATGTTTCTATACAAAAGTGTGAGATTTGTAGGTTGTTGAGCGCACACACTCTTAAGATTGTTGTAAATGTTAGTCCTTGATGGTCAACATTGTCGATGTCTATTGTAGCCTTTTCAAGTGTCATCTCTTGTGCTTTATAGATGGTGAAACCCCAATATATTTTATTTGGTATCTCGTAATAGTTTCCCCTTGTGACAAGAGGCAGTGGCAAGTGCATTAGGTTGATGATATCACATGGGTGCCCTTGATAGTTTTTGAAGTTGACAACAATAGAGAATGAAAATTTTTTGGTTTGTGATAATAGATTGTACACAACCTCCACATTTTAATTAGTGTAATGCCAACAATTTCAACATCAAAGTAAAATAGTAAAATTTGCTAAATCATTTTTTTAATTTCATTTCTTATAACACAACACCATATGGGCTCAAATAGAAAAATTCAACATCACATAAGACATTTAAATATGCATGGATGTAACACCCAAAATTTTGACATCCTAACCACACCAATATCTATCAATTTATTTGGAAAAACAATACGGTGTAGTGCCCAATGCATTACTAATATATATATATATAAGGCTAAAATTTGCGTGGGCTGGTTGGTTGGTGGGTGAAGTTATTTTGGTGAGAATAGATAGGAAAATGATGTGTGTCAGGAGGAAGATCAGAGTTGTCAGCCTTAGCAGGTGTGATATTGACTTGTTCTAAGCTTCTTACACACCCGTCATTTCCTTGCATAATAATACAAGAACTTTATTTTGAGATCCAAGGAATTGACCTACCTGAAACATGAGTTAACATTGTAAATTAGAAGAAATTGGATGGTTTCCATGAGAGAGAATGTAGGGTGTTTATGCAAAATAGGAGATCTTGCAAAAGCCAACCCAAAATAATTCTTGTTATTAGTTAGAACAGCCCTGCACACCAAGATAAATCTATAATTGTAATATCTTCTCATTGTCTATGTGTGAATTAACTGATCTCAATTTATATTTGTGTCTGAAGTAGGTTCCATTGTCTCTGATAGGAAATGGGGTCCTTTCTCATCTATTATTATGTTGTTATATGCATAAAAGAAGGAGAAGATAGCGGAATTTTGTCAAATATTGTAGTTGTAAAATGCTCTGGAAGTCATGGATGCAAAACGTGGGAGCATATACTTTGCATGTGAACTATTTGACAGAGTTCCCATTGAGATGTGGCCTCACAGATGGAAATGATTGCAGTATGTGCACAAAATAGGTTTGTTAAAACAAACTTGTATCACCGTATGCAAGGAACAAGTGTCCAACCTGATTAGTTCCACAATTTCTAGCATACACACAGCTACTGCCAAAATATTTGTAGCTTTGGAAACATGGTATGGGAATCCACCAAAGCATTATGGAGAAGATACTTTTGTCAAAAAATATTTAGTTGCAAGTGCCCTGGTAGATATGTATGTAAAAAAAATGGAAGCAAGAATAAACCATGTGAAATGTTTGACAAAATGCTTGAAGAAATGTGCATTTATGGAATGCTTGGACTGTAGGATATGTACAAAATGGGTGTTTTGAAAATAATTTCAAAACTTCTAAGAAATTGTAACTGGCAGATCTAAATCTAGATTCCATAACCCTTGTTAGCGTCTCCCATCCTGTGTCAGATACGAGCTGTGGAATAGAGTATGGACATCCTTCAAAGTATAAATAGTAGAGGAATGGTTTCAGATGTGTAGTTGCAAATTTTATGATAGACGTGTATGCAAAATGGTGGATTTTTGGATGCTCGTGAACTATTTGACAAAATCCCCAAGTGAGATGCTGAACCGAATCCCGTAGGTTTGATTAGCTTCGTACCTCCACGCATGGTTCATCTCTCCTTATCTTTCATAATTCTTATACTTCATTTTTTCTTTTGCAATGAAATATAATTTTAAGAGATTAGGATTATCATATATTTAATTTTTTTATAATTACTTGTTGCAAAAAAATATAAATGTCATATCGTAACTCACACAATCAAAATAACCATTTTTTAGTCAACCATGAACTTCAACCCTCATTTTGAGGTTATTCAGAAAACTACTTGACCAAACGAGATCACTACAGTATTGTTTTATCGACAAGTTGAGGTTGACTTCCCAGTAAATATGTTGACCATCTCTTGTTTTAATTAGATAAATTACAATTTTTGGGGACTCGCAAAGTAACCTTCGTAACTCTAGAAAAGGGAGGTTAAGCTTCCTTCACATACCTTGTTATGTGAGGTGTCATTTCAATACTTGGATCTACCCTGAATGAATATTTGTGACCTTTTTGACGCCCTTATAGGAGCCCTATTTCACTATTTTACAGTGGTAAGAAGCTGTTAAATCTAAAAAGTTGGCATTCATTTTGAACTGCCATTTGAAAGTTGGATAGAGAAATTATTATCAGCCTTCGCAAACCTCTAGTAATTTTACTAGAAAATTACCTGAAACCTTCGGTTTGAAAAAATCACATTTCAGGTTAGTTTGGCAAAGGAAATTGTAGGCCTCCGGTCGCACTTTGCCGAGGTCAAACTGGACCAATTACGACTTATTGCTCCAGAAAACATGTCACCGTTTGAAAAATATTTTCTAGTTCTCAATCTTGTCGACTGTAATGAATTCTCAATATATATGGGAACTTGTAGGAAGTGTTTTTTTACGCGTTCATCCATCAAACATCAGTTTTTTATGTGGTTTTCTGAGCCCTCGAGCTCATTTATGACCGATGGCCCCATAAAGTAAGACGTTAATCATAAAGCATTCACTAGTTCTAAAATTTTGTCATTTCTAGTGAACTCTTGGTATATAAGTAGACACGTAAAAATTTAACCATGGTGTGTTTTCTCATTGAAGACAACTTTTGAAATTGTTTTCTTAGCCCCCAAGCCTGTTTTGAACACTTTTGTAGCTAGCAGGAAAATGTAAAAAGAGAGTGGTAGGACCCTAGTCAGGATGCCAAACCATCGTGGAAACTATTGACACATGTAAATAATTGTTTGAAACTCTATAATGTAACTTGTTGTGTGAGACACAACTTTTGACAAAATGGTGTTTCTCTCTCTTCCTTTCTCTTTCTCTCTCCTTGGTTATGAAATGAAGTGAAATGAATACATGTTTTCTAAACCTTTTCTTTTGAATATAAATTATAATAATTATTATATGTAAATGAAAAAATAAAGACATTAATTATGTTAGATTAGGGTGGATTCCATGCCAAGGATTTATCGCTGATTTCATGCTCATATGGTTTTGCAGGATGCAAGAATGATAGCGAAAAGGAAATGTGTAATTCATTATTTATTATTGTAAATTTTATAGGTCATTGTAAAATGAATATATGTATAATGTAGTCTCATGCTTCAGAAATGTTATACTTGAAATTTGCTAATATGTATGGGATGCTAGTTTTAGGGACATCTAGAAAATGTGCATTTAATCATAAGTTCAATTTGATTCATAGTTACGTATGGTAAAAAGGTTTGGTATATGTATGGTAAATTAATTTGGGGTTAATATCTTATAGTGCATTTTTAGTGTTCAATAAGCGATTAATTAATTAGTGTGTTGTATTCTTACCTTGTAAATGTAGTAAAGAGATTTAATCACAACTCTCAACCCTTGTATAAGATTCATGCAGAACATGTCTTCATGTGTGATCCTTCTTACCATAGAAGAGATTGAAACCGTAGAATGAACTTAAATTTTACACTCGATGGAACCTCCTAGTTTAGGTAAATAAAACCCCTAGATTGAGTTTACCATCATAGTCATTATGTTTAGTGACATTTTCATGAACCCATCCTTTAGGAATGACATGGTCCAACTTTATACGAAGTATATGGTTTCCTTCTAGGTTTGGTAACCGTGAGGAGAATGTATTCTCTTCAGGTCCGACACTGTGTTGAGTGGTGAAGACCACCTTGGAAGTCACTTTAAGAGTCCTTGTTTGAAGCAACGACTATGCAGTGTAACCAAACCATTTATGGAGTAAGTAGAACTATTAATCCCTTGGTATCCTAGTGGAATAATAAGCCTTACAAAGTTAGATCTAGGATTTTCTTGTCATCGAATAAATTACTTGTGAGAACCCTAGACGACGCAAATAGAGAGAGTGAAATAGTTCTATGATTTAAACTCTGGTTAATGAACTCTTTAGTTCCTCTTAGTTAAATGTGTTACCTTGGTTTCTATCAACATAACACCTTGGAATTTTCTTGAGGGTGGTTTAGCATAAATATGTCCTCTCGCCTTAAACTCATATATAGTTGAGGCATAGATCCTTAGGTGCATTTGAAATTAATCTAAACATCAGCTGATTAGGAGGTTAACTTGGGGTTCGTGTGTAGTTACAAGGCTTCCAATCATTTATGTCTTCAAGATGTTAGACAATTACTTCTATAACTCCTATTAGAAAACAATATTAATAATGAGACCATAATGCGATGTAAAAGTAAAGAATATAAGAGAAAACAAATTAGATTTGAGGTTCGGAATAATGCCACTCTTGGATTCCTTATAACTCAATTAAACATTTCCATGTGTTACAAAGAGTAAGAGTTTCCCTTGGTGAGATCAAACATCGAGAAAAACAATATATATATATATATATAAATACCATTTCTTGTTGTGGGAATGTTGAATCGGGAAATAAAGATACCGTGATCAAAGAATGTTTATGGGAAAAAGGTATCTTGAATCTAAACCACCCCCCTTAAATCCTAATATTGCTTTCTGGACATCAAGTCAAATTCACTTGAGTTGCAAGGGTAAAATGTAGATATTGAATAAATGTTCGAGAAGCATATTATTAACATAATAAGAAGATAATCAAGCACTTTATATGTAATTTGAATTATACCAAATAAGTATGTAAGTTATGGAATTTTCCATAAAGGATAAAAATAAAACTTATAATGGTCGAACTCTAAATTAAATGTGGAATGAACTTAAGAATCTGTAGGTGGAAAAAGGAGAAAATTATCCTTGCACAATAATGTTCTTGGAATGTTAATCGTAACTAATATGCAATTAAAGAAATGACGTGTTATGGATCAACCAATCCTTGAGTCCTTTTCTTGTGGTTGAGTCATTACTAGTATTCATTCAGTGGGAAAAGTGTGGCATCAACATGTCTATGGTGTTGTCATGTGTCTATGTGAGTCGATGACTTGTAAGTGTCATATGCATCTTTGAGTTTCTTTACAATGAGCCCTTGTGGTGTTGTCAAGTGAGAAATGTAAGTCAAAAAAATTATCCTGGTATTTTTAATGTTGTTTTTGTGTGTGTAAATTGTGGGCGTTACATACGGAAATTTTTGTATCTTTATTTTCAAGGGTTAAAAACATTACTAGCGGTCAATTAAATTTTTGTGAATGAATTCCAAAACTTCATAATGTAGTCACATTCAAATTAATAATTAAATATTAATAATTTATTTCCCAAAATATTTTATAGTTTAAAACCCTTCATAAAATCTCATTGCTTTATTAGAGTATTCTCCCACCCAGTTAATAACCATGGTCCAATTATTATTTTTAATTATACCCTTACTCCTAATCATCTAACCCATTTCCGCACCCCCCCTTTTTTAGTTCATTATTTAAATACAAACCACCATGCTAAATTAATTATTACCATAAAGAGGGTCACCACTTGTCCAATCTACTAAGTGGCCCCATTCACCAATCTACCCATGCATTTTATTTTAGTTTCATTCCCATCAAATTCCACAACTTACAATTTATATAATACATTCTCCACCATTAAATTAAATTCATATTGACCCTTAGATCTTACTTTTCTAAAATTCCCTAAAAGTGCTTATGTTGACTTCTTATCCTTATTTTTCCCTAATCCCACTTCATTTTTGTTTTACAGGTTTGGAGAAAGAGGAGGAGAGGAGCAATGGAAGCCATTAGAGCTATGGAGGGTTTTCTCTCCAACATATTGTGTATTATTTTTTTGTTAAAAGAGAGATCTCTCCATTTCTCTTTATGGGTATTATTTACCCTATTTTATATATGTTATTTAAACTTTTCTCTTGCATGTGAATATATATATACATTATGTATATTCCATTTTGGGGTGTATACGTGAATCCTTATATATATATATATATATATATATATATATATATATATATATATATACTTATTGGAATATATGTATATCCATATTAATCATGAAATAGAGTTCCTTACATATATGTAATTTTATATTACCAAATACTGTCAAAAAAATAGTTTGGTCACCCGTTTAAAATGATACATTGTGCACATTTATTATACAACTTGCATTTTTTTTGAATAGTCGTGTCTTAAAAAAAATCTAGGGTTTGACTTTTAATTAAATGGGAGAGTGGGTGGGAGACGCCTCTCCCCACCTATTATATTCCTTTTAATTAAACAATGGCCATTCGACCTATTCTAACTCCCCCCAGCAGACCACTTGTCTACACTGCCCTATATAGAAAGGGGGACCTACCTATCTACCCACCTATCTATTCAATTGTTTGGGTGGGTTCCCCCACCCCATATAGAGCGAGTGAGTAATTAGGGGAGGAGAGGGGAGGAGAGGGGAGGGGAGGGGTGCCAACTACATATAGATCAGATAACCAACATGTGTGGCCAATATGGATAGTACATTCTCTAGCTCTCGCATATCTATATATGGGTGATGGGTGGCGGTGGTGGTCGGAAATGACCTATCATTTGTTGGCCTCCCAAGCGGATCTATGGTTATGACTATAAATAGAACTAAATCCCATAGAGTTTCTGGGCTCCCCCCTCTCTTTTTCTTTATTATTACTTTTCTTCACATATATGCACAACCGATTGGAGTTTCTTATTTCTATTAAATTTGTTTAATAATATACAATTTATCAACATTGTGTGTGTGTGTGTATAGTTAATTTAGTTTAGTGATTATAATTATAATTATATCTTATATAAACATATAAATTTATATAAATATATACATATTTATTTTTATATAATTTTTGTAGTTTTAATTTGATTTTAAACAATCTAACAACTCAACTATTTATATAATAATTATAAGGGTGTATGCAAAATTACGTAAATTCATATATATTTAATTAGGTGATATGGTTGAATTTCTATCCCTTTTCATTCAAATTAATCATAATTAAATGAAAGAAACATATATATTGGGTTTGATAAAGATCATTTATTTTCCTATATTGTCTAGTTTACAACAATGAGAGAGATATAACAACCATAGTAACATAATTAAATGAAGTTTTTAAAAAAATAATTTTAAGCTTGCCAACAAAACCACCAGAACTTAAAGACACCTTCTTTCCATCACATCTTTCCTTATATATATATATATATATATTATTGCAACTCTGAATAACATAAAAATTTAGGAGAGTTTTATTTTCAACAAACAATACAAATTAAACTTTCTTCTTTCACTATAACATTACAAATTTCAATAATTGAAATATACAAGGCTTTCTTTCATACATACAAAATTTACAATATTCCACTCTAAGTGGGAACAATAATTCAACTTACAACATATAGGATTCTTCCAATAAGATCAAAGCACAAGTCTTCTTTCCAAGTCATCTCCCAACTTCATATCTTTCATTTTGCAATTCTTCAACTCTTCAAAATTTAAATCACCAAACAAAGAAAGGAGAGTAGGAAACGCTCTCCACCCAACCTTTAATCCAATAAGAGGATAAGCCTTCCTCCTTATTGGCCCTCGAGCCCCAACCAAAGAATAATGTGGGGTATAATGCAACATTTGAAAACTTTCACAAAAGGATTCCACGACATGCATTCCACAAAATATAACATTCAAACAATATACTCAAATAATATTACAACTTTCCCAACAAGAAAAAAGGCTTGACACAAAAGACAAAAAGGAGCAATGGAATATGGGCACCACCTTCTTTTGTATCCCAAGTGATATAGGATTTCTACCCAAAATCCTCCATGTGCATGACTCAAAAAAACATAATAAACTCCTTATTTGTACACTTGTAAGTATACAAAACATAACCATGTTATCATTTTCACTCCACAGGTGGAACTCAAAATCAAACTCCCTCCACAATGCATGTCTCACATCTCCCTTTACCATCCACAATGGTCCCATAAATCAATCTTCCATACCCAAATTAAGGCAAACTACCCATCCAAAATCAAACATATCCATAACACTCATGTAATATTCAAACAAACACAATTTCTATACCAAAATACATTAATAAAAAATGACAATAAGAGGAGAGCCTACCTCTCAATCAAGCTTCCAATTTATTTACTCTACAAGTGTTGAATCCTTCCCACCAAGCTCAATCCAAGATGCACTCCCCAAATGAAAACTCAAAATATGCAAACCAAGACCCATTTTCAAAAATAAAATAGAAGAAAATAAAGCAAGCAACCTAAAATCCATCAAAATCATCCAATAAATAGAAAATGGATGTGAGAATGATGAGGTGGCTCCATGTAGGATGCCACTTCATCATCCCTCCATTCCAACACAAAATTCAAACACCATACCCAAAGCAATTAAATGCACATATAAAAATTATGACATACCCACATGACACTCCAACTTGCACACCATGCTTATCAAGGAAAAACATAAATGTGGTAAGTTAACAAGTGTAATTATTTACCCTTTTTACACTCAATGATGCATTAAAATAGTAAAAATATGCCCCATAATTCATAAGTAGGGTTGGTTGAAGAGTTTGAGATGTGAGGGACAAGGTTAACTTGTCCCTTAAGTCTCTAAAAGTGGCCAACAAGGCCAAATTAGAATTTGGGAAAGATGGTGGAGTACACATCACCAAAATACATTAAATTCAATTGACATCATGCACCAAAACAATGACCATCTACCCAATTTATTGCTCACATATCATATCTTCCCTTTTAGTTTAAATTTAAGGTAAATTACTTAATTAAGATACATTAGCAAGTGTTAATAAAGTAACATTATTTCCCAAATAATTAAACACATGCACAACGAATTAAAAAATACAAAATTAAAATAAAGGAAACACATTACACCCATGGCCACATGAATGAGGTTACCCTCCTATGGGAACCTCCTAACAAAGCATGCAACAACACAACATAACATTATACACCAGTTAGCAAATTTGGCCATGTTACACAACACCCGCCATCATTTCGTGGTTGATCCCCTATCCTCTTTCGATGTATATGATATAATTTTCTTGCAATTATAAAACATAATACCTTTGTGGCCTCAAGGCCATATCAACATGTCATGAAAATAAATGCACATAAAACATTCATCATACCATCCTCAGCATACATCAAGCAATAGAAGACACACCTACATCTATAAATTATCATCATCGTATAACATAGCTAAAACATTATAATTAAGTTTACGAGTTTTTATCAATTATTTGTAATCACTTAACACTTCAACTCTAATCTAGTAAACTATCACAATCATCAATAATCTGATTTACATTTTACAATAATCATGAAATTCTCTATATCTACTATAAATCCTATCTATTATATACACTCAACAACCCAGTATCGATCCCTTATACCATCATATTGTTAGCATTTCACAAAAATCAATGAGACCACATGGTTAGTCCAATACTCCGAATGTATTCAATATGTCAAACATCCAAAAGTTAGTATACAACAAGGTAACCATTCTAGATTATCATCATATCCTTAATGTCCATCAAGGTCCACAATGTATCCATATAGGCCAGAGTAATAATTAGACACAATAACAATCATGACATCACTTGTATATTAAAAACATGCTAACTAAGATATAACAATCAGATCTCTATCTCTAATAAACCAAATTTAAAATCATATTATAATTAATGTCGAAGAGGAGTGGGCATTACATCCCCCTCCCCTTAGATTTGACTTCCTCTTGGAAGTCACAAAAAAGAGGTAAGGAAACAAACATATAAAATTTATGAATAATCTCTACGAGGTTAACTAAGCTATAACACATACATTAAACATGGAATTTCCAATGGAATCCCAAAGAATAACAACCAAGGTCAATAAATAATAGGAAGGTTTACACACATATGGGGTCCACGTATCACACATGGGTGCAACACACGAGAGAAGGGGAAGGTAAAACCTCCACTTAGGTAGAATAATGCTTCAATGTTCGTTATTTATAAAAGGTTAACATCTTCCAATTATGACCCTCAATTTTGCACAAGGGAAAAAACACCTACTCTTAGGTCTAGAAAATATAGGACCACACAAGATGAGGTTTAATAACAAGGAAAACACCTAAATTAGTGAAAGCATTTAAAAGGATAAAGACTATTCATTAGAAGAAATTTTTATAACATGAAGGGACTCAATTAAATTTTCAAGTTAATACTAAGCATGATCTTGGCCAGAAGGTTTCTATAACTTAAATTTGTACTAAAAAATCGAACACACAATCACTAATCCTAATTAAGATACCTTAAACACTTAGACAACATATCCAATTTTATGATAAGCAATTTTCGCACAAACTAACATATCAACACAAGAGATACTAATCACTATATATAAAAAATTGGAATTTATTTATTCTAATTACCTCCCTAGCTCAAAGGAATCTTAAAATGTTCACAAACATAATATTATAATCCATATGAACACTAAAGCGAGCTAGGAGAACTAGGTAAAAAAAGTGGTCCAACTACAGTTTACGAGAACAACACACAAGACATTCTTGAAGAAATACATGAAGAAAAACTCGCACCATTCTCTTCCTTGAAGGAATCGTGGTTCCAAAAAAGGAAAGAGGATTCCAAAATTTCTTCTTATCCTTAACATATGTTGCCTAAGCTTGTCAATAAGCCTAGGTCATGAATGACCTATTCCACACACAATGAAGGTGCTTTTCTTAAACCTAGAGATAAAGACTTGCTCCTACAAGACAAAAAATCATACACTTGTCGAGATAAGAGGCAACAAGGGTATGACGACCCAAAAAAATCCTATGAGGGGAAAACACACACATTTATGGTTCAAGGGAGTAAAACACAAGTAAAACACATCACTATCAACAAGGTGTTTCATTAATCAGGGTAGGCGGACAAGCCTAAAGGTTCAAATAGTTGTCACCCTTGGCTTGATGGGACATAGAGTCCATCAAAATAAACATATCAATTTATCCACACTAACAAAGGGATAAAATATTTATGTACAAGCTATAGTTATGCTCACTAAGCACATTTCTTATAAGTTTTCTTCATTAATGAATTCCTTGTGTTATGATATCAATAATATTATGTCATTAAAGAAAACCATGAATGTTGGTATGATATCTCATCATTCTATATAGGTGGAAAAACAAATCCATTCTTATTCTAGGGGAAAGATAAGAGGTTTCTTGTTATTTTTCACATAGTTTTATTTCTTCTATTAAGCTACCAGGTTAAGATAAGGGACCATTTCCTTAATGTCCCCATTACTTATTAAGTTTCGAACATCCAAGCTTCCTAATTATAGTTTTAATATGTTCAAGTTTATCACATTACTAATTGAATTTTAATGAGTAGGAAGATTCAAGTATCTCACATTATTAATTTCATAGAACAAGAGATCACTAACCAAAACGGAAACACACCAAAGTTACAAGATTTTTCCCAAAATTTACATGCATACATAAGTATCAAGAAGAGATATGATGAAGGTGCACATTAAAGTTATAAATTTTATTTTATAAGTTTAAGGAGTTAGATCATTTTGGGGAAGAAGGCAATGTTTGTGGTTTAGACTCAAAATAGGTTCACTAAATAAGAAAGGGAGATTTTCCAAACAAAAATGATATCTCCACAAGATACCATCCACCAAGCAAAAAGGTGACATGGGAAAATTTACTCCAAGGAAACCACACTTCCCCACTAAGAGGACATCAAATAAAAGAGAACAATCAACTGACTTACTCAAACATAACCTCTAAGGCTAAAAGTTACAGCCCTAGATGAAAGAGCCTGACATAAATCAGCTAAGATTGGAAACTTAAGGCCTATAAAACCAAAATCTCTAATAACAAGGTCAAAAAGGACCCCAAGGAATCCATATCTATCTCCACATAATTCAATACTAATAGAATATAGTGTGGTATAATTAAACAATTTAAGCTGTTAAAACAAGGGTAGGTCTATCTATGGGTCATCAAGAGCAAAAAAAGCACACTTATTTAAGCACAATGCATGAAGGGCCTAAGTCTGACCATTTTCACCCAAGGTACATACATCCAAGTAGCTGATATTTTCTAAAATAAAACAAGGGAACCATGATAGAACTCAGTGTTTCCCATCAGTGGACCATCGCGTCCCAACAATACACTATCACTAGAAACCTATCATTTTCCTAAAGTTAGTCCATCCCTAACAAATTCCATAAGTCCATAGTGAAAACCACTCCTATTTCGATCATAAACAAATCTCTTACCAGGGTTCAGAATATATACAACCGCCATCCCAACTACCAACTAAAATGCATGACATAGAGAACTATCTTCCTAGAAAGGTTGAGTATCGAAGGAGGCATTCCAAGATCCTAGACAAACCAATCCCTAGCACTCCAAAACCAAAGGCACAACTTGAAGCACCTATGAAGACAATCAAGACACTTAGGGTGCACCCCCATATGATGAGAGATTACAATACAACAATGTAGAACCAACTCATCAATCAACAAGAAGAGGATCACTTAACATTCTTGACAATGTTTAGCCAAGTGGCCATCGAGACAAATGAGCTCTAAGTCGCCAAAAAAGGTAAAATAAAATAAATCTTGGTAATCAAATAAAATCGCTAAGTATCCGCATTGCAATCCTTGAAAATATTGAAATGAAATAAAAATAACAAGAAGAGCCTCAGAGCTTCTCAATCAAATCATAAAATAAAATGCTAGTCCTTAATAAAGTAACTTGAGTTTAAGAATATTAAACACATGAAATGTCCACATCACATTCACTTCGCAGCCCTTCATGGGCCACCAGTAGGGGTACTATACATCGAGCTCATATTCTAGGAACACACATGCAAAATTGGATAAAATGTGACACCATGGCCTAACATTTACTCTCCCATATGGGGATTAATTCCACAAGAAAAAATCAAACCAAATTGTCTAGACATTGAAGGATAAAGGAAGCTCTAAACAACTAATCAATCTATATTTTTCCTCCAAAATGACCTCAAAATACTACCTCTTGCATTAACTCCCAATAGTTGCATCAAATCAAAATAGCACTCCAAATAAGGGAGGGTATGTATGGGTTAACACATCACACATCTATAACCAAGATCTAGGAACCTTATAACCAACATCTTCGCAAGGAAACCCATTTCCTATCACTCAATAAGTTCACCAAAATATCAAATTGAGTAGCATTTCCCGTTAATCGGGTCCAAAATACACCCACTTAGGTGAGTACAAAAATCCAACAAATTTTATTATGGTTATTATTATTTTAATCCTATAAGTTTTAGTATCTTAGGTTTAAGTTTCATTAACTAGTTTTCGTGTTCCCACATTTTCCCAGGGTCCAAGTGTTGAGCCCACAACTCTGATACCAAGTGTAACACTCAAAATTTTCAACGTTAAAAACCAGTATAGAACCTACTAATTTATTAGGGAAAATTACGGTAATTTTTTTTTCAAAGAGTTAAAAACATTACAAACGGTTGAATAAATTCTTGTGAATGAACTCCACAACTTCATAATGTAGATGCATTCAAATTAATAATTAAATATTATTAATTTATTTCACAAATATTTTATAGTTTTAAAAAATTCCATTAAATCTCATTGCTTTATTAGAGTTTTTTCCACCTGATTAATAACCATGGTCCAATTATTTTATTTAACTACACCCTTACTACTAATAATCTAAACATACCATTTTGCATTCATTGTTTAAATACCGCGCACCATGTTAAATTAATTCCTACCACAAAGAGGGTCACCACTTGTCCAATCCACTAAGTGGCTCGATTCACCAATTAACCCATGAATTTTATTTAAATTTCATTCCCATCAAATACCACAACTTAATATTTTTAGGATACATCCTCCACCATTATATTAGATTGATATTGACCCTTAGATCTTAGGTTTGTAAGATGCCCTAAAAGTGCTTATGTTGACTTCTTATCCTCATTGTTCCCTAATCCCACTTTGTTTTTGTTTTATAGGTTTGGAGAAAGAGGAGGAGAGTAGCAATGGAAGCCACTAAAGCTATGGAGGGTTTGCTCTCCAACATATTTTGTATTATTTTTGTGTTAAAAGAGAGATATCTCCATTTCTCTTTGTGCGTATTATTTACCCTATTTTATTTATGTTATTTAAAGTTTTCTCTTGTAGGTGATTATATATGCATTGTGTCTATTCCATTTTGGAGTGTATACTTGAATCCTTATATATATATATATATACATATATATATATATATATATATATATATATATATATATATATATATACATACTATGCGGCACACATTTTCTTGAATAGTCATGGCTTAAAAAAATAGTTAGGGTTTGAGTTTTAATGAAATGGGTGGGGGTGGTGGGGATGCCGCCCCAACCCCTTGTATTCCTTTTAATTAAACAATGGCCATTCAGCCTATTCTAATTCAAACCCCCCTTTTTTTTCTTTATTATTAATTTTCTTCACATATATGTATAGACGATTGGAGTTTCTTATTTTTATTAAATTTCCTTAATAATATATAATTTAATAGCATTTTACATGTGTGTGTGTGTGTGTGTGTGTGTGTGTGTGTGTGTGTGTGTGTGTGTGTGTGTGTGTGTGTGTGTGTGTGTGTATAATTATTTTAGTTTAGTGATTATAATTATATCTTAGATAAACATATAAATTTTTATACATACATACATGTAGTTCTATTTCGATTTTAAATAATCTAACAACTCAACTATTTATATAGTAATTATAAGGGAATACGTAAAATTACTTAAGTTCATATATATTTAATTAGGTGAGATGGTTGAATTGCTAGCCCTTTTTATTCAAACTAATCACAATTAAATAAAAGGAACATATATCTTGGGTTTGATAAAGATTGTTTAATTGCCTATATTGTCTAGTTTACAACAATGAGAGAGATATAAAAACCATAGTAACATACTTAAATGATTTTTTTTTAAATTTTAAGTTTGCCAACAAAACCACCAAAACATAACAACACCTTATTTCCATCACATCTTTCCTTTCTAAAATATATATATTGTAACTTTGAATAACATATGAATTTAGGACAGTTTTAGTTTCAAAAAACCATACAACTTAAGCTTTCTTCTTTCACTAGAACATTACAATTTTGAATAAATGAAATATACAAGGATTTATTTCTTACATACAAAATTTACAATCTTTCACTCTAAGTGGGAACCATAATAAAAATTACAGCATATAGGATTTTTCCAACAAGGTCAAAGCACAAGTCTTCTTTCTAAGTCATCTCCCAACTTCATACCTTTCATTTTGCACTTCTTCAACTCTTTAAAATTTGAATCACCAAACAAATAAAGGGGGGTAGGTGACGCTCTATGCCCAACCTTTAATCCAATAAGAGGAGAATCCTTCCTCCGTATTGGCCCTTGAGCCCCAACCAAAGAACAATGTGGGGAATAATAAAACATTTCAAAACTTTCACAAAAGGCTTCCACAACATGCATTCTACAAAATAATACATTCAAACAATATAAGCAAACAATATTACAACTTTCCCAACAAGTACAAAGGCTTGAAACAAAATCCAAAAAGAAGCAATGGAAAATGGGCACCACCTCCTTTTGTCTCCCAGTGATGTAGGAGTTCCACCCAAAATCCTCCATGTGCACAACTCAAAAAAATAGAATCAACTCCTTATTTGTACACTTGTAAGTATGTAAAACATAACCATGTTATCATTTTCACTCCACAGGTGGAACTCAAACTCACACTCCCTTCACAATGCATGCCTCACATCTCCCTTTTCCCTCCACAATGGTCCCATGAATTCATCTCCCACACCCAAATTAAGGCAAACTACCCATCCGAAATCAAAGATATCCAAAAAACTCACACAATATTCAAACAAGCACAATTTCTATACAAAAATACATTAATAAAAAAATGAAAATAAGTGGATAGCCTACCTCTTCATCGAGCTTCCAATTTATTTACTCCACAAGCTTTGAATCCTTCCCACCAAGCTCAATCCAAGATGCACTCCCAAAAATAAAACTCCAAGTATGCAAACAAGACCCATTTTCAAAAATTCAAGAGAAGAAAATAAAGCAAGTAACAAAAAATCCATTGAAATCATCCAATAAAAAGAAAAGGGATGTGAGGATGATGAGTTGGCTCCACGTAGGATTCCACTTCATCATCCTTCCATTCCAACACACAAATCAAACACCATACCCAAAGCAATTAAATGCACATGTAAAAATTATGACATGCCCACATGACACTCCAACTTGCACACCATGCTTATCAAGGATAAACTTAAATGTGGTAAGTAAACAAGTGTAACTATTTACCGGTTTTACACTCAATAATGCATTAAAATCATCAAAATATGCCCCATACTTCATAAGTAGGGTTGGTAGAAGATTTTGAGATGTGAGGAACAAGGTTAACTTGTCCCTCAAGTATCTAAAAGTGTTCAACAGAGTCAAATTATAATTTGGGGAGGATGGTGGAGTACACACCACCAAAATGCATTTAATTCAATTTACATCATGCACCAAAACGAGGACTATCTACCCAATTTATTGCTCACATGTAATATCTTCCCATTTAGTGTAAATTTAAGCTAAATTAGTTAATTACAATACATTAGCAAGTGTTAATAAAGTAACAATATTTCCCAAATAATTAAACACATGCACAACAAATTAAAACAAAAATATTAAAATAAAGTAAACACATTACACCCGTGGCCATATGAATGAGTTTACTCCCCTATGGGAACCTCCTAACAAATCATGCAACAATAAAACATAACATTATACACCAATTGTTGAATTTGGCCATCCCCTTTTAATGTATATGATATAATTTTCCCGCAATCACAAGCAATAATACCTTTCTAGCCTTAAGGCCATATCAATATATCATGAAAATCAATGTACATAAAATATTCATCATACCATCCTCATCATACATCAAAAAATACAACACACACCTACATCTATCAATTAACATCGTCGTATAACCTAGCTAAAAAATTATCATTAAGTTTGCGGGTTTTTATCAATTATTTGCAATTACTTAACAATTCAAATATACTCTAGTAAATAATTCACAATCATGAAATTGTATATATCTAATGTAACTAATATCTATTAGATACACTTAAAAACCCATTACCGATCCCTAATACCATCATACTATTAGCATTTCACAAAAATCAATGAGACCACATGGTTAATCTAATACTCAGAATATACTCAATACGTCAAGTATCCAAAAGTCAATATAAATAAAGTTAACCATTCTAGATTATAATCATATCCTTAATGTCCATCAAGGTCCATAATGTATCCATACAGTCCAGAGTAATAATCAGACAATAGAAATCATGATGTCTCTCGTATCTTAACAACATGCTAACTAAGATATAACAATCAAGTCCCTGTCTCTAATCAACCAAACTTAAAATCATAGTATAATTAATGTCTAAGAGGATTGGGCATTACTATGGACCCACATAAACAATCATGATAATACCAGGTGCAAGTCAGTGCCACACTTTACATAACGATCAATTACTAGAAATAATCCAACCACAAAAGGGACCCCAAGGATTGACAAGTCCATAATGCATCACGATCATGGTTACATCCTAGTTACGTTTAAAATTCCTAGAGCATTTATCATGCGAGCTTAAATTCCCATTCTCAACCTACATATTCTTAATTTTGTTTATGATTTAACTTATAACAACACTCTTAATTTGAATTTTTGTCCCTTACCGTAATTCCCATAACTCAACAAGTTATTTTCCACATATTTAATGCATACAAAACTTGTGATGCTCATTTTTATGTAAGGGTTCTCAAATATGTTTTCTTTTGTTTAAACACTACCCTTATTACACAATGGTAAAATGACATGAAGTCAAGGGGAAGAAATGTTAATATATAAAGGATATTTAGAGTTAAGTTACCTCTTCCTAATAGACACACGAGAAAAATCATTTCATTCCTCTTAGACACTCGAGTGTTAAATGCATATTACAAGAGAGACATATAATACAACTTTCATGATTTTCAAATACCTTTCACGTCTCTATTTCAATTGTTGGGAAAAAATGCATTAGAGTTTCTTTAAACAATAACATTGAGAGAGGTCCCATAATCTATTAACTTCAAAAGCATTCCAGGGTGGACATTACACCCTACTACAAGACAATAAAAGAGAGTTATAATATCGTTAACGCAAAAATCCTTCGAGAAACATGAGGTAATCTGCTACTACACCCTAAGGGAATAATTTTATCTAAGAAGGAAAAAAGGGGTTCAAAAGAAGAGTTTATTGCATGGTTACTTTTACATGTAGATTCCACTCATGTCATATAAATCTCACCATGAGATCAATTGTAGGAAAATCACCAAATACCTTTGCTTGGTTTTTCCACTCACTATGTTCCAAGGGAAATTACTCTCATGGGTTTATGGGACCAAGTTTTTAGTTTCCCAATTTCTCTCAAGCCAACATCTTCCAAAAACAATTTCATTTGCTAAGAGTTTACATTACAATTTCCACTCGTAAGTTAACCTCTTAAAAAATCAAGGTTTAGTTTAATTCAAATTGCACTCAGGGATCTATGCCCAACTATAGATTAGTTTAAGCTGAGAAAAAATATTTACATTATAAAAACTTCATAAAATACAAAGTTTTTATGTTATTACTACCCAAGGTAACACATTTATCTATGAGGAACTAAAGAGATCTTTAACAAGAGTTTAATGCATATGACAACTAGTTGAATAACTTTGTTTTTGTCATCTAGATTCCACGAAGAGTTCATTCGATGATGAATTTAATCCTAGATCTCACTTCATACTGATCTAGTGGTCCACTGGGATACTAGGGAAGTGTTAATTATACTTACCCTATATAGGGTAAGGTCTCACCCCAGAGTTGTTGCTTCGAATAGGGACTCTCAAGTTATGGAAATGGTCTTTCGAAGACTTTTCTTAAGTGTAGCATGATAAGTATAGTCTTGATGATTAAATTATTTCATAAGGCATTCGATTTTTGAAAAACCTGGGTGCCACTAGATTTAGAGGGAGGGTACAAAAAAATTTAAATACCATATTATTTTATATGGTTTATTAATAATAAGTTACTACCATAATTTTGAGTTTATGTATGAACCAAAATAACTATCTTGAAAGTGATTGCTTTGATCATATAAATTATAAGATGCACATTCAAAACCAAATAAACTTAAGACTCATGAAGTAAATACCATGCATTTCACCCATTTACATTTTCAATTATCTTCCTCATTTATCTATATAACATGGTTGTTCCTACATTCATTATGTGACACTCATATTAGTATTCAAAAGCTAACTATAGAAAAAAGTAGAAACAAACTACACAGTTTTCAAGATATTATTCTTGAAATATAAGAATCCAAGAGGAACAACGATTTTTGAAAAAATAATTTCAATAATTTAATTCTCTTTAATTCACTTGTATCTAACATTTTTAATCTATATCAATGTACAATATTTCGTAGTCATCTCACTGATTACAACATATCATACTCTTAATCCTTCTTGTTCAGAATACATGCAGCCAACATTGCATTAGTCCCAGAACTGGTATGGATATCCCTTACACTCAAACATGATGAAATAAGACATTCATCATTTCAAGTGATTCAGAGAGAGAGAGAGAGATAGAGGAGGAAGAGAGAGAGAGAGAGAGAGAGAGAGAGGTCATTTTGTCATGCATTCACACTTCAACATTCCTTTTTACTTTTTCTTTTTCGATTCTAAAGAGAGTAAGGGAGAGAGAACGTCAATAATTCATTTTATTTTCTATTCATCATATCATAACTACATACATAATGTATACATTTTCATTTCATTTAAGTCCTACATTTTCAACCCATATAAATATTCCAATCATTTACGTTTTGAAGATAAACCAATATTTCATATTATTTTTAGAGAGAAGAGGGAGGAGAGAGAAATATTATAGTTTACTAAATTCATTCACAAAAATCTATTTGATTAAATTATACTTTACACAAGCATGAGACTATATGGAAAAGTTTCGCAAGTATAAGCAAGTCAAATAGGAGCCTCATATGGAATAGTTGTGAATTTACGAAAATTACCCAAAAATAGCTAAATTGCCTATAATATGGGATTGGAAAACCCTTTTTTAAAGTTCAAACTTAAATTTCTATGATTCCTATTTACTCCCTTATATGCAAAGAACATAGTGGATTTGATGGAGGTCAATTACGACAAATAGGGCTCAAAATAGAAAGGCGACTCTGAGACTAGTTATTGTAAACACGTCAATATTATATTGTTGTAGAAACGAGCGGTGGGCTCCAAAACCTCCTAATGGATTTCTAGAGGTACATAAGATTAGTTTTTAATATAGCCAAATTGATACAACAACCGAAAGCCAAAACCGATTGCATTTTCTTAAAAATAGGAGCATCACTCCAAATTATTGAAATACAAAATGGGAGTCTAAACTCATCTCTCCAAGGCATCGAATTGGGTTTATCATTTATATTTACGGCCTTTGTGGTGTCCTATACTATTAGGAATAATACTAGAGGTGCAGGTTGGTAAAACAATTTTCTTTGGCGCAGTACGCACGTAGCATACGAGATAAAATTATTTTGTAAAAGATTTTGAGTAGGTAAGAGTTTTATTTTTAATTCTAGTTTCATTCTCTATTGTTCTAAAGCAATTAAGAAACAAACATGAAACAATAAAATCGGAAATTTTTATGCAAGAGGAAGGGAAATCCATACCTTTTCTCGATGCTTGCTGGAGACATCAGCTAAGGGATTTTTTTTGTCCACGGATGTTGACTGGTGAAAAAAATTTGATTGAAAGTTTCTGATTCATTTTCCACGAATACATTTTTTGCATATCCAACAATAATGACATTCCATGGAAACATTTTTTAATGCATTCTGACAAACAGTTCACAACGTACACATACTTCTTTGTCCATCACCACTAGACCATTTCCTAAACTAGTTCATGTGCATTTTGAATGTTTCCACATTTTTCAGTTTATTTATAATAGGATATTGCAACCACAACATTTAACGAAACTCATTGCCACTTGTTATTTGAAGAATCTACATGCTCTATCCCAAGGATCCCATTTTGGTACACGCAGGGTAATCTTGACGAAGATAAACTGGTTGGGCTGGACACCTATGTGCTATATTTGTTCAAACGGTGGAAATTCTTTGTGGGGATGTCCATGTCATGCTCTAAAACTCCCATTTTAGCACAAGATGAGAGGCTGCAGAAGAAGAGAAGGTCTAACAAGGGTCGTGGAGTTTTAGCTAAACCTGTAAATTTCATTTATCTAAAGAACCGCAGTGCCTCGTCAAAACATCTTCCCTCAGTATATCCTGCAATCATTTCACTCCGAGGAAAATCATTTAACTCTCGCATATTTTCAAGGAAATTCTGTGCACCTTCTAAGTTCTATGCTCCCACATTTACATGTATGACTAGAAGGGAATTCTCCACAACTATAACAAACTTCAACTCTTTTCTAATAATACCCGCGTGAATATTTCTGCCATAGTTCATATCAGACATAATTTCTAAATCCTTTTCAACCAATCAAGCAAAAGGCTTAAGAAAATTCCCAGGTTGACATTGTAGAGATGGGTCGAAAAATCCCATCATCCTTTTAAATTGTCCATGCTAAGCCTATAGATCTCACCATAACGATATCTCATGCTAGTGTTTTCTCCTATTCTATGTCTCATGCACTGAATGATTCACTTTTTCAAAGGCTCGCTAAATCAACACGTCGTATTATATAAAAAATCGCATTTAGGAATGCATTATTCTAAAAAATAGTCACTGCAGTACTCCTCAAATTTCATTCAAACATGAAGATTAAGAAAATGAATAAAATATTCAAGAAATCGGTAAAACAATATCTCCATTTGAATTCAGGGTTGAGTGCGTAAAGGGTTTATGGATATGGCATTTATAATTTTGAAATATTCCATAACAGTTTCCAAATCTCCCCTGCAAGGGTTGCTGGGTGAAGAAGACGTATCACAGAAGTAGACCCAAAGATCAAAGAAATATTTGACAAATCATCTTAGGAGGCGATACAAACGAATACTAACCAGGTTTGTACAAGATGGGAGGGCAGACATGGTCTGCGAAAAGTCAAAAATATAATATGAAATTGCCCATCCATTCTGATAAAGCTGTAAGAACTAAAAGTGAAGGGCCTTCTCAATCAAATAGTGAATGGGATGTGGGAGGACTTGTTGTATATATTCCCCCCCCCCCCCCCGCGCGACAGCAATAAGAACGGCCGACACGAATGGAAGCGGGTTTTAGAGGCGGAGGAGCAGGGCGCATAGGAAATATGTCGGAGAGGCAGAAAAACCCGACACCAGGGCAAATCGCGGGAGTCGGGAGGACAAGAGGGAAGAGCATGGCGTGGGACATGTTGCAGGGGCCGCAAAACCCGACGCGAATGCAATCGGGAAAACGAATCGGGGGAGCAGGGCGCAGAAGCATGTCGGAAGCCCGCCAAAGCCCGACACCAAAAGACATGTCGCAAGGGGTAGAAAACCCGACGCACAAAGGAAATCGGGTTTCGGGGGCGGAACGACATGGCGCAACGAATACATGTCGGGGGGTCTTCAAAACCCGACAGCAAGGGAATTCGGGTTTCCGGATCGGGAAAACACGCCGGAAGAGCATGGAAAGGAAGCATGTCGAGCCAGTTTCCAAGCCCGATGCAAATGCACGAGGAAGTTCCGAATCCGACAGGCGTTGGGGATCTCATCTGCTACCATGGTTGTTGAAGAATTGAATGCAGTTTTGGAGGTAGTTGGGGCAGTTCGAATTCCTATCTTCTCCCTCTCTTTTCCTCCATATAAAATGTAAGGAGGGGGCTGTTTTTAAAGGTGGAACATTTTTGTTTTGTGCCTCCTCCCTTCTTCTCTTTGGCAGGTGGAGTTGTGGAGCTCAAACCTCCCATTTGAAACTGTAATGCACCTTTGCCTCTGGGCATTTTTTTTTTTGCAGTGTATTGTATCAACCTTCGAAGCAAATAAATGCATGACTGTGGATGTTTCTCAACCCTCTATGTGTTTCATTTTGCATCCTCCTGATCTTTCACTGTGAATGTGCTTATCTGTGCATGATATTGCATTGCATTTCTGTGGTCTGTGTTTAATCGGAAAAACATATGTTCTTCATTCCTCGGTGCATCACCTCCTTAGCTTAGGTTTATTTTTTATGCATTTTTCTCTCCCTGTCTCCTTGGTAGTTAGATTAGGTATTTTGGGTAAACCTCTGCGTTTCATTGGTGCATCTGAACAGAGGAATAGGAGCCGGCCTTCATCCGGAGAGCTTTTCCGATTTCGCGAGGTCCCACACTTGGGAAAAGCTCCATGTTGTGCAATCGCACTGGGAGTCTCAAACGATCGCGTTGCGGAGTCCCAGGGGTGCTGCGTTTCGACACCAACAGTTTTGGCACGCCCGGTGGGACCAAGAGGTCATTCCAGCAAAATTTGAAGGAGTTTTCATGAAATTTGCACTAAAAATTTGCAAGTTTTTACAAATTTCAGATTTTGCACCTCCTAGCCTGAACTCCGAAATCATTTTTCAAGGGCTTAACTCGCTCGGAACGAGTCAAAATTTCACCAGTTGGTAGATCTGACTGTAATCTTCAAAAGGGTATTTTTAGTTTTTTGATATTTTGATTTCCAAAATTTCGGGTTTTTTAGTGATTTCGGGTTTTCGGGATCCGAAAACATCAAAACAGCCTTTCGGGTTTTGAGGGATGTCGGACATGTTCCAAGTTCCGACACATAGAAATTCGGGTTTTGTGAGTTGCATCGCGTGACCTGAGTTCCGACTGTGCTTTTCGGGAATCCGCAGCTGCACAACATGACATGAGTTCCGAACTGAAGATTGCATTCCTCCGGGTCTTTCAAATTTTAAATCTCGATTTCGATATTGTCAAGTTTGGTGTGTAACTTGGCAACATCCAGCGTTTTAGAGGCATTTTCAAAAAACACATCTGGCGACTCCACCTGATCAGCAACCCATTTCTTTGAGTTACAGACCCGTTCCCATCCATTTCCACCCATCTTTCTTTCCATCTCTTTCATTCTTTTCCATTCCATGAAGTTGTGCAACCATGACTTCATTTCCATCATGGAATCCACATCAACAGCAGCAATATATCACACCTCCAACATGTTTTACAAATCCTCCAAATCAGCATTTTGGTCAAGTTCAAGATCAGTATGCATACCCATATGAGCAGCAGTGCCAAAGTCAGTTTGGCTATGGAGCTTTCCAAGAGCAAGGGTACGCATGCAATGAAGACAATGAAGAAGAAAATGCAGATCTGCTGGATAAAATTCAAAAGATGGAGGTGAACATGGTGCAATCTAGGGCTCAGGCACAAATGAAAGCATTTGGAATTGGTTGCAGAGCACCTTGTCCATGGGTGGGACCTTTTCCAAGGCATTACAGCTCTCAAGAGAAGTTAGACTTCATGATTGCAACACTGCCATTACTTACAAGGTGGATTGAAGGAATAGAGGTGTATGAGAGAAGTATTCAGCAACCTTGTCAACGGGTAAGCACACCACCTCATACTCTTTCTTTTCCTCCTTCTCAATCTATATCATTTCAGCAGTGTCAAGTTTTAAACTCACCATCTGCTGCCCTAAATGTTGAATCCATCCCTCCATCCCCTAGTCTTCCATCCCATCTCAGTTTTTCTGCCCTCTTCTCTTCCAAATCCAAACCCCCTCCACAAGAGCTAAATGAAGTACCTTCCACTCCAAAGAAACAAGAGGTTTCACCGCCTCCACCACCACACAAAATTGTCAAATCAGTTGAGTTTCAACCTATCCCTCCTATTGCATTCCCTAATCCATGTTGGGAGGATGAAAATCAGAATGCCAGCCAAGGAAAACCACAGCAAAAAGAGAGTGCCAACAAAGAGGAAGAAATTCAAAGTCTGAAGAGTTGGGCTCTTAGATTTGGGATGACGAAGATCCCCTTGATGGTTAGGCCTACAGAAGAGGTTGGGGTTGGAGAACAAATGGTGGTCAGGACTGATTCTGTTGCAGCAGAAGAAGGAGATCTTGCAGTCCCAGCTTGTCCTCTAGAGCAGCAGATCGAAGAGTTTGACTTGACGAACTTCATGCTGGAGGAGGAGCTCATTCAAGAGCAAGATTGCCTTCGAGTAATAGATGAGGGAGAAGCTGCTCCAAAGGCAAAAGAAGAGGAGCACATCCTAGTTGTGAAGGAGAAAAGTGCAGATCCAAGGGCTTTGAGCACAAAGCAGGCTACAGGAGAACCTTCAGTTCTTCTTTCTACTTCACCTCTCCCGAGTTCTAGTACTGAAGAGGAGTTTGATCTCTCAAACTCAATATTGGAGAGTGAAGGAAACCATGGTGGTCAAGTTGCAGATCCAGAGGACACCGTGGAGGAAGTTGAACACGAACAGCGGGACAAAAATGAGGCAGTTTACCTGTCAGATTTGGAGGACTGTTTTGATGGAGAAGAACCGGTTGAGTTTTCACCATTCTCTCTTTCATCATCCACATTCCAAACGCCAGAGCCTGCTGTCATGGAGGAGAACGTTCATTTGCAGCAGCTCTTTGGAATCAAAATTGGAAGATTTTAATCTTCCATATTCTTCATTGGAGGAAGAGAAAGGACAGAAGGATTCCACCATTTCTTCCACGTCATCCATCTTGGAGGGTCTGCAAGAGAACTCCATTTTTGGAGTTGAAAATCAGAGCTATGGGCATATCAAACGGATCAGACCTTGCCCAATCAGGTATTTGGCTTCATTCGAGCCAAAGGAGAAGCCACAACCGGTCATGCTTGCTTCTGAGCATGAGGGTGAGTTACAGAGTACCAAGGATCAGCTGCCATACCTTTTCAATCCGAATGCAAAGCAACTAAAAGAGGTATTGGATTTGTTTTCAGCTGACACCTTGATGATTTGGGTGGAAGACCAGCTTCTTGTTGATTTTCCACTCATCCTAACAGTGATGATCAGCTCCAAATCAATTGCATGGCTGCCACTTCTGAGGAAGGGAAGCTATTTCTCACAACCAATTGCAGGGTTTGTTTAGCTTTCCTTTGCTTCCACTTAGAGTAGAGTAGGTAGGTTTGCTTTCAGCAGAAGAAGTGCTTGTGCACACTCTGCATGTTCCATTTTGGACATATATGATTTTCAGTTTTGTACATAGTTTTTGTGGTGTTGGTTTTGCTCTGGCATGGTTCATTGCAGCGGTTTTTTGGTGAGAACAACTCTTAAGTTCAGTGTGCTCTCAGAGAAGGAGTTGCGGTATCAGGTTCAGGATCGGATATCGGGTTGGTTCAGGTTATCGCTTATGACTCCATGCCCAATGAATTGCTAAAAGGCCACTGATCTTCTACCTAGCAGGCAGGTAACCCCGTGAGTCGCCAAATTGTTGTATATATTTCCCCCCCCCCGCGCGACAGCAATAAGAACGGCCGACGCGAATGGAAGCGGGTTTTAGAGGCGGAGGAGCAGGGCGCATAGGAAATATGTCGGAGAGGCAGAAAAACCCGACACCAGGGAAAATCGCGGGAGTCGGGAGGACAGGAGGGAAGAGCATGGCGCGGGACATGTTGCAGGGGCCGCAAAACCCGACGCGAATGCAATCGGGAAAACGAATCGGGGGAGCAGGGCGCAGAAGCATGTCGGAAGCCCGCCAAAGCCCGACACCAAAAGACATGTCGCAAGGGGTAGAAAACCCGACGCACAAAGGAAATCGGGTTTCGGGGGCGGAACGACATGGCGCAACGAATACATGTCGGGGGGTCTTCAAAACCCGACAGCAAGGGAATTCGGGTTTTCGGATCGGGAAAACACGCCGGAAGAGCATGGAAAGGAAGCATGTCGAGCCAGTTTCCAAGCCCGATGCAAATGCACGAGGAAGTTCCGAACCCGACAGGCGTTGGGGATCTCATCTGCTACCATGGTTGTTGAAGAATTGAATGCAGTTTTGGAGGTAGTTGGGGCAGTTCGAATTCCTATCTTCTCCCTCTCTTTTCCTCCATATAAAATGTAAGGAGGGGGCTGTTTTTAAAGGTGGAACATTTTTGTTTTGTGCCTCCTCCCTTCTTCTCTTTGGCAGGTGGAGTTGTGGAGCTCAAACCTCCCATTTGAAACTGTAATGCACCTTTGCCTCTGGGCATTTTTTTTTTGCAGTGTATTGTATCAACCTTCGAAGCAAATAAATGCATGACTGTGGATGTTTCTCAACCCTCTATGTGTTTCATTTTGCATCCTCCTGATCTTTCACTGTGAATGTGCTTATCTGTGCATGATATTGCATTGCATTTCTGTGGTCTGTGTTTAATCGGCAAAACATATGTTCTTCATTCCTCGGTGCATCACCTCCTTAGCTTAGGTTTATTTTTTATGCATTTTTCTCTCCCTGTCTCCTTGGTAGTTAGATTAGGTATTTTGGGTAAACCTCTGCGTTTCATTGGTGCATCTGAACAGAGGAATAGGAGCCGGCCTTCATCCGGAGAGCTTTTCCGATTTCGCGAGGTCCCACACTTGGGAAAAGCTCCATGTTGTGCAATCGCACTGGGAGTCTCAAACGATCGCGTTGCGGAGTCCCAGGGGTGCTGCGTTTCGACACCAACAGGACTTTTTTTTAAAATTTTAAATTTTTTTTTTTTCTGTAAACCATCTCCGTATGGCAGAAGGAATCAATTGGAGGGGGAATTACAATTAGCATTTGTTGTGACATATTATAAATATGATTATTATGTAATAGTTAGTAAATTGAGATGAGTTGCAACAAACCATAAGTAGAGATCATTGTGGTTAGTATGTTTGATAGGTTTTAGGGATCTTGTTGATATATAAAATAGGAAGAATTAAAACCTTTAAATAATTAATATGTCTTAATGTATTGTGTCTCGTATGAATTATTATTATGAAGATATTATTGAGTTAATCTTAATCAAAATTTACATTTGATATTAGAGCTTTATTAATCCTATGCATGTTATGGAGGTCTAATTTGTCTAGACAACAAAATTTATATTCCTTATTGTCGAAGCTATGAGAGTCTCTATAGTGTTTCCTTTATTCTAGGTTAGTCGATCAATTTTTTAAAATATTATATAGATTAAATATTATATCTTAAGGTGGGTACATATTTGTGAAGGACATGACATCATTATACTTGAAGGTTTGAAACAAATTTATGTATTTTTATAATTTCGTTGGTTTAACCACTAAAAATGAGCATAATTGAAATATGGTTACAACCAAGAGGTAGAGAAAATATAATAAATTATTATAAAAGTAACCCCAATGGTATTCTTGTAAAAAGTTAAAGTATTGTTCTATACAACAGAAAGCTAAACTCTAGATAAAATACACCTTTATAGATACACGTCCCCATAAAACACATGCATGCCCACACATGGGCGGGTCCCATTGTAAGTTGTCACATCATAAGTTCTAGATTTATTAATATATGAGTTTGAAAACAAATGGTTGCATATATTCCCATGAAACTTAGTTGATTATATAATGTGTGCTGGTGTATAAAAATTCCTAGGTTTGAATCCCAAAACTAAATGGAATGTGTTTTTCAACAACAAAAATTTGAAAAAAAATAAGTATAAGAATGTGCGAAATGTGTGCATCGGATGGGTGCATGAAAATGTTATGGGCATAGGTTCATTCTATTCGGAGAATATCCCTCGATTTCTATACATGGATTGATTCCCTTTTTCATCACATGTATTGATATCTACAACGATCTTTTTGTTAATTAATTTGACTATTAATAATATCCTAAAATTTGTAGAGACACTTCATTGAAAGATCATTGGGGGAAAGGTGTCAGTCACTAAGCAACCTATGTTCAACGACATCGTGACTAAGTAAGTGACAATGAGGGGTTCTAATTTTTTTTCTACACGTCAAAAAAATTGTCTTGACTTCAAAAAGTGGGGAAGCCACCGTGATGCCACGTCAATCACCACATAACATGCCCCCTATACAAACATTAAAAAAGATACATTTGTAGATTGAACCGAAAAATCAAAATTTTTGCGCCAAATATTACTTCTATCCACTTGGCAAGTGAAAAAATTAATATATATTCCAAATAAAAGACACATTCAATTCACTTCACATCATCCCCCACCACTCCTCCAGCCTCCACCAACCACTTTTCCCTATGCTCTACTTCATCGTTCAATGTTTTAATTGATTGTATGGCATTACATTTGGAAGTACGTATGCAAGGGCGGTGGGGGGGGGGAGGGGAAGCAAAAAACCCTTGTTTTTACTTGCAACAGAGCTGAACATTGTTTATGCCTTGCAACAAAGCTAAAGACAAGATGAGCCCATTTTTAGGTTTCATGCAATAATTGCATTTTCAAGTAATATCACTTTTACAATCGTATATGCATTCTATATTGAGTTGTTTCTGTGCATGTTCTTGTTTAATCAAACATTTCTAGTTTTAGAAATGAATATTTATTCATTATTGATTTGTTTACGTGCATGTTCTTGTTTAATATTTCATTCGGCACAAACTATTTCGATTCATCACATTTATGCATTTTGTACACATTTCTACATAGGGTTATGTTATTGTTTGATGGGTTTCATTATGACATGTTCTTTTTCAACCATTCATGTTGAACTATTATTTTTTAGTGTATATTCATTTATTTGAGTTCATTTTGTTTATTCCTCTGTTTTCCACGAACACTTCTAATATAACATAGTCATTTTCCCAAAAAAAAATAAAAAATCAGCCATGTGTCTAATAGTATCAAAATTAAGTGGTGTTATTGTTCATAGACTATTGTTATTGAGTAATGGGTTTTGTTTGGACCTATTATTTTTTCAACCATGCATGTTGAACTATTGATTTTCAGTGTATATTGATTTATTTTAGTGCTCTTTTTATTCTTCCATTCACCACAAACTCAAGATGGAACTAAGAAATTATCAAAAATAGGGGTTTCCACCACTGTGTCTTACAATTTTAAAATACAGTGTTTTTATTGACCATACCCTATTATTATTGAGTAATGGGTTTTGTTCTGACTTGTTTTTTCAACTATGTACGTTGAACTATTATTTTTCAGTGTATATTCATTTATTTCACTCCACTTTGTTTATTCATCCATCCACCATGAAATCTTCTAATGAAACATAGTGATCATCCAAAAACAAGGTTTTTCACCCATACATCTTATAGTTTTAAAATATAGTGTTGTAATTGACCATACATTTTGTATTGAGTAATGGGTTTTGTTCAGACCTATTGTTTTTCAACCATGCACCCTGAAATAATTTTTCTAGTGTATATTCATTTATTTTAGTGCATTTTTTAATTCCTCTATTTGTCACGAACTCTTCTAATACATCATAGAAATTGTCCAAAAATAGGATTTTCCAGCCATGCGTCCTAAAATTTTATAATACAGTGTTATTTACGCAATTAATATTTTAATATCCACTATTAAATTTCGATTGAGTTGCTAAATATATAATAAAATTAGTGAACCTACATTGAATATGCGACTGTAACTTTTTCAATGTCCACTACACATTCAAACCTTTAATGTGCACTAAAATTACCAAATATATCGAATATGTTTTTATTTCATTACATGTTCTTATTGCATTGCTATTTATGAATAAATAATTATATTTCTAGGGAGGCTTTATATTCAGAGGTAAATGACAGTTATCATTTTAATATTCAAGGTATCAAAGAATGTCAGAATATGTGAGGAATGGAAAAAAATAGATAGAATGTTAAATACATTAAGAAATTTTGTATATCTAATTAATATGTGAATCACTTACCTTAACATCTGAGGAATATATGAATACAAATAAGTGTTTTCTTTATTTATGTAATTAATATTTTACAGCTTGTTGGTGGCATAAATTAGTAGTTCATAGCACGCTCCTATCACTTTGCATTCCTCCTTCGTCATTTCTAACTGGATGCCAATTCAGCATTAAAAGTTACCATTACTTGCTAACATCTTTGCATAGCACTTGTTGATCCCTTCCAACCTACAATGTCATTTAATATTTATGTTTCCACGCGTTGAACATTCTCATATGCAACACTAGAATTATATCAGTATTTTCAATGTTTTTTTCGTAATTTTAATTTTTTAATATGCAAAGAAAAAGAAATGACATGTAAACAATATATGTTTAAATATACACTGGAATTTCTGGACATAGATTGAATATACGGGTGTTTATATTAATTTTACTCGTAAATGTGATCATTTCTCTCGGGTCCATTTTTTTATAGATACCCTGTCAAAATTTGGTTCATGAAGGAATTTCATATTGGAAGGGGAGATGAGAATATCACAATTGTGTCTTTTGACACCTTTAATCTATACGAAATAATAATGCTTCATGCTACACATAAGGTCATTTATGACCTTACTTATGAAGTGAACTATTTTCCTTTAATCTTAGGGTAAGTGCAACAAGTTGGGGGATCAAAAAGTGGACATAAACTCAATAATTTTAGAAACCACGATCATGGTCTATTTGTTTAGGTTTAGGAAATTCCCAAACCTAAGACCGTGATTGTAGTTTATAAATCGTGACCACGGTTTTAAAGAGTAATCGATGTCCTCAGATGCAAAAAAAAAGTCGTGGCCCTCATTTTTCCCCACCATTTTCTCCAAACCGTAATTTTTTTCCATTGTTAACACTCGTGCTTTGCGTTACCATTCTAAATTTCAATTTTTACATCTAGATTGTGATAATTTACAAAATTCTGCCGAGACGAAGAGGTAAGCCCTCATTTTTTATCAATTTTCTTGCATTTTAGGTTTTTTTGTGGTTTTGATGGGTTTTTCAATCTTTTGTTTTTGTATAAAATTTATTTGTTTTGTCAGTTATTTAGTAAAGTTCTAATCCTCCAATTCCTCCAAACGTTCCTCCACTTCCTCAAAACAATCTAAATATTCCTCCACCTCCTCAAAACCCTCATTCGAATGTTCATCCACCTCATGTGGCTCCTAGTATCCCCACAAAACCACTAGGAACCAAAGGTGATATCATTAAAAAAAATGAGAAAATAAAATTTCCATTCAGAACCTTATTCACACTATCAGAAAAAATCATTCCACAAATCCAAGCAGCATGACTTTAGCCAATACAATTAAAACATTGATTGGAGAAGTTGAATATGTAACAAACCAAATTGATAGATGGAATAATTTTAGAGCTGATTGTAGGCGTTAGTGTGTAGATAAATTATCACATGCGGTCGTGAAAGATATTTTTTTAAAAAAAGACCACATTTTTCGTTGGCCCCATACCCCATATATATACATATAGGGGCTCGACCTCCCGAGGTTGAGTGCAGAAATGACCCCAGGCCTCCCTCTCCTGATAGGGGTCGGTCGGGGGCGCCCCTCACCCCCACCTCATATATCTTATAGTTATATATAGGGTGACCTTGGGCCTCCCTATACTGATAGGGAAGGTCATGTAGAGGCACCTATGACTGGATCCGTCATCTCGATAGGAATTCCTTCAAAATCAGAAACTTTCAAGATTTTCCATACCCATGTTTCCCAAAGCGACACTTTACCCACTCCCTTCATTTATACTCTAAGCACGATTGAAATATCCCTAATGGGATACCACTTAAAAATGCATAAAATTTATGAAAATTGCATCAAAGTAAAATATTGATCTATGCAGATTTTTACACTAAGGACAATGAACTAAATAAAATATATATCTCCCTAAATATTCATTCGAATTTCTTGAAAACTTGAATAGGGCTTGATATTATTATAAAGGACATAATAACACTATTTTTGGAGTTTTACATAAATTAAAATTCTACGAGAAAAAGCACAGCGTGCCCTAGATAGCTAGAAACTTCAGAGGCTCATAACTCTCCAAATACCAGAGTAGAAATTAAGGGTATTTGGTAACAACATTAAAAGATAAAGTAAATAATATTTCCACCTTCAGATATGGGAATGGTCAACTAGAAAACTCTCCAAATAAAGGTTGCACCTTCAGATCTTAAAACGGTCGTCTAGAAAACCCCCAAATAAAGGTTGAAAGTTTCCTCGCTTGGAATGGGGTCAAAAAATGATGGAGGATCCTTCAACATGCTACCACGCCCAACCCAAATGGCTACTGTGAATATGATCTAGATCCCCTCTTATTATCTTCCCCAAATGCCCCCAAAAGCCCTGAAATACTTCCTCTGAAACCTCTGATAATGTCTCTGCCACATAGTCCTGAAAGCGGCTCCAAAATGATAGACTAGGGTAGACCTCTCACTACCAAATAATGCCCTTATAGCTAGGGATGGGTCTCTCACCACCGAAGCTAGGGTACCTATGGGATTTGACTCCACAAGCTATAGATGCGCAACAGCAGCAGCTGCACGTGAAGGGGACGATAAAATGTATATGACAAAGGTTCCTCTCCTTTCTCTCCCAGCTCCTTATATACTTTCCAAGGAAAAAGAGCCCCAATAGACCTAGACGCATTTCATTCCATGGAGGGGTCGATAAAATCAAATAAAATAACTTAAGTTACTTTCCCCCTTTGAGGCACCATGGTCCAAAAGTGACCCTCAACACAAAATTTGAATATTAGAACCACGTGGCCCCTTCCCAATAGCTCCCCACATCCACAGCCCCTTGGTTCTGACCATGGCTTGGACTCAACATGGCCCTTAGGCCTTTGGCACAAGTAAATGGGACATTACAGTGATTTCCATTCTTTACAGACCTTAGAGCCAATGCCCCCCTGGTGAATAATGTCAACCAATTCCCTATCCATTGGTGTCATGACGACTGGATTAAGAATTTTTTTTAGGACCAATGGTGGATGGGTTTTTAATATCCAACATGCAACAACAATGAGGTTCCTCTTTATTATTTGAAGCAATTTTATTGTGAGTTTGTTCTTAATGAGGTCCCAATTATTTTGACTTTTTCTGGGTTTTATGGTCAAGGAGGTGGTCTGCATAGACTACACTAGGTGCATGTATTGCAGTTGGTCAACCTAGGATGCCTCATGCCTAAAAAAACCCACAACCTTCAGTTATCCCTTATACAGTGAAGGAGGCTGTGGAGATCGACACACTACCTGCGTTGAGGTATCTCTCTAACACTCTAGTCTAGCATAGTAGCCAGATTGCATCTAGTGATGTTGGTGGAGGAGTCAATTCTAGCACACCACACCATTATGGGTCATGTGGTGTTGTATGCACTTCAAGTGAGACATCCTTTGTTGGGTCACATGATCTTTTTTAGATGAGATGATGGCAGATGTTTTTGGAATTTTTGTAAATGTCCCTATTCTTTCACAGGTAAAGGTCACATAAATAATATATATAGAAAAGTTGATTTCAGTTGACATTTTAATTTATATACTAGATTACGTCATACATGTGTAAAAAAAATATTTTTTGATTTTAAACAGTAAGAGCCAAACAAGGACACATCCGATATGGACATCCTAGCTACTAGAACCCATGTTATAGTGTGTGAAGACGTAAATTTCAAGTTACTTACATTTCAAAGTTCATTTGATTGTACATTTATTATTAAATACACATTAATGTTCGTGTGTGTTTCATGTGTACATACATATTAATATTTTTATCTTTTTTAAGCAGGAACCAGGTGGGACATGATTTTATGTGGGTACTGAGGATACTTTCACACCTCATGTTACTTTTACACATGTTAGTTTCACATATTTTAAGCTAGTTAATCTTCAAGATAGTTTAAATATTATTCATATACATATATATATATATACATATATATATATATATATATATATATATATACGTGTTCTAGAATTTAATATATATTCATGAGCCTTAGTTCCTTACACCATTCTCCTGGACAATTTTCAATTAATTTTTATCTACATGTTGTTTGTACAAATTATGATTTCCGCACAGACTCCTCCCTTTATGCATAATGTGGAGGTTGATTTTGATGTTTCCTTAACATCTACAGATCCACTCACATAGGTACAATTTTTAAAAGTTATTGAATTTTGGATGAAGGTTTTCTTACTAAATCTATAATATCAAATTGTACATGAAATACTTAATTTGAAATATTTATTTGTATGCAACCTAATTCGAGTCAGATTGCACTACCACGACCCCTAGACACTAACCCTTGTGAGTTTATCCTTGACCATGAAGAGCATCAACAAAAAATAGATAGTGATTATGAGAATACAGTAAGATTTCACATGCATTAAAGTTTCTAAGTTTATGAATTTTTAGTGTATTATCAATATATCCACTTCTTAAAATTTTGGGTGTTAAAAACATTATGTTTATGAGTGTGCAAGATAATTTAACTGTGATATTTATGCCTAGGACTACATAGATGAAATCCGTAATGCCATCTCCCTCCACTACATCCATAGGATGTGGACATGGTTTTACTAGCAGGGAAAAGAGAGGGAGGCTGTTTCATGATTCTTTATAGGATGTATAGATATATATGCCATCTGAACATATGATACATATATTTTTTGTATGCATATATATGGCTTGATATATATGATCTTGTGTTGGAAATTCCATGGAGACATGTATATAGTCTTATGCGACTATGTGGTTCTATATATATGGGACACTTAGTTTGATACATTATTCTGATATTTTCAGAGACATGGCACTAGATCGAACGCATGTGCATGTATTCCATGTATAATATATATATATATATATTATATATGTGCATTTTTTTCCCAGACCACTATGATATAATTTTTATGATGTTCTTGCGATATCATGTGTTAATATTTTTCCATATTGATATTTGACATATGATCATATTTGATGATTTGTGACATTTTTGTATATACATGTGACTTGATGAAGTATGATGATGTATGAAAACATGATTTCATTAAATGACATGAACTGTGATGATGTACTGACATGTACTGTGATGATGTAGTGACATGATCTGACATATTTGTTGCACTCTTTTCAGACCACACACACACATATATATGCTTCATAATCAGCTTTGTTTCTCTTTGTGGTGGATGAAGGTAGGAGTTTTTCACATAACAATGTGTCCATTCAAGTGATATGACATTATAATCATCTTGTGCTTTGGAAGATTGCATAACAATGGACAAATTCTTGATGTGACATCATAATCATCTTTTCTTCACTTTGTCACACATATGAAATGTATTTGTAATTTCATATATATGCTTCATGTAATCATGTATTTATTTCTATTCTTATGCATCATGTAATCATGTCTTTTTTTCTCTTTATATGCTTCATGCACAATCATGCATTTTTTATGACCTTATTCAATCTCCTTGAAGGCTTGTCATATATAAAGCTCACTATTGGTGTGGTGAATAAAAAATATAGAGCTTTAGAAGATTGCATAACAATGGAAATCATTGATATGTAATCATAATCATCTTTGTTTTTCTTTTTTACACACATATATATGATTCATATAATTGGAGTCCGACCACCCAATCCGGAGCCAAGAACCCATTCCATATTGACTAAATAATAAAAGACTTATGAAGAGAAAAAATAAATTCCCCAAATGGTTTTTCAACCACATGAAGTCATTTTCATTTCTCTTGACCCTTCGGAGCCTACTAGCAACATTGAGTATGTGGGTACGTACCCATAGGACCTGGGTGTGTGTGTGTGTGTGTGTGTGTGTGTGTGTATGAGAGAGAGAGAGAGAGAGACTACATTGCTTCCTTTCTACATTGACTCCTTTCTATATTACAAAAATAACCTTCTAATCATCCTTAACAATGTAGAAAGGAGTCAATGTTATTGCTTAATAGTTTCTAGGACAAAATGTTGTTTTTGGTCTCCGGGCTCTTAAGGGACTACATTCGGATGAAGTAGCCTCGAAGAAATGACACAGTATGACACAAAAAATAACCATCCACAAGCATTAACTAGAACACCCAGATGTGTTGACATAGTCGGTTTGGTGCCAAGAGCCATTATTTACAAAATATTGCATTTGACATCCTTACACTGACTCAAACTGCACTATTTTGTGATTTTACAAAAACAAGAACACCGGGAGAACTAAAATTAGATGGAGAAAAGTGAGATTGTATTCTCTAGAGGGTCCTGAAGTGTAGGTTTAGGATCAAATGAAAGGTCTTTAGGTGTTACGGAGACTGAGATATCACCCCTCGAAGTTATAATGTTTTATTTGTCTTCGGGATCTTAAGGGACTACATCTAGATGAAGTATCCTGAAAGCAATGGCTCCGTCAAACATAAAAATGAAGCCTCCAAAAGTGTTTAATAGGCCACCTGGACATTTTGGCATAGTCGGTTCGATACCAAGAGCCACCATTTGTAAAATATTACGTTTAACATTCTTACATTGACTCAAACTAAACTATCTTGCACTTTTGTAAACAATAGAACATCGAGAGAACAAAAAGGAGATGGAGAAAACCAAGATATCTCTATAGGATCCCAACATGGAGGTGTATAATCAAGTGATAGGTCTCTAGGGTCCACGGAGAACGAGATATCACCTGTCAAATTTATAGATTTTTTTTTGTCTCTGGGCTCTTAAGGGACTATGTTTAAACAGAGTATCCTAGAAGCAATGGCTCCATCCAACACAAAAATTAAGCATCCATAAGCATTTACCAAGTCACCTGGAAGTGTTGGTGTAGTGCGTTTAGTGCCAAGAGCTACCTTTTTAAAAATATTACGTTTGATAGCCTTACACTGACTCAAAATACACTATTTTAAACTTTTGCAAGCAATAGAAAACCAAGAGATCCAAAATTATATGGAGTAAATTGAGATATTATTCTATATAATGTCACGATACATAGGTGTAAGATAAAACGAGAGGTCTCTAGGTGCCACGAAGATCGAGATATCACCCATCGAAGATATACCATTTTTTGGTCTCCGGGATCTTAAAGGACTACATCCAGAAAACGTATCCCAGAAGGAATGGATCCATCTGGCACCAAGAAAAATCCTCCATAATCATTTAACATACCACTGAGATGTGTTGGCACAATCGATTTAATGCAAATATTATGTTTAACAGCCTTACACTGACTCAAACCACACTATTTTGTCCGTTTGTAAACAATAGAACACCAAGATAACCGAGTGGATATGAAGAAAAAGGAAATAGGATTATCTAGAGGGTCTTGACATGGAGGTGTACGATCAAAAAATAGGTATCTAGGTGCCACGAAGATCGAGATATCAATCGTCGAAGTTACAATGTTTTTTCCTTTCTAGGATCTTAAGGGACCACGTCCGAACGAAGTATCCTGGAAGAAACGGCTCCGTATGAAAATAAAGAAAATCCTCCAAAAGAATTTATTAGGCCACTCAGATGTGTTTTCATGGTTGGTTAGATGAAAAGAGCCACTGTTTGTAAAATATTGTGTTTGACAACCCTACCCTGACTCAAACTACCATATTTTACTGTTTTGCAAACAATAAAACATTGACATAATTGAAACGAGATGGAGAAAACCAAGATACAATTCTCTCTAGAAGGTCCTAATGTAGAGGTGAAGGATCAAATGATACATCTCTAGGTACCACAGAGAATGAGATGTCACCCATCAAAGTTACAACATTTTTGGTCTCCCGACTCTTAAGGAACTATGTCCGGATGAAGTATCCCAAAAGAAACTGCTCCATTTGGCACCGAAATGAAGCCTCCAAATTGATAACCATATGATCCAAAACTTTAGTGAAGGATGCCTCTAATCACACCAAATAATTTAGGGTCATGGTATTCCTTGAGCCTTCGTGGCATAATTGTTTGTAAACTACCTTTTTTAGGCAGTCCCAAGCAATGAACAGAGCCGAGTAGTGAGAAGTCATTCCCCGGGACATTGTGGGAGAAACTACAACTACCAATGCATCCAATTGGGAGGATATACTCCTTTGGGTGCTATGGCGGGCTACATGGAGGCCCATTTGGGAGTCAGACCACCCTATCTGGATCCAAGAACTCATTCCCCGTTGATCCCAATTCACGTTTCAGTGTAAACTTATAACGATCAAAACTTGGCTCTAGGTCATCCAAACCAAGAACCATTTGATCCAAAACTTGAGTGAATGAGGCCTTTATTTACACCCAATAATTTAGGGCTGTGGCATTCCTTAATCCTTTGTGGAATAATTGTTTGCAAACTACCTTTTCTAGGCAGTCCTAGGCACTCAACGAAGCCAAGTAGTGAAAATTCATGCCCTCAGATGTTATGGGAGTGAACTGCCATAGCCAGTATGTCCCGTTAGGGGGTATATTCCTATAGGTGCTATGGCAGGCTCCAGGTACGCCCAGTTCATAGTCAGGCCATTCAATCTAGAGGTAAGAACCCCCTTCACAGGTACATAAAATGTTTCTCTTAGCTTCAACAATATAAAATTCACTACTAATAGTGCCAACCACGTGAAGGTAGAAGATTTTATGGCACCACTAACCCGTATAAAAGTGTTAGTCAAAGTAATTTAAGTTGAATAAAAACCATACTTAATATATAAAAAATACACAAATTTAATAAAATATATGAGTTTGAATCTAGTAGAAAAAATTAAAACTTCAAAGAAATATATACCAGACGAGCATACAAATTCATTTGAATTAACAATTAGGATTGGATATACTAATAATGCCAACCACATTAAGGTAGAAGCTTTTATGGCACCACTAACCTACATAAAAGTGAACTAGTCATAGTAATTTAAGTTGAACCAAAACCATACAGCTAGATATATACGAAATACACAAATTTAATAAAATATATGAACTTGAATCTAGTATACAAATTTAAAAACTTCTATTAAATATATACCAGACAAGCATGTAAATTTATTCGAATGAACCATTACGATTGGATCTACTAGCAGTGCCAACCACGTGAAGCTAGAAGATTTTATGGAACCAATAAGCTACATAAAAGTGTTAGTCGAAGTAATTTAAGTTGAATCAAAACCATACTAGATATATACAAAATAAACAAATTTAATAAAATATATGAACTTGAATCTAGGAGACAAATTTTAAAACTTCAAAGAAATATATACCAAATGAGCATGTAAATTCATTCCAATGAACCATCAGGATCTGATCTACTCTGAATAGCAGGCATGATTGCTTCATAATATAAATCTCAAACCTTCCAAAGAATCTTTTTATCAGGTCGTCCTCGATATCTATATAGCTGAATATTTATCACTAGAATTAAATGTGAATATAAGAGTATTTTCATGTGTGTCTAAAAGTCTTCAAACACCCAAACAAAGGAGTTTTTTAATGGATACCGTCGAATCCAAGTTCCAGTAACTACCACTGACCTTGTATGGTACTTAATATCTTCTCCATCTATAACAAGAGAGGGAAACTTCTTTCTTTCCTCGATGCAATGACATAAGAAATAGTTTGTTCCTTCTTCATTTTTTCTTCTTTCGTAATAACTACAAACACATCCTACAAAAAATGAGAGGTTTCAACTCAAATTTAAATTACATATTAATTTCAATGGACATAAATCAATACAAAAATTGTAAATAACCATTTACCTTGTCACACAAAAATTGAAATGTCGTCAAATTCCTCAGATGTTTCAACCTCATATGGAGAAACATGTTGTGGTACCTGTGGAAGTTGATAACTGAGAAGTGGAATTAGAGGTCTGAAAATCCATCCATCCACCCATTCTTGTGAATCACACTTAGAAGTGGAAAATTTGATACAAGATGCATAAAAACACACCAAATTTCTTGTCCATGTGACCCACGAAGTAGAGTTTGAGATACAAAATAAGTGTAGATCATTGGACCCTATGAGTTTTATAAAATCCTCGTAGTTAGAAACTTTTCTTGAGAACCATGGGCCATGTTGTCAATAAACCATTCGATTATCCTCTTTGCATATTTCAATTTAGCACCATATTTATACTTCAACTCTTCTCTTATAAGAGATTTTTTCACACACTCCCTTGCATTAACATGCTCTCCTTTTCCATGTCCAACCTCAATGAAACTCCAAATATGTTGCACACCCATCTTGACGTGCATCCTTCTCATCCAATAAAAATTCATGTATTCTTAAACATAGACGTGTAATTATCTGAACATATATAATGTTGATTGAAATGGATGTCCCTATTAGACAAGTTTTCATAAAATAACTAGAAACAACGTTGCACAAATTTAGTAGAATGGGTCTGATCATCACTGATATAAAATTGGTACTCTCTTAAATTTTTTTGATAGTTCTCTATATTGTCAGAAGAATGTATAAATGATGTATGCACAAAAATGGCAACTTGTACTGAGTTGTAATATTGTGATTGAACCTCCATTTATGGTTGCAACATGTAATTATCTACAAAATAAACCATTGAAAAATTATTACTAGTAGGAAATGTGTCCTTGCATATCTCATATTTTTCATCCAACCTTCGAGCTCTGTGTGTATGCCTAGAATACTCATAAACAATATCATCTTTATTTTTTCTCATAAATTGAAAAACAAGTATATGTTCTGTAACTAGCTCACACCATTTAGACTCCTTTCCATATTTCAATTAGTATGGTACTAATTTATATTTATTAATCCCAACTAAATTATTTCCTATTGCACCTCCAATTTTCTCATGGATACAACTTTCCAATTTAGGCAATCCATCATCTTGGTACCCAAATTGAATCTCCCTCAAAGTCTAAATAGCATCACTAGTTCGGCAAGAAACTTGGAGACAGTTTAGATCATGATGAGTCATTTTGTAGCCAGGGATGATATCTAACTAGCCCTTTGTCACTCAAATGTGGAGAAATGGATAGCACCCTCAAGAGGATTTGATCTGCTCCTCACTATTTTAGGTTATGCCTTTCAACCAAGGTAAGAGAACCTATTTTGTAACCTCTGTTATCTGAAAGGAGATACATGTGCCTTTATTTTTCATAAATTTTATAGAGAAGACCTTGATAAAATATGATCAACACACCATATTTGACTCTCACGAGTTGTCACTTCAAGATCATGGAGATATTTTCACAACAAGGCAAGGGCTACTAAAGAAATTTGAGACCCTTATTGCTTCTGCATGTTTTGGTAACAGAGATTATGCATTTGTGTGCACACAGGACAAATAGGGGTAATACAGGTAGGATTAGTTCTTGTTAAATGAATTATGGTGGGAGGTGGGGCAAGGTGAAACTAGATTCACCAGATCCTTGATGAACCTTACAAAATGGAATGTCAAACTAACAGAATGCCAAAGAATAGCTAAAATGTTTCTTTAACTAGAATATGTGCTTCAATGGAGGCCTAGATTAGCACTCTTTCACACAATATTTAAGATTATATCATGAAGGCTCGAGTTAGAAAACCCAACAAAGCATCAATATTTGATTAAAATCACGCCTAAAGTACACCCAAAGGCTTACAGACAACTCTATCAACAGATGAAAGAAAAGTGATTTTAAATCATTTATTCCAATCCCAAATGAAAGATATTCTAAGAAAGGAAATTATAGATGCCACTAAACTATCACAAGGATTGAGGCCTATGTGATTGAATCATATTTTAATACAATATTGCAATAGAAGTAAGAAAAACCATTTGCATACTTAAATGATGAAACAAACACATTTTGCTCAAGACAACACAGAAAAACTCGAATTTCACCAAATTTATCAGCAAGGGAAAGTTTCCAGAAAAATGTCAAATCTTGTCAATGGTTGAAAACTTGCAACCACCTTGACACAACAAAATTTAATACAAAAAGAGATAACCAGGTTTCTCAATCAGATTCTCAAAAGACAAGCTTTGTCAAATTTTCCTCTTGGGAATTTTCTTTGACCTCTAACACTTCCAACTATTTGCATGAAAAATTTGTGGCATTTATAAAATTTACAACAGAGTCTTTTCCCCCCAAAAAGTCAAGACATGTTGAGTTCACCAGTGCTTGTCATGATCGCAATTCGTGATTTCTCATGAATCCGATCTGCAAAAAATTTCCAAACACTTGAGGGGGTAGATCTTATCGAATATCTCCCACATTCAACTCCTTTCCTCTAGCTAGATCATTTCTTTCTTGAACTTGCCAAAAAATTCCACCCCTAATCTGTCAAATCTATCTCTTTGCGTTCTCAAGAGAAGGAAAATTGGAATACCCAGATTGAGCCCCATATTCAGACCACTTTAATGGCGAAAGACACCCTCCAAATATCTCCCACCAAACTCTAGATATCAAAATTAACTCGCGCCCTTTGTTTGGCATGTAGAAAAGATAACAAGAAATCATGAAGACTCTCACTTCCATACGTGTTTTAGTCAAATGGGGGGAAAATCAGATTTAGGCACTCAGTTGTCATTGATCCTTGACTTTGAATGTGGGCCGTCGACATGTGAATATTCAAACTTAGAAACAGGCTTGGGGGCTTGCTTGTTGACCTTTTTACTGACTTTTTGAAAACATATAAAAAAAATTACACTTTTACTCCGCACCTCCACCTTCATGAAATAATGGGCCTGACATGTGTCCTTAAGTATGGTCCCAAAGGAACCGTGGGAAAATTCTGTCATTTGACCATATCTTTTGGAAAAAGGAAAATTCTCCAAGTTTCCCCCGAAGCTCTGCCCTTGAGCAAATGATCTTCTGACATGTGCCCCAATGTGGGTCCCAGCGGAACATACTCTTCCCTTTTTACTTTTTAACTCTTTTCTTTTAAAAGGAAAATTTTCCAACTTTCCTCCACGAGTGTCCGCACCTTCGCTCGTTGACTAGGGAAAAGCTTTGACTATTTCCTTCATTGGGCTTTACGGGCCATTTTTTATTTTTTAACCCTCTTAAGACAAAGAGGCAAAATTTTAAATTACCTCTAGATGGTCCACCTCCCCGCCTTCCTTTTGACTTGTCCAATTGTCATGTGTCACCATTGGCGCTCCATTGCGATAGTCCAGCAAAAATTTTGAGACCTTGAATGAGCGTGGGCTTGCCACATGTCCTACCTCTGGCAAAGTTTGTCCTGAATACTTGAAGCTCAGTTGAAGGTGCACCAAGTTTTATGCTCCGGGGAAGTCTCCTTTCGCCATTGAAAAGTCTAAGAAAAATGTAAAGTGAGCAGAGTCCTCCATGTGTCCTCATGGCACTTCGTTCAAAATGGAACTTACAAAGGCTAGTCCTTGAACATGCGTGGTTCCTCCACATGTCCCGGACTTCCAAAACACTTTTTTGAAAAAGGACTAAGTATGCGAAGACCCGGCGGAAACCTCCACGTGTCCTCATGGCACAATTTCAAAATGGTGCCCAAAGTGGAGACCCTGAATGAGTTCGGGCTCGCCACATGTCCCTATTTTTTGCCATACTATTTTACCTGCATAAAAGTTTTCTAAGTCCGGGAAAATCAACGGAAACCTCCATGTGTCCTCTCGACGCTATTCTAGAGCCAAACCAAAAATTAAATCTTCAAATGAGCGTTGTTCCTTCACATGGACACATTTTTGAGTTGAGGCTTTTCATAAATTTTTTTAGGTATTTAGCCGATCCGTGTCCAACCAAAAGGTTCCACATCCCCTATAGATGCAAGGATGTAAATTTGACTAGGAGAAATGCCCGTCAAACTGTAAAATACAAAAAAATGACCATTTGAGCATGGAAATTAAAATTTCTTCAAGGACAGAAAGTTTAGAAATGTTACAAGGCTCAAATACGTTCTTCAGGGACACATCAAATCATTCTTCTTCAAGTATCTAGGATAGAAACTTCAAGGAGAACAAATCCTCACTGTGGAAAAAAGAGAGAACGGGAAAACGTGAGTTTTTTAAGGAACAGAGCATGGGAGACTCAAAATATAAAACTTTCCAGAGGAACAAAGAAACTAGGAGACAAACATGGACCCATACATGATCTTTGACCCATGAGCTGACTAAAAATAGTAACAAAGACTGACCAAGCACAACACATGGAAGGAGAAAATGACAGAGGACGTAAATCAATAAATTTTCAAAGACAAATTGGGGCGAGACCATTTTTAGCACCAACATCAACTCCAACTAGGGGATGGGCACTCCTTGAAGGTGCCACAAGAACAAAGGTATACCATGTGCCAAAATATCCATTGGGTAATGGAGTCATCTTGCAGAGAAGAGGAAACAGAGCTATCTCCAAAATGAATAGAGAAACCTAGTAAGAATAGGTCACCAAGGACCAGAATGAGCAAAAACACAAAAATAGGAAACAAACAACACACTATACAACGTACACAATATTTTCTTGATCCAGAGGCATCAATCTAAGAAATGCTTCAAATGCCTGCGATTTATAGACAATTCGAGAAGTTCACCATCTAAGTCCTTGAGGAAGAAGATGTGTTCACCAATTTTGATATCAATGGAGTAAGGGGCCCATCCATAATGAGTGAAGCTCGTCATGCTTTCCCTTATCCTCATGTCTTCTATCCCATAGCAGCACAAGATATCCAATATTGAAGGCTCTGGGAGTAACCTTCTTGTCAAACAGTTTCTTCATCTTTTCTCTGAACTTTATATGCCTCTGGTGGGATGCCCTTTTCTCTTCATAAAGCTCAACAATCTGGTTGATGCGAGCATCATAAATACTGACCTTTTGATCTTCCAGCTGATGGATGAACAGATAAGAAGATAGTTGTATATGAAGGGGCAGCAAGGCCTGAGTCCCATATACTAACTCAAATGGACTCTTTCTAATGACCCTCTTGATAGTGATTATATCTGCCCAAACAACAAAATTTAACTATTCACCCCACTTTCTCTTGTTCTGCCCTAATGTTCTTCTGATGATCTTCAGCAAAAGCTTATTACTGGACCATGCTTGTCCATTTCCTTACGGTTTATAATTGGAGGCATATGTCAATTTGATCCCATACTCCTTGCACATTACCACCAAAGGTTTAGCTCTAAAGCTCGTGGCATTGTCAGCAATAATCTTGACTGGTACCCCAAACCTGTAGATGTTGTTGTTTAGTACAAAGTCCATGAAAACTTAGTGTGTTACCTTCTTGGTGGGGATTTCCTCCACCCATTTAGTAAAATAATCATTTGCTACAAGAATCCAATTTGTGGCCAGCACTTGAAGGGTCTGAAATTTCACCAATGAAATCCATTCCCCATTTCTTGAATGGGGCTTCAATTGATACATGTTGCAAAGGAAGGGAGCTTGAAGCTTTCATCCTTCCAGAAAAATGCTGACAACTCTCACATCTTCTGACCAACATGGTTGTATTCTTGAAGAGATTTGGCCACCAATAACCAGCTCTCATAATCTTGTGTACTATGACTCTTGTAGAAAAATTACCCCCACAAAATCCTCCATGGAGATCAACAATTATCTTGGGGGCTTCTTCAGTAATGCACCTTAAGATGACTCCCTCTGGGTTCTTCCAAGCTAACCCAAAATTAGTGGTGACATATTTCTAGGAAGCCAACTTAAGAGCTCTTTTTGGTTCTTACTTAAATGCTCAGGGAAGTTTAAATGTCTGAAATAAAAAATCACATCTTTGTACCACTAAGAATTCATCAACTTTTCAAAAACACCTTCCCTTTCTTCTTTAACCTCATTACCTTAATTTTCTATAACTTGCTCTTAGCCACAAGCTTAGCCAAGCCCAAACCTCTCACCAACTTCATGGTTTGGATTTCCATATCATATTCTTGCAACTTGTTCACCCACCTACATCTTTTTCTTGAGGCTTCCATCTCTGTCAAGATGTCCTTCACCATGGTGTGGGTAACATAATCAACAACCTTTGAACTTATAATATAAGGCCTAAAAACGTTTTTTTCTTTTACCAAGGAAAATGCCTGATTTTTCATGATAATGTACTTTAGTTTTGTCCCTTGCAATGCCTTACTAAAAAAGGCAATTGGCCACTCATCCCCTTCATTATCCTTCTGCAACAGGACATAAGAAATAGTGTTTTCTGAAGCAAAGGAAAACAACTAGAAAGGTTTCGTTTAATTTGAGGCTGCCAAAACAGGGGCACGCTTCAATGCCTCTTTGATTCCATTAAAATCTTGGATGGAAGCCTCCTCTCATTTGATGCCCTGGTCCTTCTTTAACATGGAAGTGATTGGGATGGTCAACTCAACAAAGTTTGATATAAATCTTCTAATGAAGTTTATCTGCCCAAAAAAGGACTAAATTCCTTTATTGGTTCTTGGAATTGGGACTTTGCTGATGGCCTTTACTCTTTCTGGATCAATCATCACTCTTTCCTGTGACACAATGTGACCAAGAAACTTTGCCTTCTGCAATCCAAAATGGCATTTCTATGGATTGAGTGAGATGCCATATTCTCTACATCTTATTAGCATCTTCTCCAAGTGCAGGAGGTGATCACTTATCTTTCTAGAAAACATAGTCACATCATCCTGGTAGACAATAATAAACTCATTGATGTAACTAAAAAAAAGCAACATCCATTTCTCTTTGAAAGGTGGCTCCAACATTCATCAGACCAAAAGGCATCCTGACATAAACATAGGTCCCCAAAGGAGTAGTAAAGGTTGTCTTGATCCTTTTTTATTCCTTCACCACAACTTGGTTATAACCAGAGAAGCCATCCAAGGTGGAAAGTAACTCAGAACCAGTCACTAACTACAGCATGTTCTCCATATTTGGTAATGGATAATTATCCTTCATTGATGCTCTGTTTAGATTCTTGAAGTCCACACATAATCTGATGTCACCATTCTTCTTTCTTGCTGGTACTAAGTTTGCAACCCAAGAAGAATACATTGTGGGCTGGATAATACCTCCATCTCTTAGTTTCTTCAGTTCCTCTTGCATTTTAAGAGATAGAAGTGGATTGATTGGTCTCTGCTTCTTCCTGAATGGTCTTGCATTGGGCTCCAAAGGAATCTCATGTTGAAACAAATCTTCTTTGTACGCTTTTAGTTCAGAATAGGTCCAAGTCATGCAATCTTGGTATTTTTTTAACAGCTGGATGTATGAATGCTTCTCCTCCTTGCTGAGATTGTTTCCTAACCAAATTTTCCTTGGCTTCTCCTTTCTACCAAGATCATGCTCCTCAATATCCCTTGAGGCTTCCATACATCTATTAACAATGCGATCAAAATTATCAAAATTGGACTCAAGATCCACTAGCCCTCTAATAATAGTGTTAGTCTTCATTTGGATGATACCCTTGCCAAACAAGGTTTCTTTTCCTTCTGTGGTACATACTATTGGCTACAAATCGATGCATTGATCAGGAAACTCTCCTTTGTTTTGCATAAATATTCTGATTTGAACATCATCATCAAAAACCTACCAGTTTTTAATATTATCAGGGACAGAGGTTCTTGTCAATACCTCAACTTCATATTCACAATATGGGGACATTATACAATTCTCAAAACGAGACCCCAACACTACAATCCTGTCAGGAAAGTCATTGAATCTCCTATCATGATGCACTATGTTGAATGAATCAAACATCTCAATAAGATCCCAAATTACATGTTTATACTATTTCATTCACTGATTCTTTGTGGCATACAGTTTTCTGACTTGCTTGACAACTAACTCTGAATCTCCCTTGACAAAAATGTCCTTGACACTATATTTCCAAGAAATTCTTAAACCTAGCAACAATGCCTCATACTCAGCAATGTTGTTAGTGCATTCAAAGTTAAGCTTGAAGGAGAAAACAAATCTTTCTTGGCTTGGAGAAAGAAAAATATAACTAGCACTATTCCCAAACTTGGAGCAAGCTCCATCAAACAACAAATTCCAAGGAGAGATTTTTTGTTCAAGACATTTGCATTCTTCAATCTTGAGCTCCTTTCCATTAGAAAATCCTATAAAGTTGTCAACATCAACATTTGTGTACAATACTTCATAGGATGCATTGTTGGGATCCTCAATAAGATGCAACATTTTATTTTCTCCATACAACCTAACAAGGCTGCCTTCAATTTGAATGGTAGCATAGAACATATCCATTTGGACACTCCCACCAACACTAGTAGCCTATTTTCTTGACAGTAGCATGCCCCACTTGGCTGGGTAGTCAACAATGGCAACATCAAGTTTTAAATTTTTACCTGGGTAAGCTATAAGCTTTACCACCAGACCCTTCACACACCCTACCACTGGCACCTCTTTGGAGTTCATGGCAGTGCACTTCCCATATAGTGTTGTTACCTTAATATTCAGCTCATTCATTACCTCCAGAGGCATGACATTGCATGATGCCCCTTAGTCAAACATACAATTATGGAGCATCCTATCCTTGATGATCAAAGTGGTGAAGAATGGATTCACATTCATCTGAGAGTCCACCAAGGATGTTCCCAAATATACCTTAGGTGGTTCATCTAGCTCTTCTGATGCTAGTGGTGCTTCTGGTTCTTCAATGATTAGAGGAGTCTCCACAATGTTTATGTTTCTTCCTAGGGCAGTCTTCTCTTCTTTTAACCCCAAGTATTCAAATGCTCTCTTTTTGTGCTCAGGAATCCTAAGCAACTCAACAATGGGAATAGATACTTTGATTTGAATTAACACTTGGGCAATATCATGTGGAATATTCCTTAGCAAGGCAGTATTATAGGGAAAGCCAACACACTCATTAGGTGGTACATGATTTTTGACAACTTGGGCATGGGGAGGGGTATGATTTTTGTTTGGAACTGTAGTTCTTTTAACAGATGTATCTTTCTTGGGAGCCTCTTTAGGAATGTTTGAAAGTAAGGGAGCTTTAGGCTTGGCTTGAGGCCCTGCCCCTTTGACAGCCTTACATCTTGTGTTATATTCCTTCTCTTGAGCCACAACAACATTCATCCACAACTATCGATCTTCCTCAGATGAGATTCCTACATCATACTTTTTTATCATTAAAGCCCTTAAATATTCAAATTCATTATTGGGAAATTCAAAATATTTTACATTATTTACTTATATAGTATGAGAGGGAGAAAGAATAGGTACCCTATGAACGTAGTCCCAAAAAGTAGCAGCAGTCCGCACTTATCACCTCAGTTGAAGTTGCCCCTTCTTGTGAACTAGTGGAACAACCCATCATGCATACATCATCATCATTGTCATCATCTTCCTCTTCTTCTTTCTGATCTTCCTCACAAGGAGCATGGGGGATGAAATATTTGTCACACCAATCAATGACCTCTGTTACTTCCACAACAGAAACTCTAGCAGTTAAAGGATCAGGCACCATTCTATTTTCTTTGCCTTAGGGCTGCCTATTTCTAAATCCAACAGGTCCTTTTCCTTTGTCATCAGTTCTTTGGTGATTTTTAAATCTATATTGGCCTTGTTGCTTGTGTTGTCCTTGTGAATTCTACCAAACTCCTTTCTTAGCTTGGGCTAGCTTGTATGAGATCTCCTTGACATCCCTTGCCAAAGTTTTCACAACTTCTTCCAAATTAGTAGCCTTGCTTGTTTGAGGTTTGTCTAGGTTAACCAAATGTACACCCTCCCTCTTTGGAGGCTTTCCAATTGCCTTGATGTTGTTCTATATTTTTAGAGCCATGGTGAAGGCCTACCTCAAAATTTTTGGGTTCTTATCTCTTAAGTAATATGCAACCTTTTTATCAAATGCATCAGTATATTTGATCAAACATGACTCATCACATGGCCTTATCCTAACAGGAAATCTCCTCAAAGATTTATTAAACCTTGTATTAAATTCATGTACTAACTCATTGGGGTTCTTCTTGATGTTTCCAAACTCTGATAGAAGAAACCTAGGGTCAGTCCTATCACCATATTGTAATCTGAATACATTGTTCATTTAAGCCTAAGAATCAATAGATTTATCTAGTAATTCTTTATACCAGTCCCTTGCATCCTCTTCTAAATCGTGGACAAACAATTTGATGTATAAATCTATTATCTCTCGAAAGTGCACCCTGTAGAGAGATGGTTGCAGGTTTTCTAAGCTTGCACAATCAATCTCTCTCTTTCGTAGATACAATGGAAACACCTCAAGTCTGTGGGTAAACCTATTTTGAGGTGAGTCTTCGGTATCGAGGCTAGTTCCTTATTCGTGTATCCTACACTTCTTTCTGGGAGTTTGAGAGTAAAATATGATTGTAAAATAATTAAAACTAAGGTGATACACCAAATTTGTGTGAGGGCTTTGACTGAGTATATGCACAACTGATTTGGGAAGGATTCTTGATGCACAAACCAATGGTTTTCTACAGAATATATAAGGGCAAAACACTTGATTGTACTGAGGGAAAATCACAACAATACTAATAAGTTAACATGCATATTAAAATTAAGTAGAAAGACTGAATTTGTAGCAGGGTAAGGTGATTGATCAGGGAATTTGCATTCACAAGACTAATAGAAACATACACAAGACTGCAAAATGACTTGGAAAGGTAGAAAATACTTCACACTCAGAGGGAAAAAATGGCAAAATTTTCTTCAGTACTCATATATCCAAAATTCGTCCAGTCGTCCCCTGTGTTTTTCAAAGGCACACAATATATAGAAAAATAAATTTTCCCACCCTTTCTAAAAATAGACTAAGGCTGTACTCGCCCATGCATCCTAATTTTATCCTTTATTTAATAATAAATAAAAGGATAAAATAATACAAACTAGTACAAGAGGCATTAATAGCCTTTGATTACACCTCAGTCAACTGAAGTTGACCGTTCTATTTTTAATAAAGCTGGGTGATTAATTTTGCCAAATATAAAATTGCTTGCTAGGCAAGTCTCCCTCCATGATCATGCAAATTTGTCTTCTTCTCTGTTCTATCTTCTTGTCAAACATGCAACAAATCAATTCCCTGCCTGTGAGAAAATAATTACATTAATTACAATACTTTTCAAAAACCATTCATCCAAACATTAATCCTGATTGGGACCACCTTTGTCTCTAATGTTGAAACTTATTTTGTTTTCTAGTGATCACATGAAAAAAGGCATTATAATTCATGTCCAATATATCACCATCAGTGGGGGCCACTTGTGGTTGCAAAATTTTACCTTCGTTGGGTTTGGCCACTCTAGCGTACTTACCAAATTATTGTGTTTTGAAATAATACAAGGGGCACCATGTTACATTCGGCCACCTTTGTGGACTCAGGCATATTATAAGGTATGCCACCCCACTTTTTATTATCATGGTATTATATAGTTGTTGTCCCTCCTTTTGTATTTGATTGGAACAAGGTTATAATTTATCTTTTCGGTGATCATTGTGTATGATTTGGTCGGCCTTTTGAATTTCTAAGCATGCCCTATAGTTGATAAAGTTCAATGCAATGATATTTTGTTTAAACATGGGGCTGGTCCCCCCTCCACGATGACTCACCCCTCAAACTCTTTGTCGGTGGGTCTGTTTTTAAAGTCGATCTAACTGCGGTTAGGGTTTTTTAACTCCTAGGTTTGCATTGGATGTTGGTGATGCTCCTGTTCGTTGATCTCTGTACCTGTGAATTTGATGCCATCGATATCTTACCCATGATTAGGGTTTCTGTATGCATTGAATGTTAGTCGGTGGGAGGCTAACCGTGGTTATTATTTGATCTCTTAGCATGATCTTTGGCCATTTGGTCATTGTACTTGGCAAATTTGAGCCTTCGATTCCTTACCCTCGGTTAGGGTTTTATGAACTCTCCCCTTGAGTTGGTATGCTAAAAGAAAACTTGAACCTGATGATCATTTCATTTGAGTTTTTGTGAAGTGGGTGAAGCCCTAGCAAAATTTTTGTGGCCGCCATTGCTGAATCTTTTGAAGCTAGGATCACTCCATTTTTCATCCTTCTTAGCCTTCGAGCATCTATACACTTTGTGAGGTCTTTAATTTCTTGGTACCAAGATTTCAAGGTGAAGGATTGTGGTCATGGCCACATCTTTCTTATGAACTTTGAGCTCAGCTCTGTTTGGCTTATGGTCTTTGTATGGCCCCATGGTCATTCTGAAGCTTGGTTTCTCTCTATTTTTGGGGTCCCTATGAGTTGTTGGCTGCTATTGATGTTTTGGAGCTCGGCCTTTCTGTATATTTGTTGGCCACTCGTCTTTACTCTCGGAAACCTCTTATTACTCCTCTGGTTGTAGCCACTGTTGTTCTTCCTAAGCTGACTGTACAAAAGGTGTTCGAAGTATGGTAAGTTTTGTCTCTGAGTTTTTCACTAGTAATTGATCATTATCGCTTCGAATTAAAACTAATACCCATCTCCTTCTGCTTTTGCTAGTGTGATATTTTGGATAACCTTGGTCATTTGCGAGTGGAAATCATTCTAGGTTTGTTCCTTTTAGCTTTGAACTTGATGAGATCTCAAGAGTCTTCTCGGCTTTGATTTTACCAGTGAGTATTTACTTCTCCTTTTGTTTCAGAAACCTCTTAATGGGTCTGTGAAAAAAAATATGTACTTTACTTGTTCGAATTTTGAGATTCTGATATGTCGTTGTGATTGATTGTCTTTGCTCACTAAAACCTCAGTGACATTTGTTGAGCTCTTGAGTTTGATGCTGGAGATTCTATCTCTATTTCTGAATGTGCTTATGGTATGAATACTTTGTTTTTCTTAATATTGATAAGCTGGAATCACTGTAGCTTACTTGGTTATCACTGTTAGTTTATTCGAACCGACTGTGGAGGATTTGCTAGGTAATTTACGTTCTGGGTATTCCATATTTTTCTTTGCTATCCCTAGATCTGGAATTTTTTCATTGAGAGTTTTATCTGAATATCTTTGTGGACCGGCATTTTCTCTATTTGTCTTTGGCCACCAAAGCTTTGTATTTGATTCTCGGTGCTTTTCGAAAATTTGAACTTGGTCTCTTTATTTGACCATTGTAGCTGTGATGTTTGCATGGAGAGTTTGGAAATATACACCCCTTCTACTGTATGTCATCATTATTTTGATTCCGAGTGTCGTGAATGACTGCTATGTTATAACCAAATTGTCATTTTCCTGGCTCGAAGTGTGCTTACTTTTACTCTGTTTGATGCTTATATGTGACGTGGTTATAGGCGCTTCCTCCATTGTTGTAATCTCCCTCTGTTTTCTTGTCTGTATATTAGTCATTCTGAGCTTTGCAAGGTTCATTGATGTTGTTTCTTGATTCATGTAGTCCATACTTTTGAATTCTGAGGGTGATTCTTTAACTTGTATATACGATCTTAGTCCCATGTGAAGGTTAAATATTTGCGTATGAATTTTGTTCACTGAATTAATGGTGTTACAATTGTATGCTTCCTAAAAGACATTTTGTTTCTTTAAAAAATAGTTAGCCTGACTTTAAAAAAGTATGTAACTAAAATGGCTTGCCTATAACTATGTATTTTATATATCCTTTTCTTCAGTTCACCTTTTGAATTGACCCTTTGTAACCTGCAAGTTTCACTTATAGTCTTTGATATCTGCAGTAATTTTAAGCAATTCTTGATTTGTTTTGATGTCACTATTAGGCATAAGTCTTGATTCAGATACTTTATTCTATTACTTTCACTACATTTCTTTGATTTCAGTTTGATATAGATGTTGGAAAAGTTGTAAATGCCAATTTTACATGGCGAAGCCCTACCAAATAAATTCTAGAATTATCTCTCTTCCAAAACATCTTCAACCTGGACATGTTCTTTACCTGTAAGTATCCCCTCTATTTGGAAAAATGCTTATATTCATGGCCGCTATATCTTCATGGGGTTACACATGTTTCTGATTAAAATTTTGTTCTTAGTCAATCCTTGAGCCTTTTTTTCACCTGTAATGGATTCTACTTATGGTGTAGATGAGTACTACCTTGCTTGAATGAATGTACTTCACTGACATTGTAGTAATTTTGTGCTCTCATATCTCCTTTATTTTTTAAAAACTGCAACTTAGAAAAGCTGAAATTTGTAAGATTATCTTGGAATTTCAATTCCCTTCAGCTGTTTAAGTTATAAAGAATTTTTTTCTGCATTATATACTATATTTCCTTTCATTACAACTCTGATATGTATGCTGAAAAATCTGAAATGTTGATTTTACATGGTAAAGCCCTGTCAAAATTTTCCCAGAATCTTCTCTCTCATCCTGTTTCAACTGTAATCCCTTTTTAATTTTAGCTTCAGCTTCTTAAAATTTGATTCTCCCTCTTCTTTGCAAACTAAAAAATGTACTTCTATCTTCCATTCTCTCTTCTGAGCTCTAACTTCTTCCATTTGCAAACTGTTTCCTGAAGTTTGAGTTACACTCTTCCTTCTTCTTGACATGTACTTAAGAATTATTTATATCTCTCTTTGGTTGAAACTTGTACCTACACACTTAGGAAAATAGTTAGGAAATATTCAGGATTTTTGGTCTCTCTTATGTCCATGTTTTTCTTCTTTCTGAGTGATTAAAGCATGCATGCAGTTTGTTCTTCAAGTAGAATACATCTCCTACTTAGGGGAAGATTCATATGCACAAAATAGGATAATTTAGGAATATGGTTTGATCCCTGAGCTCGTAACTGATGGTTGACTTGTTTTTTTCTTTTCAGGTACCATGCCTTAAAGATGAAGGGGCTGGCAAGGAGATGCTCTGCACAATGAAGAATATACAAGGCAATGATGGGTTCACCCTCATACTTATTTGATTTCTCTTTCATGCATGTGTATCTTTATTTTCAGTAGCTGTATTTTACTTTTCAGTTACATCCCACGGCTTGTGTGGGAAACATTTGACTCTCCTTGTGAATAAAGCATTGAATTCTGTAAATGAGTTGTATATCTCTTTCTGCATTTCTAATTTCTGTATGGATTGTATAATGAACTAAACAACTCAGTAACATAATTGAATGTCTTAATCATGAAGGAAAGAACATTGAATAGAAATTGTAACATTCAGTAATGAACTCTAATTTTTCTGTGATCTGCACTTATGTTTGATGTTCCAAAACTTTACACTTCACCTACTCTACAATTAGATGTCCTCATCAAGACAACACAACTGTCCTTTGGGGCTTGTGTTCTTTTGTTAAGGATGGTCATGAAATTGCATACTATGTGATCTGTTACATTTTGTAACAACACACATAGTTGTAGATTTCATGTAATCTTTTAAATAAATCAGAAGTAACGACATAATCTAATATAATCTCCCATAGCTTAGGTATACTTCACCAATGCTATCCATCATAACAAAGTTTTGAGTTTCCCATTTTCACACAAGTGTAAAAAATTTCAACATTTCTGGAGATCTTGCATGGAAAGCTTCCTGCTAGATTATATACCAGTGCCTTGTTCTTGTCAATTAGGCATGGAGTCTAAGCATGTAACCAAAATATACCTTTTCTAAAAATTCCAACCTTTCCAAAACAAAACTAAAACTGGGAAAGGATCTAGTAAACTAGATCACATGCATGAATGCACTTATTGAATTGAAAAATGATACAATGCTTAGACACTGCACTTATTGAAGGGAAATCCTACTCTAACAATCACTATAAGATATTCAATAACACTATTTGAGAAACATACCATTCACGGGAATGGGAAGTTCCTCTCCATTCAGCTTCAAAAACTGAAAAGAATTGTGTTCCTTGCTAGCTGAAATCATGTAAGGACCACTCCAAAGTGTGTCAAACTTTGAGTGTCTTCCTGGTTTTGCACGATCAGCATCCCATTTTAACACAATATCTCCTTCATTGAAGACTCTGAATTTGGATTTCTTGTCAAAATTCTTCTTGATTTGTTTCTAATTATTCTCCATATTCAAATGAGCTTGATCTCTTAGCTCTTGTAATTCCATTAACTATACATAACGAACCTGCAATGGGTCATTCTCAAGTAGCTCCATTTCATACAGTAAATATAATGTGGGTAACTCAGCTGAAATAGACATTCTTGCTTATTTTCCATACACAAGTTTTTATGGTGAATTACCAAATGATCTCTTAGGAGTCACTCTGTCAGCCCAAAGTGTTGAATTCAACATTAGATGTCAAGCTCTTTGATTATCCTTGAGTGTTATTCTGACAATCCTTAATAGATTCTTGTTAGTACTCTCAACTAAGTCATTACCTTGTGGGTAATAATTAGATGAAGAACTTAGATATATTCCATGGTTCATAGCCCAATCTGTTATCTTTGCACCAAGGAATGCTAAAGCATTATCTAATATGATAGTTGTTGGAACACCAAATATGTAAACTATTCCTTCATAAAAGGATAGTATCAAAGATTCATTAGCATTTTTCAAGGCTATTGCTTCAGTCTATCATGTAAAATAATCTGTAGCAGTTAATATCCACTTGTGTCCTTATGATGAAGGTGGGTTTATCATGCTAATAAAATCAAGACCCCACTGCATAAAAGGCTGATCATCTGAAATAGGTTGTAAAGGCAATGAAGCAAGACATTCTTTTCCAACAAAGAAAGCACATTTCTTACACTTTCTAATCCATTCAAAACAGTCTTTGAATATACTAGGCCAATAATAACTAGCCTTCATGATTTTTAAAGCTGTTGTACGTGCTAAGAAGTTACCTCCTGCAAGTCCTTTGTGGAATTCTGACAGCATTTTCTGAATTTTATCATAATCGACACATCGCAGCAAGATCCCATTTATATCCCTTTTGAACAACACACCATCAATGAAAAGATAAGGAATAGATTGTAATCTGAAATATCTTGGTTTATTCTTATCCATACCTTCTAGATAGCTGCCATGTTGTAGGTAATTAACCAAATCAGTAATCCACCTTGATTCTTGAATCTCTCGAGAAAGTTCAGGTTGTTGATTTTCTGGTTAGACCATGATATTTGATTGCTGATACGTAATTTCAGCATGTTGTTCTGAATCTTTGGGTTTTGCAGCTTGTTGTTTTTCCATATCAGCAATTAGATATTCACATAAACCTTTTCCTCAAACTGTTTTAGCAACCTGAATATCAACATCATATTCCACGACCTTTGTTATCCAGTTTGCTCTTTTCTCATTTAACTCCTTATTTAGTAAGAACGCTTTCACACTTGGATGAGAAACAAGAACATGGATTTTATTTTTCGAAAGCATATCCTTGAAATTATTTAGTCCTCTGACTACTGAAAGTACTTGTTTTTCAAGAAATGTGTACCTTGTTTCATAATCATGCAAACTCTGTCCGAAGAAAGCAATTGGTTGCTCAATATTCTCGTCATTAACCTGAGTCAAAATAGCTAAGATTTTTTCGGCTCCTGCAAGTGCATACATTGTAAAATATTTATCAAAATTTGGATTTGCAAGAGTAGGAGCCTGAGAGATAGCTTCTTTTATTGCTTCAAAACCTTCCCTTCCTTCACTGGTCCAAGAGAAACTTTTCTCTTTCTTTAACATAGATGTGAGTGGTTTAACCAATGCTGCAAAATCTGAAACAAATCTTGTAACAAAGTTGATTTTTCCAAGAAAAATTTACAATGCCTTCTTATGATGAGGTAATGATAGTTGTGATATGGCTTCAATTCTGAAAGGATCAATTACTAAACCCTGCTTAGAAACAATATGACCAAGTAATTTACCTTGATTTACTGAAAAGATAGACTTCAGTGGGTTTAAGGATATTCCAAATTGCCTGCACAATTGAAAGGTATGCCTTAAATTCATCAAGTGTTCTTCTGGATTTTTTGAGAACATAGTAATATCATCCAAATAAACAAGTATGCATTTATTTAACAAGCTCTAGAAAGCCATGTCCATTGCACGTTGAAATGTTACACCGGCATTTGAAAGACCAAAAGGCATAATTTTGTAATCATAGGTACCCCACTTGGTGGTAAAAGTTATTTTGTATCTATCTTCTTCTTGAACTAAAATCTGATTATAGCCGTTGTAGCCATCGAGAAGAGATAGTCTATCTGAACATGAGATTATAATCAAAATCTGATCCATGTTCGGTAGTGGGTAATGATCTTTTAATGATGCTTTATTAAGATCTCTGAAATCCACACATAATTTGATTTCTCCATTCTTCTTCCTAATAGGGACAAGATTGGCTACCCAACTTGAATGCTTAACTGGAAAGATAATACCTGATTCAATCAATTTAGATAATTCTTTCCTCATTAGAGGCTCTATTTTTGGATTCACAGGCCTCTGTTTCTGTCTAACAGGCTTAGAATTTGAATGTAACTTGATTGTATGATGTGCTAGACTGGGATCAAATCCTTTCAAATCTTAGTATTTCCAAGCAAAAACATCCTTAAACTCTTTCCAAAGGTTAATAAATGACTGCTTTCGGTTAAGGAACATACCTTTCCAAGAAATAGTTTTTTCCCTTCATCAACCAAGATCTCTTCATAATTATCAGAGTGGGTTAACATCTTAGTGTTGACATTTCTTAATTGATCGTTAGTGCTGAAGATGTCTTCCAATGTGACCAGACCTCGAGGAAATTTATTTTTCTTCAACTGAACAATCTGATCACCATATAAATGTTGTAACTTATCTTGATTTAATGCAGAAAACTTAGCTTCTTGATGTAAAAACCTACAGATTTGATCATCACTTTCAAAAACTTTCCAATTTGATTCGTTATCAGGTATAGAAGGCCTAAAAATTAGTTTAATATGAGGTTGAATTTTTCTATTTTCAATCTGTTCAAGCACTTCAAAAATAGCACCAACTGCTGCAAGTTTGTCTGCATGTTTGTTTTCAGCTCTAGGAATAGACTAAAAATTAATAGCCTCAAAATCTCCCATTAAGTCTGAAACTCTATGTCTATAAGAATTTATTCGTGGATTCTTACAAACATTGAAGGTTTTTACTTGATTGATAACCAACTCAGAATCAACAAAGATTTGTAATTTGTTAATACCTTTCTTTCTGGCCCAAAGTAAGCCATGAATTAATGTTTCGTATTCAGCTACATTACAAGTGCATGCAAATTAGAGACTCAAAGTTGAGAAATACCTTGCGTTTGTCGGGGAAGTGAGCATTAAACCTGCTCCCTGTCCTTTTTTGTTCTTAGCTCCATCAAAATGAAGCTTCCAAATCCCTTCTGTTGAACTATCTGTTTTGGATAGCAAGGGAAGTGGTGTATTTTCTTCATGCATACAATACACACCAAAAAGATGTTCTTCAACTTCTTTAAAAGGATCATGGGCATGTTCTTCAACTGTCTTTTCATCCATAAACATGTTAGAAACACCATCTAATGTTGAAACCTGAGCTACATCATCAAAATCAGATTGCTCTAAAGATGAGTAATTAGCTACTGCATTTGGAGAATGAGGCTCAATATGAAATATGGCCAATGGTTTTGAATTGATAGTAACTTTAGTTCCATAATGTGTAGTAAAAAATAAGAAGGAACAATCCGAGGAGAGATAACCGCCTATTTTTGCTGTGAAATCTCTAGACAAGCATAAGGTAAAGTATGGAGGTAAATCCACAACAGTAACATCTTACAGAATAGAAACATTTGGGCAAGCATGTAACATCACATCTACATTTTTTATTCTACCAACTGTATTATTTGCAGTTCCATCAAGCTATAAAACGCTCCTTTCTGTAGGATCATACTGCAAACCTAATTTTTCTGCAATCGCTTTTGGCATAACTCAACTACTTGCACCACTGTCCACCATACAATTATGAACTAGATGTTCTCCAATAATAAGTGATAAATAAAATGGTGATGGTTTTTTGATGTCATGAGCATTCAGAACTTTATGAACCATCCACTTAACTTCTTTATGCGGTCTTGTTCAAACGTTCCAAGGACCATATCTATCTTTTAAACCTCCTTTTCTGCTATATTTGAAGAAATCTACAGCTTAACTAGCTCATGAGAGAGTAAATCTTGTTGTCTAGGAATAATTAGAGCATCCCACATTGAGATGTTAACATTATGCTTTTTCATTACAGCAACAATGTTAAAAGAAACAATTTTCTTAGAGACAGAATCAACTATTTTAGAGTAGGCCTTAGCAAAAATTGATTATGATTCAGCCACCCTGGATATCTGAGGTATGAACAATCTTCTTGGATCAGGTTGTAGCTATTTTTGATGGCCACTATCAACTAGAACACTTGCTATTTTTTGAGGAACAACAAGATCGTTAGTTGACTTTGGAATTGTAGAAGTTGTTTTGTCAGTGACTGTAGGCATGATAGGCCTATTTTTTTGCTTTTGAATTTCACCAGCTTTCCCTTAAGCCCTAGTAGTGACTGCAATAAAATCCTCCTCATTAAAACTGACTAAATTCTATTCAGGTGCTTTCTGAACATGAGTTCCTTGCTGCCCACCCTCCATTTGAGGCATGAACAATGTTTCAAATTGAGGTTGTGCAACAAGATTCAGATTCAGAAAAGCATTTGGGCAAGTTGCAGCTGAATGAGGTTGATTGCAAGGTTGAAACCACTCTTCTGTAGCCATATTAACTAGAACTACAGCGTTAGAGGAACTAGGAGCCTTTGGGTCAAATTGCCTTTGCAGGTAAGGCTGCCTATAATTTTGATTTTGTTGATAGGGCTTCCTGTTTTGTTGATTCTATTGATTTTACTGATAAGGAGCCTGATAGGGTCTGCTAGGTAATGCAATCCTGTTTTCAATAGAAGTCAATTTATTGCCCATAGTTTGCAAGGCTTTAAATACATTATCTGATGGAGCTACAACAGTCGGTTCTATGATTGTAATAGGTTGAGGAATAGGCACTAGGTCTACCAAAAATGGCATTTAAAGCCTTAGTGCCAATTTTCCAGCTTGAATAAGACTATTTTCAGCTCGGATAACAATATCATAAGTTGTTATGAGTGTCTCTCCACCAATTGACTGAATCATCGTAGAGATATCACTGTTTAATGCTCTAAGATAATAAAGGAAAGCATGATCAGCTTGAGGCTTGACACTTGTTGGAATTCTCTCCCAAGTTCTGGAAAAATGGATATTGAAACTAGACATGAATTCATTTGGAGCTCTTTTAATAGTAGACAACTGTTCAATGAGAGACAAATGATCTGAATTATCCTAGAATTGTTTCAGCAATTTTTCACCTAAGTCATCCCAAGTCTTTATGCTCCCAATTTCTAGGTTTCTATACCATTGCAAAGCTTTCCCTTTAAAATATGTGGTTAAAAGTCTTAGAGACACATCTTCATCAATGATATTATGGACTACACATATGGCTGCAACATATTTGATATATTTAGCTAGTGTAACCTGATTTTCACCTATGAATGATGGAAAACTTCTCATGTTAGCATTAGGGATGTCATGGTAAACTGGGATTAATAATGGGCTGCCATTAGTAAAGGTCAAAAAATTCGTAGGAGGTTGAATAACCATTTGAAAAACTAGGATGTTAATAGAGAAATTGATACATGGTGAAGGAATATCAGGAGGAGGGTTATCAAAACAAGGTCTATTATAAGGTAAGGTATTACCAACTCTTCTCCTTCTAGTAGAATTCAATGGTAAAGAAACAAATTCAGGAGGAATTCCTCTTACTGATGATCTTGTAGTCACTTTAGGCATTGAACATGCTGCAATACCAGTCTGAAATTAGTTTTGTGGAGTCGCCAAAAGATCTCAAAATATTTAAAATAAATTACTGCAACGTGCTCCCAAAAGTGACTTTGTAACTACTATAAATATATTATAGATTTGTAACTTGCATGCAGATATGATTCGTTCTCCCACCGGGCATGCAAAAAACTGTTATCTCTCAAAAGTGTACCCTATAGAGAGATGGTTGCAGGTTTTCTAAGCTTGCACAGTTGATCTCTCTTTTGTAGATACAATGGAAACACCTCAGGTCTGTGGGTATACCTATTTTGAGGTGAGTCTCCGGTATCAAGGCCAGTTCCTTATTGGTGTATCCTAAACTGATTTCTGGGAGTTTGAGAGTAAAAGATGACTGTAAAATAATTAAAACTAAGGTGATACACCAAATTTGTATGAGGGCTTTGACTGAATTTATGCACAACTGATTTGGGAAGGATTCTTGATGCACAAACCAATGGTTTTTTCTGTAGAATATATAAGGGCAAAACACTTGATTGTACTGAGGGAAAATCACAAAAGTACTAATAAGTTAACATGCACATTAAAATTAAGCAGAAAGACTGAATTTTAAGTAGGGTAAGGTGATTGATCAGGGAATTTGCATTCACAAGACTAATAGAAACATACACAAGACTATCAAATGACTTGGAAAGGTAGAAAATACTTCACACTCAGAGGGTAAAACTGGAAAAATTTGCTTTAGTACTCATATATCCAAAAGTCGTCCAATCATCCCCTGTGCTTTGCAAAGGCACACAATATATAGCAAAATAAATTTTCCCACCCTTCCTAAAAATAGACTAAGGTTGTACTCACCCATGCATCCTAATTTTATCCTTTATTTAATAATAAATAAAAGGATAAAATAATACAAACTAGTACAAGAGGCATTAATAGCCTTTGATTACACCTCAGTCAACTGAAGTTGACTCTTCTATTTTTAATAAAGCTGGGTGAATAATTTTTCCAAAAATAAAATTTCTTACTAGGCAAGTCTCCCTCCATGAGCATGTAAATTCGTCTTCTTCTCTGTTCTATCTTCTTGTGAAACATGCAACAAATCAATTCTCTACCTGTGAGAAAAATAATTACATTAATTGCAATACTTTGCAAAAATCATTCATCCAAACATTAATCCTGATTGGGACCACCTTTTTCTCTGATGTTGACACTTATTTTGTTTTCTAGTGATCATATGAAAAAATGCATTCCAATTCATGTACAATCTATCACCATCAGTGGGGGCCACTTATGGTTGTGAACTTTTACCTTCGTTGGGTTTGGCCACTCTTACATACTTAGAAAATTATTGTGTTTTGAAATAATACAAGGGGCACCATGTTACATTCAACCACCTTTGTGGACTTAGGCATATTATAAGGTATTCCACCCCACTTTTTATTATCATAGTACTATATAGTTGTCAGCCCTCCTTTTGTATTTGATTGGAATAAGGTTATACTTTACCTTTGCGATGATCATTATGTATGATTTGGTCGTCCTTTTGAATTTCTGAGCATGCAATATAGTTTATAAAGTTCAATGCAATGATATTTTGTTTAAACGTGGGGCTGGTCCCCCCTCCACGATGACTCACCCCTCAAATGCTTTGTCAGTGGATCTATTTTTAAAGTCAACCTAACTGCGGTTAGGGTTTGTTAACTCATGGGTTTACATTGGAAGTTGGTGATGCTCCTGTTCGTTGATCTCTATACTTGTGAATTTGATGTCGTCAATATCTTACCCATGATTAGGGTTTTTGTATGCATTGAATGTTGGTCAGTGGGAGGCTAACCGTGGTTATTTGATCTCTGAGCATGATCTTTGGCCATTTGATCATTATACTTGGTGAATCCGAGCCATCGATTCTTGAGCCTCAGTTAGGGTTTTATTAACTCTCCCCTCAAGTTAGTATGCTAAAAGAAAACTTGAACCTGATGATCATTTCATTCAAATTTTTGTGAAGAGGGTGGAGCCCTAGAATTTTTTTTGTGGCCATCATTGCTGAAGCTTTTGAAGCTAGGATCAGTGCATTTTTCGGCCTTCTTAGCCTTCGAGAATCTATACACTTTGTCAGGTCTTTAATTTCTTGGTACCGAAATTTCAAGGTGAAGCATTGTGGTCATGTCTGCATCATTCTTATGAACTTCGATCTCGGCTCTATTTGGCTTATGGTCTTTGTATGGCCCCATGGTCATTTTGAAGCTCAGTTTCTCTATGTTTTTTGGGTCCCCTTGAGTTGTTGGCCGCTATTGATGTTTTGGAGCTTGGCCTTTCTATATAGATGTTGGCTGCTTGTCTTTACTCTCAGCAACCTCTTATTACTCCTCTGGTTGTAGCCACCGTTGTTCTTCCTGAGTTGACTGTGAAAAAGGTGTTCAAAGTATGGTAAGTTTTGTCTCTGAGTTTTTTACTGGTACTTGATCATTATCGCTTTGATTTAAAACTAATACCCATCTCCTTTTAATTTTGTTAGTGTGATCTTTTGGATAACCTTGGTCATTTGTGAGTCAAACTCATTCAGGGTTTGTTCCTTTTAGCTCTGAACTTGATGAGATCTCAAGAGTCATCTCGGCTTTGATTTTACTAGTGAGTGTTTACTTCTCCTTTTGATTTGGCAACCTCTTAATGGGTCTGTGAAAAGAATATCAGTACTTTACTTGTTTGAATTTGAAGATTTTGACATGTCATTTTGATTTAGTTTCTTTGCTCGCTAAAATCTCGGTGACTTTTGTTGAGCTCTTGAGTTAGATGCTGGAGATTCTATCTCTATTTCTGAATGTGCTTATGGTATGAATACTCTTTTTTTCTTAATATTGATAAGCTTGTATCACTGTAGCTTACTTGGTTATCACTGTTAGTTTATTCGAACTGACTGTGGAGGATTTGCTAGGTAATTTACATTCTGGGTATTCCATATTTTGCTTTTCTATCCCTGGATCTGGATTTTTTTCATTGAGAGTTTTATCTGGATATCTTTGCAGGCTGCGTTTTCTCTGTTTGTCTTTGGCCACCAAAGCTTTGTATTTGATTCTTGGTGCTTTTCAAAAATATGAACCTGATCTCTTTATTTGACCACTGTAGCTATGATGTTTGCATGGAGATTTTGGCAATATACATCCCTTCTACTATATGTCATCATTATTTTGACTCAGAGTGCCATGAATGACTGCTACGTTATAACCAAATTGTCATTTTCCTAGCTCGAAGTGTGCTTACTTTTACTCTGTTTGATGCTTATATGCGAGGTGGTTGTAGGTGCTTCCTCCATTGTTGTAATCTCCCTCTGCTTTCTTGTCTGTTTATTAGCCATTCTGAGCTTTGCAATGTTCATTGATGTTGTTTATTGATACATGTAGTCCATACTTTTGAATTCTGAGGGTGATTCTTTAACTTTTATATACGATCTTAGTCCCATGTGAAGGTTAAATATTTGCGTATGAATTTTGTTCACTGAATTATTGGTGTTACAGTTGTATGCTTCCTAAAAGACATTTTGTTTCTTTAAAAAATAGTTAGCCTGACTTTAATAAAGTCTGTAACTAAAATGGCTTGCCTAAAACTCTGCATTTTATATATCCTTTTCTTCAGTTCACCATTTGAATTGACCCTTTGTAACCTGCAAGTTTCACTTATACTCTTTGATATCTACAATAATTTTAAGCAATTCTTGATTTGTTTTGATGTCACTATTAGGCATAAGCCTTGATTCAGATACTTTATTCTATTACTTTCACTACATTTCTTTGATTTTAATTTGATATAGATGTTGGAAAAGTTGTAAATGTCAATTTTACATGGCGAAGCCCTGCCAAATTGTTTCCAGAATTATCTCTCTTCCAAAACATCATCAACCTAGACATGTTCCTTGCCTACAAGTATCCCCTCTATTTTGAAAAAATGCTTATATTCATGGCTACTATATCTTCATGGGGTTACACGTGTTTTTAATTAAAATTTTGTTCTTAGTCAATCCTTGAGCCTTTTGTTCACCTGTAATGGCTTCTGCTTATGTTGTAGATGAGTATTACCTTGCTTGAATGAATGTACTTCATTGCCAATGTATTAATTTTTTGCTCTTATATCTGCTTTATTTTTTGAAAACTGCAACTTAGAATAGTGGAAATGTGTAAGATTATCTTGGAATTTCAATTCCCTTCAATTGTTTAAGTTATAAAGAATTTTTTTCTGCATTATATATTGTATTTCTTTTCAATACAACTCTGATATGTATGTTGAAAAATCTGAAATGTTAATTTTACATGGCAAAGCCCTGTCAAAATTTTCCTAGAATCTTCTCTCTCATCCCATTTCAGCTATAATTCCTTTTTACTTTTAGCTTCAGCTTCTTAAAATTTGATTCTCCCTCTTCTTTGCAAACTAAAAAATGTACTTCTATCTTCCATTCTCTCTTTTGAGCTCTAACTTCTTCCATTTGCAAACTGTTTGCTAAACTTTGAGTTACACTCTTCCTTCTTCTTAGCATGTACTTAAGACTTATTTATTTCTCTCTTTGGCTGCAACCTGTACCTACACACTTAGGAAAATAGTTAGGAAATATTTAGGCTTTTTGGCCTCTCTTATGTCCATGTTTTTCTTCTTTCTTTTACTTTCTTCTTTCTGAGTGATTAAAGCATGCATGCAATTTGTCCTTCAAGTAGAATACATCTCCTGCTTAGGGGAAGATTCATATGCACGAAGTAGGATAGTGTAGGAATATGGTCTAATCCCTGAGCTCGTAACTGATGGTTAACTTATTTTTTACTTTTTAGGTACCATGCCTTGAGGATGAAGGAGCTGGCAAGGAGATGCTCTGCAGAACGAAGAATATACAAGGCAATGATGGGTTCACCCTCATAATCCTTTGCTTTCTCTTTCATGCGTGTGTATCTTTCTTTTCAGTAGTTGTATTTTAATTTTCAGTTATATCCCACAGCTTGTGTGGGAAACATTTGACTCTCCTTGTGAATAAAGTATTGAATTATGCAAATGAGTTGTATATCTCTTTCTGCATTTCTACTTTTTGTATGGATTGTATAATGAACTAAACAACTCAATAACATAATTGAATGTCTTAATCATGAAGGAAAGAAAATTGAATAGAACTTGCAACATTCAGTAATGAAATCTAATTTTTCTGTGATCTGCACTTATGTTTGTTGTTCCAGAAAATTTTACACTTCACCTACTCTGTAATTAGATGTCCTCATCAAAACAACACAACTGTCCTTCAGAGCTTGTGTTCTTTTGCTGAGGATGGTCATGAAATTGCAGACTATGTGATCTGTTACATTTTATAACAACACACATAGTTATAGATTTTATGTAATCTTTTAAATAAATCAACAGTAACGAAAAAATCTAATATTATCTCCCATATCTTAGGTATACTTCACCAATGTTATCCATTCTAACAAAGTTTTGAGTTGCCCATTTTTGCATAAGTGCAAAAATTGTCAACAACATCCTCATGCTCAATCTCAAAATCTTCCATCATATTGATAAAGAGCTTCAGATGTTGGTCACCAATTATAGCATTGTTTCCTTGGAACTTCGGTAGTCTGTTCCTTACATCTTGAGGTACTGCATTTGGGTAACCAGCCATTCCCACAAAAATTATAGGTCCAAAGGTGTTTACAACAAATGGAGGCCTGAGCTAAGCCATATTTATTTGAGGAGGTGATCTTACGGGAGAAACAAAGTGATGAAGGGAAGATGGTCCTTGAAACACAAGAGTATAATTTTCAAAATGGATACCCCCTAAAGGCCTAGCTTCTTGGAAATCCCTATTAAATTTTGAAAAGATAGGGCAAAACGGGAAGAAAACCTTTCAAAATAAAATGAGGGCCCCTCTCCAGTTGGAGATTTCAATTTCACAAAGAGGCTACCTGATTCAGAGTCACTTGAATGGAAGTCTTCAATGATAGGCCACTCACTTTCATCAATGGAGATCCCTCTTCTTGTCTGTTATTCTCCCACAATTCTCCAGGATTTTCTTCCTTCTGACTTTGTTTTTCCTAACTCAAGACACAATGTCCTAGCATGATATCTAGCAAAGAAATATCTTCTTCCTTCCAGCTTTGCAAATATTAGTAACAAATCTGACTTGAAAGAGGTTTAAGACATCGGTCCTTATCAAAAAATCAGATCAACAGGGAGTCACCATTAAGGATTTTCACCTTAGTTGTGAAGATGCATTAAATATGATCTGTCAAAGGTATGTCAATGCTAGAAATTGGAAATGGAAATATTCTGACATTTCTTTACCCAGATGTATCAAATAAAGGCTAGTGCATTTGGTGTGGAAACTGAAATAAATTTACACAACACTTGAAGCATAAAAGAAGTATTTTACTAGGGCTTGAATGTGAACTGTGATCCCCAGAAATGGTGCCACTTAGGTTTTGGTACCCAAATTGATTCTCCCTCAAAGTCTGAGAAGCGTTACTGGTTCGACAGGAAACTTGGAGACATTTTAGATCATGATGAGTCATTTTGTAGTTTGGGATGAGGTCTAACTAGCCCTTTGTCACTCAAATGTGGAGAAATGGATAACACCCTGAAGAGGATTTGATCTGATCCTCAATATTTTAGGTCGTGCCTTTCAACCAAGGTAAGAGAACCTATTTTATAACCTTTGTTTTATAAAAGGAGATACAAGTACCTTTATTTTGCATAAATTTTATAGAGAAGAGCTTGAGAAAATATGATCAACACACCAGATCTGACTCTCACGAGTTGTCACTTCCAGATCATGGAGATATTTTCACAACAAAGAAAATGCTACTAAAGACATTTGAGACCTTGATTGCTTCTGCATGTTTTGGTAACAGAGATTATGAATTTTTGTGTACACAGGACAAACATGGGTAGTACAGGTAGGATTAGTTGTTAAATGAATTTTGGTGGGAGGTGGGGTAGGGTGAAACTAGATTCACCAGATCCTTGATGAACCTTACAAAATGTAAATTCAAACTAGCAGAATGCCACATAATAGCTAAAATGTTTCTTTAACTAGAATATGTGCTTCAATGGAGGCCTAGATTAGCACTCTTTCACACAATCTTTGAGATTCTATCATGAAGGCTTGAGTTATAAAACCCAAAAAAGCATCAAGATTTGAGTCAAATCACACCTAAGGTACACCCAAAGGCTTACAGACAATCTCTGTCAACAGATGAAAGAAAAGTTATTTTAAATCGTTTATTCCAATCCCAAATGAAAGATCTTCTGAGAAATGAAATTGCAGATGCCACTAAACTATCACAAGGATTGAGGCTTGTGTGATTGAATTAGATTTTAATACAAGATTGCAACAGAAACGTGAGAAACTACTTGCAAACATTTAGAAATAAAACCAACACATTTTGCTCAAAAAAACACAGAAAAACTCAAATTTGATTAAGTCTATTAGCAGGGAAAAGTTTATAGAACAGTCTCAGAGCTTGTCAATGGTTGTACACTTACAACCACCTTGACACAATAAAACTTAATAAAAAAATAAATAACCTAGTTTCTCATATGGTTTCTCAAAATTCAGGCTTAGTCAAAGTTTCCTCTTGGGAACTTTCTTTGACCTCTAGCACTCTGACCTCCAACTTCCAACAATTTGAACGAAAAATTTGTGCCATTTATATCATTTACAACAGAGCCCCTTCTCCCCAAAAGAAAAAAATGTTTAATGTACTAGTTATTACCATGATTCTTTCGTGATTCTCATAATCAGATCTACAAAAAATCTCCAGGTGCTTGAGGGGGCAGATCTCATCGAATATCTCCCGCATTCAACCCTTTCCTCTGGTAGATCACTCTTTCTTAAATTTTCTAACCACTTCTGCCTCTAATCTATCAAATCTGGCTCCTTGCGTGATTGGGATAAGAAAAATGGAAGATCCAATCAGGTACGAAAGTCAGACCATTTTAATGGTGAAAGACACCCTCTAGATCTTCTCACCAAACTTATATATCAAAATTAACTGCCCTCTCTGTTTGGCGAGTAGAAAATATCAAGAAATCATGGAGAGTCACACCTCCAGATGTGTTTCATAAAACTGGGGGAAAAACTAGATTTAGACTCTCAGCTGCCGTTGATCTTTACTTTGAATTTGGGTCATCCACGTGGAAGATTCAAACATAGAAACAGACTTGAGGGATTCCTTTGAATTTTTACAACCTTTTGGAAAAATAGAAAAAATTTCCATTTTGCTTCACACCTACACCCTCGAGAAACACACCTGACATGTGCCCAAATATGACTCGAGCAGAACCCCGGCCAAATTCTGCCATTTTACTTTGTTTTGGAAAAGGGAAAATTTTCCAAGTTTTCCCCGCAGCTCTGCCCTTGGGAAATGAGCCTGACACGTGTCCAAATGTGATTCGAGTAGACCCGCGCTCCCCTTTTTACTTTTAACTCTTTTCTTCCAAAAGGAAATTTTTCCAAAATTCCCCCAAGTGTCCGCACCTCCGCCGTTGACCGGGGTAAAACATTGACTATTTCCCTCATCGGACTTGCAGGCTATTTTGAGATTTTAATCCTTAAGAGGCAAAATTCCAATTTTCCTTTGATGGTCTGCCTCTCCACCTTTTAACTTTTCAAACTACCACGTGTCACCATGGCGCACCTTGAGGCGGTCCCAAAAATTTGATACCTTGAATGAGCGCGGGCTCACCACGTGTCCTATTCCGGCAAATTTTTCCTGAATAATTGAATCTCAGTAGAAGGCGCCGCATGTCATCCTCCAAGGTAGTCTCCTTTGGCTATTGAAAAGTCTAAGAAAAATGTAAAGTGAATGGAGGCCTCCACGTGTCCTCTTGGCGCTTCTTTAAAATGAAACTCAAGGGCCGGTCGCCGAAAATGCGCGGTTCCTCCACGTGTCCCAGACCTCCCAAATTTATTTGAAAAATAATAAGTATGGGAAGACCCGGTGAAAACCTCCACGTGTCTCCATGGTGTAATTTCAAAATGGTACCCAAAGTGGAGACCCTGAATGAGTGCAGGCTCGCCTCGTATTCCTGTTTTCCACCATACTGTCTTAGCTACATAATTTTTTTCTAAATCTGGGAAAAGCAGGGGAAACCTCCACGTGTCTCTATCCCGCTAAACCTCCACATGTCTTCTCGATGCTATTCCAGAGCCAAACCAAAAATTAAATCTTCAAACGAGCGTCATTCCTCCACGTGGACACATTTTTGAGTTGAGGCTTTTCATAATTTTTTTGAAGTATTTGGCCAAGCCGCGTCCAAAAAAAAGGTGCCACATCCCCTGTAGATGCAAGGATGCAAATTTGACTGGGAGAAACACCCGTCAAACCGTAAAATATATAAAAACAACCATTTGAGCCTGGAAATGAAAATTTCTTCAAGGACATAAAGTTTAGAAATGTTAGAAGGCTCAAATACGTTTTTCAGGGACACATCAATTCATTCTTCTTCAAGTATCTAGGATAGAAACGTCAAGGAAAATAAATCCTGACTGTAGGAAAAAGAGAGAATGGGAAAACATGAGTTTTTGAAGGAACAGAACATGGGAGACTCAAAATATAAAAATTTCTAGAGGAATAAAGAAACTAGGAGACAAACATGGACCCATACATGATCTTCGACCTAGGAGCAGACCAAAAAAATAAAAAGAAAGACTGACCAAGCACAACATGGGGAAGGAGAAAATGATAGAGGTCGTAAATCAATAAATTTTTAAACGAAAATTGGGGTGAGACCATTTTGAGCACCAACACGTCGTACGTACCACAACTTCCATCTAAACAGTACTGACTTTAAAAAAAATCCAACTTCTCTTTCACAAAATATCATAGGAATGAAATCCTTGGAAGATATTGGTGGAAATTTAACATCAAATTCCAGTGTTCATAGTTTCAGAATGTAAATAAGAATGAATATGATGAAAATTATCATAGTGCATCACAAATTCAACACGTTTCCTACAAAAACAAGTGGTGTGAGTGTGGTTGATTTTCACATAGAATGATTTCAACATTTCAAAAAAATGTTGAATAAATTTGATTTTTGGATGCTTTTGTTCAAACTTATGAAAAAATTGAGTTTGAGTCATATCTAAGAAATGCTTTGGATGTGGTTCATGATTAGTAGAACCAACTCACCATTTTACAACATCTCTTGTATTAGGTGAAACTCTAGTGTTACCATGCCAAAATTGAACAACTTCTCTTATAGTATCAAATATATATTTGTCTTTATGCGGTGATCTAGCAGAAAATGCCCAAAAGTCAGTGTTATTGGGTGATTGAAGGATATTACACCTTTAAATTGATTTCAGTAGATTTTTTTGATTAACTTTCAAAAAAATTCATGTTTTCCTAATCAAACATTGGTTTTTATTGATTCACTTATAACACTAGTAGCAAGTACATGATGCATGACATTACTATCCCTTGTGTGTATCTTGACACCAAAAGTGTGATATGCATCATGTAGGTTTTCAAAAATTACAGAGGTTTGACCACATATATTAGATGTTGTCAATCTTAAGGTGTTTAATGTATGTATCATTTTATTCAATTTCATCAAACTAACCAACAACTGAGATCTTTGGGAATCATTTAAAATTTCAAAATGATTATCCCAAATTTCAATGGATTTTCTTCTGATTTTCTGTTCAATTTTTTTTTCAGACATTGGTTTCAAACATAATTAGGTCTCTTTTGTAAAATCCTAGGAGGTGTTTTTTCCAAATTTTGGTTGTCTATGGATTCAAAATTAATTTCCTGACTAACATTTTCATTGTCTCTTTCAATTTGAATATCAACTACATCAGGAGTATTTAATTAATTTTCATCATGAGTATTTAATTCATATTCATCACGAGTATTTAATTCATCTTCATTATGAGTATTTAATTCATTTTCATAATGAGTATTTAATTCATCTTCATCACATGTATTTAATTCATCTTCAACAATGATAGTAAAAACATTACCTGGTTCCTCATTACTTACACTAGTAGGGGTTGGAGATGAACTTCTTGATTTATGAAGTTTCTGAATTCGCTCAGAGTCTTACAATTTTTTGCATCTAATTCCTTCAGTGTTTTTTACTTATTTATTTCCTTTTTGAACTTTGTTTCTTGTCTCCCATGATGTTTCAATCGATGTATGAAAAATCTGAATGATGTAGGGAACCTTAAAAATAGTAAAAAAATAGCTTCCTATGATAAGAAAAAAGTGCAGAAGGTGGTAGAATTTCTCCGAAATTCATATAGTTAGGTTAGAGAAGAAAATCAAATGGTGATTTGGATGTTGAGATTCATGTAAATATGATTCTAAGAACCTCGATCGTGGTCCTAACTGTATCATCAAATCTGACCCTCAAGGCTTGGGAAATATTTGTTTTCCCGAACCTGAGGTTTGCGAGGTCATTATGGCATGTGAAAGGGAAAAAACATCAAAAAAATTCTTCCTTAGACTTGAACTATGCCAAAAAATAAAAAACATGGCACAAAAATGGTACGATTACATAGGGGAGACTTTTAGCTTCATATAAATATTGATTTTAAAGTGAATAGAATATGATAAATATAATTTTATAATTTTTTACTAATACTAGGTCTTTAAGACACTTTTTCCCATGAATTTTCATGTTTACTTTTAAGACTACAACTTTTGTTTCACTTATCAGAATGTGATAAAATCTATACTATCGCAAACGTGGTGAAATTCTATACACGTTAAAAAAATGTATTTGATTTTGATATTTTTTGATAAAGTTATGGCAGGAAAATGGGAAGTGCTCCATTTTCTTTATGTTTTTAGACCAATTTCATGGAAAAAATCATTAAAAAAAATAATGCTAAAAAAATACAAAATAAAATCTATCCCAAGATAGACAACGACATCTTACTTTTCACCAAAGGAAAAAATATATAAATTTTTGGTCATCCAAATTGTTAGAAAACAGACTACAATTCTATACGTTTTTTTTTTAAAATTCATTTAATTTTGAGTGTTTAATATAGCTAAACTTGTCCATTTTTTTAAAAAAATAGTAGTTTAGAAACTAGATTCCAGATGCTACGATTCATATTTATACAACTTTTTCTAATTTTGAGTGCACGCATTGCTAATAATCCCTACAATTTGAGATTTCACTGTTTTTTGCAATCTGAAGTCCACGTATGACCCCTACTTGGCTTCCCAACTTGCTGCACTTACCCATCATTATTCTAGAAAATAATGAATAATAAAAATTATAAACACCTATAAAAAGATAAGTCATGTTTTTAGACATTACCAAAAATTCTTATTTTACATTGATATGATCGAATGTACTACATATACTTATGTGTAATGATAGGATGGAAAAAAACTAAATGCTGATTGCATGATTTCCCAGAAAAACTACCAAACTAAGTTCATATTTTCTGCATGAAGGTCAAACATTGTGCATAATAATATTATATTACGCATAATAATCATCTAATAAGAGAACATCTAAATTGTTCCAAAACTGAATTCTTCTTCAATTTCATCCAATATGTCACTTATTATGTTGTTTTATATTGTTCCAATCTTGATTTGGGGTGTTAGTGACATGTTGGTTGTGCTTAGTAATGGGATTTTTTGATTTCTTGCATGTCTTGATTGCATTTGAATAATAGAATTTATATGCATGTGATTGGACTTAGGAAATTACATGTTTATTGTTGTTGACAATTTTGCACTTGTGTAAAAATGAGAAACTCAAAACTTCAATTTCGATGGAAGTAATTAATGGATGAACCTAACTAAGGGAGAGAAGAGAAGTGAAATTTCACTTTACAATGTTCAGAATTCCTATCCTCTGCTTAAAATTTCCTTCCATCACATCTCTGTCAGGATTGTGCACCAGATCCCTCAGGAAAAGGTGTAGGACCTTGACACAAATGGGAAGGATGCAATAAATAGAAAATGGACAGCCCAAAGCTTACAAAGAGATACTCTACTTTAGGGATGAAGTAGGTTTCAACTTATCTTTATTCACTTTTCAGTTTTCATTCATTTATCTTAAGTTCATTAATTATGATTAAATGAAAGGTTCCTAGTTTGTATGATTTGTAAATTTTTCATTTTACATCATGTAAGTGAAAGAACAATGTAAAACATATAAAGTTACAACTCATCACATGAAGAAATTCTCATTTATTTCATAAATATTAAGTACAGTGAGCCGACACAAGCGGTGGGAATAACTTTGAAAGCAAGTGCATAAAAGAAAATACATGCGTGTAAAGCTATGAGTAAAATAGAAAGGGAGATCCATCATTCTTGTTCATATGGATTCTACCAGTTGATTTCTAATTTTCCTTTCCGCTCCTCTCCATCTTCAGCAGGTACATGAAAGGGAGAAGATAAGTCATGTAAGAGCTTTGGATTTCCATGTCTTTTATACTCACAATTTTAAATGAATGAATTTTCTTTAACAAAACTTGAAATCATAAGTACATAAAGGAATACAGGAGATGACGAATATTATTTTCAAATGCATTCCATAGACAGAAATAAACATGAGAAAGTTACAATGTAGTTTGAATGCAGTACAAGGAAAATATCTATCATCAAAGGGTTGTGTTATGTTTACATCTGTGAGGCTTTATATCTTCAACAAATAGAAATGAAAAATAAGTAAAAACTTATAGTTGTACTTCATAAAATTAAGATTATCAAGGAGGTACAAAAATTAATGTGCAAGTTCAGCTATTATTAACAACTTGAGATATCATCAAGAACATTTTCAAGATCTCCAAAAAGAAGCACCATCTTCAACAATTTAAAGTACCATAAAGAGACAAGAAAAAGGAAGTGTAAGTTAATTTCCAATCAAGTACATGAAGTGCTTATTAATCGCAATACAACATGAGAGGATTCTAGAAGATTACTACAAACATAGTGCATGATGAAAATCTATAACAGAGAAGAGATCCTCTTGAATCACTTATTTCCACTTTTCGGATAAATACATGAAGATATTAAGAACTCAAAATTGCAGCAGTCAAGTTACAAGGCATTAAGCCTGATTTCAAGTTTAAGGTGAAAGAAAAAAGGATTGCCATTTTATATAGGAATAATAAAGCAACATATACAAGATCATCTTACAAAATTACATTCAAGTCATCTACAACTACTTAGTAGTTTCAACAGAAAGACATAATTTGTAAACTTTTAAGAGCAACCAACAGAGTGTAGATTTGTAAGATCACTTACAGCCATGTAACTTATGAAATTGTAAGGTTTTCAGTGGGACAGTAAGGTATTCAATCCATATTATACACAATCTCATCAATTAAATGATACAACTGGGAAAAATATCAAGGAAATTTTCATGAAGCTATAATACTATCATTATTTAAGAAAAGAGAAGTTAACAGTAATAGTACATATCCAAGATGAAAAGGACATCTGATTACATTTCATAGAAAAATCTACAAAGCTTATACCGTTGGTGGTGGTAAGAGATTGCTAAGGATGCTTCAATATTACAATATGTATAATAGGAAAATCAATACTGACTTCTTCAAAACAAATCTATATACAAAGTGCATTGGAATCCCAAGTAGTTGAGTACCTCAATATATGGTTAAAAAAAGATATCATTCTTGGCAAACAGTTTCCACAAATAAAAAATCCTACACATTCAATAATCTATCTTGCCATGGACAAGTGAAAAAGTAATGATAAGTAAGCAATGGATCTTACATTTTGTAACAAATATGGAGCTATATTTTAGATCACAAAAGGTACAAGATACAATGTTGCGTAAATCAGAATTATAGCCCAAGTCAAAAGAGGGATAAATGATGGATCAAGTCCTTATTACCTTAATATTTGCAAAATACATTTTTTCCAAGTAAGTACATGCCATTAAGGTCAACATCATTATGACCTTATCCTTCCTAAAGGAATTGATTATTTGCAAAAAGGAGGAATATTATTGTGCACATGCCAACAAGTGATCCCTAGTGGATAAAGTATTCAGTGAATTATATTGCTAAATATTGAAAAAGGCATTATTTTTGCACATAGTGTAATTTATGCATGCAATCACAAAGAGACAGAGATGTCATTATCAACATGAGTTATCCTTCTTACACAGGTTTCACATCATGCACAAGAATACAAAGATCATGCACTTGCATTGGAAAAGACTTGCTCAACAAGTAAAGGCTATTATTAGCTAAAATATTCACCCAAGTTATTGTAATAGAATTAAATAAGTAAACTACACTTTGACTAAGTGTATTTTTGGTTGGCTCATTGTAAAAAGCATGGTTATTTTTATTCCTTTATTTATTCAAGATAAATGCTAAAATTAACACGCGTGGGCGAGTTCAGATTGCATCATATTTTAAGAGGGGTTGGGTGAATTAGTTTTGCTATATATTGTGTGCATTAGAAAGGCAAAAGGATGAATTTTTAGATATAGGAGTGTTGATGCATATTTTTTCCATTTTTTGCCCCTTGAATGAGAACCAGTTATTGCCTTTCCAATTATTTGCAGTAGTGTGTATCCTTTTATTAATTCTTGTGAATATTAATTCCTCGATTAATTATCTTACCTTGCTGCAAATTTGGTGTTTTATATATAGTCTTAATGTGCATGTTAGCTATTGTGTTGTTGTGATTTATTACCTCAACACACAAGTCTTTGCCTTAAGATAAAATTGAAACCCATTGGTTCTTGTTTCTGTAATGTGTTTCTTAATATATTGTGCATGTAATCAGTCAAATCCCTCAATAAATTTGGTGTATCACCCCATTTCAATTTTTTTATCAACAATATTTTTACCCTAAAAACCCCAAAAAATTAGTTTATGATACATCAACAAGGAACTGGCCTTTGATACCGGAGACTCATCTCAATAATAGGTATACCCATAGACCTGAGGTGTTTCTATTGTATCTACGGAAGTGAGAGATAAAGTAAGCTTAGAACCCCTACTGTCATCTCTCAACAAGGGTGCACTTATGAGAGATAACATTTTTTGGCACACCCCGTGGGACGAGGATAAGAACTACTATTTATGCATTCTTACAATTGAAAATTCAAAGCAGAACTCATGTGATGACTCAATAAATCTGATTTTAGATCAGTACAACGTTCAACATCATCAAACTTTTAAGCTGCAGTTTTCAGGTATTTTTCAAGAAAATTAGATCTGTTATTTCATTGTTATCAATTGTTGTCATGAGCAGTAGGACCATTTTCCCATATTTCTATATTTTATGAAGTCCCGCATCCATGAATCCTAATTTTCAGTAGTGTTATTAGTCAGATCAATAGCCTACTTATTCATTTTCCCCTTCAGATCAATATTATGATCCCTATCAAAATGAATACCCTTATGACCCAAACCTTGGAAATCAATATGATGATCATTATGATATTTAAGGTCAAATTTATATAGAGGGTTATGTCAATTTTGAGAGGTGAAGAGATCTTGAGATTGATTTTAAAGAACTTAACCAGACATTTTAGCTATCAAGGAACAATATGAGAAATCACAAGTAATGAAGAATGGTAGGAATCAGGTTGAGGAACATTGTCAATGGGATGTTCCTACTTACCTTCCTTATCAGAATCCAATGCTCACATATTTCCCTTGCTAACCAAAGCAACCAATTCACCATTTTTTAAATTATCAAGTTGTTGCAACATTTTCTCCTTTTATTTCAAAATAATTCACTAAATCCAAATTTAAGTGTTCAATCTTTCATTCTACTACTGTTATAAATCTAGACCTTGTACCCCAGTATTATGTTCAAAAAAATTTAGTTCAAACTAAGATTCTTCCTGTTTGTGCTCAAAATGGTCTTGCCCCATCTGTGCCTTTGAAAAATTATTCATTCACGGCCTCTGTCATTTTATCCTTCCCTGTATGGTGCCTAGTTGGTCTTATTGCCATTTTTAGTCTGATCCTGGTTTGAGGATCATGTGTGGATCTATATTTGTCACATGTTTCCTTTATTCCTCTGAAAACGCTTTGTATTTTGGGTCTCCCGTGCTCTGTCCCTTCAAAAGTCACGTTTTCCCATTTTCTCCATTCTCCGCAACCAAGATCTATTGTCCCCGTTAGTTTTGCCCTAAATACTCAAAAAAGAAATGAATTGATGTGTCCCTGAGGAACTTATTTGAGCCTTGCAATAGTCTAAATTCTTTGTCCTTGAATAAAACCTCATTTTTTGGCTCGAATGGATGTTTCCCTATGTTTTACTGTTTGATAGGCATTTCTCCTGATCAAATATGCATCATTCAAATGACAGGGAAACGTGGCACCTCTTGATTGGATGCAGATCAACTTAATAATTTAGAAATTCCATGAAAAGCCTCAACTTTAAAATGTGTCCACGTGGAGGAATGGTGCTCATTTGAGAATCAACTTTTGGTTTGGCTTTGAAGTAGCACCGGGAGGACACGTGGAGGCTTTCGTTTCTTTCCCATACTTAGACAATCTTTTATACAATGGATACAGTTTGGCAAAACAGGGACACGTGGCGAGTCCGAACTCGTTCAAGGTATCAAAATTTTGGGGTCGCCTCAAGGTGTGCCATTGTGACACTTTGTAATTTGAAAATTCATAGGGGGTGGGGAAGCGGACCATCGAAGACAATTCAAACTTTTCACCTCTTTGCTTCATAAAGGTTAAATTAGAAAAAATGGTCCATGAGCCCGATGGGAAATAGTCAATGTTTACCCAAATCAACAGTGGATGTGCAGACCTGTGGAGGAAAATTGGAAAATTTTCCTTTTGAGAAAAAAGGAGTTAAAAGAAAAAGGGGAAGAAAGTTCCACTGGGACCCACATTTGGAAATGTGTCAAAATTATTTCTCAAGGGCGCAGCTGCGGGGAAAACTTGGAAGAATTTAATTTTTCCAAAAGAGATTCAAATGGCATAATTTCCCCGCATTTCTTTTGGGGCCCACCTCAAGACATGTGTCAAGCCCATTGTTCAGAAGTGGAGGTGCGGAGCAAGATGGGAAATTTTTCCATTTTTTCAAAAGGGTAAGAAAAGGCCAAGCGAAGTCCCCGAGCCTATTTTTGTATCTTCCACGTGGACGGCCAACATTCAAAATCAAAGATCAATGGCTACTAAGAATCTATATCTATTTTTCCCCCCATTTTTCTGTAAAACTCCTAGGAGTGTGAGTCTTCATGATTTCTTGCTATTTTCTACACACCAAACAGAGGAATGAGTTAATTTTTATATCTAGAATTTGGTGGGAGAGATCTGGAGACGTCTTTCGTCATTAAAACAGTCTGACTCTTGGGCCTGATCTAATTTTTTGTTTTTCTTCTCTTGAGCATGCAATGGGCTAGATATGGGGCAGAAGTGGTTGGCAAATCGATGGAGGCATGTTTTGCCCAAGAAAAGAGTTGAATGTGGGAAGAAATGGAAGAGATTTGCCCTTGAGCACCTGGAGACTTTTGTAGACCTGATTCTGCGAATCACGAAAGAATCTTGGCAAGAACTGGTGCATTCAAAGTTTTTATCTTTTCGAAGGAAGGGGATCTATTGGAAATGTTATAAATGGCACGAATTTTTTGTGCAAATGATTGGGATTTTTTGGAAAGATTAGGTCTGATTCTATGCAGCAGAAAAATCTTGACAGAGCCCATCCATTTTGAGAAGTCATCCAGAGAAGCCTGTATATCTCTCTTTGTATCAAATTTTATCGTGTCAAGGTGGTTACTAGTGTACAGTCATTGAAAAGCTTTGATATTGTTCTGGAAACTTTCCCTTGTTGATAAATTTGATCAAACTTTGAGATATCTTGTGTTAATCTTGAGTAAAGTGTATTTATTTCATTTATGAATGTGTACGGGTAGTTTTTCTTGTTTCCATTGCAGTCCTGTACCAAAATATGGTCCAATCACACAGGTCTCATTCCTTGTGATAGTTTAGTGGCATCTGTAATTTCATTTCTCAGAAGAGCCTTCATCTGGGAGTGGAATAAACGGTTTAAAATCACTTTTCTTTCATTTTTTTGATAGAGATTCTCTGTAACCCTTTGGGTGTACCTCAGGCGTGACTTGGTTTAAATCTTGGTGCTTTATTGGGTCTTCTAACTTGATCCTTCATGATAGAATCGCACAGGTTTTTTGAAAGAGCGCAAATCTAGGCCTGCATTAAATCACATATTCTGGTTGAGGAAACAATTTAAATTTTTGTGGCATTTTGTTGATTGAATCTTTCAATTTTGCATAAGCTCTCAAGGATCTGGTGAGTCAAGTTTGTCTTGTCTCCCCTCCCACCAAATTCATTTAACAAACAATCCTACCCATAGTACCCATGTTTGTCATGTGTGTACACAAATGCGTAATCTCTATTACCAAAACATGTAGAAACAATCAGGGTCTCAAATGTATTTAGTAACCTTTGTCTTGCTGTAAGAATATCTCCATAATCTGAATGTGACAGCTCGTGAGAGTTAGATTTGGTGTGTTGATCATATTTTCCCCAAGGCCTTCTCTATAAAATTTATGCAAAATAAATTTACCTGTATCTCCTTTCAAATAACAGAGGTTACAAAACAGGTTCTCTTACCTTGGTTGAAAGGCACAACCTAAACTAGTTAGGATCACATCACATCCTTTGAGGTTCTATCTATCTCTCCACAAATCCAAGTAACAAAGGGACAACTAGATTTCTCCCCAGCTACAAAATGACATACACTTATGATCTATCTGCCTCCAAGCTCCCTGTTGAATCTGTGTTGCTGCTTGGTTTGAAAAGGAGAACAAATTTGGGTACCAACACTAGTGGCGCCATTTCTAGGGACATTTTGAAAGTTGTTGAGAATTGATTTGTTCATTGAGATTATAGTTCACATTCAAGCCCTAGTAAAACATTTCTTGTATGCTCCATGTGTTGTGTGTGGTTCTTTCAGTTTTTCTTACACCTAGTGCACAAGGCTTCATTTGATACATCTGGGTGAAGAAAGGTCAAAATATTTCCATTTCCACTCTCATGCATTGATAGACACTCGACAGATCATATTTAGTGCATTTACACAACTAAGGTGGAAATCCTTAGTGGTGACTCCCAGTTGATTTGATTATGATAAGGACCAGTGCCTTAAACCTCTGTCAAGTAAAATTTGTTACTAATATTTGCAAAACTGGAAGGAAGATCTTTCTTTGCAGGGATTCTGCTAGGACATTGTTTCCAGAGTTAGGAAAGGCAAGGTCAGAAGGAAGAAAATCCTGGGGAGTTGTGGGAGAATAACAGAAAAGAAGAGGGATCACCATTGAAGAAAGTGAGTGACCCATCATTGAAGACTGCCATTCAAGTGACTCTGAATTAGGTAGCCTCTTTGTGGAACTGAATTCTCTAGCTGGGGAGGGGCCTTCATTTGATTTTGAAAGATTTTCTTCACATTCTGCACCTATCTTTTTTGAAGTATATAGGGATTTCCAAGAAATAAGGCCTTTGGGGGGTATCCATTTTGAAAATTATACTCCAGTGTTTCAAGAACCTTCTGCCCCCCATCAATTTATCACCCCTACAGATCACCTCCTCAAATCAATATGGCTCAACCCAGACCCCCATTTGTTGTAAACACATTTGGACCTATAAATTTTGTGGGGCTGGTTGGGTACCCAAATACAGTACCTCAAGATGTAAGGAACAAACTTCCTAAGTTCCAGGGAAACAATGACATAACTGGAGACCATAATCTAAAGCTCTTCCTCAATATGATGGAATATTTTTAGATTGAGCATGAAGATGTATACATCAAATTGTTTGTTCACACTCTAGAGGAGGATGCTAGGGACTGGTATAAAGCATTTCCAGATACCTCTATTGACTCTACTGACCCTAGGTTTCTTCTGTCAGAATTTGAAAACATCAATAAGAATCCCAATGAGTCCGTACATGATTTCAACACAAGGTTCAATAAGACCTTGAGGATATTTCTTTATAGGATAATTTCGTGTGATGAGTCATACCTGATCAAATATACTAATGCATTTGATAAAAAGGTTGCTTACTACTTGAGGGGCAAGAACACTACCAACTTAAGGCAAGCATTCACCATGGCCCTACAAATAGAGAATAATATCAAGGCAATTGGGAAGCCTCCAAAGAGGGAGGTTGTAAAGCTGATTAACCCAGAAAAACCCCAAACAAGAAAGGATGCTGATTTAGAAGAAGTGGTGAAGAATTTGGCAGGGGCTGTCAAGGAGATATCCTAAAAACTAGCTTAAGCTGAGAAGGGAATTGGGCAGAGTTCACAAGGAAAACACAAGTAACAAGGTCAAGAAAGACTTACAAATCATCAAAGAACTTATGACAGAGGCAAATGAGCTGTTGGATTTGGGAATAGGCAGCCCCAAGGCAGAGAAAATAGAATGGTGCCTAATCCTTTGGCTGGTAGAGTTGTTTTTATGGAAGAAACAAAGGTCATTGATTGGTGTGATAGATGTTTCATGCCCAATGCTCCTTGTGAAGAAGATCAAGAAGAAGAAGAAGCAGCTGATGGTGACAATGATGATGATCCTTGTATGATGGAGATCCCTGCGAGTTCACCAAGGGAAGTAACTTCAACTGAGGTAATAAGTGCTAGAACTACTGCCACCTTTTGGGATTGCATCCACTGGGTACCTCTTATTCCCCCCTCTCATACTTTAGAAGTAGACACTATACAAGATTTTTAATTGCCCACTAGTGATTTTGAATACTTGAGGGAATTAATGATTGAAAAGTATGATGGAGGAGTTCCCTCAGAAGAAGATAGGAAGATATTAATGAATGATGTAGTTGCCCAAGAAAAGGATCATAATACCAAAAGTAAAGCTGCCAACGGGCCACAAGCCAAGTCAAAACTTCCATTTCTTACCAAAGAAACCCCAAAGAAAAGTGCATCTAGCAAAGAGCTTGTTTCCCCAAGCAAAACTTGTGTTCCTCCCCATGCCCAAAATGAAAAGAATCCCATTCCATTTGATGAATTTTCCAATCTTTCCCCTAGTGCCGCTCTACCCAAATTTACTCCATATGACATAGCCCAAATTTTGAGTCAAATCAAAATTCTTGTCCCAATTGTTGAGTTGCTTAGGATCCCTAAGCACAAGAAGAGGGCTTTTGAATATTTGGGATTCAAAGGGGGAGAGATCATACAAGGCAGATATTTAAACAAGGTTGAGGTTCCCCTTACCGTTGTAAAGTTGGAAAAGCCACAAGTGTTAGAAGAGCTGGGGGAACCACCACAGGTTTATTTAGGAACTTCTTTTGTTAAATCCTAGTTTAATGTGGATCCATTTTTCACTACCCTGGTTATCAAAGACAAGATGCTACATAATTGTATGTTTGATTCTAGAGCTTCATGTAATGTCATGCCTCTTAAGGTCATGAATGAATTGGGAATCAAAGCAACAACATCATATGGGAAGTGCACTACCATGGACTTTAGAGAGGTGGCAGTGGTGGGGGTGTGTCAAAGATCTAGCAGTGTAAACTTGCATTTTATCCTGGAAGGAACTTAAAGCTTAATGTAGTCATTGTTGACTTCCCTGCCAAATGGGGGATGTTGTTGTCAAGAAAGTGGGCAACAAGTGTTGGTGGTAGTGTGTAAATGGACATGTCTTATGCCACTATCCCCATTGAAGACAACTTGGTGAAATTTTATGGAGAGAAGAAGATGATGTACCTGATTGAAGACCTAAGCAATTCATCTTATGAAGTTTTGCAAGAAGATGTTGATATTAACTATTTTGTGAGTTTTGTGGATTTTAGGGAGTATGAGAGTGTTGAAAACATAGCTCCTAAGTATGCTTCTTTTTCTGGGAATTTTGTCTGTGTTTTAGCCTTGAAGAATGTCAAATAATTTGACTTAAACACAATGGAGGAGCTTCAGAGAAGATGGGGGGTTTACAAACAGAACAAAGAAGAAAAAGAGGTCTACTTCCAATTGATGAAACATATCAAAACCTCTTGGCATGGTCATAACCAGGATGGCATGCGCTTGAATTGTTTCCTTGATTATTTTCTTTAAATCAGGAAAAAGTCTTCTATACAGTGTATAGTTTGTTGTTTATGCCATGTTTATTCTTTTTTTATTCGTTCTGGTCCTTAGTGACCTGTTTTTGCTGGATTCTTTGTTTTTTTAGAGATAGCTTCATTTCTCTGCTCTGCAAGATGACTTCGCTGCCCAATGGATATTTAGGCACTTGGTCTGCTATTGTTCTTTTGGAACTAGCAGGGAGTGCCCATCCCCGAGTCAGAGCCAATGTTGGTGCTCAAAATGGTCTCGCCCCATCTGTGCCTTTGAAAAATTATTCATTCATGGCCTCTGCTATTTTATCCTTCCCCGCATGGTGCCTGGTCGGTCTTATTGCCATTTTTAGTCTGCTCCTGGGTCGAGGATCATGTGTGGGTCTATATTTGTCTCATGGTTCCTTTGTTCCTCTGAAAAATCTCTGTATTTTGGGTCTCCCGTGCTCTGTCCCTTCAAAACTCACGTTTTCTTGTTTTCTCCATTCTCCACAATCAAGATCTATTGTCCCTACCATTTTTTCCCTAAATACTCAAAAAAGAAATGAATTGATGTGTCCCCGAGGAACGTATTTGAGTCTTGCAATAGTCTAAATTCTCTGTCCTTGAAGAAAACCTCATTTTCTGGCACGAATGGACATTTCTCTCTGTTTTACGGTTTGACGGGCGTTTCTCCCGATCAAATTTACATCATTCAGTCGAAAGGGAAATGTGGCACCTCTTGGTTGGATGCGGATCAACTTAATAATTTGAAAATTACATGAAAAGCCTCAACTTTAAAATGTGTCCACGTGGAGGAACGAAGCTCGTTTGAGAATCAACTTTTGGTTTGGATTTGAAGTAGCACCAGGAGGACACATGGAGGATTCCGTTGCTTTCCCATACTTAGACATTTTTTTATGCAAATGGATGCAGTTTGGCGAAACAGGGACACATGGTGAGCCCGCGCTCGTTCAAGGTATCAAATTTTTGGGGCTGCCTTAAGGTGTGCCATTGTGACACGTTGCAATTTGAAAAGTCATAGGGGGCGGGGAAGCGGACCATCGAAGGCAATTCAAACTTTTCACCTCTTTGCTTCATAAAGGTTAAATTAGCAAAAATGGCCAGCGAGCCCAATGGGAAATAGTCAATGTTTACCCTGGTCAACGGCGGATGTGCGGACCCGCAGAGGAAAATTGGAAAATTTTCCTTTTGAGAAAAAATGAGTTAAAAGCAAAAGGGGAAGCAAGTTCCACTGGGACCCACATTGGGACACGTTTCAAATGTATTTCTCAAGGGCGGAGCTGTGGGGAAAACTTGGAAATTTTTCCTTTTTCCAAAAGAGAGTCAAATGGCAGAATTTCTCTGCATTTCTTTTCGGGCCCACCTTAGGACACGTGTCAAACCCATTTTTCAGAAGCAGAGGTGCAGAGAAAAATGGGAAATTTTTCCATTGTTTCAAAAGGGTCAGAAAAGGTCAAAGGAAGCCCTCGAACTTGTTTTTGCATCTTCCACATGGACGACCCACATTCAAAATCAAAGGTCAACGGATGTTGAGTGTATAAATCTGATTTTCCCCCCATTTTTTCTGCAAAACTCCTAGGAGTGCGAGTCTTCATGATTTCTTGTTATTTTCTACATGCCAAATAGAGGAGCGAGTTAATTTTGATATCTAGAATTTTGTGAGAGAAATCTAGAGACATCTTTCACCATTAAAACTGTCTGACTCTTGGGCCCGATCTAATTTTCTATTTTTCTTCTCTTGAGCACGTAAGGGGCCAGATTTGATTGATATGGAGTGGAAGTGGTTGGGGAATGGATGAAGGCATGTTTTTCCTGAGAAAATAGTTTAATGCGGGAAGAAATCGAAGAGATTTTCCCTCAATCACCTCGAGAATTTTGCAGATTTAATTCTATGAATCAAAAAAGAATCATGGCAAGCACTGGTGCATTTTAAGTTTTTTTCTTTTCAGAGGAAGGGGCTTTGTTGGAAATGTTATAAATGGCATGAATTTTTTTTGCAAATGGTTGGGAGTTTTTGGAAAGATTAGGACTGATTCTCTCCAGCAGAAAAACCTTGATAGAGCCCATCCATTTTGAGAAGTCGTCGAGAGAAGCCTGTATATCTCTCTTCGTATCAAATTTGATCATGTCAAGGTGGTTGCAAGTGTACATCCATTGACAAGCTTTGAGATTATTCTAGAAACTTTCCCTTACTGATAAATTTGATCAAACTTTGAGTTATTCTGTGTTAATCTTGAGTAAAGTGTATTTCTTTCATCTTTGAATGTATACGGGTAGTTTTTCTTGTTTCCATTGCAGTCTTGTACCAAAATATGGTCCAATCACATAGGTCTCAGTTCTTGTGATAGTTTAGTGGCATCTGTAATTTAATTTCCCAGAAGAGCCTTCATTTGGGAGTCGGATAAACGGTTTAAAATCACTTTTCTTTCATTTTGTTGATAGATATTCTCTATAAGCCTTGGGGTGTACCTCAGGGGTGACTTGGTTTAAATCTTGGTGCTTTATTTGGTTCTCTAACTTGAGCCTACGTGATAGAATCGCACAAGTTGTGTGAAAGAGTGCTAATCTGGGCCTCTATTGAAGCACATATTCTGGTTCAGGAAACAATTTAACTTTTTGTGGCATTTTGTTGATTGAATCTTTCCATTTTGCATAAGCTCTCAAGGATCTAGTGAGTCAAGTTTGTCCTATCTCCCCTCCCACTAAAATTCATTTAACAACCAATCCTACCCATAGTACCCCTGTTTTTCATGTGTGTACGCAAATGCATAATCTTTGTTACCAAAATGTGCAGAAACAATCAGGGTCTCAGATGTCTTTAGTAACCTTTGCCTTGCTGTGAGAATATATCCATAATCTGACAAGTCATAAGAATCATATTTGGTGTGTTGATCATATTTTCCCCGATGCCTTCTCTATAAAATTTATGCAAAATAAAGGTACATGTATCTCCTTTCAAATAACAGAAGTTACAAAACAGGTTCTCTTACCTTGGTTGAAAGGCACAACCTAAAATAGTTAGGATCAGATCACATCCTTTTGAGGGTCTATCCATCTCTCAAGAAATCCAAGTAATAAAGGGACAGCTAGATTTCTCCCGGGCTACAAAATGACATACACTTATGATCTATCTGCCTCCAAGCTCCCTGTTGAATCTGTGTTGCTGCTTGGTTTGAAAAGGAGAACAAATCTGGGTACCAACACTGCCTGCTCCTCTTCCTTAACTGTATTACCAATTCATGAAGAAGAAAATTAGAACATCATAAACAAGGGGCAGCCAACCGAAGAGACCAACATGCTAGAATTCCTACAAAATTTTCAAGGATGGGTGTCAAAGTTTTAATTTGATCATATTCAAAAGATAGAGAAAAAACCCATGTAAATGGTACAGTTTGATTTTACAGCAGATCAAAAACAGGTAGATGATGATCAATAATCTAAATATTCTGAGGGTGTGTACATGAAGCCACCATACTCATACAGACTACTGAGTCATCACAATTAGCAAGAAATGAAGAGGATTTTAAGGTAAAATTTGAAAATAAACAACAGATTTAGGGAATGAGCAACATGTTTGTAGTTTATTAGATTTCATGTTTGATAAGGAAATTGAGAAAGAGTAGTTTCTAGATAAAAAAGAAGGTGCAGCTAAGTGTGAAACCCTCATTGTGTTGCATGCATTAAGATTGTTACATTATTACTTACTTATAATGATGCACAAAGATTATTAAACGCTTCAAGGAGCTAAGAGAAGAAACCTTTCATGAAAGATGAGCCCGAACCTCCGAGATGCATGGAAAATATGGATAGAATAGAAGGATTTGATAGTACTATTGAAAAATAAGTCATAGCAGTAATGGAACAACTTGAAGATGATAAACAAAAGCTTGAAAAGGCTGAAAATATCACAAATCAGTCTCAGAATGTTCTTGATAAGGAAAATGATGAACATTTTAATGAATTACAATAGTTTGAAGAGGAAAAACAACTTTAAAAAGTCTCAAAATGTGGTTAGTCTTGAAAAGGAGGTCATAGAATCAGATTAGAATAGAAAAACAATTTTTCTAGCTATTTGGAGGAATTTTTTCATACTGGTACAAGTTACAACAAGTTATGACAATACCAGTATTTGTTTCATTTCCAGAGTAAAGAAGTGAGCTTCATATTTTGAGAAGCAAGCCCCAAATCATCCCAGAGCAGCTTACAGATCAAATAGAGACATTTTTTTGCTTCTAGACTGATTTATGGAGCATAAAAAAGGTACATGTTTTCTGTTTAGTTCTGTCATGTTACCTATTTTACACGCTAAATTCATGGCCTCATTTTTGGAGAAAAGGAAGCTATTTTTTTCTTCCTATTGCAAGATTATATTAGCTACAATTTTCAGCTAACTTGTGTAGGATAGATTAGGATTTCACTTTCAATAGGTGTAGTTCATGCACATTACATCTTTCAATTTCAGTAAGTACATTTATGTACATGATCTTGTTACCATATCATTTCCTAGCTTTAGTTTGTTTTTCAAAAACATCAATTTTTCGAAAAAGGATAGATTTTGGTTTTATGCTTTGACTCCATGCCCAATGGACAAGAGTAAGGCACTAGTCTTAAAGCTAGCAGGAAGATTTCCCTGCAGGATCATAAGAAATCTTGACATTTTCACACCCCATGTGAAAAAGTCAACTCGAAACTTCATTTTAAGATGGAAATGATTTATAGATGAACCTAACACAGAAAGAAAAGTGGAGTGAAATGTCAATTTTCCAATTTCAGAATGTTTATCCACTGCTTAGCATGTCTTTCCATCACATCTCTATCATGATTGTGCACCAAATCCCTTAGGAAATAATGCAATACCTTGACACAAATGGGAAGGACACAATCATCAGAAGACAAACAACGAAAAGCTTGCAGAGGGAAAATCCACTTCAGGGATGAAGTAGGTTTCAACTTATCTTTGTTCACTTTTCATTTGTTATCAATTATCTTAAGTTCATTAATTATAAGTAAATGAAAGGTTCCTACTATGTATGAGTTGTACATTTTTTAATTTTACATCATGTAAATGAAATAATAATTCAAATTAGATAAATATACAACTCATCACATGAAGAAATTATCATTTATTTCATAATTATTAAGTACAATGAACCCACACAAGCCGAGGGAATAAATCTGAAAAACAAGAAAATAAATGAAAGTACATATACATAAATTTGTGAACAAAGAACGAATGGAATCCATCATCTACTAGATTTCCATTAGTTTTAGTTGATTGTTTTTCCTTTATGCTCTTCTCCACCATCTTCACCAGCTATTGACATTGTATCTGAAAGAGAAAAGAGATTTTGTTAGAGCTTTGGATTTTGATCTTGTTGTATTCAAAACTTTAAGTAGATGAACATTCATAAACATGAACTTAAAATCAAAAGTACATAGAGGAATATAGGAGGTACATAATATCATTTTTAGATGCATTCAATGGAAAGGAATCATCATGAGAAATTTACTATTTCATCAAGGCAGTAAAACGAAGATCTATATCACCAAAGGGTTGTGTTCTTTTTACATTTGTGATGCTTTATATCTTCAACTACAAGAACTAAAACACAAGTTCAAACTTATAGTTGTACTTCAGAAAATAAATATTATCAAGAAGGTATAAAATTGAATGTGCAAGTTTGGCTATTGTTAAAAACTTGAGAAATCATCAAGAATGTTTTCAAGATCTCCAAAAAGAAGCACCATTTTCAGCAATTAAAAGTTACATAAAGGGAAAAGAAAAAGGAAGTACAAGTTCATTCCCAATTAAGTACATAAGTGTTGATTCAATTCAGTACAACATGGGAGACTTCAAGAAGAGCACCACAAACATAGTGCATGAGGACAAGCTATAGCAATGAAGAGAGCCTCTTAAAGAACATTTTTAAGTTTTCGGATAAATAAATGATGATCTTAAGAACTCAAAATTGTAGCAGTCAAGCTAGAAGGAATTAAGCCTAAGCTCAAGTTTAAGGTGAAAGTAAAGAGGATTGCCATTCCATATAAGATAACAAGTGTCACATTTATGAATAGGGTTGACAACATCCTTAGAATAAATTTTCAACAAAGTATTAATGCTATAATTTTCAAGAAAGGAAGGAAATGTGTAGTTACATAGATTGAGAACACACTCTAATATAATGGTACAGTCTCAAAAATCAAGAAACCATGTGTGTAGATCAACATGGAGGAGAGTTGTTAAGATCCCAATCGGAGTGATATCAAAGAATACAATACAGAGATTTCAGGTTGATCAAAACAACTAGGTTCAAGACATTTTCAATGTAGAAAATAATGCAATATTTATGAGATGTCAGCTTCATATTTAAAGGAAAATATCACATATTTAGAGTGCAAAATCAATAAAAGGATCATGCAGTTACTTAAACAGAATCTTGAAAAACTTATGGTATGTTGGAAAGTATTTATCAGAAGCACATAAAATATACAACAAAGAAACTAAAAGCCATCATTTCTTGAGTTTAGAACATACAACGAATACATTACTAGCTCAAGCTACAATCAAGAACAATTAGGTCATTGCATTATAAGAAGTATAAAGAGAAAAATTCCCGAAACTCAGTAAAGATACTTTTTCTTGTTTCATAACATGATCACATATAATAAAAAGAGATGAATTACAGAGCCAAGATATTAAACAACTACCAAAGGTAACTTCAGCTCAAAATACGAATAAGATCACTGATTCCTTCATGTAACAAAATTTTTTACAGAGAGGAAAATAAATGCAAAAATGATCTAAAATGGGGTTCTAACTATATATAGTAAGTGAGCCATTTGAATGAAGTACATAAGGAAGATGTTTCTTCCATGATACATAACTCCCAAAATAGTTCTTTTAGAAAGATTAAAATTCTCATATCAGATACAACAATGTAGAGTGAACTTGATGCATAAGGAGCCAATATTTAAAAAAAACAACTATATACTACAATGAATACAAGAGTTCAAACATAGCTTAGTTTAAAGAACATTCAAAGGTTGTAACGAAGCTATGACAAATGATTAAAAATTATTTTGATTCTAGAAAAGGTAGACCACTCTCAACAAACATGATCATCAAATATTGAAAATATCCATCCTAAAAAATGGCCAAATCAATGCAGAAGTTTCATGTTTAAATCTACAAAAAAGTCATAAAAAGTTCACAAAGAAGTAAAAAGAGGAATGCACTCTCAAGATTATAATTGTCCTTGTATTTGACCAAGATAATTTGCAACCCATCAAGTGGAAGCCAATTCTTCAGCTTCATCCCAAGAGTACAAGATTGCAGTTCGACATAGTTATATATCATAAAGGAAAGTATATGATCCCAAATAGATGAAAAATAGAACCAATCTGACCAAAACAATTTTAGGGATCAAATATGGATAGAGTTTTCACACTATGAATGCAGATTTTTGAAATAGTTTGAGAGAATGAAACTCTGAAGGATTCTTACCATGAAAATAGTACAAGATCAAATACGGAGCAATGAACTATTTCAAAATAGCAAGAGTTCCATTTTTTATAAATAAATATGAGTTTACCATAGGATCTCGAGACATGAGGTAAACCCAACATTAACAGATTTCAATCTTCTTTTATTTTCCCAAGATCTAGTATCTAGCAGCTTGTAGCAAAGGATAATGCATAGCAAGACATTGCAAAATTTAAAATTACATAGTCGAGATATCAAAACAAAATCCCTCCACATTAAGTTTACCTCATGCAAATGCAGATCAAGAGTATGGCTCAAAGCCAATAGAAACCCCAACTCATGCAAATGTGAACTGAAATAAAAAATAAAAAATAGAAATATGATTGAGTCATGACACATAAAACTCCATAAAACTCAAGGAAGGCATTATTATACATGGGCATTTCAAATCGATACCGAATTCATGGAGAATATCAAGCAATGCATAGGCTGAGTTCTCATTGAAAACTATATAAAAGTTTTTACATAGATACAATATTCTAAACAATGGCAACCATACAAAAAGTTCTACTAATACATGGGCTAGAAGATGAGAAACCCAACAATTCAAACAACTACTTAATGAAGTGCTACAAAATGAACAACTGGAAATGATCATTAAGAACAATTCGAACCACAAACTTACTAAGCAATGAACCATGGCGGCTAGCTTGAATTCATAGAAAGTGAAATGATGATGTGATTATAGAAACACCCAAATATATACAAAGTTTCTTCATTAAATATCTTGAATCAAGCTTTGCTAGAAAAAGTAGAATCAAAGAAACATCGAAAACCAAACCACTCAGAGCAGAACTTGGATGAAGCATGGTTTAATCTTGAAAAGACAAAGTAAAGGAAATGCACAGATAAACACTTACTTATCACAAAATTATGGTAATACTGATAGTTCAAAAAATATAGCTCACAAGATGCATCAAAAGAGAAACAATAACAAGATCATTATGAAAAAAATAAAATTTCAGAGCTCAAAAACTAATATAGACCCCAGGTCTAGGTGTCTGTGAAATAGAAAAATAATAATACCCATTTTACATTAAGGAAAGCACCAAGCTAGGGTGTCCTTTTTGACTTACCAGTCTATGAAATGGCCTCACATAAGCACCGCAATAATGATGGCTACAGTGGTTAAATGATCACACTCAAAATCCATTTAAGATAAATAACCACAAGCACAAAATAACATCAAAATGGGTATGAGTATAAAAGAAGAGAAGCAACATGTACTGAAAAGGTAAAAGCTTGAAAATATGAAACTAGTGAAAGAAATACAGATTTACAACTCAATGAAAGAAAATACCAGCTCCAATAAGATTTCTAGCTTCAAATGGCATTCATGCACAAGAAACAAAGCTCCACATCTAGAAATAGTTCCCAAAATAATTGAAGTTTCCTCAAAACCCAACCTATCAAACAACAAAAGTTACAAACATATTTGTATGGCATCCGGATAGGAAAAACACAGAAGCCTTCAGAAATTTCAAAATTCATTCATGGAAGTAAATAAAGGTTTTCCATAGTTTGATTAGCTTCCTCAAGCTTGTGAAAATGCAAAGAATGATTAGGTTTTTAAGTTTTTGTGGTTTAACTCAACCAAGAATTAACAAACTCAACCTCCAAGTCAAATTGGTCATGTGTCGCAAAATCATTAACCCTATTTCCACCATGGTTACCCTCGAAAAAATTGCCATCGATAATTACGATAAGGGTGGAGCCAACATAAAAGGGGAAAATGAATATTCAAAGGAAAATAGTTAAGGTTTGAAAAACTTATTTTATCTATGTCCCATGTAATGATCAAGAAGGGGCCGAATCATTTAAATAATAATCACGGTTGAAAATTTAGACTATAGCCTTTTCTAAGCTATATCATATGATGACAATGATCATGGAGGTTGACTAAGTAATATTTAATGATTATTATATCTACAAAATATTCGAAGGAAACCTCATGATTATATAATCAAAACACATGCCAATTTTCAAAAAGGCCAAGTGATGATACTATATTCCATGTCAAAGTCAATTAGGGGCTAATGATGCCAAAGATCCATTACCCTAGACTTTACAAAAATACCTTCATCTTGCTAAAGATCTCATGCCAGGGAGGATATGAAATTAAAAGGAAGATATTATTTTTACACATGTGCACAGGTGGTCCCCACAGTGGGTGAATTATTGAGGGAATTATTTTGCTAAGTGTTGAAAGTAAAGGCATTATTTTACTTATAGAGGAGTGTATTTTTTCATACCATCATAAGAAGACAGAAAAACAAGAAGATAAAATTTCCATTGTAAGTTGGTCAATATGCAAGTGTCACATCAGAAAATTAAATATGATTATTTAATCATCACCTACAAGACAAAGTAAATAGTTGCATGCACATAGGAGAAGACTTGCACATCAAGCAAGGGCTATTATTAGCCAAAATATTCACCCAAATTTGTTTATTGTAAAAGAATTGACGTTGTCAACTACACTTTGACTAAAGTGTATTTTTTAATTAAAGGTTATTTTTACCTCATTGTAAACAACATTTTTATTTTATTCCTTTATTTATTCATGATAAATGATTAAATTAGCATACATGGACGAGTTCAAACTGAATCCTATTTTAAGGAGGGGTGGGTGAATATTTTTTTTTCTATATATTGTGTGCATTGGCAAAGCACAAAAGAAGAAATTTTTGGACACAAGAGTGTTGAAGCATATTTTTCTAGTTTTTCCATTGCATGAGAACTAGTTATTGCCTTTCCTATTATTTGTACTAGTGTGTATCTTTCCATTAATTCTTGTGAATTTTATTCCCTCATTAATTATCTTACCTTGCTCCAATTTTGGTTCTTTCTATACATTCTTAGTGTGCATGTTAGCTATTGTGTTGTTGCAATTTATTCCCTCAACACACAAGTGTTTTCCTTAGGATCAAACTGAAACCCATTGGTTCGTGCTTCCGTAATTTGTTTCTCAATATATTGTTCATGTACTCAATCAAAATATTCAATCAATTTTGTCTATCACGCCTTTTCAATTTCAGTTACAACAATATAATTACCCTAAAAAACCCCAAACAATTAGTTTAGGATACATCAATAAGGAACCAACCTTGATACCAGAGGCTCACCTTAACAATAGGTATACCCATAGACCCGAGGGGTTTCCATTGTATCTATGGAAGTGAGAGATAAAGAAAGCTTAGAACCCCTAATGTCATCTCTCAACAAGGGTGCAATTCTGAGAGATAAAATGACCTCCCTCACTAACTTACTCACATTATTCCATGATTTTTATTTCTGTGAGCCTTTTCTAGAGAGTTGTCATCTAGCTTGGCTTTAAATGCCATTCATTTGTTGTCATAAATTGCATTCCCATTGTTGAAGAAAACTACATTTTATTTTAAGAAGTAGACGTGTTGCTCACTTGGTAACTAGTCATATATGGAAATTTCCAGATCATAAATTTTGTATAAGTCTATCATAATTAGATGGTATGAAGGAATATGATTTTATAGATTCCTCAATCTTTTTTTCCTTTTCATTTCTTTTTCTATCCTATCCTTCTCCCATTGTAGCTTTTCATGTTTTGTTTTTTCCTCCTTTTCATGTTTTTTATCTCGTCTTGTTCCCTCCTTTGCCTTTTATGTTGGAATTAGATTTTGATTTCTTCCTTTTTTTCTTGTGAAATGATTCTATTTTCCTTCCTCTCCTTAAGTTCCTCCTTCCTTCTTTATTTCAACTCCTCTAATTCCTTCCTTCATGATTCTTTCTCGTTAATAATTTTCAAGTAGTTGGTCGATGTGAGAATTTTTGATTTCCTGCTCAACCTTATAGTCCCTCTATTTACACATTTTGATTTCTCATTAATCCTTTAAATTGGAAACTTAAGAAAGTTTTGAAGTGAACCACCAACTTGGTTTCGTGTTTCTACATTGCATGTTTTTTTGTTGTGTCTTGTACAAATGTTTGTGAACACCCCAAATATACCACATCTAGCTAACTATCATCTTCATTTCCCCATGCGTTATAATTTTCATAGTAGTGGACTATTTCACTCTGCATTGTAGGAGGAGAGTATGACATGGAAAGAGAAAAATTGCCATTCGAAAGGTCTATTTGAATCCCCAAGTTTGTAGCATCTTCTTTCAACCATTCAGGTTGACTAAGTAGTGTTTGCATACTCATCTCATATTCGGTTTTGAATTTTTATTTTGTCTGAATCACATGAGTTGGTGTGTTTTCTTCAACTTCAACATGAATTATAACTTGACAAACTTTCCCAATCTAACTCAAACATATTATCATGTTTTGTTGATTTAAATTTGTCGCCTCTACCTCCAATTTTTGAAGTATATCAACTTGTTATTGGCCATCTGCATCTTTTTTTCGAGATTCTAAGAGCATTCTGTTGCATTTCTTGCCCATTATCTCTAATAAATTGTTTAATTTCATATTTTTTTATAACTAGACATATCCATCATTCTCTCCACAATTGTTTCTTCCTCTGTTAGCTCAATATTGAATTCATTACTAGGTCACATATCATTGACCAATGCATCTCTCTTCAGAGGCCATAATTCATTCCCCATAAAACCAAATTTTATATTTGATGGATTTAATGCTCTTTGAAAAGCCTTATTGCTAAGCGATTCCAATTTAGATCTTCTCACATATACTTTGTGATGTTTGACAATCAATTTGGATCTTTCATCCCTGAAGTAGGTTTTAAATGGATAAAACACACTAACATATAAATGTTTTAGCTGGTGGCTAGTGTGCACTGAAAAAGTGATTAGATCAATGCCCAATGTTCTTACCTCTTGGATTTTACTGTATGCCACGTGGCTTCCATGCCTATGAAAAATGAGATAATGTCTATTTGATGGTGAAACACCACCTAGAACTAATCTAGAAAAGTGGTGCAGCCAATTCAGAAATAATCCATTTGTCATTTATGCATATGGTTGGGTGGTCATACATGTACTAGGATTGCAATTGGAAATGTAGTTAGCTAATTATAATTTTGATTTAAAAATATGTAATCATGTTATATTATTCCCTTCTACATTAACACAACAAAGTATTGCGATCACTCTCTATTATTTGGTAGTATATGGGGTACACTTCTATTATCCTTCTTTATAATCACCCTCATCCCATAATTCCTACTAGCTTGTACACAAGTTTCATCATAGTTCCATATCCTTTGTGGTCCATATTGTTCATTTTTATAAATTTGATTCAATTTTTTATAAAAAGAAACAACTATGTCAGGCCTAAGGATAAATACGAGGTCATGGTGAAGGCCTTCTATATTCCTCAGAGACAAATCTTTGTTCCTCTTTCTAAAACCTACCCACTAAGATCTACCAGGAATACCATCAGTAAATGGAGTATTCCTTGCCTCACATATGTGTGTCACGTGATATTTTAATGATTTTAAATTTGTATACTATGACCCATATCAGCCACATGTTTACAATATTGCATAATTTTATATTCTTCTTAAGATGTTAAAATGGTTGGGGTTCCATTACGTTTCATAGTTGTGATACCATTCGGCTAGTTAGATAATGAACCTACTGAGAGACACTCCTTTTTTATGTAGAACCTATAATTGAATACTCATTATCTTCAAATTTTCTTGTGCTCCACTTAGTTCTAAAAACAATATATTTTGGTGTGCACTTCCCGCTAACATTAATAGTTGCCTCTAGCCGTGGTGACGGTTTTAACTCTATTTCGTGATTTGGACTAGTATAAAATTATTGTTTTGATTAGATTCAGCTAACTATTCCTATGATTCAAACATATGTGTGTGCCTCACCATTGTTTGAGGTGTGCGACAACATGTGCTTCATCATATAAATATTTTCTTGATGAAGGTACCTTCAAATTTAGATGTTGACGAAGAGCTAGACATGTTTGTGGTTTTTGACACTTCTTTCCACCCGACCTCCTTCTCTTGGTGATGTTGGTTATGGGTTTTATTTTTGGTCCTAAAGTCACTCTATTTTACCCCATGATAGTTAATTTCCCCCAAAACTCATCATTTTTCTACTTACTCAACTTCTACGCTAATGGTAGCCGAAGTTGTATTTTTTCCCTATTATTATGAATCTCTGAGGCTTTTCTTCCTTCCCAATATCTTTAATATTTGTTAATGGTAGTTATTATTTGCATAAATTTTAGGTGTCTGATCGTTGTTCATAGTTAGAGCTCTTGTTCTCACTGTGTTTCACACAGAATGTTTCCATTCTTAGAATAGAGTTGCTTCTATCTTTTCATTCTCTTGAGAAATAGATAAGGGTTAGGGTTAGGAGGAATACCTGTTGAGTGTTGGGAGGGTGTGCGCGTACCGTAGACAGAGATCAGATCGATTGCGAAGAACTCCTTTTTGTCTGGGAAGGACTACCTGTGAATAAGAATGCAAGACTACCAAATTATAGTAAGACAAGAAATGAGGGAACTGCCTTGGGCCCAGGAAATATTAGACTTCCTTTCAAAGGTGGTCAGTTCCCCTTTCAATACAAATTAACACAAATGATAACAAAGAATTTATTGTGAAATTACGATTTAGTTACCTCGTTAAAAAGGTAATAGAGGAAAGGCTGGTTTTGGTTTGAGTCACAGTGACCAATGCCGGTCACTGTATAACCGACTGCGGTTATAACACCAGTACCAGTTGCTGATAACCGATATCGGTAGGGGTAGTGATTTAGGGGATTTAAATGAAGGTTGGCTATAAGGCGGTTATCGTGTTTATAAGGTTGGTAAATGATCAGGGGTAGGCAATAGGGTGATGGAGAAGACTCAGAGAGTGTGGGAGCTATTCTTGGGGCAATGCAAGGGTAGAGGAATGAAAGTTAGATGTACAGGTGCTATCAGGTAGTAGATCTACGAGTGATTTTATAATTACTATGAATCAGAAGTTCAAGAAATGGTATTTAAAAACGTACAAGACACTACTTACTAGTTCCTGATGAAGGTACATCAGGTCCAAGGACTATGATGACGAAGACAAGGCTCAGGTGGGATGATCTGAAAATCAAAAGTGAGCTTATCTTCTCTCCCAATGCTTGGATGAGTGTCGTTGTGCTCTGGTTACTCAGTTGTAGTCTTGGGATCGATGTCCTTCTCTGTAAACTCTTCTCTTTTCTTCACTTGTCTCTGTCTTGCCAAGTGAATTCCGGATCTTTCAAATGAATTTCGATCCTTTGTTTTTGGTTGGGGAAGGTCATTTACAGGGAACCGATGGCGGTTACATAACTGACGGCGGTTCGATAGTAACCGATGTCGATTAAGTCAAAGTGGGCTATTTTTAGTAAAATAGCCAACTTTCCCTCCTTTTCTCCCAAGGGATTAGTTGTGGGCTTGGTCAAGTCATTATTAGGTTGGTTTTGGTGCGGGTGAGGATTAATTAGTCATGGGTGTGGATGTAGACCAAGTTATAGGTCTTAATTAGGCTAGTTTAGGGTTAGGGCTAGGTCACGATGAGGTGGAAAAATGATGTGGCAGGTTTGGAGATGTGGATTTATTAATTATAAGGTAATTAATAAATAAGTGTGCAAGGTTTAGGTAGTGAGGTTAGGTTGTGAAACGAGATGCCGGGCACAGGGTGTCGTAAGACACAAATTTGGTGTCTACATTAGCCCCTTGTTGTCATGTAGCTTGTCTTGTAAAGCTGCACTGACAATTAATAAGAAGTGGTTAAGGGTATAGGTAATCCCCCTCAAATCTATCACAGATTGAGGTGACATGAAATCAGGGATAGGGTTGATAAAAGGTGAATGGTGTTGAGATGATGGTAATATGGTGGGGTAAGTTCAAGGAAGCATACACACGTTGAAATGTAGTAGTGTGACCAGGGTACATGATTTGAAGAGCAAACAAGCAATTCATAGGCAAAGCTCGATATTTTATCCAAACAAGGTTGATATAATTTTGGTATCCAAGGCATAAGAAGTAGCTCCAGGGGATATAATGGGTAAGGTACAGGAACGTTTAGGCATGTTCAAAAGTACCAAATGGTTGGTTTGGTTGAGATAAACGTCACAGTCTCGGTCTAGGAAAAGTTGGTCAATTGATCAAGTCAAGTATCCTAATCATGCTAAAAACATGAATAGGTGAGCGCTGATTGAACAAAAAGCTACATGTTGGGTGGATAAAATCGTAATTTATGGGTCTTGGTCGAGGTACTTAATTGGTGCGGCCTTGGGTCGGGCCGATTGAGTGGTGAGGGCCTTGGGTCGGGCCTGATTGGTTGGGTGCGGCCTTGAGTCGGGCCGATTGATTAGTTGTGGCATGATTGGCTTGGTTCGGGCCTGGGTTGGTTGGTTGCAGCTGTTGGTTAGGCCTGATTGGTTGGTTGTGGCCTTGGGTCAGGCCAGATTGGTTGGTTGGTTGCGGGCTTGGGTCGGGCCTGGTTAGTTGGTTACAGCCTTGGGTCGAGCCTGATTGGTTGGTTGCGGCCATTAGTCAGGCCAAATGGTTGGTTGCGGCCTTGGGTCGGGCCTAATTGGTTGGTGGCGGCCTTGGGTCGGTCTTAATTGGTTGGTTATGGCCTTGGGTCAGGACAAATGGTTGGTTGCGGCCTTGGGTCGGGCCGATTGGTTGGTTGCGGCCTTGGGTCGGGCCAATTGAAGTTAAAATAAGGCTAGTCAGCAAAGCCGGGGGTAGGTGATGCGGGAAAAAGTGGAGATTGGTGGATAAGGGCGGGAGTTAGGTTAAGGAAGTAGGTAACCAATATTGGTTATGTGTGACCAATATCGGTTACAAGACCGATACCGGTATTCTAGGGCACGAAATAACCGGTATCGGTTATAGGTCAAAACCTATAAAAAGAAAAAATACGGCATGTCATTGTCACTTTGTAGAATTTGAGCACCCAATTTTGTCTTGTCTTAGGTGTGAAGTGATTGTGTTAAGATCGTGGGCTGAGTTGGCACTAGTGGAGTGGAGAAGTGAGTTATTGGTAGGCCCCAGCGATCAAGAGGCAGAGTTTGATTGGTGGAAGACCCTGCGGAGGAGATTTGGAGCCATGGCATAGCCTGGAGGAGCAGGAGGTGCTAGAGGAGCTGGACTGCTTCCACCTATCCCACCACAACGATGTGTATTCGTACCGGTAGGCTCTGAACCCCTACTTATGTGAAGTTAATGAATTTAAGTAGGATGTGGGTTTTGGGGTAGGAATCCAAAAAATTAATAAAATAATGAAGAAATGAAGGTAAATTGTAAAATGGAGTGGGTAGGTATGTTAGGTAGGCCAAAACGGTAGGGTGGGTAAGTTTTTAGGTCTTTCTTGTGGGTAAATGGGTAGAAATAGGTAAAAAGGGGTTTTGGTGGCTGTTTTGGGTTCGGCTCCGGAATTTGACAGTGACCGATGTCGGTTACTAGGTGACCGGCACCGGTCACAGAATAGTCTGTACAAATTGCCGTGTCTATAGACCGACATCAGTCATATATCGACCGGCGTCGGTATGTACAATGTGATTAGGGGACCGATGGCGGTCGAGGGTGACTGGTACCGATCATCATGGGTAGGAGTTAGGGTTGTGAAATTTTTGGTGTTTGTTTGTTGTAGGCGGTAGGATAGAGTTTTGTTTTTGGGGGTGAAGGGGGAGGAGGTAGAGTTGATAGGAAAGGTGATTAGGGTGGGGGGAATTGGGTTGTTGGGGGCCAGGTCGGGTAGGATAGATTATGTGTTGTGTATGAAGTAGGAGGTGTTAAATTGGCAGGAGTATGGTTATATGGCTAGAGTGGACCGGGGGTGGTTGGTAGGGTGTGAGATAAATAAAGGGGATATCGTAGATGTATAAGGTAAGATAAGTGGGTGTAGATGTGTGTATAGAGTCGAGTTGTGGTTGGGTGGGTAAATGGATATAGATGGTTAAGGTAGTTGTTTTTGTAAAGGGTAGGCCTAATGGAGTCGGTTATTTTTACAGGCATGCCAGCAACTGACGATGCGGGATCGGATGCTACCTCTATTGGGGCGGATGCGGCCACATGTGACTGCAGCGCAGTGGGCCATCATGCAAGAGGTTGGACTCAGTGGAGTCCAAATGTATAGGGCTGTGGATAGGGACCATAGCGTGATGGTTTCCCTCATCGAGAGATGGGATCCAGTAACCAATGTCTTCCAGCTGGGTAAGTGCAGGAAGTTGATGGACAAATATAGGGTCATTCGTGGACATCATATTGCAAATAACAACATAATATCAACTTATAGGGATTATTAACAATACATACACTCAAAATTAGACAAAATTATATCAATATTAATCGTAGAATCCGGAATCTAGTTTCTAAAATACTAATTTTTGTAAAAAATGGGAAAAGATATAGATATATTAAACACTCAAAATTCAATGACTTGGTATTTTTTTTTAAAAACGCCTATAAGATTATATCCATTTGCCCACAATTTGGATGACCAAAAAATTAATATTTTTTTTTTCCTTTGGATGAGAAGTTATATGCCACTATCTATCTTGGGATGGATTTTATTTTGTATTTTTTTGAGTAATAGGGTTTATTTTTTATGATTTTTTCCATGAAAGTGGTATGAAAACATAAAGAAAACAGAGCACTTTCCGTTTGCCCGCCTGCTAACTTCATCAAAAATATTGAAATCAAATAATTTTTTTTTTTAACATGTATATACCCTTTCACTCATGGTTGGGATGGTATAAGTTTTATCACATTCTGATAAGTGAAACAAATTTTTCAATCTTAAACGTAGACATAAACATTCACAGGAAAAAGTGATCTTAAAGACCTACTATTAGTAAAAAAATTATAAAATGATATTTATCCTCTTCTATTCACTTTAAAATCAGTATTTCTACAAAGATAAGAGTCCGAGCCCCTACACAATGGTACCATTTTTATGACATAGTTTTTACTTTTCAGGCATGGTTCAAGTCCGCGGAAGACTAGCAAATTTGATGTTTTGCTGTTTTTAATGATGAAAATTCAGGATTTGATGTTCACTTACCGGAGGGATGATTGTCCGGCAACCAACTTGGTGCACTTACCCAGCTCCCTACTGGAGAGATGACTATCACATTACAAGATGTGTATCGCATCCTGAGACTGTCGATCATAGCTGAGGTAGTGTTCCAGGTGGATGCAGAGATAGCGATGGATAGAATTCTGTAGGTATTCGGGGATGCAGTCTCATTGATTACATATCACAACGTGAGCATTGGCTATAGCGATATGTATCGCGCACACCGATAGGAGACACAGCTTTCCGTGTTGATGATGATTGGTATCACCTGCTTCACCCTCCCAGAATCGGAGGGAGGCCGCTTCCCACAGGTTTTGATGGGAGTATTGCATGAGATGGTGGAGGAGCATACCTATTATGCCTGGGCACCAGTATATCTGGTGTAATTATACAGAGAGCTCTGGGGTTAACACCGTATGAGGTGATTTGGTATATGTTTGACATTTTTGTTACACTACTGGGCCTATGAGCATATCATCTGTATACGACCAGTAGGGTTGCCCCAGTAGCCAAGGCCACAGGTAGTTTAGCCAGATATAGATTTCATAGGTGGTTAGGGGTCGTGGGCCAGCCATGAGCAGTGATCGCAGGATGAGATGTGACATTTTACAGGTGTATGTTAGAGGGCCTGATGGCACTAGATATTATATGGAGGCCGTACAGAGGCCATCAGCCCTGAGGAGGAGCCCGATCACAGCTACGATGGATCCAGTATATCTTCTAGATAGCTAGACGGAGACTCGGGGAGTATGAGCAGATACCCCTAGAGAGGGTACGATGTCAGTTGAGTTTATGACAGGATAAGCCACCTCCCTTCTCACAGTATTGGAGGGAGGATGTAGAGGCACCATTTCCTGCACCGTAGCTATTTGACCCAGTCTAGGTAGCAGAGATACCAGCTGATGATACAGTGGATGATGCTGGAGTGACAGGTGCATTTTTGGTGTGGTGGGCAGGGCAGAGGGCAGCCATGAGAGCAAAGCCCGCATAGCTAGATTTGGTGGCTGTCACAGCAGAGAGGGACCGTCTCTTGGGCCAGGTGTAGCTATTACAGGGGCAGCTTGCTGCTGCATATGCACAGATTGGGGTGCTACAGGGGTAGTTAGCCCAGGCATACAGTACATGCACAAGCACAGCCGTAGGCACCGGCACAGCCACAGGCACAGGCACCACCTCAGGCACAGGCGCAGGCACAGGCACCGCCACAGGCACAGGGTGTACTAGTGCAGGTACAGGGGCCACTTCTATTAGGAGCCGGGGGACCAGCCCCACTAGCCATGGTGGCACAAGCTCGCTATATGGAGGTGAGAGTGGAGGCCCGGTATTATCAGGATGTGCTAGATGGTACCGGGGCCAACTATTAGCCATATGCAGCGCACAGAGACGAGACGTCCTGGAGTCACAAGATCACAAGGGGCTGCAGCCACAGCCGGAGGCTCTGTGACAGGGTAGGAGGCAAGAGCTGACACAGGGGCTAGCGGGGGGACAGGTAGAGGGTGGTGGAGAGAGCTAAGACATCCTAGGAGCAGATATGGGTTGTTGTTATTGGATATACACACCGGTCTGTGAACCGAGTATATATATAAAGGCCTGCATGCCCACATAGGATTTATTTATTCATTTTTGTTGTATATACCGGCCTGCCAGCCGAGTACATTTTGTATAGTTGATACCGGCCTACGAACTGAGTATATTTTTGACATGAGAGACCGGCCTGTGAGCCGAGTCAAGATTTTGATAGAGACAGCGGCCTGCATGCTGGCTTTGTATTTTTAGATCACAAGAGGCCCCATACAGGGCAGTTTGTATATTTTGACATTGAGTTTATGATGATATATATAGATGAGTTTGATCCACATGGTGTATAAATATTTTTTGATTTGATGCATATATTAGAATGTCTCATGTGTTTTGTCAATGGTATTGAAATTTAATGTATATAGATGATGTTGATGAAATTTTGATGATATGTATATGTGTTGATGGTATTCTGATGATAAATATTGATAACGATGTCGTTATGTAGGGAAAAGAGGTGGGCGCCACCAAAAATTTGCAAAAAAAAAAAAGAAAAGGCCTAGGTTTAAGCAAAAGGAGACATGTGACCGATATCGGTTAGCTAACCGATGTCGGTAGCTATATGACCGATACCAGTTAGGTAACCGATATCGGTTATGCCAAAACGAGTTTTTCTAAAAATAGAAAAGCTTGGGAGGCAACTTAAGTTCTTATTTTTAGAGTCATGCAACAAGTTAAATACGAGAATGCGACGTTGTTGATGACTTATACAGGTAATTGCATGGGAGAATTGAGTGATAAGGAGGAAAGAGACAGGTAAAGTGATTGTGGGCTGAGATTAAGAAGGCAGAAAGGACAAGTTATATTGAAGAGGGTGGTGAACATGGCTGAACAAGGAGAAGCATCCAGCGGGCAGAGACGAGAGGGAAGACAGGTTCCACCTCAAGCTGCTGCATCCCAAGAGGTAGAATTTTTGGTTGGAATTCAATTCTTAGCATTAGATTTTGCATGGAATAGGATGAGAGAAGGTAAGTGGGTAGAGATGAAAAGGAAAAGGTGATAGGCAAGGGTTTGGGATGGGGTGAGTGTTATAGGGTAGGTAAGCAGGGGTTTCGGGTATGTTTGTAGGTACAGAGAGGGGTAAATGAGCAAATAATTATTATAGATGGTGTTTGTAAGTAGGGTGTATAGAATTGACAGTGACTGATATCAGTTATAGATAACCGGTATCGGTTATAATAACTGGTATCAGTTATCTATAACCGGTATCGGTTACTGTGTAAAAATTCCAGAATGTGATAAAAAACACCTGGGGATTTTATTTATTGATTTGTTGTTTGTTGATTTGATGTATGCAGGCAGAGGCAGGGTTGAGGATGAATGATAGGGTGTTAGCTTTGTTGTCACGGGTCCGAGCGGATGTAACACTAGCTGAGTGGGAATTGATAAACCGTGTGGGGTTAAGTGGAATCCGCTATTATTCACGAATCGCACATAATCATGCTATGTTGCAGGTATTGATTGAGAGATGGAATCCAGAAAAGAATACCTTCTATCTGCCAACAGGGGAGATGACAGTGACGTTGGAAGATGTGTTCCGAATTTTGAGACTCCCAATTACAGGAAGACCAGTGTATCAGGCAGGGCCTAGCGTGGCGCGGGGAGCGATAACAGCAGTATTTGGTCCAGCTGCATGAGATTTGACACAGCGAGGTTTGACATTCACTTATGGTATAATGTTTGCCGCACACCCTGAGGCAACAAGGTTGGCAGTGGTATTAATGATAGCGGTGGGGTATTATGCATTACCGAGGGTGGATGGGGGAAGATTTCCAAAATCATTGATGTGTATTATTTGGGAAATGATAGAAAGGAGCGTGACTTTCGCATGGGCACCCGCATATCTGGCGGAGCTATACAGGGGTTTATGGGCCTGCAGGCGAAATCACAGGACTACACTGGATTGTGCATACTTATTACATTGTTGGGCCTATGAGCACATTGTGTGTGTGCAACCAATAGGCCGACCAATCCAAGGAGGAGAGACAGGAGTGCAGAGGTTAGGATTCAAATGATGGGTCCAGACAGAGCAAGAGGTGAGATCTCGAGGGCATGACAGATGACGTCGAGTATTATAGGCAGATGTGGGAGATGGTGATGATTGTGGATATCCGTTGGAGGCCTTACGGGAACTATATGGTGACAGAGAACATAGCTGAGGATTTGAGGGGCATAGAGCGATTGAGGTGGATCGCGGGGCATAGGCCAGGTGAGTACGAGAGGATTCCTCTAGATCGCGTGCGGCGATAATTTGGATTTGTTCAGGATATACTTATGGCTTGTAGACCATACATGAGGATTGACGCCGAGGCATCATTCTCACCTCCCCGGCCAACACCTCTAGAAGGGCCAAAAGAGATAGCAGCCAATCGTAGGGTAATGGATGCGAGGAGCGACAGAGGCTTATAGATTATGGTGGGTAGCAGAGCTACGAGGTTCATGTGAGAGGGCCGATCATCCTGACATAGCTGTGATTACAGCGGAGAGAGATCACCTGCAAGGTTTAGTTCACCAGCTTCAAATGCGTAGGTGAATGAGACAACAGGATTGTTAGCGGTTGTGCAGTCACGAGTGGAGAGACTAGAGGTGAGACTCCTCCACGCGAGAGGGCGTATTCATATGTTACAGGAGAGATTGGCAAATCAATGGGAGGAACCAATAGTAGTGGCACCTTTGAGGATGGAGAGACCAGGTGAGCGGCGTCGACGATCATGATCATCACTTGGTTTGGGACGAGGCGCAAGGGTCTAAGTGAATTTCATAGGGGTAGAAGAATAAATAAGGATGCCGATCTACGCGTCAATGATAGAGAAGATGTATTTATTTAACATCTAAATAAAACTGAATATGTATGTTGATTTGAGTTATGATAATAATAAGAATGTTTGTGTTTTGAATGTTTTGAATTGATAAAGAACCAAGGTGAGTGTTATCAAATAGAAATACCCAAAAATATTTATATTTACAACACATGATAGGTTATGGTAGGGGATGGTCGAGCTAACCTTCGGAGACCCCATGTCTCCTAAGTGCTGCCTACATAGCCCATTGCACAAAGCAAGGAGGGGCCTCAGACCGATGTAGTTCTCCCTTAGGACCAGGGAGAGGTGAATTCAGGCAATTTGGTTGTGGTTAGGCAATTTGTTAGTTGGTAAAAATATTGATATTGGTAGGGTAATGTTGTTGGTGTTGGTAAGGTATTGGCGGTATTGGTGTAGGTATAGGTGAAGCGAAGGTTAGCTTACCCAAGTATTAGGGAAACGTGTCTTGATTAAGGTCAACACATAATCCTAGATTCGGGTAAAAGAGGAAAACGTGTCCCATAGTTTGAAAGAGCTGAACAAACCACATATTATCGGAGGATGAACTTGAATCCCTAGGTACCTTGCATAGGTGAGAAGTCGATAGGTGAAAAGAGTTGTATAATCACAATATATCGGATATACGTCACGTCCCTTGAGTTTTGTTGTTTTGAAGAATGGTGAGATGAGGTAGATGGTATAGCTGGGGCGCGATTGAACTTGTTATAAGGTGATTATTCTAACAAAAGAGAACCAAACCTAAATAGACATGTCCATGACTCAAAAGTGCTTTTGAATGCTGCTTTTATTATTTTATTTTTTTGAATATAGACTGATCGATGCGGGAAGTCTATATGGGATATGCATTTTGTTGTTCTTGAGCTCTTCACGAAGCTGATCAATGCGAGAAGCTTCTGATAGAGGCTGAATTTGTATAGCTGTCCTTCAAGGGAGCAGTCTATTTATAGTAGCAGATGTGGCTTTTGTGTATAGCTGTCCTTCGAGGGAGCAGTCTATTTATAATAGCAGATATGGCTTTTCACATAGCTATCCTTCGAGGGAGCAGTCTGTGTATAACTTGGAGGTCTAGATGTCTATTTTCCATGAAGCATCTAGTTTTGTAGGAAGTTTGACTCAAGAATATCCCATAATTGTATAATTGAGAACATGTTATTTTGATACTTTTAAGTCATGGACCAGACTAAAAAGGGGAAGGCATCTTTAAGAGGAGATGATGACCAAACCATGTGAGTGTGATTCTATTTTGAGATGCATGAAACAAGGTGTATGAGGTGGTAAATGAGCTCAAGGGACAAGCGCAAGGTAGATAAGAAGTGATATAACACTAAATTCAACAGTAGAATGGTCGAAGATGCAAGGCATTAAGGGGTTCAGGCTCAGGTTTACCATTGAGCGAAGCTAAACGGTAAGTGCCTGATCCATAAGTGTGAGTGATAATGTAAGGCCCAATCCAATTTGGAGCAAATTTTCCACGTTTGCTCTTTTCTAGTTTGGTTACATGTTGATTCTCTTTGAGGACAAGATCACCAACCTTAAAGGTACGCTCATGAAGTTGCTTATCATAAACATGCTTGATGCACTTTTGATAGATTTGAAGGTGGTCAAGAGCTATAAGACAACGTTCGTCAAGAAGCTCCAATTGGGCTAACTGCTCTTGGTGGAAATCATCATTAGTGAGAATATCCTGGAGAGATATTATTAGGGAGGGTATTTGTATTTAGAGAGGCAAGACAACCTCGGTACCATATACCAAAGAAAATGGTGTGGCATTAGTGGAGGTACGAATGCTGGTATGATAAGCCCAAAGGGCAAAGGGGATGTGATCAGGCCAATTTTTCCCAGAATCGTTAACGACTTTCATGAGAATTTTGGTCAGGGTTTTGTTAGAAGATTCGGCTTGACCATTTGCTTGTGGATAGTAAGGTGATGAGAAGCTAAGTTTGATACCAAAGTTGTCACAAAGGTCTTGTAACAACTTATTTTTGAAAGATTTTCCATTATCTGTTATCAGGTGATGAGGAACACCAAAATGACAGATAATGTGATGGTTGTTGAACTCTACGATTTTTTCTTTTTTGGTTGAAATGAGTGGAATGGCCTCCACCCATTTAGTGTAATATTCGGTTGCTGTGATTATCCAACGGTGACATTGCGAAGAGGGCGGGTGAATCTCACCAATAAGGTCTAAACCCCATTGTGAGAAAGGCCAAAGATCTCGTGCGACCTGTAGAGGATGGCTAGGAGTATGTTGAAGGTTGGCATGTTGTTGACACATAACAAAATGCTTAACATATTCGTAGCAGTCGTTATTAAGAGTAGGCCAATAATAGCCTAGGCGAAGGATCCGTTTAGCCACGGAAAGGCCACTAAAATGTCCACCACAAAATTCCGTCATGGACTTGTTGGATGGTATAGGTGACCTCCGCGCCGGTTAGACATCGAAGGAGGATGCCATCAAAGCCACGTTTATAGAGGAGTCCCCCCATGATGACATAATGAGAAACACTTTTAAGAAAATCACGTTTGCTGTTACTAGTAAGGTCAGGTGGGAGAACAGAGGTTGTAAGGTAGTCGTGAAATTGGTGATACCAGGTATCCTGTGAATTAGCAGATACATTATTTACCATACAAACATCCGGGACTGAGTAAGATGGGGCAAAGAGTTGTTGGACCAAGACAAATATGTCAGAGTCAGTTGGTGAGGTAGGAATTTGTGAGGCCAAGCAAGCCATAGTATCCACAAATTTATTAGTTGAGCGGGGAATGGTTTGGATAGAATAATGAGTAAATAAGGTCAAAAGTGAGTCCACGTAATGTTTGTACTTTTGAAGTTCCTCATTTTTACATTGGTAGATGCCCATAACTTGATTGACTACCAGTTAAGAGTCGCCAAAAATGTTAATAGACTTTACACTGAAGTGTAACGCAACCTGGAGACCCAAAACAAGGGCCTCATATTCCGTTGTATTATTAGTGCAGGGGAAATCGAGTCGGAATGAAAGAGGCATAGGTTCAGCGTCCAGAGGAATGAGAATGCCGGCCCCTCTGCCGCGCTGGCATTTGGATCCATCAAAGAAGAGGGTCATTGGATACGACTCCTCACTGAGTGAAAGAGTGGCGATGAGTTTTTCAGGGAAAGTAAAATTGGTAAATTGTTCCCCAGGTAAAGGGGCTTCTGCGAGTTGGTCTGCGATAGTTTGTCCTTTGACTGATTTCTGGTGTACAAACTCAAGGTCGAGGTCGGCGAGGAGCATAAGCCATCGGGCGATGCGTTGGTTTAGATGAGGTTTGGCGTACATATAATGGATGGGGTCCGCGTTGGTGATGACAAAAGTTTTGTGATTCAGGAGGTAATGTCGGAGTTTGGTGGCCATGAATGATAGGGCTAGGCACAACTTTTCTACATGTGTATACCTAGTCTCGTAATCCACAAGAGTACGAATTATGTAATAAACGGCTTGTTCTCGATGCTCGGAGTCATGATGTGTGAGCATGGCTCCTACAACATGGTTGGTGGAGGAAAGGTAAAGGTAGAAATGGCGATCGTCCTGAGGTGGGATAAGCACGGGTGGCTGCAAAGAGATAGGCTTTAAGAGCCTCAAAGGCTTGGTGGCACTCTTCGCTCCATTGAAAGACAATGTCCTTTTTAAGGAGATGATGAAAAGGTTGACATCGATCCGAGAGTTGTGAAATGAAACGCTGGATAGATTGGAGTTTGCCCTGCAAACTACGCAATTGTTTGAGGTTAGTGGGTGGGGGCATTTCTAGGATAGCTTTGACTTTAGCTGGATCGACCTCGATGCCACGCAAAGAGACAATAAAACCAAGGAGTTTTCCCGAAAGGACACCAAAGACACATTTATTTGGTTGAAGAAGAACACAGTATTGTAACAGGTGATCGAAAATAATGGTTAAAACATCGAGATGTTCACTGCGATGTTTAGATTTGCCAAGAAGATCATCGACATAATCCTCAAGGATAGTGTGCATAATGTCATGAAAAATGTAAGTCATAGCCCGCTGATAGGTCGCACCAGCATTCTTAAGGCCAAACGGCATGACACGATAGCAGAAGGTTCCCCAAGGAGTTATGAAGGCGGTTTTATGTTGATCGGCCGGGGCTACCAAAATTTGATTGTATCCCGAGAAGCCATCCATGAGAGAAAGCATCTCATGGCCCGCAGTGAGATCAACAAGTTGATCAATACTTGGTAGGGGGAAGTCATCCTTTGGGAAAGCGAGGTTAAGGTCTCAAAAATCTGTACATATCCGAAGTCCCCCCGTTGCTTTAGTGACACATACGATGTTAGAAATCCATTGAGGGTAGTCAATAGGTAAGATGAAGGAAACAGAAAGGAGTCGTTGAAGCTCTTCTTTAACCAAGAGGGAAATGCGTGGATGCATTTTTCTTAGCTTCTGTTTAACTAGTTTGGAGTCGGGTGTCAAAGTAATGTTATGGACAGCGATGTCAGTTTCAATTCCTGGCATGTCAGCGTAGGACCAAGCGAAAGCTTGGTTGCGGGCAAGGAGGAAGGTAGTGAAGGTAGTTTGTTCTGATGCGTTAAGAGATTGTCTGATCTTCACAATGTGAGGATTGTCCTCTGTGTGGATGTTGATTTCTATAGTCGACTCATTCAACATGGTTTGAGTTTCAGATGGTAAGGCGCGTTGAATATAAGAGTCGTCCGCACCAAGATAAGTGAGGATGGAGTCGTCATCCTGGCACTCAACAACATTAATTGAAGGTGAGTCTTCTTCGATCATGTCTAGATACATAAGGGGAAGAGAAGATGGGTCTTCATTATCACGTTGATAAGTGAGAGGACCAAGGAAGATAGCGTTTACGGAAAAAAAAATTTAGGAGGGATAGATTCCAGGTCTATCGACTCTGTGGGTGACGAGGGCAAAATGGGTGATGATGGTTCGGAAGGGGTGACTTCGTTGTCTTCCTGGATACAATGGATATGTGGTTTCATCGGTGGAAGTGGTTCAGAGAATCCAAGACCATGACGATCTTTTTGTTTGCGTGTAGTCACGGGAATGATCGTATGTCGGCCTTGTTCATAAAGACCGAAACCGAAGCCCTTCCAAGCACAGCACGTTAGAAAGGTGAGGGTGAAACGACGATTAGTTAGATATTGAAAATCAGATTGGAAGGGAACCACACCAAAGGGAGGTTCAGGGGTGACAGAGGATGTGTCGACACCCCCATACGTTAGGTTGGTGCGGCAATTAGGTGGTCCGTAGGAGATTACTTCCCCCACACGACGGTCGTAAGTAGGATGCGCATGTAACTGTCCGTACTCCTGTGGGGTATGGAAAGTGATAACATTATACAGGCAATACTCCCCCAGCGTAAGGCGTTGAAAAACATCTACCAAGAGATCTAAGGTTGGGATGTTGTCCGCGGGGAAGGAAGCGGTATTTACGGCAGTGGTTTCATTGGCTGAAGATGTGGGTGTGGTGGAGGTGGATGGTTGAGGTGTGGTCGAAGTAGATGGTTGGGTTGGATGAATGGGTTCCTTGACTGGTACAAGCACATCATTAGGGCGATATAACATATTGCAGGTTTTGAAGGGGGGGGAGCGTCAACTTTTACGGTGTATGACTTCCCCTCATACTCGAATTTTATGCATCTATGTAAGGTGGAGGGAACGCATCCCATAGCCCGGATCCAAGGGTGGCCTAACAACATGTTGTATTGGAATTATCCCTCAAGGACATAGAAGAGTTCAGGTAAGGTACGTGGCCCTACATGAATGTTAAGGATCACGGTGCCTAAAGTAGAAGTAATAGCATCATTGAATGAACGCAACATGGTGGGGTTGGCACACATGCATCTAGAAGGGATATTCATTTGTTGGAAGGCTTTGAGTAAGAGATGATGTTTAGGCTAGCGCCCCCATCAATCATAACATAATGTACTCGGATGTCCCGGACGTAAGCCGAGATGAAAAGAGCGGGGTCAGGATCTTCTGCACCAAAGTCGACAATTTCATCTTCGGAGAAACTGACAGCAGCGGCTTACTGTACAGGGACAGAAGTGGTGGATTGTTTGGTGAGAGAAGCAACGTGGTTGGGTGTTAAGATGGAGGCAACGGGTAAGGTTTCATTAGGTAGGACCTCTATCCCTTGGTGATGTCAGTTCGAGAGGTTTCTCTTCTACGGATGACAGAAACAGTGGTGAGCCTTCTTCTTTTACAGCAAGAGTGATGGAAGGAGATGTTTGGGAAATAGATAAGTTAGATAACATCCGCTCACAATCTTGCAGGGATGTGGTGTAAGAAGACTCATTCGTGAGAAGAGAACTCTGGGTGGTTAATTCCTTTATGGGTAAAGGAATGGCAAGGTTATCATCTTGTCTTGATGGTGGTGAAGCGGGGTACAGATCCCTACGTTAGTGACGAGGCTTGATTCAGAATTTCCTCGATAGAAGCTTTTGGTTGGGAGTCGAAAACTGCATGGATTTCATGAACACTCTCCTCGGCTAAGATATCTTGGTTTATGTTATTGTTAGATGAGTGGTTTGGGAATGGTTTGTTGAAGATTTTCAAATTTCGGTTAGCAGGGGCATTAGGATTATCGAGGGTTATATCCCCTGCATCAACCATTTCCTGCACTATGTTTTTAAACATCTTGCAGTTTTCGTGACTGTGTCCCTTCACGCGATGGAAGTTACAGAAGTCATTTTCTTTGTACCAAGAAGGTATAGCACGGGTGGAATCAAACCCGGAATGAGGTTTAACAAGAGGCAAGGTGATAGCTCCTGCCTTTGAGCAATTTTTCCAAGATCACACCATAAGTTTCTCCCAAGGGAGTGTAATTGATGGGCTCGGCTTTATACTTATAGGTGGTTTTTCGGCGGGGGTACTAGATAGTGCTTGGGATTTGACCATCACCAGCGTGTACAGCTCCTTTTGATTTCGAAGCAAGCGATGCGTGAGAATTGGTGGTGTTGGGTTTGGTGGTGGAGTCTTGGGTTCGAAAATTCATGGGTTTTTGTTGCGCAACCTCAATTTCTCCTCCTCTAAGGCTCGAATTTCTAGTTTTGAGCCATAGTAAAGGCCTCATCAAAGGTGCGGAAAGTTTGAATTTAGAGGGTGGGAGAAATGTGCTTAGCATAGCCCACGTAAAGAGTTTGATGAGTTCGACCTGAGGTAAGGCATAAGTAAGTTGGTTGATGAGGCCCCGCCATCGTCCAATGAAATCTGCAATAGATTCGTCTTCAAATTGTCGGATGGCATAGATGTCGGTGATTCCTTGGATACTTTCTTGACAATATTGATGGAGAAATGATCCAAGAAAGATTGGGCTAATTGGTTAAAGGAGAAGATTGATTGTTGGGTTAAAGCACTGTACCACTCCAAGGCAGGTCCTGATAAGGACATGGGGAAGGTATAGAGTAGTAAGGCATCGTCGTGGCAATCATGGTAGCAGGCATGTCTAAACGATTTCAAGTGTTGTTGAGGGTCCTCCTTACTATTAAAGCGAGTGAATTTCGGTAATTCCCATTGAGGAGGATATGAATGAAGGGGGACAGAAGGATGAATAGGCTCCCGACAAAATTTCTTATATGTCAGGGTGTTACGGCTTCCTGAAACAGAAGCCTCGAGATTTGCATCTTGTCCATCATCTGTTTGATTAGATCATTGGTTGGGTTAGATGATGGTGCCGTTGTTGTAAACGGAGGAGGATCCAAAAGCCGCTACTAGACAAAGGTGGGGTTAAATATTGATAAGGTATTGATGACGAATGTGTTGAGGACGACCGAATAAGGGTGTTCTATATAAGATGTTGAGGTCACTGGATAAGTTTGTGGAAATGAAAAGGTGGGCGGAGCTTGAGAAGGAAAGCTCGTGTGGATAGGTGGCAGAGAGTAAGTTATGAAAGGGGCGAGAGAGTGGAGGGGCAGTGGATGGTAGTGATATGTGGGGACATCCTAGATTAACCAAAGGAAAGCCAATCGGTGCAGTATGAACCCCTGAAGCCTCTAAGTTGGGAGATGAGGCTAAGGATGAAGATGGTAAGGTGGAGTTATTAGGTGGGGAAGGAGCTAAGTGAGAAGGCTATACTAATGGGCATACCAACGAGAAGCTGACCGTCATGGTGTACGGTCAGGGGTATGAGACAAATAATACTTTACAGCGCTAGGATTAGCATCCAAAAATTTGGCAAAGTCCTTATCTTCTACAGGGATCTTGGGAACCTATTGCTGGTATCCGTAGGATTCCCCATAGGATGTTGAAGGGAGTGACTCAAGCAAAGGCATGGAACATGCATGTGAAACCATGGTTGTTGCTTGTTTCCGGGTGATAAGAAACCATGGAAAAGAGGACACAGCAGGGATTCAATCAATCAGGAATGAGAAACAGCAACAAAATGTTGGAATTGATAGGTTGCTGGTGTGTCAAGAACTGTTAAACTTAGTAAGCTCCGATATCGGTCTGATAACCAATGTTGATCAGGAAATGTAACCGGCGTTGGTCAGTTAACCGATGTCGGTAGTAATGGGACCGGTGTCGGTCACTGTGAAAGAAAAGAGAATGATGTAAGAAGCTACAAGATTTGGGGTATAACAATGCTTTAATATACCTGACCAAACTGTCTCTGAAGTGATCACTGAAACAGTGTATGACAAAGAAACAAAACTAAAAACAAGCAAGATGCACAAGCAAATCAAAAGACTAACCCTAGGATTAGTTTTAATTACACTTCTTGGGCTTATGCCTTATACCCCAGATGATGTCAATCCTAAACAAGAGACCTAAGGGAGATGTCAAGTTTGTTTTGGCTCATAAGGTTACCTCAATCGAGTGGAGGGAATACCGTGGGAAGGGGGGATGTTTGAGCCGTTGTGTTGATTATGATGTGCCCTTTGGTATGTGTTGTGCAGTGACAGACTAAGATTAATTTCTTGTCAATACCGTGGATATCACCCCCATTTGGTTGTATGACCTGTTACTTAATCTACGTTCACTAAAACTAAAAACATGCAAGCAAGAATGTGATGCACATGTTTTAAAACCCAAATCGAAAATGATATTCGATGAAGCAAAGAAGATGACTTTCACTAATTCAAAGATAATGATCCAAGAAAGACAAATTCTTTTACCAAAATGACAAAATATCTTGTGAATATTTAGAAGAAAAGAAACAGCAAGTATGCTCCCTATATGAAAGCAAGCAAGAAAGAAAGAAACCCGAGAAAGCGTCCCACCTGGAGTGCCAAAATGTTTCGCACAGAATGTTTCCATTCTTGGAATAGAGTTGCTTCTATCCTTTCATTCTCTTGAGAAACAGATAAAGGTTAGGGTTAGGAGGAATACCTGTTGGGTGTTGGGAGGGTGTGCGCATACCGTAGAGAGAGATCAGATTGATTGCGAAGAACTCCTTTTTGTCTGGGAAGTACTACCTGTGAATAAGAATGCAAGACCACCAGGGGAACTGCCTTGGGCCCACGAAATATTAGACCTCCTTTCGAAGGTGGTCAGTTCCCCTTTTAATACGAATTAACACAAATGATAACAAAGAATTTATTGCGAAATTACGATTTAGTTACCTCGTTAAAAAGCAATAGAGGAAAGGTTGGTTTTGTTTGAGTCACAGTGACCGATGCCGGTCACTGCATAACCGACTACGGTTATAACACAGGTACCGGTGGCTAATAACCGATATCGGTAGGGGCAGTGATTTAGGGGCTTTCAATGAAGGTTGGTTGTAAGGCGGTTATGGTGTTTATAATGGTTGATAAATGATCAGGGGTAGGTTCAATAGGGTGATAGAGAAGACTCGAGAGTGGTGTGGGAGCTGTTCTTAGGGGAAATGCTAGGGGTAGAGGAATGAAGGTTAGATGCAGGGTGCTATCGAGGGATCAGTAGATCTAGGAGTGAGCTTATAATTACTTTGAATTAGAAGTTCCAGAAATGGTATTTAAGAACGTACAAGACACTACTTACTAGGTTCCTGATGAAGATACAGGTCCAAGGATTGCGATGACGAAGGAAAGGCTCAGGTGGGATGATCTGGAAAATCAAAAGTGAGCTATCTCAATCTCTCCCAATGCTTGGATGAGTGTCGCTGAGAGTGATGGTTACTCAGTTGCAGTCTTGGGCTCGATGTCCTTCTCTGCAAAAACTTCTCTTTTCTTCACTTGTCTCTGTCTTGCCAAGTGAATTCTGGATCTTTCAAATGAATTCTGATCCCTTGTTTTTGGTTGGGGAAGGTCATTTACAGGGAACCGATGGCGGTTACGTAACCGACAGCGATCGAGTAGGAACCGATGTCGGTTAAGTCAAAGTGGGCTATTTTTAGTAAAATAGCCAACTTTCCCTCCTTTTCTCCCGAGGGATTAGTTGTGGGCTTGGTCAAGTCATTATTAGGTCTGGTTTTGGTGCGGGTGAGGAGTAATTAGTCATGGGTGTGGATGTAGACCAAGTTATAGGTCTTAATTAGGTTAGTTTAGGGTTAGGGCTAGGTCATGATGAGGTGACGAAATGAGGTGGCAGGTTTGGAGATGTGGATTTGTTAATTATAAGGTAATTAATAAATAATTGTGTAAGGTTTAGGTTTAGGTTGCGAAATGAGATGCGGGGCACAAGGTGTCGTAAGACACAAATTTGGTGTCTACAACTATACATTTCTAGGTATCTTCTCTTTAACTTGTATTCTTTCTACATTTACATTGAGTAGTTGAGTCTCCCATTAATAGTTCTTAAAAAACAAATGCAAAGTGATGAAGCTTTAGTTTCCTATTTAGAGATTCAGAAGCTCCAAAGGGCAAAGTCCTGCATAAGAAATAATTTTAATTATTGTTTGACCACCAAAAAATTAGAAGGCATAATATAATGGAGAAAAAAAATTCATACAAAAATATAAGGTTTCCCTAGGGAACCATTGCAAGTGGTAGGAAATGTACATAAGGTTTTCATCCACTAAAATCCTATTCCGAGGTCTTGAGAGTAATTCATCTTGACCCAAAAGGAACACAACCTTCCATGGGTAAGCAATAGGGAATAAATGGTATTTTAATCTCATGATGGATTCACACCTAATGGTTTTCCTTTATTAATTATTTGAAGGGACAAAAGGCCCATAAGATTTAACTCTTCACCCTTTTTCTTGTGGTCAAATTTATACGAATATTCAATTTTTTCTCACAACAATTATAACCCACCACTATCCTTCTCCAAAGTTTAAAGTGGTTTATTTTGAGAAGGTTGGGTATTTTTCATGGCCATGCTGGGTAGGGAATGATTTTTTAAAGGGAAAAATAAGGTAACCAGGCACACTAAAAATTCAAATGGACTTATAGCACCCTCCAATGGAGTAACCAATTTCCCTCTTGCAATTTTTTTTGACTCGTGTACAACCAAGATGTCCAAGTAACCTAGAGGCAACATATTTTACCTTGGGAAGAGGATGGGTTGACCATAACTATTTTATCAAGGAAACAAGTTTTGATTGTATTATAAGATAGCCATGACCAAATACATATTGAATCTCATTGAAACATCTATAAGTTAAATATTAACCTTCTTATGCACTAATTGCTATTAAAAAACATAACATGCGAGATGATAAGTGAACTATTTTATTTTGAAATCACATGATTACTTATTCAAGGTGAAAAAGGGTGTAAAAAAGCTTCACATAACAGTCACAAGTCATACTATCAAAGCCCAACCTTTTTGTTTACATGTTTATGACAAAATTACTTTTGAAATTTTATCTCACTATCATACCAATATACAAAATTATGAATAGTCACCCCAGTTAACTAAATATGCTAGTCTATAATATAGGTGAATTGTCAGGTTACAAGTAAAATTACAACATCGTTATATTTAACGCATGTACGTAATGAGATGAGATATTTTGCTTTAATATTATAAGTATTGTTGCTAAAATATAGGACTATTCTTATTCCATCTTGATTACACACCTATAGTAATAAACATTAATTTAGATTTCCAACATTTATTTTACTTCTACTTCCACTACCTGCAACCAGAAAAGTTAATATAAACATGGTTATCGAAAATAAACTCTGGCATGACATTCCCTCTATGAATAACATTTTCGCATATATATTTTTTTCCACTTACAATAATTGAATTTTTTACGATACAATAGATGTAAGAACACAAATGCAGTTTTATTTTTCTTTCAAGCTAGAGCAAGATAGGGAGAGGAGAGAGAGAAAAGCACACCAAATTTCCCATGAGTAATAAAATAAAAACAAGTTTCATCAAGGAGATCTATAGATTTGTAAAATAAAGTTTAAATGTTTTAAAATAGTTTTTCTTCAAAGAAAAATTCCACGAAAATTCTCTCTAGTGCTGCAGGATTATAAAGATGACCAATTTGGGGAAAGTGGCCTAGAAATTGAGGTTGAAATCCATTTTTTGAAGCTCAACCACACCACATGTAAATTTCTACCAATTTCCCTATCTATAGGGAAACCCTTGAAGTTTACTTATAAAAGGATTCAAATGTCCACTACATTTCGAAGCTACTTGTCATAATTATGCTAGTCAGACTTAGTTGTCGAACGTGTCGAGGCCTATAAAAACCCATTACAGAACAATCTTCTGAGGTGAATTTCTAAAATATACTAATTGATTATGATAGTCCTAGAGAAATACTAGAGTCGTGTGGTGACCAAATTTATTTTCTTTGTATCAGGTCCTAAATCGTAGGTCAAAACAAAAATAACTTTTTAATATTTAACAACTGACCAAAGTGGTAAAATAGCTGACTGGGCCTCAAAATGTGTAACGAAACTAGGTAAAAATATTGTCTAAATTCATCATAGAGATTGATATGAAAAATCATGTCACCAGTGAACAAGATCATTCCATAACATACCCACTACGGATTCGAAGTTGCGGTTTGCGCGTCGTTGAACATTCGTGTTTTATTAAGTTTTAGTAAGCAAAACAAATTATTGGATTACAAGGAAGTCAAGTTTAATTCTATAATCAAGTGGATATGGTTATCAAGTTCTATCATCCAAAAGTTAGAGTTGTCACATGATATGTTTGAAGAGTGTAACTTACACTAAAAGGTTCATATCCATTCTACATGATACAAGGTAAATATATCCATTATGTGTGACAATTCATTTTAATATATAGAACTATACTCTTCATTCAATTAATAATTTCACTAGTACTATGAAAGGAAAATCGTAAATATGTAAGTATGTTGGAAATCAATAGAAAAATATGCCTATCATAATAAAATTGAGGTTACGAGAGATGCTCCTGGAAGACCAACACACATTCCAAGGGACCATGTTTCACTGCAACATACTTCCAATAGTCCTCATGCCTTCAGTATGTTTTAACCTTTTACCAACTAACAAAAAATTTCTTTCAATCATTATTTGATGGTGGTATGAAACTGGTTGCAAGGATCTCATTTGGCATAAACTCTAAGGATACAAAAAAAGGTTACTGGTTCTTGGCTTCATGCCTTTAATGAAATTCCTTCAGATCTCCTTTCATTGAGAATTTTGGAAAACAGTTCATATGTCTAAGTATTCCTCTACATTTTTACTCATTTTAATTTTCTCTTCAACCACCAGAAAACATACCCACACATTCAAGATTCATGGATTTAAAATATCCCTCTGGCCTATTCCAAATCTCCCATTTTATTATGTTCTCTTCAAACACCAAGAAACGCATCCTCAATACTTTCCTAGGAGGGGTTCTAGTTCCAAACAAATACTTAAAATCAGCTGCCCATGTTCAAATGGAATGATGATGACAAATTTTAAATTATCCTTGAGATATCCAGTGCTTCCAATGTGTCATCTAAACAATAGATCCATATAAATTCCACGGGATTAAATTTTCATAAAACAACATCCCTGCCATGCTCTAAAACTCCCTTCTCATGAATTGGCAAAAAATGGAAAAATAGATTGTTTCACACAGAGGAAGACAAAAAGATTCAATCTCGTAGAGACATAAGTGGGATAGCAGGAAAGGGCAATTTCAACATCTTAATCCATACAATGACTACTCGAAATAAAAGAGAAAGAGAAGGAAAAATGAAATGGTATCCGTGAATGGTGCTGCAAAGGTTACCGTGCATGTAACAAAGGTATAAAAAGTAGAAGAAGAAAAATAGATATAAATAGAAATTACACCCGAGTGAAATGCCTCCTAATCCTCAATCTTCTTCTTCTTCTGCAGACAACAAAAAAACAAGAACAAAGATTAGTTTCCTTTCCTCTTAGATACCAAATGAATTTGTTTCAGATACAACTAAAAATCCTGATCAATCAATTTGTATCTAGTAAAAGGAGGAGATATTACGGTTACAAATTATCTCCATGTGCAAGGCTGATTTAGCCAATAATGGTATTGATTTATGGAATACTATTAGTGATATCTCCATTTAGCATAGTTCCCCATCACATTCTGCTTATTTAATTATGAGAGTTAAAAACTTTGCTTTACCATTGTTAGTAAAATAGAGCTCTGACTTCTAAACTTGCTACGACTATCCAATTACTACTAAATTTACAACATTAACATGGGTTTTACCATGGTTGCACCTCCAGATCTCAAATAAAGTGCTTGTATTATTATGCAAGGAAAATGACAGGTATGCTTAAATGTCCTACACGTAAATCTTGGAAGGTACTTGAAAAAGGCGTGTAGTTTTCATTTACACCTGCCATAATGCATTTGGTTGAAGTTTATAATGTCTTGTCAGTAAACCCTCTTTGTGTAGATCAAAACAACCTTTGACCATTATGTCCAATGCACTTCTAGCACATCTCATGTGTTGGTGCAGGCTGGGGAAGTGAAGCACGAATGAGAGGGATAACATTAGGGGAGAGGCACTAGTTATGGTGCACCCTATTTTTACAGGGTCATTGGGCCACATCACTGCCATGTGGATGAGTACAAGCATATCCACAATATTCCTCCACATTTTTTGAATTCCAAAATTCATTTGGAATGTTACTTTGTTAATTATGCCACATCTGAGCTATTTTTTTTGAGTTGTCAAAATGGGTGGCGATTTTGGCTGGGACCAACTGGATACTGTTTCCAATGCCACCTATAGTGTATATAGTGTATACTACAACTAGTAATTAAAGCAGTTGGTGTCAATAATTAAAACCACCACTGCCAAATCTTGGACTCGTATGCTTTAAATATTGAAACACATGTTTTAATGGTTGATACAGAGCATTTTTAATGCTTGAACTACAAGGACTGCCAAAAATATTAACAATTACTAGCTGTTAGAACATTTTTCATTGTTGGAGGCTCTTTGTTTTCTTGGACCTACGCTACAGTTTCCTTAGCGATGGCTCATTCTTTGCCCAGTTGCAACTAACCCTTCTCAATGATGGATCTAGAAGGGATAGTGATATTCACGCAGGGTGGAGTGAAGTTGAAAGGAGACACACAAAAGTGAGAATATTCTCACGCAAGCAATGATCCTTCGGTGTTTTTAAACACTGCACTATTATGGGAAGTTTGTTGTTTTCCATCCAGTTTTTTCCTCTGCTGAAGAAATTTAATTGTTATTTTTCCATGTTCTACATTTTTGCAATGCAAACTATTTCATTATCTTCTTTATTTCCTTTTATAGAAAATGAAATGAAAGGATAGGGAGAGGAAGCCAAGGACCATAGGCATATCTAATACTTTTATTTTTCTTATCTTTTTGAGAATGCTTTAGCTACTCTGTCCTTCTTCATAAGTTTGTACATATGTATGTTGTAGAGGTCTTGGGTGAGTATTACCCTTCGAATTGATCCTATCATGTGATTGTTGCACTCATATATTTTCTTATCACATCGTTAGGCCATTTTTTGTTAGGAACTAGTCCTAACATGGGTGCATTTATGCATGTATATTTGTGGAACAATAATAAGTGGAGCAAAAATAATGTAAGTGATTGTTATTCACATAACAATCACATTAGAATAGGAGTTTGGTGAGATTATTAGGGAATGTGAGAGATTTAGGGATATATTGTTATGATGTGTAATAAGGAAGATATCCTTAATTATAGGAGATATTCCCTCTATATATGTAAGCATTGTGTGGATCAATAATATGTTGATTATAATTTTTGAGCATATTCTCTTTTTCATATATGGGGTAGAACCCACATTTTTATTAGTTAGTTTACAGTCTTTGAACAATCTTTAATGCAATGCTAAATAAGGGTTTTGGAGGAAAGAGAAATACATTTGCTTAGAAGTGCATTGATCTCTTTGTTTCCCTTTGCAGATATAGATAGTTTTACCAACCATTAAATTAAACTAATTTATTATCATCTCTAACTATAACTTTATCAAACCATCAATTTTGCAGCCCCCAATGTTCTTCATTTTGGAAAACTCTAAAATATCTTATTACCCTTGAGCTCCCCAAAAGTAGTGTTATTCAAATGGAAGGGATCATTTCTGATCTTGATGATGCTATCTAGGGCACATCTTATAGGGTTCACTTTAGGATCTTCTTTGTATTTTTTTGTTTGCATTATTTCTACAAGAAAATATGCATCATAAAATTTGATAGACATTAAAGGGACCAAGAATATCTTCACAAGACAAAGTGGAGGTGATAATATTATCTTTCCATGCAACGGATTCAATATAGTTTTCTAAAAATATTGTTCCACAAGCTTTTTATGATACATGCCCTGTTTTATAAGAAATTTAGGGAACTTGGAAAAAAATTAGTATGTCTTTATATTTGCTCTTTATTTTTGGGGAAGTAAAAAAACAATAAGTATAGGTACTGATTATGAAACCTTCTAAGGACTTGTTATTTGATATCATTTATCGAATCCCATCCTTTCATTTTCCAAATAATATTTCAATCCCTAAATGTCTCTTAGAAAATTGTCAAATGAAGTATTTCTCCTATCTTCTCTTACACAAAGTTATAAGAGTCATGATAAAATAAAAAATTCACAAATAAATTTATGAGAACCATAATACCATTTTCTCTTTTGGTAGCTCTATGTATCATCTGAGTTTCTCTATTGAGTGCTTTAAAAATTATAGCATAATGTCAGTTATATATTGATTACTTAATTGAGGAAAGATGATTAATTTCGACATGAATTTTTGTGTCTTATAATTATTTCAACAGGTTGTATATCAATGTAAAAACATTCTGAAATGATAATATAAAGAATTGTTGTATTGTTTTTAGTTGAGATTGAACTTAAATGTGTTCGTTGCAAATCCGTTCTTTTATAAAAGATTGATATAAGCCTAATGTTAATTTGAATATAACACAATTGATTCAAATAACTTACAATACTTAAAATACTTTGAAAAATAGAATATAAGGTGTAAATCCTAGAGCATCACCTTACTATTATATTAACATAATTTTAATTGAATACATAAAAATTTGGAAATTATTTTGATTCCATACACAAAATTTATAACAAAATTACATTAAAAATCATATATTATATTTCTAAATTATATTTTGGATTGCAAGGTCTGGATGACGTTTTTTGAATCCAAGCAACCATGATTTACCAATAAACCCATCTAAGAAGCGGTATTTTCTTGTTTCACAAATCTAAGAAACATTTTACTTTAGCTGCATTAACTCCAAGCCATGACCCATATCAGCCATTTCTTTGCACCATTCAACAATTTCCTCTTCTTCTTCTTTAGTTAAAACTGTTGGAGGACCCTTCCTTTGTGTGTGGGTGAGACCATTTAGCCAATAGTGTAATGATTTGGATGGAATGGAATACTTCTTTGCTGTTGCTCTAACTGAGAACCCATTAAACTCAACATCATATATTTCCTTTTCCATATCTTCTTTTGTCCAACCTCGGATGACATTAAGCTTCTTTGTTGCAGATGTTCTCTAAACTAAGACAATGTGTTGGTTTCTACATTCTGGTTCATTACCAATTGGTGCATGATTATCCTATTCATCAATGACATTATGTGATAATTGTAAATCTCTCACTTTTGACCTCCTTGACCTTCTATAAATACCACCTCTTGTCATGAATTAAATTAAGTACCTGATTCACAACATGACATATGTTGGTATGTGTATTTTCCACATCATTAGGTGAGTCATCTCACTTAGGTGAGATCATAGGTCCATGTGTCATTTAGGGGTCATTATGAGATTCTCTTACGCTTCAATGCGTCAATACGTCAGTGCGTCATATGCGTCATTGGGAGTTACACTTATATTATGGGAATGTAACTCCCCTCTCCACTCGAGTTGTCATGATTGTAGCATTGAGGGTTACTCAACACCTCCTATATGTACACCCCATTTGATCTATGAGATAGAGGAGAGTTTTATGGCTTAACCAGGTTCTGCTTGTGTTTCAAATCTTTGCATGCACATTCGGTTGATGCTCGCTCCTCCCGAGATCTCTTAACGCTATCATTCACACGTCTGTTGATGTGCACGTCGTCCCTTGTGATCCTCTCTTGTGGGTTTTAAACCCTCTTTCAAGGTATCAGAGCGGATCTTGTGGATCTGTGCACCCATCGGCATTGCTCATGTATTTTCTGGATTCCGGTGTGATATCCAGTTCTCGTTGTGTGTGTGGTAATGGATATTCCGTCATGTGCTTCAGTGCATTGATTTGGGCATTTATACCTCTCTTTGGGTTATTCGTGGTTCATTTGGTCATGTTGGAGTTTAGTGTCTTTGACCACTCGATTCTCTGGGTTTGCATGTGACTTTGGAGGTGTTTTCGTGAAGTGTATTGCGTTTCAAGGTGCAGACTTGAGGTCTGTGTGTTGGTTTTGGGAGTTGTTTTTAGTGAAAGAGATATCCTTAAGGGCCAACTTGGCCCTAGCTTGTTGACTAACTCACCCTGCACTCCTTCTTGGCTCGGTCTACACTTTTTTGCATTACCTTTGGGTTCAACATTTGCTTTTGATTCTCTACACCATTTTTCCTTGGACTCTGACCGTTCGTATTCCTGCAACTCATCTTGGATGGTTTGCATTGGTGGTTGGCTCTTGCAAACTCGGGCTGTGTTTTCTTGCTCATGCCGTATACATTTTCCACGAATCATTCTTTGACGGCTCAGCCTTTGGATTGCAACTTTTTTGAACTACATGTTCGAGAGTTTTAGAGCATCAGATAACTGGCTGGATTCGTGTCTCCTCTTGTAAATTATGTCAACATTTTTTGGAGCTCTCTTCTGCTCCTGCACAAAATGTTTCAACTCTGTCGGTGGTCATACCTCTCAGCTCAGCGTAGCACCAGCACCTGACACACTCCCTTGCACTGTAACCTTGGCCTTCGCTCCTAACCTACATTCTTCTCCAATCATTTTTCTAGCTTTTATGGCATTTGTGGAGTGATGCTACATGTTGGCTTCTCGGTGTAACCGTCCTCCACTTTGCACACATGGCTCTATGTGCTGGCTCCTCGGTGTAACCCATTGCCTGACATGCACATCCTGTAGACCTCTAGCGACCTCCAGCGACCTGCAGCTCCAGCCAGCATCTCTCCACCACGTGGGCTCTCCCCCAGCTGTTCCACGTGGGCTCCAAACAACTCACAACCAGGCCTTCCAACGTGGGCCCCTCCTTTCCACTTTTTTTAATGTTTTAAGGTGTTTAAAAATTAAAACATTCAGTTTGGCATTGTAGTTTTTTTAAAAAATTAGGTTTTTGGCTTGTTTAATTAAACCTTCCTATGAGCGTCGAAGACAGAGGGCAAGGTCCGGGGTTGGCAGGAGGCTAATCCCCCCTCGCAGTAAAAAAAAACCCTATCTAAAATTCTGTGTCGTTTCCAATAGGTACCCACACGATACCCTTTGCACCAATTTCAGGAATTTTTTTAATGCGTTTGCAACATTTAGTGACTTTTTCCATCAGTTGCGGGAATCATTTTAATGCCATAACTTTTGATTCGTAGCTCGTTTCTAAGCACTTTTATAGTCAAAGTTGCATGTTTTTTTACATTCTACATGATATAATTATCAATTTTGTAAATGCACTACCTTTATAAAGTGCCGCATTCTGGTGGGGTTGACTATACTCTTGGGCTTTCACATGCAGACACATTATCGGCTGAGTCCGACGTCTTGCTTTTGTGCATCTTGTATTTTTCATCATAGAGAGTGCTCTTTCCAAAATTGAGCATCGTAGGATCACCTTACAGCCTCTGCCACTTCTCACTGGGAGAGGAAACTATTTAGCTTGGTGTGCTTCCACGGAACATTACTTTGCCCACGAGGGTCTTTTACCCTTCTTGCTTGGGCCAGTTCCTACACCCATTGATCATCATAATCTGGAGGACTTATTTGACACTTGTGACTATGTTTTTGGTCACTTGATGATGCATGTCTCTAGATCTCTCTTGTTTCACATGGCAAACTCAGATCCACCCCACCGTGTCTGGAACATTCTTCAGTCCCTCTATAGAGACCCTTCACGTACTGCCACCATTGTTGTTGTTGTTGATTCAGTCATCTCCTCCATTTCTTCGTGTGATGACAGTTCCAATGACATAGACTCGCTTGGTTCTACTTCTGATGACGAGAATTGTGCACCTAGTTCTGATGTAGAGAGTACTACAGAGGACTCTTCTCCTCTTTCTCTCACTATTCTAGAGAGTGTTGCCACATCCCACATCTCATCAGATATCAAGCAGTCTCATACTCAGTCTCACACCATCATTACACCAGCCTCCTTTCCACTTCCAGTGTGTGAGGCCCCTTCCACTCCTCTACCTTCATTAGATGACTCATACCTATCTGACATCACTCTTCTATTTGTTGAGACCCCTCATTGGGACGAGTATCTGTCCTGACCTTAGTCGTCTTTTCGCAGAGTCCACTTGTGATGCTCTACAGGTCCCTCATCCATCTATAGTTGTTTCAGAGGAGTTCATCATCTTTGTTATTTGGAGTGCCCCTTCCGAGAATCATGTCACTTCCACATTTCAGGAGACCTTCATTGATCCACCCTCAGCTATGGATCCCTTTTCTGTTGTGGAGGATGTTTTGTTCCCTTCACATCACGTGGACATCCTTTCTATAGGTTTTCACTCTTCACACTCTGACAGTTCTACGCACATGGCATTACCTTTGGTTCCTTGGTAGTCACTCGCTAGACATATGTCACACTTATGTGCACCAAACTCAGAGTTCTTCATGTTGCTACCTTCAGTTTCCTTTGTGGAGTGGGCGGACTTCCAGCACATCATTTCTATCCTTCCTAAGGGCAGGAACATAGTTTGTTGCAGGTGTCTCTTCTTCAGTCCAGAGGTAGAGGATCTCATCATCGACATTCTTCTGGGAGACTTCCTAGAGCTGCAGAGTTCAGATCATTCCATGGCGTCTTCTACATTCCTCTCATCTCCCTCTTCTTCTCTCTTCTTCTTCTTTCTGAGATATTGTCTCTTTGTACATGGGTACCTTTTCAGGCTCGTCTATGGTCGGGACCCATATTTGGCATCTTTCTTAGATTAGAGAGTGTTTTGTTCTCTTGTGGTGGATGTTTTTCCCACTAGGTTTTCCTTCACTGCTTGGGATCTTTTTCTTGTACATGGGTACCTCATCAGGCTTTGTGTCAGGACCCATTTCTCATTTCTGACTTGCCACCTCATCCTAAGTTATGATGAAGGGGGGGGTGTTGGTGTGTGTATTTTCCACATCATTAGGTAAGTCATCTAACTTAGGTGAGATTGTAGGTCCATGTGTCATTTAGGGGTCATTATGAGATTCTCTTACGCGTCAGTGCGTTAGTACGTCAGTGCGGCAGTGCGTCCTATGCGTCAGTGGGAGTTACAGTTCTATTATGGGAATGTAACTCCTCCTCTCCAGTCGATTTGTCATGATTGCAGCACTGGGGGTTACTCAGCACCTCCTAAATGTACACCCCATTTGATCTATGAGATAGAAGAGAGTTTTATGGCTTAACCAAGTTCTACCCATGTTTCAAATCTTTGTATGCACATTCGGTTGATGCTCGCTCCTCCCGAGATCTCTTCACGCTACCGTTCGCATGTTCGTTGATGTGCACGTCGTCCCTCGTGATCCTCACTTGCGGGTTTTAAACCCTCTTTCAACATATAGATTAGAAGCACATGGTTATCAACTCAATTCTAATTGTTGAAATAAAGATGATTGTTGGCAAAGAAACTCTAAAAATACATAAAAAATGTTGATGCTTCAAGTCACTTTCGAGGCTCATCGTTAACTTAATTATGATCTTAATGATGGGTAGAAAACAAGATATGAAACAACAATATTATTTTTTAGTTTACAGCAAATTTATTTCCCAAAAATCTTCTTTAAATTTCTCAGCTTAGCTTTGGTTTGCATTACACTAAGCTATTAAATTGAAAAATTGAACATAGATTTGGGGAAAATTTGGGGTAGAAATGGTGAGTGGCAGGGGAAATTGAAGTGTCAACTGAGTGGAAATTCACACTTGTAGAAAATGGATGATATGGAGTGGGAGCTTGATGATGATATGCAAAATAAGAAACATCAATGTGTCAATATTAAAGGGACATCCATAGTATTGTTGTATTATTCTAAGTAATGAATATACACAAGAGAATGAGATCTCTAGAAAAATGAAAAATATAGTGATTTTTGAAATGTAATATACAACACAACTGAATTATACAACACGGATGTGCTCATTTAGTTGAATATACATTATCTATACAAGCACGTTCACTCTTCAAAGTATTCCAACGACATTTAGTTGATAGCCTCGACCAATTTAATTAAATTTAGAGCATTTTAAATTTCATTCTTATATATATATATATATATACCCAAACATTTCTCACCAGACGTTGGTGGCCGACTATGTGTAGTGCCCCTCAAATCTAGTTGTAAACGAAATGAAGACTTGTTGGACTTCACGTGAAGGCATGTGGTCCACTTGGAAAACGCATGAGTAACCTTTCTTTTTTTTCAACCTATCATTTTCCTTACACAAGAATCCAAGAACTTTATTCAGAATCCAAGGCGCGGATCATGTGGTAATGCAGGTTAACGTTGGTCATTCAGCAGCAAGTGGATAGTTTCAACAAAAGCAAAAAAAATAGGGAACTATGGTGAATGGAGCTCTCTGGAATAGTCACCAAAAATCATTTTTTATTCATCCCTACAGACAGAAATGAATCATACCCAATATCTCCTCGTATTTCTATGTACAAATCAATTGAAATGGGTATATATCTGTACTGAAGTAGGTTAAATGATCTCTGAGAGGGAAGAAAATACTGTTGCCGCTATTTTATTGTTTCTGATGGATATACAAATAATACACACAGAGATGATATAGGGAGCTATGAATCGATGTTCAAGGACTATTGTCAGGAATGGTGGCCACAAGGAAGCATTGTTCCTCGCTTTGGAAACAATACCTAAGAAGGATTTCTGTTGTTGGGTTTCTCTACGTACTCTTCATTTTTTGGCATTCTGTACAAAACGGCCTCAGGTTTCAGAGAAGTTCAGAGCCATATCTTGGACAAAAATAATAGCTGGGGATAATCTAGAGCCCACTCCATGGCACCCCTTCTCCAACAAAAAAAAATCACCAGATGGCAAGTATCCACGAGCTTCACATATTTTCTAGTGCTCCTACCTGACCTGCAGTTCACCATTGAGGTTCATCCACTCATACCTGATTTAGAATGATCTATTTAAAAAAAAAAACTTGATCCTGCCCTACATTGTTCCAGTGGATTCATGAAGATCTTACACAATGGAGGGTATCTAAAATATGAGAAAACAACATCAGGGCATCCAAAGAATTTGCTTCCTTTTGGGTGGTCTTTGTGGGGGTCGACTATGTGCAAAGCATAATGATGTTAACAATTTAAGGATTATTGCAGCTCTTGGAATGGTATCCTAGCTTGGTGCCTAATGTGGACCTAATGCTTGATATGTATGGATTTCTTAGTCATGCTGGATATCTTGAGGGAGATCCAAACTTTATTGTCCAACACCATTTAAACATGTGGTTTTGTTTTTGGTTTGGTGCAAAATGGGGTTTTTAGGAAAGCTTGAGGATTTCAAGCAAAGGCGAAATGGAAAAACTACGGATGCTGATGATCTGTTTGACAAAATGCTTAAGCGAGATGCTGAACTGAATTCCACAATTTTGAACGGATTCGTTCCCAGGGATGGTTCACCTCCCCTCATCTTTCATAACTCTCGTATTTTAGTTTTTCTCTTGCAACTTAATATAATTTTAAAATATTAGGATTATAATACAGTTAATTTTTTATTTCAACTCATTGCAAAATAATGAAATGTCGTGTCGTAACTCACGAAGTCAAAATAAATTGTTTGCATTAAAACATGAACTTCCACCCTCATTATGAGGTGATGTAGAAAACTTCCTACCCAACTAGATTGCTACAATATTGTTTTATCGACCAGATGAAATTTACTTCCCACTAATAAAGTTGATAATCTCCCTATTTAAATACATATTTTTTGCATTTTTCGGAGACTCATTAAGTACCCTTTGTAACTTTGAAAACGAGATGTTAAGTTTCTTTTGTGTACCTTGGTATGCAAGGAGTCACCTTAACCTTTGGATTGACCCCAAACGAACATATGAGATCTTTTTGACACTCTTATAGGAGCCTTGTTACACGGTTTTACAGTAGTAGAAAGTGTTTAAATCTAGAAATTTGACTTTTGTTTTGGACCGCCATTTGAAACTTTGATAGAGAAATTATTCCCCGCCTTCATAAACCTCTAATGTTCTTACTAGACAATTCTATGGAACCTTCAGTTTAGGGGAAAACACTTTTCTGGATATTTTGATGACGACCTTTTATAGTCCTCTGGTCGCAATTTGACAAGGTCAAACTGCGACCAATTAGGACCAGTGGCTTTAGAAATTTGTCGCCATTCGAAGATTGTTTTCCAGTTCTCAGTTTCGTCAACTCTGTTGAATTCTCCTTATATAAGAAAAATTGTAGGAAGTTCCTCGTTGCACGTTCATCCATCAAACGTCAATTTTTGGACGTGTTTTTCTAGGCCCTCGAGCTAACTTTTGTTCATTTACAATTGGGTCAACTATGACCAGTGGCCCCAGAAAACTAGTTTCCAAACGCAAACCGTTCACTTTTTCCCAATTCCGCCAGTTGCTTTGAATTCTTGGTATATCTGGGGTCGCGTAGAAAGTTAATCGTGGTGTGCATTGTCGTCGGAAGATAACTTTTGGAAGCGGTTTCTTAGCCTCCGAGCTCGTTTTGAACGTTTTGTAGCTAGTGAGAAAATGTTAAAATAGAAAGCTGCGGGACCCTCGTAGGGTTGCCAAACCACCCTGTAAATTTTTAACACATGCAAATAACTGTTTAAAACTCTATAGTGTAACTTGTTGTGTGAAATAAAACTTTTGACAAATGGGGTTTTCTCTCTCTTCCCTTCTCTTTCTCTCTCCTGGGTTACAAAAAGAAGTAAAATGAAATGTAATGAATACATGTCTCTAAACCTTTCATTTGGTTGCAAATTATAATTATTATCATATGTAAATGGGAAACTGAAAAATGATAATTATGTTAGATTAGGGTGGATGCCATGCCAGCGATTTATCGCTGATATCATGCTCACGTGGTTTTGTAGGATGAAAGAATGACGATGAAAAGGCGATGTGTAATTTATTAATCATCATTGTAATTTATATAGTTCATTGTTAAATGAATAGATGTATAATGTAGTCTCATGTTACAGAAGGTTATATTTGATAATTTGTTGTTATGTATGAGATGTTGATTTCAAGGACATCTAGGAAATGTACATTTAATCATAGGTCAATTTGATTTATAGTTCACCTGCTAAAAAGGTTTGATATTTATATAAGGTAAATAAAATTGCAGTAATATCTTGTAGTGCATACTCAGTGTTCAATAAATGATTAATTAGTCATCTTGTGCATTCATACTTTGTAAATGTAATAAAGAAAATTAAATCGAAACACTCTACCCTTGTTCAATATCGGAGCATAACTTGTTTTCATGTGTGTTACTTTTTACCCCAGAAGACATTGAAAACCGTAGAATGAACTTAAACTCTGCACTTGATGGAACCGCCTAGTTTGAGTAAACAAGAGCCCGAGAATTGGCTTATCGTCTAGTTAGTATGTTTAGTGAAATTGCCTTAAACCTGTCTGATAGGAGCGACACAGTCAAACTTCACTTGGAGTATGTAGAGCTAACTCCTCCTTCGTAGTCTAGCGAACTATCTTGTCATCCGAAGGTAGATTAAAATTAAAGTTCTTCATAGAGTGAAATCCCTGTTGGATCCAGACGACATAGATGGAGGTTGTGACTTAGTTGTTATAGGTCTTAAACTCTTGTTAATGAAACCCTTAGCCCCACTCAACTAAAGGTGTTACATTGGCTTCTCTCAACATCACACCTTGGTCCTTTCTGGAAGGTGGTTTAGCATAAATTTCTCTTCTCGCTTTAAACTCATATATAGTTGAGGGGTAGACCCATAGGTGAAGTTGAAATTAATCTAAACCTCAGTTTACTCGGATGTTAACTTAAGGTTCGTGTGTAGCTTCAAGTCTTCAAATCATATTTGTCTTCAAGAGGTTAGAAAAACACTTCGTAACTCCCTTTTACAAGACAATGCTAATAATAAGACCATTTTGTGACGTAGAAAATAAAGCATATGAGAGTAAAAATGATATTTGAGGTTCGGAATAATGCCACTCTTGGAAATCTTATATCTCAATTAAATATATTGTTTTGTTCCAAAGAATATGAATTGTCTTGGTGTGATTATCCTTCGAGAAAGCAAAATACTTCTATAAATCAAAGTGGAATTCCAAAATTCATTGAATTAGAATAACGATGGTAGGGAAATAACTACCGTGATCGAGGAATGTTTTGGTAAAAAGAAATCTTGTATCTAAATCTCCGTTAAATCCTAATATCGTTATATGGACACCAAGTCACATTCATGGGAGTTGTAGGAGTAAAAAGGTAGACGTTGAATATATGTTCGAGAAGAATATTTTAACATAATAACAAGATAATTAAGTATTTTATACGCATTTGAACTATGCCAAATAAGTATGTAAGTTATGGAAAATTTTGTATAGAATAAGAAGCAAACTTAAAAGGGTCGAATGGTAATTTAACCGCGGAATGAACTCCAGAATATGTAGGTGGACAAACTGGAAATTTATACTTGTGCCATAATGTTTCTTGGAATGTTGATCGTAACTAAAATACAATTAAAGAAGTGATGTGTTGTGGGTTCGCCATTCCTGAAGTCATTTTTCTTGTGGTTGGGTAATTACTAGTAACCATTCATTGGGAAAAGTGTGGCATTGACCTGCCTATGTTGTTTTCATGTGTCTATGTGAGTCGATGACTTATGTGATTATCCTATGCGAGTCGAGTTTTTGTACTTGGAGCCCTTGCTGTGTTGTGTGTAGTGAGCAATGTAAGTAAAAAAAAATATACCCTGGTATTTTACTGTTGTAATTGTGTGTGTAGAATGCGGGCATTACACTATGTGGGAGGGGGGCACTACACACATCATGAAGTCTAGCATGAAGTATTAGAAATGTAGATGGGCTTCAAATATATTTTCATCATAGAAAAAAAAAATGTCAAGCATAATCGTGCATCTGATTTTTTTTTGTATAATTATCGGAACATATAAACCCTTATCGGAAAATAAGATGGAAATGCCATACAAATTAAGCCCTCTTTTTTGTATGCGTTCATCTGGACGATGAAATTATACTTAGCCAATTGATAGATTTGTGGATACTATGAACTATGTTTACTAAGTAGTGTAATTTACTATATTGTTGTTTGTGTAACTCAACGGAAGGGAAATACGGATGATGGACGTTATTGATTGTGTGGATTTTAACGCATTTATTTATGTATGCAATTATTGTGTGGTGAATTCGACATCTGCAATATTGGAAGTGATCTGGTGGAGATTAGAAAAGACGTTTGTTATAATGCTTGGAGTGCTTTTTGGTTAAGTTGAACATCTATATATGAAGGTTCATGTGTTATTTTGAATTACAATGCATAGAAAATGTAATATCTACTCGTAAAGCACCATAAGCTTGATATATGTTGTAACATTTAACCACATCATATCTTGAAACCAATCAAATGTGAATTTTACTAAACTATGCTATATCGATATGAACTGTCTTGAGGTTTGGATAAACTAAAATTTTTAAGTGAATTAAGTCCCAAAAGATCCATAAAAATCTATAAGAAGACAATCTGTGAATTAAAGTCGCAAATAATCCAAAGAAATCTGGTAGAAGACAATGATATCAAACACCAAGTGGGCACTTACAAACACATATGCTTCTAAGTGTTAGAGATTCGCAACTTTCCCTGTCACCGGGCATAAGAAGACGACAATGTTTCAATCGCGTTAGCAAAGTCTTCCCCGGCTCTCTTGCAATCCTCGCATTTTTCCAAAACGATGTACTTATCTTTCTACACGGTGAACGTACTCCACACTGCAGATGAAGTTGCCAGGGAACTTCTCATCTTTACGCTCAGCTCAGTCAAAGTGGACAGGGGTGTGAAAGGAAAGCTCGGTCGATGACTCGATAGTGTCCCACACTTTGAAGTATACAAGTACAACACCTATCCACGGCTTACGTGTGGTTTAAATCACTGGATTTGCTTTTCACTATTATTTTTCCTCGCCGCATTCAATTTTCACCAGACTTTACACCATAAAGATATGGAAAGAGATAGACTAGCAATCACACTGAGGTGTGTGATTTTAACGTCGGAAGTGAAATATTAGTGAGTGGAAAAGGAAAACAAAACATATAGCAAAGCATTATGACATTTCAAGGAGAAAAACGAAAAACAATGAAGTAGTGGAAACTAGCATAGAAAAAAAGATCTGGATTGCAGAAGAAGTGGAGCAGTTTGAAAGGGAAGGCCCGCTAGGGATTAAGATGGGAGTGTTAAGGGCATGGAATGAAGTCGGGATTTCTCTTGTATGTGTGATTGAAGAAAAGGTATTGAAGACATTTTTTTCGTAGCCGTTGAATGAAAAAGGGGGTTAAATTAGAAGGGCGGATAAGGAGGGAACTCTTGATAGCGCAGGGAAGGTAAACCCACCCCAATGTTAGCAGTGGCTCTCCGTGAAGTAAGCCATTGATATTTGTGGATTGAAAATTCCCAAGCTATTTTAAGTGGTATTGCACTCATGCACCTCTAGAAATTGGTAGAATTGGAACATTGGATGGTTTGTCTATATCCCATTGGGCCCCTGTGTATCGATCAAATTTGAGGACCACGAATAAAGGAAAACAAGCGAATGAAATGAATTGTCGTAAAATATCTCGACAATAGAACCAATAGCACCATTTACAAGACACGTTTCAACCAACAAATTTGTGGAGAGCATGACGTTTTGGTTGACACAGAGAAGAAGATTGTGTTGCCATTGATCCATAATCAGCCTATCCTGAGTCAGTATGTCCGGTGTTCAGAGCAATGGATAATGACTCGCTCTTCCTTGTTCTCAAAACTTAATTAACCGATTTATTGAAGTGCAAATTAGCGTTGTTGGCATAACACCAAGGGCGCCCAAGTAGTGATGGAAAATTGTCTACTTTTGCAAGCGCCAAGACGTTAAAATCCCTGGTAAACTTGGCCCCTTGAATAAACATACAAAAATCCTTCAAAACTACAATGGACGCGGCTTTAGTCCTATTTACCATAAACAAAACATTGGAAGATGGTTGCAATGGTGGTCTCCCCATTTGAATCCACACGTCCAAACTGAGTACATTCACTTTCGTGCTTGTATCAATCTAGATATTACTCAAGAGCCATCCATCAACAACAACATTCAACTTGATCTCCTTATCATAAGCCAAACTATGAGGAGGAAGATTAGCATGCAGAATCTTTCTTTCAAGCTCTACTCCAGCGCGCGGGGTCTTCCCCTTTAACCATTCTCCCAATAAAGGAATGATGTTCTCTTGTCGTAGCATCTTGTAAAATTCCTTCAAATCATCAACCTCTGTCTAATGGAGCTCAACTTCCATCTCTTGTTCCATCTACCACGACTTTTCTTTCAAACGTTGTATCTCACCTTGCAAACTCCTAATCACCTCCATAGTTTCTTGATAAACCTCCTTCTAATGTGTAGGGTCTGGATAATTTACATGTAACACCTCCTCTTTTGTAATAGTAGGTTTCTATTTTGGAACTTCCCCGGCACACATGTAGCCTCAGCGCATGTATTAATATTTACAGGTACTAACTTTGGATCAAGCGTTAAATTCAGCATCCACTAATTTTCTACGGCGCGTTGTACTCTAACCATTCCCGCGCCCTTGTCTTGCTTGTTCTTCTTGCTCAAATGTTCATATAATTCTAGGAAATCTTCATAGTTGTGGTTCTTTTTGCAAAAAGAACAAAATTAGGAGGGAACTCACACCTGTAGTGATAAGACGAACCACATGTATAACATGTTCCGCGTGGAAAATCATGCCTTCCACCACCACGACCTCGGCCTTTAAATCGTCCTTAGTAACCTAAGCCTCTACCACTTCCTCCATCATAACACCCTTCATTATGATCATGGTCATGATGCTCACCTTTCTCCTTAGAGTTATTTGCAACGCCGGTCTGTCATATGCTAATGTCACTGACGTCATGAATCTGATCAATAAACCTGCAATCTTCAGTATCCTGAGTAGTAGACTTGCAAATCATGTAGTAATAATACATGTTCTTTCTTGTTGCACGATGCAATAATGGGCACCGACTAGAACTGTGGTCCAAGTGACAGATCTCACAGTTCAGCAAAAAGAAGTGCACCACTTTACAAGGACAAATATCTTTAGTATACCCTTCTACTTCACAATTTCTGCACCAAATTCCACTGCACCTCTCTTGTGTTGAATTGGCTGATAAATTTTCTAATTGTTTTGCCATTGCTACAATCTGAGCTTCTAAGAATGGGCTCACTTCTGTGTCTATAATTCCTACCTCCTCAACGCGCAGAGCTTCTTCAAGTGCCTCCTGCGGATCTGTGTAAGTATTATGTGAAAGCGCTTTTACAAAAGGCGTAATCAGTCCTCCAATGAACCACTGAGCATGTTGGCTTGTGTGTATATCATAAGATAACTTGGAAAAAAGGGTCTTGAACAATGGATCATATTCCCAAACACTCTCAGTATTTCCCTGCTTAATGTCTTTCAATGCGTTGATGCTCTTCTACTAAAATTCAGGGATATAAAACTCTTTCAAGAAAGCATCCCGCAACGTGGTATAATCTACCCAAGTCTGATTAGGATCAAATTTTCTGTACCAGCTATGCACTCGCCCCTGCAATATAGTTGTGAATTGACTTTCCTTGTGCTATGGAGCTGTAATCCCTTCACACGCCATAATATCTTACACATATGTATGTCATCAGCTACATCTTCTATCCCTTTGTATTATTGAAGACGAAGAGACATCTCCATATACATTTGTTGGGCCTGGTGTGGACCATGCCCACCAGATCTAGAACCTGTATTTCCTCCACCTCTAGAACCATTAGAGCCGCCAGATCCTGAGCCACCTGATCCTCAAAATCTTCCTAATTCTCATGATCCCCCTCATGTAGTAGGAATTGACCCATTGGAGGCACTACCTTGTGTTCCAACATTTAGGCTGAATTAAACTCCCATAGTCTACAAAGTTATACTACTTCTAGATGTGATTCCAACAATCTGTGCTGAAGATGCTTGCCTCGAAAGTATACCTCCTCTGAATAACATAGAAGATGCCCTGCCCTAGATAATTATGTTACCTAATTAATTCTTGAACTTGATGGTAAATGAGCTTATCCTCACACTACTCTACCGCCCATACTACCTTGTTAATTATTGAATGTCGGAGAAACTTGAAATTGAAGCGCAAGGGAAAGGCCGCCAAGAGGGATAAAATGTGTTCCTGAGGTACAAGGTGTTTTTATTGGTGCAATCTCATCTGAGGCTTAAGAGGGTTCTCTGCCATGCTTTCCCAAATGGGGGAGTTCCAAATACTCTAGCTCCACGTCCTCTGTATGATCTCAAAACCCTTCATGAGCCATCTCCCTCCACAACGCCATCCTCTCTCTCTCCACCATATATGTATAAAATTGGCCACAGTTATAAATCTTCTAATCTAAGGCCAGAAATTCCAGTTAAGAAGATTTGATGGTTGATGATTTCAATGACAACAATAATGAAATACCTCCCCTTGAAGGCATCAAATTGAATGAAGTTGATTTTTACACTACATCACCTTCACAATTGAATGAATTTGACACTACATCACCTTCCCAATTGAATGAAGTTGACTTTACATCACCTTCCCAATTGATTATTAGAGGTGAAACTTTTTACAGTCAACAAATTTTTAATTCCACCATGGAAAATAGTTAGGAAACATGTATTTCTTAAAGAAAGATAAAGGAAAAGAAAACGAGACTTGGAAAGGAGTTTCATGTTAGAGTGGGTTTCTTGTTAGGTTGTGGAGCCTATTTTCATGTGATAAAATGTTGAAGACTGTAAACTAAGAGTATTGTACACTTTCCACAGTTGTCTCACCCCTAAGTAAAACAAATTTGGCCTTAAAACGTGCCCGATATACGAGGAAACGTGTTTTTTCTCATATGGGCGGGATTTTGACCCATAGGTTTATGGGACAGTTTTGGCCCATGGTTTTGTAAAACTCCTTAAGCAATTGTCTACTTATACGGTTTTATGCATATGGTAGGAGTATGTAACATTGCAGATGTGTTTTGAATTCGGGTGTGAATTCTGTAGAGTTTGTTGAGCATAGCTCCAAACATATTTGGGTATTGTATTGAGAGAGCGGTGGCTTGTAATAAAATCTAAGCAAGTGATTCTTGGTGGACATAGCCCAAATTGGGTGAACCACATTAAATATTGTCTCTTTGTGTTGTGTTATTTTATTCTGCACTTTTATTTGAGATCTGTAATATTTTCTACATATTAGTTTCTACTATTGTGATTCTATGAGGGATTATTCTAAATATTTTATCCCTTATTTCCTAACAATTGGTATCAGAGCCTGGTTTGGTTTGCTGAAGTGTTGAATCGCAGGGAAATTTTTATCTTGAGTGGGAGCTATGGCAGATGATGGAAGATCAAGGGTTGATAACTTCAATGGGTAGAATTTTAGTCTTTGGAAGATGCAGATGGAATATTACCTTTATCATAAGGATATTTATATTTTGTTGTCTGAGAAGGTGAACAAACCCTCAAGCATGACAGATGAAGAATGGGATTTACTGAATAAGAAGGCACTCAGGACAATTCGGCTATGTCTTGCATCTTCAATATTATTTAATGTTTGAAAGGAAAAGACTAAAAAAGAACTGATGGATGCTTTAGGGAGGTTGTACTAAAAACCCTCTGCCTCGAATAAGATATTTTTAATGAAAAACTTGTTTAATATGAAGATGTTTGAGAATGGTTCAGTAGCAGATCATTTAAATGATTTTAATACGATTGTAAATATGCTAGCTTCGGTTATAATAGAATTTGATGAAGTAGTTAGGGATTTATTAGTTCTGTGCTCTTTACCTGAGAGTTGGAATAGCCTGGTAATGGTGGTAAGAAACTCAATTCCGTATAACTCAAAGTTGAAGTTTGAGGATGTTCTAGGGGTGATTCTAAGCAAGGAAATGTGAAGAAAAAGCTCTGGGAAATCTTCTACTTCAGGGAATGCTTTGAAAATGGAAACTAGAGGGAGACAAAAGAATAGAGAAAGCCGTGGAAAATCAAAGGATCGGGAAAGGTCACAATCCAAAAGTAAGATAGTATGTTGGCACTATGGAAAGTCTAGGAATGCAAAGAAGGACTGTTGGGAACTTTGGGACAAGAAGAAACAACATGAAGAAAACAAGGAGGCAAATGTGGCAAGGGGTAATGTATGTGAGGATGCTTTGATTCTCTCTTTGCATAATATTACTGAATCTTGGGATTTAGATTCAGGGGCTTCTTTCCATGCTACTCCACATAGGCATTATTTTGTCGATTATGTTCAAGGAGATTTTCGACATTTTTTTCTTGTAGCATAGTTAGAAAAGGTTTTGTTCAAGTTAAGATGTAGAATGAGAATACTTGGCTATTGAAGGATGTCAGACATGTGCCTACATTAATATGAAATTTGATATCGGCAGGGCAGTTAGGAAGTGATGGTTGTACTGTGATATTTACAACAGACTCTTGGAAGTTTACCAAAGGTGCTCTTGTGGTGGCAAGAGGTAAGAAGGTTGGAACCTTGTATTTAATTACTAATAGCACTAATGTTTGTAATCTTGTGGCTTCAGAAGTAGATAGAACATTGTGGCACTATAGGCTCGGTCATATGAGCCATAAGGGCATGGAGATCATAAAGAAATATTTTCTGGGATATACAGAAACAAGTTTGGAGTTCTTTGAGGAATACATATATGGGAAACAGAAGCGGGAAAGGGTATGCGAAGGTTGTATTTTGGGGAAGAAACACAGATAATCATTCCCTGGTGGAAAAACAACAAGAGAAAATGCACCACTTGAGATTGTACACTTTGATTTATGTGGACCTATGCAAATAGCTTCTATTGGAGGTTGTATTTATTTATGACTTTCATTGATGATTACACAAAGAAGACATGGGTTTATTTTATGAGAAATAAATCATATGTCTTGGATACATTTCAGTAGTTCAAGGTATTAGTGGAGAATCAAAGTGGATACTACATCAAAGTTCTCAAAATGGACAGAGGAGGTGAGTATGTTTCTAATGAGTTTATGAATTTTTACAAATATCATGTTATACAAAACCAATTTACTACCAGGTATACACCACAGCAGAACGGTGTGGCAGAGAGGAAAAATAGAACCATCATGGAGATGGCGAGAAGCATGTTGAAGTAAAAACATCTTCCAAATGATTATTGGACAGAAGCAATAACAAATTTTGTTTATATTTTGAACATGTGTCCAACGAAACTTGTTAGGAACATGGTTCCTCAACAAGCATGGACTAACTAGAAACACAGTGTTTCACATTTCAAATTTTTTGGTTGTGTAGCATATGCACATGTTCCTGATGAGCTAAGGAAGAAGTTAGACAACAAAGGAGAAAGTATATTTTTTTGGGTATTCAAAGAATACATAAGCATACAAGTTGTACAATCCAGTCACTAGAAAGGTTGTGATCAGCAGGTATGTGCAACTTATTGAGAATGAAGCATGGGATGGAAGTATAGAGAAAATAGCAAGTATAGCAACAACTATCCCACATGATGATATGGCAAATGAAACTTTAGAGCAGCAAGGTACTGTATCTACAAATCTTGGACATGCACCACAAGTTGTAGCACAAGTTACACCTCCATCTACACTCAGGAGGTCATCAAGATTTCAGCCATCTTCAGCCATACAAGAGACACCACAATGAACACCAGAAGCTACTCCATCACCACAAACTAGTCCTACATCGAATAGTCTTGCGCAGTGGAAAACAAGAAGTTTAAGTGAGATTTATAATGTTGATACAACTAATTCATTTTAATTTTTTGCATTATTTTCTCAGGCTACATATCCAATATATTACAAAGAGGCTATAAAGAATGAAGTTTGAGAAAAAGCCATGGATGATGAGATCTATGCTATAGAGAAAAATCATACATGGGAGATGATGGATCTTCCAAAAGGAAAGGATGTGGTAGGAGTCAAGTGGGTCTACAAGAAGAAATACAATGTTGATTGAAAAGTACAGAAACACAAAGCAAGGCTGGCTGTAAGAGGTTTTACGCAAAAATATGGAGTTGAATACAATGAAACATTTGCACCAGTAGCACGTTTGGACATGGTAAGAATAGTTTTAGCAATTACAGCTCAAAAAAAATGGCTTATTTATTTGATTGATGTTAAATCAACATTCTTAAATGGATTCATTGAAGAGGAATTTTATTTAAATCAGCCATAAGGTTATGAAATTGAGGGTAATGAAGTAAAAGTATCCATATTGAAGAAAGCGCTCTATGGTCTCAAGCAAGTATCTAGAGCTTGATACAACATAATAGATTCTTATTTGATTGAGAATGGTTTCAGTAGGAGCAGCAGTGAGCCTACCTTATACACCAAGATAAATGACCAAGGTAAAATTTTAATTGTTCATTTATACGTAGATGATTTGATCATTATAGGAAATATATCTACAGAGTCATTCAAATCAGCCATGAAGAAGGATTTTGAGATGACAAATCTTGGTCTTATGCATTATTTTTTGGGCATTGAAGTTCAACAATTAGAAGGTGAAGTTTTTATCTCACAAGAAAAGTATGCAAATGATGTTTTGAAAAGGTTTAACATGTTGAATTATAAACCAACACCAACACTAGTTACAGTAGGTTTGAGGTTGAGCAAAGAGGATGAAGGATCGTTTGTGGATCCAACATTGTTTAACAAGTTGGTTGGAATTCTTATGTATTTGATGACCACAAGGCCTGATATCATGTATGGTGTGAGCCTCATATCAATGTATGTAAGTGGAACAAGGAATCATGGAAGTCTTTATTCAAGTTCGGATGAGTTCAAATTAATTGGTTATACAGATAGTGACAGTGTTGGAATTATAGATGATCGGAAAAGCACATCCGGCTATACTTTTCACTTTGGAATAGGAGTGGTTTCATGGGAATCAAAGAATAATCCCATTGTCACGTTATCTTCAGCAGAAGCAGAGTTTGTAGCAGCAACAGGAGCAACATGTCAAGCTATTTAGATGATAATAGTGTTGATAGATTCACAGCAGAAACAAGAGGAATCTACGCATAATTTTTATGACAAAAACTCATCCATAGGGTTGTGTAAAAATCATTTTTTTCATAAAAGGAGCAAGCATATTGATACGAGGTATAATTTCATTAGGGAGCTGGTAAAAAACAAGGAAATTAATCTTGAATTTTGTAAATCTAAAGATCAGTTTACAGACATTTTTACAAAGGCTTTGGGAAAAGAATTTTTTGAATATTTGAGAGATTGTTTGGGAGTTTATGATCTTGCGCATGGCAGATTTGAAAAAGCAAACAAAGCTCCACAAGAGTGAAAGCTACAAGTTTGAAATTAAGGGGGAGTGTTGAAAATATGCATGTAATTCCAACTGTGGCCTTTTAGGAATATTAAAAATAGATTTAGTTTTGTTTTAGTTTTCTGTAATTAACTCATCTTTATCCTATTTTTAGGATTAGATTTAATTCAAATAAATCGGCTTTAATTAAGGCACAGGATGCAACTGTTTTAAAGCATGAGTTTAAATTTAGAATGCTCAGGTGAAGAGATGTTAGTGGGTGAGTTATTCTATTTAAATAACAACAATTATAATTGCTTTATATGCACACACGGAAGTGTGAAATCTGCACAAGCAGAATTAGAGAAGTGTTGCATGCACAAACTTATTGTAATTTGAGCCGAAGCTCTGAGTATGAGTTAATTAATAGCAACTAAGCACAACAGTGTTGGTTTGAATATTCTTTTGTTTATGCAAGTTATTTAATTGTTCTGTTTATTTCTTTTATGTTGTTTATTGTATAAGAATATAGATTTTCTATAGAGATGTACCTTCCAAGCTTTCCCCTTTTCTTTTGGGAACAACACAATATTGCCCCCTCCACTATTACATGTATATAATCCTTCATTTTGGCTTGCATCTTCTCATTTAAACAAGGAAGAGGTTGAATTCGCATTATTACTTTCGCCATATCATTCATAAAATTGAGAAGTCATGAGGCGCTCCATCTTATTGTTTTTGATAGTGTCCATTATCTGTAAAACTATAGCAACTCGAAGAAAACCCACTCCAACCCAGTAAGAATTCCCAACAGCTTTCAACACGTCTATGCTTTTCTGGTGTTTATCTCTAGATATTCAGATATCTAAACAAACCGTAACAATAAAGATTGAAAGCAGATAAGAAACAATGGGGCAAAAAAATCCTAGACCCTTATAAAATTTCCCTTTCAACATTCAGATCTACAAAATCGTCCCCTACCAAACATATTAAAGCTATACAATATTATTTTGAAAACCAACTTCTATAGTATGGAATGTACCTGGTTGGTAATTATTTTGACATTTTCAGATATGCCTTCTGAGAATGTAGAGGTGTTTGATGCAGAGGGCATGCCACTTGCCACTGAATTAACAAACTCATGGGTGCGACTTCTTTTAACCTGTGAAACAAGAAGAACAAAAAAAATAACAAAAAATAAAAAAAGAAGAAGAAGACAATAAGCGCTGATTCCCAGTAGAGGAGTCATAGAAAATGAAAAAGGATGGCGTTGATACCTACTGATTGTTGTACTAATGTAGAAGACTATCGATTGTTACCACCAATTATTTTAGATCAAATCCAGGTGTGTTCTCATTAGTATTCACAATTTGATTGAAAAGCTCAATAGGTGTAGGGGAGGACAAGGATGGAGGGGAAGACATATTGAACTATTTGAAACTACAAGATGCAGGAGACAAAGCACTGCAAATTGCAGGTTATGTGCGATTAGCTGCACCCCCTCGAAACATAGAAATATAATATAAATTGAAATTACGCAGCGTTAGCGTTTAATGGGAAAATAGAGCATAACCCAAGTCAAACGAAAGAGTAGGTAGTGGGGACCAGGCCTGGAAATTGACAGGTTGTAGGCCGTTTTCTGTGATTTTAACCGTATGTTACAGGCAAAAAAATTTAGTAACCGTAGACAATAACAGGCTGAAAATTTTGAAAACGGACAATTTTTTTAAGGGGTTTATTTAAAAACATAATACCTATTTATATATATATGAACAGATTATAAATATATCTATAAAAATTTCTTGAAATTACAGTCACGTGAAAGAGATAAACCGTCAACAAATTTGTGCGTTTGACAGACACACAGAATTTGAAATTCCAGGCCTGGTGGGGACAGTCTTCAGTGGAATCCACCGGAAAAGAGGCGAAAGTAAATCTGGCTATCAGCTCAAAAGGTACGGGAAGGGGCATCTTGGCATCTCATGAATGTCCAATCAATAGGAATGTTTTGTGTATGGAAAATAAGGGTGGGTTGGTTGAAAGAGCCTTCAACGGCTATAGCACAAAATAACTGACAGGCATATGTGGCCCAAAACAAGTCAGCAAGTTACTGGTCGTAGTGTCAGCTCACCAATGTCCAAATGATTAGAAAAGTATGTTCCATACTGAAAATAAGGAGGGCCCACCTTTAAAGGAGAGTTGTCAACATCAATAAAGGAAAAATTAATGGGACAGGAATATTCGAGTATCTTGTGGATGAAATGATTAGGGGAGAGGACCCTATAACCGTGAACCTAACTTTAGGGGCACACAAATATATGTAGGTATGTTGGTAGCATAAAAAAATTATATCATCGTGTAGCGTATGATCGTGCCATATTGACATTTTCGTTTTCGCGTGTTAATTTGGAGGGGAAAAGTAGTTTTTGAATTGATTTAATATGAAGAAAATCAATATAAAACATTTAAAATAGTTGTATTTAACTCTTATATTATTAATTGAAACCTATTAAACATTATTATTTATTTTAGTTATTTTGCACTAATGTATATTTATGCATATAAATATATTAAAAAATTTATGTTGATATTTTAAATATATATAAATTTATGTTGTATGTATGAAGTTATTTTTTTGAATCTTCAAGTATTTTATAGTTAAAATATGTGAACAAAATTTTAACTTCACATGTGGAGTGTGCAATGGAATACCGAAAGAGATATGTTGAAAGAGTTAAACTTGAGGGAGTGAAATACTACAAAAATAAGGGGCAAAGAAGAAGAGTATTGAGAGAGGAGAAGTCTAAGGTGGGGGAAATGTTGAAGGGACTTATACAAAACTAATATTTCTTACAAAAAGACACGTATGAATTTCGACCCATTTTTTTAAAATTGTCTGAAGGAGAAAGAAAATGCGGTGCACATATCACTAAGGCCTTCTTGATCACTACTTCCAATGTCAATAGTTCTTTTTTGCAATGTCAACACTTGTGTTTTGTGGGTAACAAATGTAAATTTCAAGTGAATTTTCTTACACATGTCGTGATACACTTTAGAGTTAAAGACATGTGGAGGGGATTTGACATCCCATGTTGATTTGATGTAGTAGTTGAATTTGATAACCACGAAAAATGGCCACTATAGTAGTTCTGTGTCATCTTTATAGACCGTTATCTTAGGTCATTCTCCACATTTTCCTAGGAAAAAACATATATTAGTGACGATAGTTTTCCCTTTGGATTTGTAGTTGAAACCACCTCCTTAACATTCCACATTTTTAACCCTCATTAAATTTTAATAATGTTGTGATGTGTATAATTTTATGCTTATTATTTTGAAATTTTGGCTTAATGGGCTTTGCAGTACGAGGGAGTTGTTAAAGAAGATAAGAGAGGATGAAGTGTATGGGTGTACTCATAAATTTTGTACATAATTTGTTGAAAGTAAATGCACTAATTGTTGAATCATTATATATTATTTTCTAATAGTATATATGCATTTTCTATATCATGCAATCTTTCACAATTACCACACTTTCGTCAACTTCTTTACTACCAACAATATTATCATCAAGGTTTGAACACGCGATGTGGAATTGCTCTTTTTATTTTTTTTGGTTCTTAGTTAAAGACATGGATTTTTCTACCTTCATCCCACATGATTATCTTTTTGTGAACATAAACCATCGTTGTAAGATACTTTGTCGTGTGATACTCAAGGATGAGATGAATTAGAAGAAATAGTTTATAGGATTCTTGGAATCCACGGTACCTTTCTTTCTAGCATATATATGGTGCGACCGCAATGAGGGGTTTCTCAAATGAGGAAATGGAAAATAGAAAATGTGTCAAGTAGATATATAATGAAAGACATATGTAAAAATATGTTGAACTTATGATTAGCAGTCCGTCAAGCATATACACTATCACTCTAACTTCAAACAATAATGACAAAAATGGATTCATTACTATTGCCGCTATTAATGCCACCAATTGTCATTCAAACACGAGACCTGAAACCGTGTGGTTCTCTTTTTGATAAAGGAATTGAAATTGTTAAAATTGACATTTTGATGTGAAACCTCAAATTGTAAGAAAGAGAAGTCCCTTTTTATCGATTTATAACTCTTTAGGATCACTATAATTACATTATTATGTGTTTCAATAATTAAGTTTTAAACTAATACAACAAAAAAAATCTTACATTATTACGTCTTACAAACATAATGATGAACACACACTTATACTTGGGGGGTGAATTAATATAATAATTTACTTATTTAAAGACTTAATAATCACAATATCAACAATCACACAATATTTAAACAATTATAAAACACAAGATTTACGTGGACACCTTTTTGGGATAAAAACCACGAAGAAATACTGCTTAGATCTAATGTCCAAATCCATTCATAAAATATCATAGATCTCTTACAAAAATTTGTAGGCACCAACCCACTAGAGACACCAATACTCATTGCTAAGCTATTTGTAGGCAAGTTCTACCTACTATAGACACCAATCCCCACCGCTAAGCACCAACTTAGCAAGAGACACCAATCTCTTACCTTAGGAAGGACCAACCTCCATGTATGAAAATATTCAATGGATGTAATAACATCTAGATCTCTTTAACAATAATCTTCCATGAATGCTCTTTCATTTTTTCTCTCCTTCAGAAATATGCTTTTAATGATCTTCAGCCCCTTTTCTTCCTTTCTGCAGCTCTTCAAATTTACTAAAGTTTGAATGATGTATCTTCATTATACCTCTCTGCATCACATCATATCTATTTAACTTCAACTACTTTTATACCTTATCATGTGACTTTTTATCTTCTTGGGCGCTAATACATGGGTCAACTCATAATAAAAATGATAACACCAAATCAAAGAAGGATTAACCAGTATTCATAATTTTGTTTGATGATGCCAAAGCAGTGGAGAGGTTGGCCAACACTTATTATCTAATAATAAATTCAAAACACAAGGGGTCAGCCCAAAACTTAGAATATTGACGTCAAAACAGAGGAGGGTCAACTAACATTCTTCAATGATCATATATCTATCTTTAACACATTGGAATGGTGCGATCTTCCCAAGTGAATAATAAGATTTTACTTGGATAACAACTAGAGGTATTTTACCAAGATAGATAACACACATTTGATCTTATCTGATCTTGTAGCTTGAGCTCATACAATACTCGCAGTCATCTTAAACAACTTGTGTATTCAACCAAAAATAATAGATTTGTTGCTCGGAATATATTGACATAATAAATGTGTTGCTTCAGATGCATCGACAGTAAGGCTCTGAACAAATCATAAGTGTAGCTCCAGACTAAATATAGTAGTTGCTTAGACTAAAATGAAAGCAAAAATAAAAAAACAAAAACAAAAATGTTGTAACATTTAGCCACACCATATCTCGAAACCAATTGAATGCGAATTTCACTAAACTATGATATATCGATATTAACTCTCTTGAGGTTTGGATAATCTGAAGTTCTTAAAGTGAATATATTAGAGTCCCAAAAGAGTCATACAAATATATGAAAAGACACTCTGAATTAAAGTTAAAGAATCCATAAAAATGTGGAAGAAGACAAAGATATGCAGCATCAAGTGGGCACATAAAAACAAATATGCTTTGGATGTGTGAGAGTCTCGCAAGGATGCAACTTTCCCTTTCACCGGCCATAAGAATACGACAATGTTTCACTCGCGTTAGGAAAGTCTTCCCCGGCTCTCTTGCAAGCCTCACATTTTTTCCAAACTGATGTAATCATCTTTCTACACGGTGAACATACTCTACACTACAAATGAAGTTTCAGGGAACCTCTCATCTTTACGCTCAGCTCAGTCAAACTGGACAGGAGTGTGAAAGGAAAGGTCGGTCGATGACTCAATACTTAAGTGTCCCACACTTTAAAGTATACAAGTACAACACCTATCCACGGCTTACGTGTGGCTCAAATCACTGGATTTGGTTTTCACTATTATTTTTCCTCGCCGTATTCACTTTTCACCGGACTTTGGACCATAAAGATTTGGGAAGAGATAAACGATGATAAAAACTAATGGGAATACAACCATTTTCCATGACACCAATCAAACGTGTCAAATAATTCCACGTTCATAAAACGGTTGTAAAGTCCCCATTAATTTTTCGTGTGACACTCCTTTAGGGAGCAAAACATTTTTGAGAGCAAAGCGCAATGGTCACACAATTAAGAGAAATCAATAAATAGTTATAACTCTAATTGCATCTGGCAAAATATGTAGGAGGGGATAAGAATGTGTCTATACAAAAGCGTGAGATTTGTAGGTTTTTGAGGGCACATATTCTTAAGATTGTTGTAAATGTTAGTCCTTGATGGTCAACATTGTCGATGTTTATTGTGGTCTTGTCAAGCGTCATCCCTTGTGCTTTATGGATGGTGAGACCCCAAGATATTTTAAGTGGTATCTGATGACGATTTCCCCTTGTGACAGGGCGCAGTGACAAGTGCATTAGGTTGAGGATATCACATGGGTGCCCTCGATAGTTTTTGAAGTTGACAACGATAAAGAATGGAAAGTTTGGGGGTTGTGATTATGGATTGTACACAACCTCCACACATTAAAAATGAGATGTTAGTGTGTACATTACCATTTGTTGTGACATATTATAAATATGATTATTATGTAATAGTTAGTTAATTGAGATGATTTGTTGTAACAAACCACAAGTAGAGATCATTCTGGTTAGTATGTTTGAGAGATTTTAGGGATCTTGTTGATCTATAAAATAAGAAGAATTAAAAGCTTTAAATAAGTAATCTCTCTTAATGTATTGTGTCTTGAATGAATTATTATTATGAAGATATTATTGAGTTAATCCTAATCAAATTTTATGAACTTCTAAAAATTGAAATAAAACTTACAATAAAAATAAATGAAAATTGGTATGTAGTGTTATATTTAAAGATTGCACTAATATAACAATTCTAAATTTATGTTTAAAATTTAAATAATAAATTACTAAATAATTTAAAAGATTAATATAAAATAACTTTTACTTTCATTTAACAAAATAAAATAAAATATATTTTTGAATTTAGAAATTATAATAAAAAATAAAATAAAAAAATCTAATAATTTTTTTAACAAAATTACATTAAAAATAATATATTATATTTCTAAATTGTTGTTATTAATACATTGCATATTGCTACCTCATATAATATTATATTACTAACAGTTTTTACAGTTTATTATAATTTACAATTTAGATTAAAAAAACTAAATTTCAAAACTAGAACTTTTATTATATTGTAAATTACAACTAAAATATGGAATACCAGTCAAGCGACCAATCAAGATCTCGACGGGACATTTCCTTTCCTAAAAGGTCGTAGACTCGTAGAATCTGTCCACCACTTTCAAGTTAAACTCTTCTTGCGAACGGAAATTCGCCTTCCCCTGAATCAGGCAACAGCAGATCGCAGAGGCACGATGGATTCGCAGAGAGTTTACAAATGTATCCAACGTAACCCTAAACGATCTCTGTGTTTAATTATAGGGTCTGTTGCTTCAATATTGCTGTCATTTGTTCAGTTAACACTGGTCTTTATATTTTCATTCCTTATACCTGGTATGTTGCTAGTGGTTATGTTCTGGTGGTGGTTCAAAGATAAATACAGAAATAAAAATAATGGCAGAGCTGAGATTCGTATCGATGACGAGTTTTTGAGAAAGGTGGGCGGCACCCCAAATCTATTTAGCTATAAAGTTCTAGTGTCTGCCACTAACCAGTTCTCCACTGAGATCGGAAAGGGAGGATTTGGATCTGTATTCCACGGCACTCTAACAAACGGTACAAAAGTGGCCGTCAAGCGCCTCCACAACGTCGAAGAGGGACGTCAAGAATTCATTGCAGAAGTCACTACACTCGCTGCTATCAACCATTCAAATCTCGTTCACTTGCACGGCGTCTGCGCTGAAGGTTCTCATTGTCTCTTGGTCTACGAATTCATGGATAACGGTTCTCTGCACGACTGGCTCTTCAGTCCGAACAAGGAATGCCTCGATTGGAAGACCAGGTATGATATTGCCCTTCAGACTGCTCGCGGGCTTGCTTACTTACACGAGGATTCTTCCTCTCGAATTCTTCATTTGGACGTGAAGCCTCACAATATTTTGCTGGACGAGAATTTCAGAGCCAAGGTTGCAGATTTCGGACTGGCCAAATTGCTGAGTAAAGATGAGAGCCGTGTTATAACAATGCACGTGAGAGGCACGCCTGGTTACATTGCCCCAGAATGCGTTTTGGAGTATGAAATCACTGCCAAAAGTGATGTTTACAGTTATGGAATGGTGCTCCTTGAGATGGTGAGCGGTCGCAGAGTAGTCGACAAATCCCAAGACTCTCAAAACTGGTACTTTCCTTTCGTCACTTTGGGAAAGGTGAGAGAAGGGAAACAGGCAGAATTGTTCGATGCTCGACTCGGTCAGGTGTCAGCGGAGGAAGCTGTGGAGATGGAGAAAGTGATTAAGCTGGCGCTGTGGTGTATACAGAACAACTCTGCATTGAGGCCAAGTATGTCAACTGTAGTACAAATTCTGGAAGGAAGTGTCGAGATGTTGGATCCTCCTCTAGACTTTAGTTCTCCGTTCGGTCCATCCTTGGATGATGCTCGCCATCTCCCAAGCATTTCCAAGATATTGGAAGAATCCTCTTCAGCAGAAGATCCAAGATCCCCCTCTTCTCCTCATGTTGTTTTAGATCTAGATGAACGAACGTGAGATAGGAATTGCTACTGGGAGACAAGAGCTGTGATACAGCTGTTGTGCTAGACAATAAAAATGTATGATCATAAACATTTACAATAGACTCTCAATTTTCAATAAAATTATAATAGAATTGGCAGTTCGATTGAAAATTTACAGCAAAAAGTAAAGGGCTGAGAGTGCATTGTAAGTCAAGGTATTTATAAGAGCATTCATAAGATATCAAACAAATAAATCTGAGTTTTTCTCATTATTCATTGAACTTAACCTGAATTCATACCTTCCTGTGATACAGTCTAACAATCCTTCTTATATACTTAAGCTTGAAACAGTGATAGGGGGTAATTGTGAGTAACGGGGCCACGAAGTATGAGTGAACATATTATCCTGTTACAGGAGCATCGCCAGAGATAAAGCCTGTTAGCCTGATAACTGATACAACACTGATGTTTGGTTTTTTTCTTGCCATATACTGGAAGATCAATATGTACTCCTGTTCTGCAGGTTTTTTGTCCACACTTTTCTTTCAGCGTATAATTTAATTTAACATGTAAATTTTGTTTGTATGGAAAGGAAAATGCCCGCTTACTAATTTCTTTAGTTGTCTTTTCCTAGGTAGTCTATACCTTTATGGAATGGAAATTGCCACTTGCTAATTTTTTTAGTTGTCTTTTCCCAAGTAATCTATACTTTCACATTGCTCATTCTTGTAATTTGTTACGTAATCTACAATAGTTTTCAATTTGTTCACTATACTAGTAACAGTTTAGACTGTTGGATGCATTCCTCCCGGGGCATTGGGGCATTCCTTTTGGACACTAAGTGAACGCTTCCAATTGTAATAGAATCAGGTTTGTGGCCTATGAATTACATTTTGCAGAGAAGTTTCAAGGCCAATTATGCACATCCATTCCCAGCATATCCTCCAATCATTGTAGTCCATGAGACAACATCTTTTTCGAACATTCTGTGAAACACTTGGTGTGCATCTTCCACAATTCCACATTTTCCATACATGTCTACAAGGTCACTCTGCGCAAACACATGTGAATGAAACTCATACCATGTACCTAGATGCCAGTCGGCTCCTCCCATGCATCTTATGCTAAATACCAATGTCAAAGTTACTTCTCCATGAAGCAGGATTCGATGCTAAACAATGGATATTATTTACAGTAGGAAAGCTGTGGAGGAGTTGATACTTATATGCGGCATTTCAGGGCTTTCCTATCATTTCGAAATTTTGCTTTAGCGCCTGATGCGTTGCATGTTCAAATATAATCCAGTGCAGGAGGAACTTCAACTATCTCAGAGGTCCGTTTTTTTCAAGCCCCTTTCTTTGTCATTTCTATGTTTGCCGGTTGTAGTCTTTGGGTCCAAGTTTTCTCATTTGTAAAATTACCAATTCTTCTCTATATACTTTCATCTTCAGGGTTGGAATAGATTTTGCTAGAAAACTGCTGTTAATGATTATAACAGTGTGTACTTTTGTGTGTATACATTGTAACCTATGTTTGCTGTGTTTCACCCCCTATTTCCCTATATTATGACTATATTCCCTCGTGCTTTCTGTCATTTCAGCTTTAGGGCAGAAATCATTTACCCCTCATAGACTTTAATTATTACTAGAATGTTATCATTGTATGCATCTTGACTGCAGAATTTACTGTTGAATCCCGTTCAACCTATTATTCCAACACAAATAGATGTTAGCTAACAAAACAAGATTCCAACATATAAATGAAGTGCCAAAAGAAAATATTTTTTAAGTAAAAGGAGAAAAAACATCAACTATAAATAAATGTTGTAAGATTGAGCCACACCATATCTTGAAACCAAAGAAATGCGAATTTCACTGAACTATGTTATATCGATATTAACTCTCTTGAGGTTTGGATAATCTGAAGTTCTTAAAGTGAATATATGAAAGTCCCAAAAGATCCATATAAATCTATGGTAAGACGAACTGTGAATTAAAGTCACAAAGAATCAATAAAAATTTAGAAGAAGACAATGATATCAGCATCAAGTGGGCAGTTGAAAACAAATATGCTTTGGATGTGTGAGAGTGTCGCAAGGATGCAACTTTCCTTGTCACCGGCCATAGGACTAAGACACTGTTTCAATCGCGTTAGAAAAGTCTTCCCTCATATTTCTACGCGGTGAACGTACTTTCCTGTCGAAATGAAATTGCGAGGAAACCTCTCATCTTTACACCCACGTAAGGTAAATTATGCAGCTCACGCAAAATGGATGGGTATGAAAGGAAAGGTGGGTCGATGACTCGATGGTGTCCCACTCTTTTAAGTATACAAGTACAACACCTACCCACGGGTGACGTCTGGCTCAAATCACTTGATTTCGTTTTCACTATTTTTTGTTCTCACCGCATTCATTTTTGACCGGATTGATTATAACTACGCTCAAGGGGATGTATTGAATAAGTTAAACTTTAGGCACATATAATTTGGAGGAAAAGAGCTAATAAAGATGGAGATTGAGGGAGGGGAAGATGGGGAGTCATGAAATTTATGAGAGAACATGCTCTAGAATCTTCTTTGTTATGAGTAGACATATATGAAATGTCTAACTCACTTTTTAACCCCGGATCCAAATGCAAATCCAATACAAACCGAATTCAATGGGTTTAGTTGAACTCAATGAAACCACAATATTTGATAGAAGCACGAAGCCAAGTGAAGTGCAAAGGTGTCACGAGGCACTCGCTTTACATTGGTCTGTGGAGAAGAATAAGCCACAAAAGTTTTAAAAAGGTGTATTCCAAGGTGGAAAGAGGAATGTGTGACCCTTTTTTGGAACCTCCTTTCCTAATTAACAAGCTCTCTATAATCATTGATGACATAGATATGGCCCTAAGGAAAATACCAAAGATCCCAGAGCCATCTTATATGTACACGTTTTAAAAATTTGTTGGCATTGGTCTAGTTTGGAACAAAATACTACTGTTGTAATTACTTGTTAACATTACAAATCCAACAAGTGGGATCTTGCAATATTGTTTGGGATAGGAGGCAGTTACAATTGCATTAGGTTGAGGATGTCCCATGGGTGCCCTCGATAGTTCTTGAAGTTGACAACAATAAAGAATGGCAAGTCTAACAATTGTGATTATGGATTGTACACAACCTCCACATGTTAAAAATCATATGTTAGTGTGTACGTTAACATTTTTTGTCACATATTATAAATATGATTATTATGTAATAGTCAATAAATTGAGATGAATTGTTGTAACCACGAGTAGAGATCATTGGGGTTATTATGTTGGAGAGATTTTAGGGATCTTGTTGATCTATAAAATATGGTGAATAAAAACCTTTAAATAAGTAATCTCTCTTAATGTATTGTGTCTCGTATGAATTATTATTATGAAAATATTATTAAGTTAATCTTAATCAAATTTTACATTTAATATTAGAGCTTTATTATTCCTATGCCTATTATGGAGGAATAATGTGTCTAGACAACAAATTTTCTATTCCTTATTGTCCAAGACATGAGATTCTCTAAATTATTGCCTTTATTCTAGGTTAGTCGATCATTTTTAAAAATAGTATATACATCAAACATTATATCTAACGGTGAGTACATATTTTTGAAGGACGTGACACCATTTTACTTGGAGGTTTGAAAATAATCATGTTATAATCTCATTGGTGTAACCACTAAAAATGATCATAATTGAAATTTGGTTACAACCAAGAGGTAGAGAAAACATTGGAGGAGCAAATAAAATCAATTTTGGTATCAACAACCCCAAGAATATTCTTGTTAGAATTCTAAGTATTGTTCTATACATTTGATAGCTAAACTCCAGATAAAATACACCTTTATAGATGCATGCCCCCATAAAACAAGTATTTTTCCATGCATGGGCTAGTCCCATTGTCGATTTTCACATCATAAGTGTCAGATTTTTTCAATATATCAGTTTGATAAAAAATAGTTGCATATGTTCCTATGCAACTTAGTTGGTAGGAATGCGCGCTGGTGTATAGAAAGTCCCAAGTTTGAATCCCACAGTTGAATAGAATGTGTTTTCAACAACAATATTTTGAAAATAAACTAAGTATAGGCATGTGTGAAACATAAGCATCATATGGGTGCATGAAAATGTTATGGGTATTGGTGCATTCTATCGAGAGAATACCCCTCTCTTTTTATACATGGCTTGATTCCCTTATGCATCACATGTATTGATATCTGAAACAATATTTTTGTTGATTAATTTATCGGTCAGTAATAGCCTAGGATTTGTAGAGACACTTCATTGAAAGACCACTAAGGGAAAAACATCAGTCATTGAGCACTCTATGTTCAATGATGTCCTGACTAGATTCATGAAAATGAGGGGCTATAAATATTTTCTACACATCAAAAATATTTTCATGACTTCAAAAAAGTGGGGAAGCCACTATGCTGTCACATCAATCCCCTCATTGTAGGCTCACTATAAAAAATATTAAAAAATTAAATTTGTATAGTGGACCGAAAAAATCAATTTTCCCGTGCCAAATATTGCTTGTACCCACATGGCAAGCAGACAAATTAACATCAATTCCTAAAAAATCCACATAAAGTTCACTTCACATCATCCCCTACCACTCTAGCATCTTGCACCTATTGTTTTTCCCTATGCTCCACTTTAACATACAATGTCATGATTAATTGCAAGGCATACCATTTGGCAGTGCGTATACGGGAGGGGGGGAAGATAAAAATTTCTTCCCCTTCAGGGTAAATTTCAGCATAGAATATTTGTAGATTAGTGAATAGTGAGATTTCCATAAATTAATTTTGGCGATTTTTACGATCATGGCAGTGCCCAGGTTTCACCCAAAAATTACACAAACAATAATTTATCCAATGTGAGTAGCCAACGAATCTCTAATCCCAATGTATATTTTCTATATTGAATCATTGCGTGATCGATGGGCCAAGATTTTAAAACGTTTTTGGATCACAAAGAAATATATGGAACCTTATTGGTTATTTGGGCTCATTTACTGACATGTATGGGAGTTTTTTAAGGAATATTATTAAATTCACCACATATATACATAGATGTAGTTGTAGATGTAGAATCACTAAGAATTGAGAAAATTTCAAAGGTTTTTTTTAATCTTTTCTAATTTTCCAATTTACGAATATGCAAAGTAGTACTAGTAGAAAAGGATTCAACGAATTAGCATATTGCAATTTTCTTATAAAAATAAAATAAATCAAGGGATTTCTAGGGCCTAGCTACTACATTGCAGTTTACATCCTATAAGCACTTACTATAGGTGATTCTATTTGAAATTTCTTTTCTTTCATGTCACATTATTTTATCCATTTTTTATGTTTTTAAAGTTATTTATGTCATTTTTGATTTTACAACATCAGGAATGTCATAACACAACAATTTCATAGTTGATTTTAATCCCATAGCTCTACCAAATAAAAAATATCCTTACATGATTTAATAAAATGGAAACTAAGAAGGGAAGATCAGGAAAAAATTTGATTCCAACCCCTTTTGGTAATGGTACTAGCCTTCAAAAAATAACATCTTATGTTGAGAAACCATCTAAGGAAACCCATCCTTCTCTAGAAAACCCAACACAATCAAGGGATAATGATTGCATTCAAAATGAAACTCAAAATGAGTTCATTTTTTATTTCATGGTTGATGATGTCAATGACGACGATAATGAAATATCTCCCCTTGAAGGCATCAAATTGAATGAAATCGAGTTTTACACTGCACCACCTTCCCAATTGAATGAAGTTGACACTGCATCACATTCCCAATTGAATGAAGTTGACATTACATCACCTGCCCAATTGATTGTTATAGGTGAAAATTTTTACAGTCAAGAAAATTTTAATTCCAACATGGAAAATAGTTTGGAAACATTTATTTCTAAAAGAAAGATAAAGGGAAAGAAAACGAGATTTGGAAAGGAGTTTCAGGTTAGAGTGGGTTTCTAAGTATTCATTTATTGAACCTATTGAAAATTAGAATAAAGATGAACCTCCCAAAGAATTCAAATGTACAATGTATAGCTTGAAATTGCGTAGGGACAAGACAATGCAGCTAAAGTTGGATACTAATGAGAAGCATGTAAGAAAGATATATGAAAACTTAATTGTAGGTAGCATTGAGAAGAATGTTTCCACATGGAAAAATATGGATGATTGTTTGGGTATTGCGTATGAAACATAATTTGAAGATCATAGGATAATTAAAGGAATAGTTTCAGTGAATGGAGGGACAATTACCTCTCAATTCAAGAAGATCATTCAAAATAGTTTTTTAGGTAAAACAGTTCAGCTAGCTATTGCTTTTCACATTCTGAAAAGAGGGTGTCCTACAACATATTTTCTTGAACAAAATAATATGTTGTATTTTCTTGGTTGCCCACACTTTCCTCATTCTCATTGGTTTGAAAGTAATGGTTTGGATTGGGAAAACTGCATAACTATGGTTGAATAAAAGACATAAAAGAGAAACTGAAGTCTGCATGATACATGTATTTATCTATTTGTGAGGTTACAACTATAGTTAACACTTATTATGTCTGTATACATGTTTATACTGTTGAGGATCATGTTATACATGCTAACTTACTTTTCATTCAGAAGATGAGAGATAAATTCATTGCTGAAAACCTTTTTGAATTGGTGATAATTTTTTTGAAGGAGATTAGTTGCATGCATGATGCTATAATTACATCATAGTTGGTATGTGTCGGGGCAGCTGTAATATAAGGTCATCGTAATGGCCTGTGTGTAAGATTCCAAACATATCATTTCCTTTATATTATTTTCATTCATAGTATGGCTCATAGAATGAACTTAGCTTACAAAATAGTTGGAAAATTTAAACCCGTAGCAAAAGTTGAAGAACTTGTTCAAGCGGTTCATGCTTATTTTTTCTGTAATCCTAAAATGTTCATGAAATTCAAAAATATTTGCAGAAGGACTAAAAAATGGGAGTAAATTGTTAAAAGATGATGACACCAAGTGGATCTCATTGTACCAACTGGTTTGTAGTGTGTACATCAAGTATCAATCCTTATTAGGAGTGGTGTGATAGAATCACATGGAATTGGACAAGGCATAGGATTTGATACATCATTTGGATGATATAAAGTAATTATTTTTATTGTGTGGTCTCCTTCCCATGTTGCACGAAATGCATCATTTAATTAAATAAGAGCAAGAAGAACTATTTATATTACTTATTTTTCTAGTGTGAGGAAATGAGTTTGTATTGTAATAGAATCTTTGTTTGTCAATGAATCTTATTTTTCAGGTCCAAAGTTTTATGGTTGGAATGATTTGATAAAGATTGGAAATGCAAGTAGATTTTTTAAGTTTAACTTGTTTGGGAAAGTATGTGCTTGTGTATGTGGATATGATATACCAATGCACATGTTTAAAGTAGTATCCGGTAAGGTTGAGAAGGTAAATGTTAGAGGGTCATTGTTTGATAACATTGTATTATAAACAAGGGTAAGGTTAAGATAAATTATAGTTTCCCTAATATAATAAATAAGGGAATTATATAGTAAGGATGAAGGCATCAAATTGAATGAAATCGAGTTTTACACTGCACCACCTTCCCAATTGAATGCAGTTGACACTGCATCACATTCCCAATTGAATGAAGTTGACATTACATCACCTGCCCAATTGATTGTTATAGGTGAAACATTTTACAGTCAAGAAAATTTTAATTCTAACATGGAAACTAGTTTGGAAACATGTATTTCTAAAAGAAAGATAAAGGGAAAGAAAACGAGATTTGGAAAGGAGTTTCAGGTTAGAGTGGGTTTCTAAGTATTCATTTATTGAACCTATTGAAAATTAGAATAAAGATGAACCTCCCAAAGAATTCAAATGTACAATCTATAGCTTGAAATTGCGTAGGGACAAGACAATGCAGCTAAAGTTGGATACTAATGAGAAGCATGTAAGAAAGATATATGAAAACTTAATTGTAGGTAGCATTGAGAAGAATGTTTCCACATGGAAAACTATGGATGATTGTTTGGGTATTGCGTATGAAACATAATTTGAAGATCATAGGATAATTAAAGGAATAGTTTCAGTGAATGGAGGGACAATTACCTCTCAATTCAAGAAGATCATTCAAAATAGTTTTTTAGGTAAAACAGTTCAGCTAGCTATTGCTTTTCACATTATGAAAAGAGGGTGTCCTACAACATATTTTCTTGAACAAAATAATATGTTGTATTTTCTTGGTTGCCCACACTTTCCTCATTCTCATTGGTTTGAAAGTAATGGTTTGGATTGGGAAAACTGCATAACTATGGTTGAATAAAAGACATAAAAGAGAAACTGAAGTCTGCATGATACATGTATTTATCTATTTGTGAGGTTACAACTATAGTTAACACTTATTATGTCTGTATACATGTTTATACTGTTGAGGATCATGTTATACATGCTAACTTACTTTTCATTCAGAAGATGAGAGATAAATTCATTGCTGAAAACCTTTTTGAATTGGTGATAATTTTTTTGAAGGAGATTAGTTGCATGCATGATGCTATAATTACATCATAGTTGGTATGTGTCGGGGCAGCTGTAATATAAGGTCATCGTAATGGCCTGTGTGTAAGATTCCAAACATATCATTTCCTTTATATTATTTTCATTCATAGTATGGCTCATAGAATGAACTTAGCTTACAAAATAGTTGGAAAATTTAAACCCGTAGCAAAAGTTGAAGAACTTGTTCAAGCGGTTCATGCTTATTTTTTCTGTAATCCTAAAATGTTCATGAAATTCAAAAATATTTGCAGAAGGACTAAAAAATGGGAGTAAATTGTTAAAAGATGATGACACCAAGTGGATCTCATTGTACCAACTGGTTTGTAGTGTGTACATCAAGTATCAATCCTTATTAGGAGTGGTGTGATAGAATCACATGGAATTGGACAAGGCATAGGATTTGATACATCATTTGGATGATATAAAGTAATTATTTTTATTGTGTGGTCTCCTTCCCATGTTGCACGAAATGCATCATTTAATTAAATAAGAGCAAGAAGAACTATTTATATTACTTATTTTTCTAGTGTGAGGAAATGAGTTTGTATTGTAATAGAATCTTTGTTTGTCAATGAATCTTATTTTTCAGGTCCAAAGTTTTATGGTTGGAATGATTTGATAAAGATTGGAAATGCAAGTAGATTTTTTAAGTTTAACTTGTTTGGGAAAGTATGTGCTTGTGTATGTGGATATGATATACCAATGCACATGTTTAAAGTAGTATCCGGTAAGGTTGAGAAGGTAAATGTTAGAGGGTCATTGTTTGATAACATTGTATTATAAACAAGGGTAAGGTTAAGATAAATTATAGTTTCCCTAATATAATAAATAAGGGAATTATATAGTAAGGATGAAGGCATCAAATTGAATGAAATCGAGTTTTACACTGCACCACCTTCCCAATTGAATGCAGTTGACACTGCATCACATTCCCAATTGAATGAAGTTGACATTACATCACCTGCCCAATTGATTGTTATAGGTGAAACATTTTACAGTCAAGAAAATTTTAATTCTAACATGGAAACTAGTTTGGAAACATGTATTTCTAAAAGAAAGATAAAGGGAAAGAAAACGAGATTTGGAAAGGAGTTTCAGGTTAGAGTGGGTTTCTAAGTATTCATTTATTGAACCTATTGAAAATTAGAATAAAGATGAACCTCCCAAAGAATTCAAATGTACAATCTATAGCTTGAAATTGCGTAGGGACAAGACAATGCAGCTAAAGTTGGATACTAATGAGAAGCATGTAAGAAAGATATATGAAAACTTAATTGTAGGTAGCATTGAGAAGAATGTTTCCACATGGAAAACTATGGATGATTGTTTGGGTATTGCGTATGAAACATAATTTGAAGATCATAGGATAATTAAAGGAATAGTTTCAGTGAATGGAGGGACAATTACCTCTCAATTCAAGAAGATCATTCAAAATAGTTTTTTAGGTAAAACAGTTCAGCTAGCTATTGCTTTTCACATTCTGAAAAGAGGGTGTCCTACAACATATTTTCTTGAACAAAATAATATGTTGTATTTTCTTGGTTGCCCACACTTTCCTCATTCTCATTGGTTTGAAAGTAATGGTTTGGATTGGGAAAACTGCATAACTATGGTTGAATAAAAGACATAAAAGAGAAACTGAAGTCTGCATGATACATGTATTTATCTATTTGTGAGGTTACAACTATAGTTAACACTTATTATGTCTGTATACATGTTTATACTGTTGAGGATCATGTTATACATGCTAACTTACTTTTCATTCAGAAGATGAGAGATAAATTCATTGCTGAAAACCTTTTTGAATTGGTGATAATTTTTTTGAAGGAGATTAGTTGCATGCATGATGCTATAATTACATCATAGTTGGTATGTGTCGGGGCAGCTGTAATATAAGGTCATCGTAATGGCCTGTGTGTAAGATTCCAAACATATCATTTCCTTTATATTATTTTCATTCATAGTATGGCTCATAGAATGAACTTAGCTTACAAAATAGTTGGAAAATTTAAACCCGTAGCAAAAGTTGAAGAACTTGTTCAAGCGGTTCATGCTTATTTTTTCTGTAATCCTAAAATGTTCATGAAATTCAAAAATATTTGCAGAAGGACTAAACAATGGGAGTAAATTGTTAAAAGATGATGACACCAAGTGGATCTCATTGTACCAACTGGTTTGTAGTGTGTACATCAAGTATCAATCCTTATTAGGAGTGGTGTGATAGAATCACATGGAATTGGACAAGGCATAGGATTTGATACATCATTTGGATGATATAAAGTAATTATTTTTATTGTGTGGTCTCCTTCCCATGTTGCACGAAATGCATCATTTAATTAAATAAGAGCAAGAAGAACTATTTATATTACTTATTTTTCTAGTGTGAGGAAATGAGTTTGTATTGTAATAGAATCTTTGTTTGTCAATGAATCTTATTTTTCAGGTCCAAAGTTTTATGGTTGGAATGATTTGATAAAGATTGGAAATGCAAGTAGATTTTTTAAGTTTAACTTGTTTGGGAAAGTATGTGCTTGTGTATGTGGATATGATATACCAATGCACATGTTTAAAGTAGTATCCGGTAAGGTTGAGAAGGTAAATGTTAGAGGGTCATTGTTTGATAACATTGTATTATAAACAAGGGTAAGGTTAAGATAAATTATAGTTTCCCTAATATAATAAATAAGGGAATTATATAGTAAGGATGAAGGCATCAAATTGAATGAAATCAATTTTTACACTGCACCACCTTCCCAATTGAATGAAGTTGACACATGCATCACCTTCCCAATTGAATGAAGTTGACATTACATTCACCTACCCAATTGATTGTTATAGGTGAAAATTTTTACAGTCAATAAAATTTTAATTCCAACATGGAAAATAGTTTGGAAACATTTATTTCTAAAAGAAAGATAAAGGAAAAGAAAACGAGATTTGGAAAGGAGTTTCAGGTTAGAGTGGGTTTCTAAGTATTCATTTATTGAACCTATTGAAAATTAGAATAAAGATGAACCTCTCCAAGAATGCAAATGTACAATATATAGCTCAAAATTGCGTAGGGACAAGACAATGCAACTAAAGTTGGGATACTAATGAGAAGCATATAAGAAAGATATATGAAAAAATTAATTGTAGGTAGCGTTAAGAAGAATGTTTCCACATGGAAAACTATGGATGATTGTTTGTGTATTGCGTATGAAACATAATTTGAAGATCATAGGATAATTAAAGGAATAGTTGCAGTGAATGGAGGGAAAATTACCTCTCAATTCAAGAAGATCATTCAAAATAGTTTTTTAGGTAAAACAGTTCAGCTAGCTACTCTACTTTTCACATTCTGAAAAGAGGGTGTCCTACAACATATTTTCTTGAACAAAAGAATATGTTGTCTTTTCTTAGTTTCCCGACACTTTCCTCGTTCTCATTGGTTTGAAAGTAATGGTTTGGATTGGGAAAACTGCATAGCTATAGTTGAATAAAATACATAAAAGAGAAACTAAAGTCTACATGATACATGTCTTTGTCTATTTTTGAGGTTACAACTGTAGTTAACACTTCTTATGTCTGTATGCATGTTTATACTATTGAGGATCATGTTATACATGCTAACTTACTTTCCATTCAGAAGATGAGAGATAAATTCATTGCTAAAAACCTTTTTGAATTGGTGATAATTTTTTTGAAGGAGATTAGTTGCATGCATGATGCTATAATTACATCATAGTTGGTATGTGTCGGGGCAGCTGTAATGTAAGGTCATCATAATGGCCTGTGTGTAAGATTCCAAACATATCATTTCCTGTTATATTATTTTCATTCATAGTATGGGTCATAGAATGAACTTAGCTTACAAAATAGTTGGAAAATTTAAACCTGTAGAAAAAAGTTGAAGAACTTGTCCAAGCGGTTCATGCTTATTTTTTCTGTAATCCTAAAATGTTCATGAAATGCAAAAATATTTGTAAAAGGACTAAAAAATGGGAGTAAACTGTTAAAAGATGATGAGACCAAGTGAATCTCATTGTACCAACTGGTTTGTAGTGTGTACATCGAGTATCAATCCTTATTAGGAGCAGTGCGACAGAATCACATGGAATTGGACAAGGCATAGGATTTGATACATCATTTGAATGAGATAAAATAATTGTTTTTATTGTGTGGTCTCCTTCCCATGTTGCACGAAATGCATCATTTAATTAAATAAGAGAAAGAAAAAATATTTATATTACTTATTTTTCTAGTGTGAGGAAACGAGTTTGTATTGTAATAGAATATTTTTTTGTCAATGAATCTTATTTTTCAGGTCCAAAGTTTGATGTTTGGAATGATTTGATAAATATTGGAAATGCAAGTAGATTTTTTGAAGTTTAACTTGTTTGGGAAAGTATTTGTTTGTGTACGTGGATATGATATACCAATGCACATGTTTAAAGTAGTATCTGGTAAGGTTGAGAAGGTAAATGTCAGAGGGTCATTGTTTGATAACATTGTATTATAAACAAGGGTAAGGTTAAGATAAATTATAGTTTCCCTAATATAATAAATAAGGGAATTATATAGTAAGGATGCTTTACTTAAAGCAATGGCTTTATTAAATCCCACTTATTGGAATTCTATCTAAAATGATATATATTTGCAGGAATAGTAGCACAAGAGGTTGCCTACATTGATTCAACATTTTGTAATCTTTTTGATATAAATCGATCAAATATTCTAGGTATTTTAAGAAAGGAAAAATTGATTGATCAATCCCATGAATTTTCCTCTACAATGATTGAGCAATTCAAATGTTTGGATAATCCCTTAGACTGTGGAGAAATAACCTACTATGAAAAACAATTGGGTTAAGTACTATCTTGGAGCAAACCATGTCCAATTTTTTCTCATTTCCTGAACTATGTCGAACAATGATTTTGGGTTCAGCTGAAGATGAGAGAATTTTCAGTGCCTTGACCTTTATAAAGTTAAAATTGTGAAACAAGCTTGACAAAAATATTTGGAGAATTGGTTGAGAATTTACACATCACAATACAATGTGGACAAATTTCCTTATGATAGGGCTTTGGCAGTATAGAAGTTAATTAATGAAAGCATATGGGCTAAAAACAATGGTAAAAATACAATAGATGGCCCTATTGCAACAGTTGACTGTCGATGAAGTGAGTGTCAGAGATCTGGTCAAGCAAATGACAGAGATGATTCACCCTTAAATTGGAATATTTCGTTTGTGGATATCACATGATATAGATGTTCATTTAATAATTAATATAAATTAAAATATTCATTATATTGTTCTGTAATAAATTTTTCCTTATTTGTATTTAAAACAAATTGTGTCGATTTGTAGTCTTAGGAATGGAACTTGAAATACATTGCATCGTTGTCTTCAAAATATAAATACTTTATTTAAAATTTTAAAAAACACTCATGAGATGGATATCACATAATATCGATGTTCATATAATTTATTCAAAAAACACATTTTTTTCACATACACCTACAATTACAAAGCATTAACATAAAAGGTTTGTTAGTTTTTTGAACCACTATGTATTTAAATGAAAAATATAATATTCCTCATTTAAATTGCTTGAGACATTCCTTGTATGAAAATATTGAAGATTTCAACAAATGAAACAATTTTAAAAACTAAATTAATCTTAATTATGTCATCTTTTATAACATGTCCCACTCTCCAACTGTTGGAATTACATTTTTGTAAACCAAAGTGACTGACATGTAACTTTGTTGGTAATTCATACATGAGAGTAGTGTTTTCCTTTATTGTTATATGCAAACTTACTGACAAGCTTATCAATGGTTTAATGAATCTGAAAATTTTGTCTCATCTACCTTCTCAAGAATTTGATTCTTCTCTTACATGATTTTTTCTTTCATGTTCTTCTTGAATGCATCCTTCTCAATGAATTGGTGTGTTTTTTTCAAAATGAATTGGTATACCATGATTTTTGAAATAATGAACCTTTCCATGCATCTCTCGTAACATTCTTTGACACTTCTTCAATAATTCTTGTGTTTTTCCTAGCATCACACACATTTGAATGATAGATTATACCTTTATTGAGGCATGAAACTAGTTTTGAATTCCTCCTGATGTCAGTTCCGTGTCATTGAATTTGTAGATAGCCTAAAAAAAAATCCTTGTTGGATCCTCTCTTGAAGCCATCACTTTTCTCTAACTACCAGTTACATATTTGTGGAGCTTATAAGATATTCCATGCAAATCAGCCATGAATTCAAACAACCTAATCAAATCATCAATTTTTTGGTTTATTTCCCACAAAATATTATCCATCATATTAATCACTACCATTTAATTAAATTATGATAATTCGGTGTTAGAAGATTGTATTTACCTTTTTTCTATAACTAGCTCCTGTTGTAATATTTCATTTTGTTTTCTCTCTTCCTTCTACAATTTGTTCTTGATTTTTTTTCTCTCCCTTCAAAATCTGTTGCAACCCAGTGTTTGTTCTAATATATTATTCTTGATTTTCATTTCATGTAATTTTTTCTTCACTCCTTCCAGTTTCAACCGTTCCTGTTCATTATCATCAATTACAGTCATAGAGGCAGATGCTTTTATCCTCTTCTCCAGCTCACTGGTCTTATTAACTATCATTTTTTTATTTTCTTTCTAATTTTTGCAGGTTGTCCTTTACCTTTTAAATTTTATTATTCAATTTATTGTTATCTATGTATGAATTCAGAAAATTTTGTGCATACCACATCATTATTTCTTTTTTCTACATTTATTTTTTCATAAAATTTCATTTCGGTAAAATTCATTTGAATGGCGGATACATCATAGTCACTGAAAACCATTTTATTTTCTGGTTTTACTACTTTGGTAACAACATAAATGTATTCCATCGTATCTGTGTTGGGGTCATATGTAGGCAACACCCTCATTGTGGCAGGATTTGAAGTTACAATATCCTATAACATTTGTTTGTTGGAAAACTCATCTCGGTAATCAAAACCTGAGGTGTTTGGATGAATGGACTGCTTGAATGGAGGAGTAATTGAAGTTTGGGGAGAATTTATATATGGATTAGAAATTTATTGAGGGGTGACATCGCCTTTTGTAATTAGTTTCATTGAGGCAACACTACCCTACGCAAGAGTAACTATATATGTGTTTTTATTTTTCCTCTTCTCGGGTCCTTATTCGACATTCGAACTTCAAATTTCTGTATTAGAATCTTTAGAATAATATTTTTCTAATATTGGAATAAATTTTATCTTTCTTGTTCAGATTAGTGAACTATATACTAAAGAAAGTGAAGAAACTCGACACATGCAAGGTTTTAAGGTACTTTGTATTAAGATGATAACAAACAAACATGCGCAAAATAGATTCTTTGCTATAAGCTTGATGGATCTACACAAAAAATATAACTAGAAGGAAAATATATTAGATGGTAGAAGAGGGGATTTCTGAACGAAGTCATTTCCTAGAAGAATGAAATTTATTATGCGGATGTCAACCCCCGTATTTGATAAAAGAGGATAAATGAGTTATAAAAAATGGAATAACATGAAAAATCTAAACCTAAACAGAAACTAAAATTAAAAAACTGAGAGGAAAGTAAAAACCTTATCTAGATTAACACAAGATGAAATATACCTAGCTGGGTCGACGACGGCCCAACATATAGAGGTCTAGTCAATGGCGACTAGGACAGGTGAATCAAAATAGTAACTAAAATACAGATATGAAAAACTCTATATGTAGATCTTAATATGTTGAAAGCATGTACAAGCTGATAGTAACCTAGAAAAAAATATCTAAAATAAGGGGGAAAAGGATGCAAGAAAACACGGATTTGGATGGGTAGGATGGAAATATGGCTTGAGTCGATGGTGACTGGGACGATTTGGTGATGACTGAAGACTAGTAGAATGATGGGTATGGAAACTGTATGTGGTGGCAGAAACAAAAAATTATAATGTTGTAGATATTGATGGTAGAATAAGTAACACTATAGAGGCAGCGTCGATAGTGACCTGATGGTATCGACGATAAGCTATGTCGATCTAGGTAGGGATTAAAGTGAATGGGTTGGATTAACAACCTGCAAACAAGATGGTTAATAGGGAATGATGGATCTAAAGCTCTGATGATAGTTAGAATTGCACAAATGTTAGTAACTAATAATAGAAACAATGGAATAAACCAACACAAGAGAAAGATAAACTCCCCAAAGTGTCCACAAATTATGTAAGCAAGCTCAAAGGGACTCCATGAAGACTAAAACAACTACAGAGAAGTTCAAGCATGAAGACAAGGTCACAGAATGTACGAAATCTTTGATGACGTATCCTTTAGATGGGGGAATATGGATTTATAGGGTTGAGAGAAACATAGGTCAGTCAACGCCAACTATGGGGAACCATCCATTTGGGCGGTGGGAGGATGCCAAACTTAAGGCATCAAGCCCATTAGAAGTGGGCATATGGTTTTAAAATACTTAGGAAGGTTACAACTATATAGGGAAGTGAAATGGGTAGGTGAGGGATGAAATGGAGTAGATAAATTCCAAGGGGAGCCTAAGGATGAGCAAGTAGGGAGTTTAGAAATGAGCAACACCCTAGAGAATACAAATTGAGGTTGATTAGTATAAATTAGGTAATGATATGAGGATTATGGGATAATTGATGAGAATAAACAATAAATTAAAATGGATAGGATAATATATGGAAAATATGGGAATATTAAAATATGAATTAAAATAAAAAGGGTCCAGATAGGTGACCATGGTAAAAAGAAGTGAATGCGGGGTGACAAGGGTAGCGATACCAAATTTTGGTGTCTAAATTTTCCCATTTTTGTCGAGTAGTTTGCACAAGTACTCCATGAGATGAAAAATATGAGAAACAAAGGGTAAGATGAAGGATGACAAAGGATTGATAATAAGATACCCCTCAAACTAGGGATCAATGACCCAAAGGGGAATCAATACGAGCTTGAAAGAGGTAAATGAAGAAGAGTGAATGGGAAAAAAAGGATGGGGAAAAGTATAAGGTGGGGAATGATGCCCCAAGTAAGAAGGATTATAAAATTATATTGAAAAATGATGGTGATTTTAGGAGTCACCTTGGAAGGAAACAAAGCTCATGGTCTTTAGGGATATGATGACAATGTCCTATGGGCCAGTGAGTCTGTGGAAATCACAGTGAAATGGAGGGAATATATTGAGAAACCAATCAAATAGATACAATCCCTTAGGGACCAATGGGTAATATGTTCACATCAAAAATTTGTGTAAACAAATGTGAAAATGATGCAAAATCCTTCATACATGAGGAATCGATTAAAAGGTATACATGCACAAAGGATGAGGATGAAAATAATGGTGCCTCAAAAAAGGGAAAAAATGATGAAATGGGATGCCCTAAAAAAGGGAATAAAAATATGGCCACAAAGGTGGACTTGAAAGAAGATATGTGCGATGATATGGTACCCCAGAAATAGACACAACAATGGCCAAAAAGGCATAAAAGGATAACGATCACAATAAAAGGATGAAAAAAAGAGAGGATAGTTTGCTATTGGTGACACACAAAAAAAATAAGATTGACGGAAATATAAAATGATGCGGGAAAACCAAGATGAAGGAGGGCAACATCAATTCATGGTGCCCAAATCCAGTTGACGGTGACTAGGGAAAATCGACAGTGACCCAAAGGGGTCGGCGGTGACTAGGGAGATGGTTATGTTGGTATCCAAATTGATTCTCCCTCAAACTTTGAGTAGCGTCACTGGTTTGACAGAAAACTTAGAGACATGTTAGATCATGATGAGTCATTTTGTAGCTGGGGATGAGATCTAACTGGCCATTTGTCACTCAAATGTGGAGAATTTGATATCACACTCAAGAGGATTTGATGTATCCTCACTAGTTTAGGTTGTGCCTTTCAACCAAGGTAAGAGAACCTATTTTGCAACCTCTTTTTATTGAAGAACAATGATAAATCCTTCTTTTTGCACAAATTTTATAGAGAAAACCTTGGGAAAATAATGATGAACACACTAGATCTGACTCTCACAAGTTGTCACTTCCAAATCATGGAGATATTTTCACAACAAGGAAAGGGTTACTAAAGACATTTGAGACCTTGATTACTGCTGCATGTTTTGGTAATAGAGATTATGCATTTGTATGCATACAGGACAAACTGGGGTAGTATAAATAGGTTTGGTTATTTTTGAATGAATTTTTGGTAAGAGGAGGGGCAGGGTGAACTTGATTCACCAGATCCTTGAGGAACCTTACAAAATGGAAGGTTAAACCAATAGAATGCCACAAAACAACTAAAATGTTTCTTTAACTAGAATATGTGCTTCAATGGAGGCCCGGATTAGCACTCTTTCACACAATATTTGAGATTCTATCATGAAGGCTAGAGTTATAAAATCCAACAAAGAATCAATATTTGAGTCAAATCACGCCTAAGGTACACCCAGAGGCTTACAGAAAATCTCCATCAATAGATGAAAGAAAAATGATTTTAAATCATTTATTCCAATCCCAAATGAAATCTCTTTTAAGAAATGAAATTGCAGATGCCACTATACTGTCACAAAGATTGAGGCCTGTGTGATTGAATAAAATTTAATACAAGATTGGAATAGAAAAAAGAAAAGCTACTTGCATACATTCAGAAATAAAACAAACACATCTTGCTCAAGACAACACAGAATAACTCAGATTTTATTACGTCTATTAGGAGGGGAAATTTTTTATTATAGTCTCAAAGCTTGTCAATGGCTATACACTTATAACCACCTTGACACAATAAAACTTAATATAAAAAAGAAAAAACCTAGTTTCTGAGATGGATTTTCAAAAGACAGGGTTAGTTAGATTTTCCTCTTGGGAATTTTATTTCAACCTCTAGCACTCTGACCTCCAACTTCCAACCCTTTTGCACAAAAAAATCGTGCCATTTAAAACCTTCACAATAGAGCCCCTTTCCCCCCAAAAATCCAGACATTGAGTGCACCCTTGCTTTCCATGATCAAAATCATGATTTTTGGGATTAGATCTGTAAAACGTTGCCAGGTGCTTGAGGGGGCAGATCTCTTTGATTATCTCTCACATTTAACTCCTTCCTTTGATAGATTACTCTTTCTTCAATTCGCCAACCACTTCTGCGCCAAATCTCTCAAATCTAGCTCCTTGCGTACTTAGGAGAAGAATAATGGAAAATATGATTAGGCATGAAAGTCAAACCATTTTAATGGTGAAAGAAACCCTCCAGATCTTCTCACCAAACATAGATATCAAAATTAACTCACCTCTCTATTTGGCATGTAGAAAAGACTAAGAAATCATGGAAACTCACACTTCTAGACGTGTTTCAGAAAAATGGGGGGAAGATTAGATTTGGACTCTCAGCTGTCGTTGATCTCTACTTTGAATTTGGGTCATCCACGTGGAAGATTCAAACTTAAAAATAGACCCGTGGGCTTCCTCTGACTTTTTACAACTTTTACAGAAATGGAAAATTTTTAGATTTTTCTCCGAATCTCCGCCCAGGGGAAATGAGCCTAACATGTTTCATAAGGTGGGCCCCAACGGAACCATGGCCAAATTTTTCCATTTCACCTCTTTTTGGAAAAAGGAAAATTTTCCAAATTTCCCTCGAGAGTCCGCACCTCCGCCATTGACTAGAGCAATCTTTGACTTTTCCTTTATCAAAATTGCTGGCCATTTTGAGATTTTAATCCTCTTGATGTCAAGAGGCAAAAAATCCAATTTTCCTCTGATGGTCCACTTCCCCGTCTCTTTGAATTTTCAAACCGCCACGTGTCACCATGGGACACCTTGAGATGGTCCCAAAAATTTGATACCAGGCGAATGAGTGCGGGCTCGCCACGTGTCCTATCCCAGCGAAGTCTGCCTAAATGCTTGAAGCTCAGCAGAAGGCGCCACATGTCATGCTCCGAGGTAATCTCTTTTTGGCCATTGAAAAGTATAAGCAAAATGCTAAGTGAGCAGAGGCTTCCAGGTGTCATTGCGGCACTCCTTCAAAAACCTTAAGGATTTTTAAAATTGATTTGTCGGGGGCGCGCTTCCACTTTAGAATTTAACTTCATTTTGCTAAAGGGGAAAAATATCCAACTTACCTCCAAAGGCCCGCATCTCTGTCATTTTGAATTTTCAAACCACCACATGTCATAATGGTGCCCCTTGAGATAATCCCCAAAAGTTGAGATCTTGAACGAGCACGGGCTTACCACATGTCCTCCTGCGGGGTCAAAGTTAAACCTTTTCCATGCCTCTTAAATTTGCTCCAATTAGAGCCTAGCGAGGCCGCGGAGTGGGTTCAAATGTTTTTCCAAAGTAGCCAAAAGGAACAAGTTCAAAAATAGACCCGCCACACCCCATCTAATCGGAAGAAGCCACGTAAGCACCAAAAGAACCATTAAGAATCGAGCAGGGCTATGGGACCAAATTTGCCTTTTTGCCAAAAATCAAAATGCGATAAGTTAAAGCATTCACCTGCCATCCCCTGACCAACCAAAGGAAGCCACGTAACAGCTGAACACTGAGGAAAAACTTTGACAGGAAAAATACACCCGTCAGACCGTCAAAACACAGAAATTCATCATTCATGCTCAGAACCCAATTTTTTGCTATGGATGAAAATTTTTTCGAAACAAAAACATGTGGATCATGGTTCTGAGCATATTTTGACCATGGATTTGTATTTTTAAAGGCATATAGATATAAATTGATCATTTTTGAGCTTTCATGGTTGAGGAATAATAGGAAAAACGGAAAATCCCGCAGATCAGAGGAAAATTAGGGCAAAATGGTGAGAGGTCAAAATGATCACCAACAGGTTATATAAGCCCATAAGTCAGATGACTAAGCTCATTTTCATGCCCTGGAGTGATAATTGGAAAAATCCAAGCTATAACAGGATATCAAGATTTGTAGAGAGATGGAGACCGGAGGAGCCGTTAGGAAACATTTGAGGATGCGCATGATGGTGAGTAATGAAAACCCTATCTTGTTTTTTTTATTTAATGTTTTATTTTTATTTTGTTGGATTTTGGATTGGTGTCGAGGGAGGTCAGCGGTGACTGGGTAGGGTCACCATTGACTTAGCCATAAAAGATGTTGATATGGACCTAGGTGCGTTCACCCGACCTGGGTCAACGTTGATAAGGGAGAGGATGGGAAATTTTTATTGTTTGATGACAAAAAGAGGTAAAAGCAATGATGAGGGATCCGATGCATGCTTATTTGTATGATGATTGTAGACATGATAGACCTTGTGTTTGAGAGATAAAGTCCCCACATTATATGATCAGATCATTGGGGACATAGTAGATACTAAGTGGGATCACTTAGTGGTCGTGGGATTGAGAGGTTTTATATATTATCATAGGATCCAATGAGATGTGGGTTTGATGACCACGTCGGTTGAGATATGGGACATGCACACAAGCACTTTCTAGTTAAGGATGGGTGAGATGACGATCATCATGGAGGATGTATATTGCATCCTCAGGTTACATATACAGGTGGAGCATATAGTTTCCATCATAGTGTAGAGGAGACTAGCAGTTTTGACACGACTATTTGGAGTCAATGCACTTTTGACACGACATTTGCTTTAGGTGCATTTTTTATAAGATGAGATACGATTTCATGGTACCTTGGAGTAGATTTATTTTTCTTATGATGATGGTTGTATCATGTTATACACTTCCTAATTCAATGGGATCCATATTTCCTTGGACACTAGATGGGGTCTTGGCAGATGTTGTGGATCACTAGACCGTATTTTCATTTGGGATAACATTGTTCATGCAGGTGTATCATGATCTGACGATGTATAGATCTGTGAGGATAAAAGGATTAAATGTAGGCTTCCTCCTTCACTATTGGGATTACAATTATATTGCAGTTATTAGACCATCAGGAGTTCCATGGGTAACCGGGGATCACATAGAGCTCAAAGTGGGATTTCTAAAATAGTGAACCGACCATGATCATGGGGATAGAGGGACCAAAGATGGGGGTGCGCACTAAAAAAACTAAAAAATGAGCTTTTTTCTCAAAGTTATGGGGGGGCACACAAATATTTCATTTTCGGAATATGTGAACTTTGAAAATTAATAAAAAATTATATATTCATCCAAAAATTATGAAAAATTAACGGGACCTGATACATGGTCTTAGCTAACTTTATAGGGATTTTTTTTAATAGAACTCAAAAAAAGGGGGGGGGGGGGGGGGCGGACACACAATAGGTTCTTATCTTTTTGACACAAAAATAGACATACTTTGTGTGCGCACCACATTTAACCCTCTTAATCTCAATCATTTAATTTTTTTTAGTAGTTTAGAAAATAGATTCTGTGCTCTATGGTACTTATTCTTATAAATTTTTCAAATTTTGAGCATAGGCATGCCAAATTATTCAATGAAGTTCACGTTTTGATGATTTCAAGAAAATAGTGTCCCTTTTTTACTCCCTTTTGGCCCCCCATTTCCATGCACTTACCCTATGGGTAAATGATCAATTACACATGCAACATTCAACTCCCTATATTCCACACAAATTCTAATTCTTCCATATTTCTTTATAATTATCACCATAGGGTTAACCCACTCCGAATCCTCTATGGGATCAATGACTCTATATTTCAACATTTTGTCAATCTCTTCTTTAACATTGATGCACAGGTTAGGGTTCATCCTGTAAGGCCTATTCCTAACCGGGTTCACACCTTCCTTTAACTTAATTCTCATTTCACCCAAATATTCATACACTCCTTTCAATTCATGATAGCCCCTAGGGAACAAGTCCTGATATCCGCACAACAATTCAATTATCTTAGCAACCTCAGATTCATACCAATAATTCCCGATGGTGGCCTCCTTTGGTTCAGCATCCATCCCAATTTTGACCTTATTTATTTTCATAGTATCATAATAGGTACATACCTTCTCATATGCACTATCTGAGAACTCTTTCGTATCCTCTGTATGCTCAACATCCAAGATCTCCACTTCTTCACCATCCATTATGTAGACCACCTTACCTTTTTCTCTTTCTAGACAAGTACATCCAAGTTTTTCTGCATCTATCTCTTCCTCTTTAAAACACACCTCTAGGTCTAATTCACCTAGTAACTTGTGAATAAGTTCATGAACCTTTCCACTATCTCCCATAGTCAAGCGCTTCATAACATGTAATGCCTCATTCATGGGAGCTTTAGTGAAAAAATAGTCAAAGGTCTGAATCATACCCATAGTAAGTTCTTGCCAATTTCCCATTTTTCTATTCAATTCGGCATAGACATACCATGCGCACATGCAACATCCGAAAGCGTAATAGAACTAATGCACCCATAGCGAATGTGGTAAGGCCTCTTTCCCTTCTGTCTAGAGTCTCTCATACTATTGAACATGGTGCTAATCATCCTTCTAATGAATTTCACATATCCTGTTAGGTGTGTTGTTGCATATAAATCTTGTAGAGAAGGAAAATATCACTTCTCTCCATTCCAAAAGATTATCCCTATGAACCATCCACCATCATGTTGCCATCTCGCGCAAGGTATAAAAAACACATTCCTTCTTTCCACTTGGTCTTTCCATGGGGATTCCATAACGTGCATGAACACTTCAGGATTTCCTTCACCAAAATATCTTGGTATATAGTTGTTTCCTAAGCACCTAACATAGTGCGGCCTACTTACACATGTAGAAACACTCCTTACCTCGTGCCCAACAATTTCATAGGTGTCATGTGCTTAATTGTCACATGAAAAAATTGTAGTATCAATCATGAATTGTGCATCATCCCATTATAGAACTCCTTCCTTTGAGGGCTCAAGAACTTCAAGATCCCTAATAGTGTGCACATAAATTTTTTTCAAGTCTTCTTCTCTCAAGGGATCTACATAAGGTGCAACTTTTCCATCTTCCAAAGGAATGATTAATCGGTCTTCCTTGTTCTCAAAACTTATGTAACCAAGTTGTTGAAGCACAAATTAGCATTGTTGGCATAATACCAAGGGTGCCCAAGTAGTGCTAGAAAATTGTCTACTTTTGCAAGTGCTTAGACATCAAAATACCCAGTAAACTTGGTCCCTTGTATAATAATACTAACATCCTTCAAAAATACAATGGACGTGGCTTTAGTCCTATTTGCCATAAATAACACATTTGAAGATGGATACAATGGTAGTCTCCCCATTTGAATCCACACATCCAAAGGGAGTACATTCGATTTTGTGCCTGTATCAATCTAGATATTACTTAGGAGCCATCCATCAAAAAAACATTCAACGTGATCTCCTTATCTTAATCGAAACTATGAGGAGGAAGATTATCATGCAAAATATTTCTTTTGTGCTCTATTCCAGCACATGGGTTGTTGCCCTTTAACCATTCTCCTAATGAAGGAATGATGTTCTCCTATCGTAGCCTCTTGTAAAATTCCTTCAAATCATCAACATATGTTTGATGGAGCTCAACTTCCTTCTCTTGTTCTAACTTCCACCACTGTTCTTTCAAACGTTGTATCTCACCTTGTAAACTCCTAATCACATCCATAGTTTCCTAATAAACCTCCTTATAATGTGTAGGGTCTGGATAATTTACATGTAACACCTCTTCCTTTTTAATTGTAGGTTTCGATTTTTGAACTTCCTTGGTGCACGCGCAACCTCAACACGTGTATTAATCTTTATAGGTACCAATTCAAGATCAGGCACTAAATTCAACATCTAGTGATCTTTTACGGTGTGATGTACTCTAACCATTCCTGCCCCCTTATCCTACTTGTGCTTCTTTCTTAGATGTTCATATAAGTCCAAGAAATCTTCGTAGTTTTGGTTCTTTCCACAAAAGAAAAAATAATATTTTGAGGGAACGCACATCTGTAGTGATCATGGGAACTGTACGCACCCAAAATTACACATGCTACATTATTTGGAAAATGGTTACAATAATCCCTAATGATGATTAAACATCCTTTCAAGAAGGTGTTTGAGCTCTAAAACCCATTCGTAGTGTATATTTGTAGCCTAGATGGCCTTACTTAAATTTTCCATTCATTTTTCCATCTCCCCGCCTCTTTTTGTGCTTGTTTTGGCCTTCAGTGCCAAGACCGCCGCCTTGCCTGGGTGGCGGTTCTCAAACCACCGCCAAGGTAGGGCAGCAGTCCTAAAACCACTGCCTTGCACATGGCGGCGGTCCTGCCCGCTTTTTCTAGATTCTTCATGTGTGTTTCGACATGGAACAATTCACTTAAGTTTTCTTGTAGAACGCATCCATGAGCCAAATTGGCTAAAGCTAGCTTTGTTTCCTTAGTTCTCCTTGCTCCTTCTATTTTAAATAAGATTTAATTATTTGGAACCACCTCTTCTTGGCTTGTGCATGAAGTGACCTCTTAGCCTCCATTCCTATATATTCCATGCTTGTATCCAAGAAAAGGGCCTAAGAATTTTATGTATCTTGTATTATTTTTCTGCCATAATCTCACTAGGAATTGTATAACCAAGCTCAGATATGTTGTGTTATCTCTCTTCTACTTGCATTGCATCCAGATTGCTTCCAAGCTTTCATTTCTCAAGTGCCATCCTCTTGTTTATGTTCTTTCCATTCCCAATCCCTTGGACTCACGTGAACACTTAGTGAAATAATGGAAAGAACTGAGGGGATAGATACTAATACTACTAGATTTTCAAGGTTCTTGATCTTCCAGTTTGGAGTTGTGTATTTCTTTTCTTTGTTTATCAAATTGTCAATTACGAATTGTTAATTTCAATTGCATATCAAATAGAGTAGAGAAACAATTCATTCCAATTAGCTATATAATTTCAAGTAGATCAAATCAATAGGAAGTTTTCTCTTCAACATTACTAGGGAGGATGTGGGGAACAATAGCTATGTTAGGGTTATGACTTGATCTTCACTTCAGAGGTAGGGTTCGATGGATTTTGATTGAATTAGAATAGATTTTTAGATTTAGATTCACACATCTGCACAAATAGTTAGCTACATCCGGATAATTTTTTGTATTTAATTTGTTTATTAGATTAGATGCATTGTCTAAAATGTTAGAAAAGAGGAAAAACATTTACTTTCCATAGATTAGCTTGTTTTACTACTTTGTTCTGATATATTGAGAAAACACCAAAAACATAGGTTAGATTTCCTATAATAGATAGTTTATTTACTGAAAGGAAATCAATTCATCTTTCATGACCATCAACAGTCCACAACAGGAAAATACTTATATTTGTGATCCCCTAGTCCCACAACCCAATGGGCCAGAGTTAATGACTGACATTGACACAAGTTTGTGTTTAACAATCTTACGCATACTTGAAACATACACTAAGAAAATAAGATAGTTAGATACACTGAATATAATTTCTAATAAAGCATACGAATTTTGGACTACTATTGGAAATAGGGTTTGATTGCATGCATGACCATAGGAGGGCCTCAACCTCAATGAGTCTTTGGTTGTGATCCACAGGTCCCGTAACCCAACGGGCTTGCTAGTCAGCTAGATATTGACACTAGTTTATGCACATTGGTATTCATATCTTCACCACTTCCACCTGATATTATTAAACAACTTTCATTATTGAACATAGCATCTGATCAGGCTAAGACTTTCTAGAAATGACCTTGTCTGGAAACCCATATGAGGCACCTGCAGGTTACTTTCCACGTATTCCGTAACCAATCAAAATAATCTTGACAAAACTAGACATCGATTGGAGTCTACAATTTGCTATCATATCAGACCATACCATCACACCCCTTCAGGTTAGGAGAGAATTCTTTTCCTTGGATTCACATATTCCAGTATAGCCTATCGAAGACATAAGTTTTCCTCATTAGCTTGATCACTGCCATCACTTTAACTTCGATTTCAATTCCACACTGGCTGTCCTAGCACGACCTCAGGAGGTCAGGTCTGAAGAAGGTCACGTGTTGATTTTCTGTCATACAAATTGGTGAACCCAACGTGAAGAGCTAGTCTCTAAAAATGTTCACTTTCTTCGCCCTTCCTTTATTCTGCAGGTATTCGTATACCCCCGAATATGTCGAGATACAATGAGTATGGTCGGCCCATCTCGAGTTTTGACATGTACCATTACAAATCAAGTATATCAGAACAACCACCTTCACTTTAAACATGGGAAGATAGCCTCTCATCCACTCAAAACCCTCTTCTTCAAGGAACCAATGTTGTTTCTTATGTACACATTGAGGAACATGATCAGGTCACTTAGACTTATCCCCTCGAATAATCAAGTTCAAATAACATTACATTCACTGGTGAAGGTAGTTCATCTCCTTGGGTATTTTTTTGATAGCCCTTTAGTGCGTAATATGATTAACTCCCCCATCTAGATGAGGAGTATTTAGCACGTTATGCTAGGAGTGAAAAACACTTCCAGAATATGAACCAATCTTTCAATAGGTTACAAGGACAAGGTGATGTCCTGCTTTAAAAAAATAATGCTACCCCGCCACCAACTGACAATACAACTAATGAGGGGTGGCAACATTGTGAACAATTCATAGCAGGATACCATACTCCTTAACAACCTCGAATGGTTCAATAGAATGTACCTAAGTAAGGCACCACTCCATCAACGGGCGATGTCATTTCAGCTTTGGTAGAAAAAGTCAAAGAGTTAGAGCTTGCCCAAAATATGAAGAATTCATACACAGGGAAAGCACAAACTCTGTCCTACCCATAGAATTATGGGCAAATACCTACTGCACATAATCCTCCAGTCTACATGAATACTCAAAACCATGGCGATCTACTCATGGGGACAGTCACCTTAGGTATGCCCCCCTCAAGCCACATATGGATATCTGCAACAGGCACTGGCCAGAAGTGCGTTCTCAAATTCCATACCATCTGGTAATGTAACATTTCCTGGCTTCATGCCTTCAATTCCATATCAATGTAATCAACCCCCTTATGTACACATGTATTCTAAATCTCTGCACGGGGACATGTATACCTACCCGGGTCCCTATGGACAACCACAAGGGATGTCATACACCCCACCCAATGTCTATGTTGTCTTGTTTCAACAACTGATGCATCCCCCACCTCCCCAACAAGGGTCCTCAATGGTGGAAACATATGCAATGGGGACCTATTCTGAATACCTTAAGGAACCCCTAGAATTCTCCATTCGAACAGTCATGCTCCCAAGACCCTTGCCTGATCTTCTGAAGTTCAAAGGGGAGGGAAATCCTAATTCCCACATCAAGGCTTACGCAATAGCCATTCAAGAGTTGCTTCTGTGGGATGCAGTTGTTGCAAAAATATTCCCTAAGACCTTAGATGGAATCACCCTTGACTGGTATTATAGAATACCGTAGGCCTTGATACACTCTTTTAAACAACTTGTGCCAGAGTTCATTAAGGATTTTGATATGAATAAGCTTCTAAGAACATGGATCACAGAATTCTTGCATATCAAATAAGAACATAATGAATCTGCAGCCCACTTCATTCAGAGGTAGCGATAGGTTCTCTACTCTTCCGCAATTTCTCCAAACATGGATCAAATGGAGCTTTGTGATTTATTCCTCCAATCTCTCAATAGTGATACAAAGGAATAGGTTCAAAAGTTCCAACTCAAGAGCTATGAGGAAGTACTAGAAGGTGCTCTTCAAATTGACCAAGTGGCCATTGATAGTGGCCGTAAGACCTAAGGGGAAAATGGGAAGATAGTCACTCCTGCTCAAAATTTTCCCAGCTACTCCAACAACACAAACAAAAATCATGGACGAAAAATTCTTTAAGAATCGTGGAGCCACGACTGATGGTGTGACTGACCAGCCCTAAAATCCTAATGTGGTTAATCCTACTAACACAGGTGGTACAAATAATAAAAAAATAATGGCAACAGTAAGAGAAACAATAGTTTCTCACCCTTGGTAAACGTTGTGGATTTTAATCGTCCATAACAACAACAAAAACAACCTTAGCAACAAAGGCAAACACTGACCCACGAGCACTAGTTAGTACCCAGGCGGGTATCCTAACCGATTCCAGAACTAAGGGCAATGGTTTCAAAATTTTAACCACAACAGTCAGAAACTGAATACTAACCATAATTTCAGACCACAATAAGGAACAAATCAGAGGCCACGAGATTATGATCCTGATCTATACTGTTGTTTCCATAGGGTCCACTGGCATGATGCAAGAACATGCTGCCATTGCAATAAGTTTTTACAGCACTTTCCAGAGGATCAAAAAAAGTTTTTTTTTCTATATGTTCTTGGAAAATTCCATTGCACTAACACAAAACACTTATATGGGACCATTGTCCCCAAAAAACACACCACTTGGGATATTTAATGATCCCCTTCCCATGTGTCCAAAGAATGGTAGATTAGATCCCAATGGTTTGAATAAAGGTATTATAATAGGGACTCATGATCGTGAAGCCTCAACTTCATCAAACCCACAGGTGGCACCTCCTTTGGATGGTCACCAATAAAAGAAGATCATGGGATTGGTATAGTTAGACGGTGAACCCCAAATTAACGTTGCTATAAGAACCAAGTATTATTCTTCATAGCCAATCCCGATTTATCTGGTTATGTCAAAAAAATCTCATGATGCACTAAGCAATCCAGTATGGGATTATGATTTAATCAATGATCTAACCAAGACCTTTTCACACATTTCCTTCTTGTATCTACTGAATAATTCCCTTACTCATCGAGCTTATCTATTAGAAGCGCTAGGTCTCAGCCATTTGATTAATGTTACCCCTCTGCTAGAGGCACAGATAAATCATATAGACTTTGACATTAGTCCTCCAGGGAATCCTGAGAGAGATATTGGGTTCATGTTTGACATCAACAAGATGCCCATGGATGCTGAGATATCTTATAGGGATGACCCGACTTTATTTCTACAAGTTTGGATTTACAATAACTATGTAAAACGTGCAATGATCGATGATGGGGCAACAGTTAACATAGTCCCTTCTCTTTTCTTTTGAAGTTAGGGTATAGGGAGACCAATTTCTCCTCTACGCGAAACACACTGAGGGGCTATGATAGCCTCAAGGCAACCTCGATCAGAACCATAGTATTATCAGTTACTCTCGGGCCCAAGACGGTACTCATTGAGTTTTATATTATAGACTGGGAGACCAACTATAATATGATCCTTGGTCATCCTTGGATCCACCATATGAAGGAAATCCCCTCCACTCTATTCTAGGAGGTCAGATTATTGCATTTAGGGAAATTATTTTTGGCACAAGGTGATAAACAACCCTTTGATATACATTTGGCTAACTTCAAGACAAGGCTAGGGGTTCACTCTAAATTTTAGGTTCCCATGAATCAGTTAAACAAACCTGCAAACATGGTACCAGAAGAAAAACTAGTTCCTACAATGGAGTTAGAAGTCACGGGTTTGATGGAAAGCATTCTGGCAGTCAAGGATGAAAAAGTTATTGTAGAGATAGTGTCACTAGGAACCACAAAAAATATTTTTGAGTTATTAGAGAAGGATTTTCCTATTCTCCTCCCCTTTGACTCTATGGGTGTGGGACATACTCTGGGACTCGGTTCTCTTCTAACAGATGATATTTGCATGGTTGAAGTGACTAAGATAAAAGGAAAAGATGAAAAAGATGATCCTACATCCATTTTTCCATGTAGATGTTGGAATCTCCATTTTGATGGAGCCAAGTATCATTTTGGCATCAGGGTAGGTGTGATCCTTACTTCACTTAAAGGAAGGATTATACCTTTTGGCTTCAAGCTAAATTTTGAATACATACAAACAATGGTGCCAAATATGAGGCTCTTCTATTAGGTCTCATTGTTGCTAAGAGGATGGGTATCCTAAATATTAGGGTGTTGGGTGATTCACAAATGGTTGCAAATCAGATATCTGAGGTTTATGAGACTAGGGCTGAACACCTAAAACTCTACAAAACATCCGTGGCGGGCCTAACAAAGAGGTTTGAATTTATATCAATCGAAGGAGTTCCATGTGAACAGAACCTTCTCGCAGACTCTATAGCAACTTCTACCTCATGCTTCACCCCAAGTAGTGACCTAGAGGACACCAACTTCACAATTTTGATCTGCATTGAACCCTTTATTCATAAAGTGCCAATGGCACCAATGTTGACATATGTGGAAGCTAAGGATCAACTTGACTTTTTGAACCCCGTTGATGGTCATAAAGCAACTTTAAGATATCTAAACACTTTCCAGAGTTATATATTAATTACAAAAAGATAGACGTCTCCCTAATCCCACATTCCTCTTCTTATTTTGGGAATCCCATGATTGAGTCCTCTCCGGGAAAGGATCTTGAGATTTACTAGGTAGAAGAATAAGGGGACTTAGAGTTACCTCTGGCCCTGCCTAAGTTTGAGGAGGGAAATGTATCCTTAATCAAGGGAACGATTGATATAAAAATCAGAATAGAGGAGGAACCAAGGATCTTAAAACTAGGGTCCTCCTTAACTCTAGAGGAAGTGGAAATACATACCCAAATCCTCAAGGAACATAAAAAATCCTTCATGTTTAGCTACAAGGGAATGACAGTAATTGCACCAAATATCACAATTCACAATCTCGTCACCAAGATGGATGCTAAACCAATTAAGAAAAATTCAAGGCCCATGAATCCAAAGGTGGCCCTTATGGTAAAAGAAGAAGTAATGAAACTTCTCCAGGTAGGATTCATCAAGGAAATTGATTATTCACAATGGGTATCTAGTATCGTCCTCATTCTAAAAAAGAATGGAAAGATCAGTATTTTCTTAGACTTCCGTGACATTAACAACGCTTGTCCCAAAGATTATTTTATGTTACCATTCGTTGATGTTATCGTTGACGAAACAACTGGATTTGAGTTGTTGTCTCTCATGGATGGGTTTTTGGGATATAATCAAATCAAAATCTCTAAAGAGGATCAAGCTAAAACTATGTTTATAACTCCTTGGGGAACCTATTGTTATCCTGTCATGCCGTTCAATCTTAAGAATGTTGGCGCTACATACCAAGATGAAATGACCTACATATTCCATGATTTTATTCATAAGATTTTGGAATCCTACATAGATGACCTTTTGGTTAAGGCCAGGAAGCACTGCAATCACCCAGAGGTGCTTCACATCATCTTTTCATGCTTAATTTATTACAACGTCACATTAAATGCACAAAAATGTGTATTCAACGTAACAGGAGGCAAGCTTCAGGGTTACATTATATCTTCAAGAGGGATTGATGTTGCCCTAGCCAAAATCTGGGCTATATTAGAAATGGCTCCACCATCAGAAGAGTCTGGTATTAGATATTTTCTTAGGAAACTCGGTGTAATCCAAAGGTTCGTCCTTGACTTGACCTTTTTTATTCATCCAATCACCAATTTGTTGAAAAAGGATTATAGCATTGATTGGATGAAAGAATGCAACGAGGCCTTCAAGGTAGTTAAATGATTCTTATTTTCCCCTCCCATGCTAATGTCACCTAGATCAAATCACCCTTTGATCTTGTATTCATGATCTACGGATGTTTTGCTAGCCTACATGTTGGCTCAAGAAGATGACGATAAATGGGAACATTCAATTTACTTCATTATTCGGATGTTACTTGATTATGAGACACGCTACACACATGCAGAAAAGGAATGCCTTACCATAGTTTTTGAAACAAAGTGTTTAAGTCATTATATGCTCAATCAAGAAACAAGGGTTATTGTTAAGACAGACCACTTGCAAACATTCCTCATGCAAGGATCCTTGTCTAAAAAGGACAGGCATTTCATAACATTAATGGGAAAGTTTGAACTAACATTTGTAAATTAGAAATCCATTAAGGGACAAATCATTACAGACTAGTTGACTGGCAATCCATTGGATGGGGGTGATTTGGTAGATCTGGAATTTCTTGATGAGTGCGTGTACTTTTTTGAAACCAGGTCCCCTATCTCTGTATGTCCTTGGTATACCAACATTGTCAATTTCATCATAGACCACACATACCCAGAAGGGGAAACATCGCAAAAAAGAAGGAAATTACATTTCATTTATGCTAAGTACATTATTTTCGAGCAAGTGCTCTACCGCATAGCCTTTGATGGGATGTTGTTGAGATGTGTTGATGCCGAAGAATTTGAAAAGATTCTTTATGAGTCATATAGCAGGGTATGTAGAGGTCACTTTGGCGTCCATGCCACTTCCTAGAAGATACATTGGATGGGCTATTTATGGACCACTCTAGAACATGACATAGTAGATTTTGTGTGCAGATGTCACAAATGTCAAGAGTTATCCCACAAGATCCACATACCAGCACAAGCTTTACAATCAATTTCAACCCCATGGCCCTTTTCCATGTGGGGCTTGGATTTGATAGGGAAGTTCTCTCCCTCATTAATGGATGGCCATAAATTCATAATCACAGCCAAAAAATAATTTATCAAGTGGGTAGAAGCCATGCCACTTACCACCGTACTTGGTTCTGTAATCACTAAGTTCATCCTGAACCAAATCATTTGTAGGTACGGGGTGCCATAAGTCATTATTTCTGATAATGACACATCTTTCAAAAATGACGAGGTGTGTGAACTATGTGAAAAATTCAAGATAAGTCATCATATGGATTCTCTTTACTATCCTCAGGCTAATGGACAAGCTGAGCATACCAATAAGACTTTAAGGTCCATTCTCCTAAAAATTGTTAAGGGAAAAAAATGAGATTGGAATTTAAAGTTTTTTCCGGCCTTGTGGGCATACCAAACATCGGCTAGAACACCAATAGGGGCAACCCCCTTTTATTTAGTGTTTGGTGCTAAGGCAGTTATACCGCTTGCATTCGAGATACCTAGTCTTTGTATTTCACTACATGGGATCCTGGGGGAGGAGGGTTATCCAAAATCATGACTCTCCCAGTTAGAAAGTCTCGACAAGGCTAGATTGAATGCCAAATTGTTTATGTTGACTGAATGGCTCTGCAATACAATAAGAAGGTTTATGAATGTGAGATCTACGAAGGAGATTTGGTATTAAGACTCAATATACAGATAGACAAAAATATCAGAAAGGGAAGGAAATTCAGACATAGGTAGTTAGGTCTATATTGAGTAGTAGAAGACTATAAAAATGGGGAATTTCACTTGTGTACACTAGAATTTGAGGATTTTAGCGATTCCATAAAATATCTTCACCTAAATAAGTACTATGCATGATCCACCAACATTTTCATATATACATTACTGCATTTGCATTGCATTTTCATCTGCCTGTTCATTTTGTAAAATTCATGATCAAAGGATTTATTCTTATGGAAACTCCTAAAAAGTTCTAAAAACATTGGCAAAACATTTAGATCAGATCTCTTCAAATATTCATAGTATCATCAACTATTTTTGAATCATTTATCAATCCAAACAAGATAAGAAAAAGTTTTGATAGTAACCATACCAAGGCCTGCATACTTGGTTCTACTTTGGGTCTCTTCCTAGGTTAGGTGTCTTTGCCCATGGTCTATTCTAGAAGCTTCAAGGTGTCACATCTATCCCATATACATCACCTTGGAAATAAGAGCATTCTAAAGATTTTTCCCAAATAAATAAGTCAAACATAAATCCACAAAAAATTATATTTTTACACATTTATTTTCCCTACCAACCTTTGGTGGTGAGCCTGTATCTCTTACTAGTGATGTAGGGTTGGGAAAGGAGGGAAATGCCCTTACTCATCTCCTAATTTTCCATGGTGATGAGCCCACACTTCCTACTGGTTGCATGGGGCAAGGCATAGGGGTCTCTTTGATAAAATTGAAAGTTAGAAAAAACCTAGTCAAATATTGTGAAATCATAAGTCAAAAACAAAGTGAGTTACATGTACAAAATTCCAAGAGAGTTTAAAACCCCAAAACTAGATTTTGTCAACCAAGTGGCCATCTATGGATCCAAGTCTAGATAAACTGCAAAGCAATTCACATTCTAAACTATGAGGTAGCTTGAGTAGTGTAAGGTTGTAGCATCCCATTTTGTTTTTTCCAAACCTCTGTCTTTATCTCATCACTACCATTCAAACAAAATTCATAACTTGTGACCTTTCTAAATTTTGGTATTGATCCCTTGCATCTTACTAGTTGTGTGGGGTTAGAAGTGGGAAAAGTAAATTTATTTATCATATCTTTTTGTCATACATTTTTTCAAGACCATATGAAGTACATTAGATTGCAAAAGAAACTAAGTTTAAGGTCACATTGTGTTTGCATCATCATATATCAGCATCATAAAATACAAAGAAAAGAAATCATTTTGTTATAATTCATATCCATTGCATACATTCTCAAAGAATTGAAAAGTGGAAATTCTAAACATCTAGAGTACACATGAGAGATGAGCCAAAAGAGAGTTAACTAGGAAAAAATGGAATAACGAACCAAAAATAGAGTCTTTATATATCATAGTAGATCAATTTTGTATAGAATGTCATCATGCACTAGGCATGGTTAGAATGCTCACAATAAGCCTGAAAGATAAAAAATGAATTGTATGAGAAAAAATGGTCCCAAAACAATAAAGGCCCAAATGGCCTGTCAATTCCCGTGGGATCCCTCGGATGGTGCATGACTGTGTCTAGGGATCCTGTTACAGCTGTGACGATGCTAAGAATAGACTGAATGGTGTGAGTTCTCGTGGTGGTTCCCACTTCCCATAGCCTAACTATGAGAGTGGCTCCACCTCATCAGGAACTCAGTAGTCTCGTATCCATCTACCTAGGTACGAAGGGAAGTCACTATCTTTGCTACCTTCCACATAGGGGAAAATAGGTCAGTGTGTTTTCCTATGTCTAATGGCTTGCCCGAATTAGTAGTCAGCTCATCTCGGGTCTTCGCCGAGGGGATCAATAGAGTATCCACACATACCCAACCGATGAGGTCTTGCTAGTCCTGTGTTGTTAATACAAAAATAAATCAAGAAACAATGAGTTAGGAAAGAAAAAGAAAGAAAGAGATTCAAGTCAACATTCCTAAACAAAAAAAAGAGGAAAAAAAAAGAGTATTAAGCTTACTCAGGTCTCCACGCATCCTAGTAGGGTTGGTAGTTACTGCTGTCGGTACTTGTGGTGGCTGCGGGGCTTCCCCAAAGCCGAAAGTGAATCATTTTCCTATGATGGACTCGTCATCCCCTTCCCCCCCGTAATGAAGTGTCGACTCGGAGACTAAGGTCTCTCTCTCAGCACTAGCCTTCACATGTGTTATTCTCAGTATCTCCTAAGTGTCATGCCACTCAGGGTCACTCTCCTCCTCCTCCGCATGGGCTGCGTCACTAGTCCCAAATCCAACTTCCTCATCCTTCATGTCCTCTCCAACTGAATCCTCATCCATATCATCCCTAGTATCCTCCTAAGAGTTAGATTCTATATCAATATGCTCATCCTGCTCCCCGCTATGAGTAGGAGTAGCCGCAATCCAAAGTAAGGGTGCTCAAGGGGCACCAGCTTCCTGGAAAGCATGAACCACACATCTAAATACAATGGGCACGCCTGAAACAACTGTTGTCCAACCAAGATACCCTCTAGGGCCCTTCCGAGCCTCCTGAATGGTCCTATAAACTGGATCGACGAGAGGGAGCACATCAATTTATGGAAGGCCAAACTTCTGGGTGACCTGATCAAATGGGTTGACCTCAATTCTCCTTGCTCTGTCAACTAGCTGACCTATCGAAGAGCAAGCCACTATGGTGGTCACCTCCACTCCCCATATCCCTACCATGTCATGATAGGGTGTAGTAGTCATGTCTGCCGTAGTCAGGGAAGCCACTAGAAAATATAGATTTAGAAAAGGTAGAGTTAGAAAATTTATTACAAGTAGGATTCATCAGGCCTATCAACTACTCAAAATGGATTTCCAATGTGGTACTAGTTTAGAAAAAGCTAGTCGGTATCAGAGTATGTACTGATTTTAGAGATATAAATAAAAATATTTTCCAAAAGATTATTTTCCTCTTCCAAATATCGACATGATTGTCAATTCTACTACTGGTTACGAGATGTTGTCACTGATGGATGGTTTCTTAGGCTATAATTAGATAAAAATTACATAAGAAGATCAACAAAATATTACTTTCACAACCCCCCAGGGAATTTTTTTTTACCAAATCATGCCCTTTCGCCTTAAAAATGCAGGTGCTACATATCAAAGGGCAATGACTGTAATATTCCATGATATGATAAGTGACATTATGGAGGATTACACAGATGATATACTAGCTAAGTCTAGAACTCAGGAGGAGTTGTTTCACCATATTCTTTACGTTTTGAATGAAGAAATAGATAAGGGTAAGGGCCAATGAGGAATACATTTTTATGTTGGTTGGTTGATGGTTTTTACATGTGTTATGAATTCTCTATCCATTGCCGATTGTGATAGCTTCCTTTTGGCTAGGAGGAACTACCTGTAATAGAAAACAATACCACAAAAGAGAAGCTAAATGATATATGACAATGGACTTCCTAGCGTGTGCTAGATCCAAGAAGTGTGATACTCCCTGGATGGCTATCAATCCACTATTTAAAACAACTTAATGCAAGAAATAAGTAAAGTCCTACTATAGTTGATATGATTTAGGTATCTCATTCAAGCACAATAAGCAAATATAATATAATAGGCTAGGTTATAGTCAGATTTGAAGGGTAGGTAGTTGTCAAGGTGTTGGATCTAGTTAAGGTCAGGTTTTGAGTTGTTTGGGTCACTTGATAGAAAGTAGGTTGGCTATGTTATTGGAAAAGTTGTAAAAAATAAAGATACCGATGTCAGTCTGGTATGACCAACGATGATTTAGAAGGGACTGATGATGGTCATGGATAACTGGCAACGGTGAGGTCGAGGTGAAAGGAAGATGATAAGATCTAATTGTGGGGATTGAAATGGAGATAAACAGAGATGGAAGGGTTGATGGGGAGGTTTGTAAAGGTATCTCAGGTATACTCAGAGGGGTATGGGTGGAAAAAATGGGTGATTTGGTGGTGTGGGTAGAGGAATGGCTAAGTCTACAAATAGGTAGAAGATTGGAAAAGAACATGCAAAGTATCAACTGATAACATAAGTAACAAGGCTAATATACTGAAATAGACTATGTTGGTTAAAGGTATACTTACTATTGTACAGAATTGATGGCTGAATGGTGATGGCAAGTTGATCAGAAGATTGGTTTTTTGTGCCACAATAGTGCTCCTCTGGAATGCTTCTATGGATGCAATACATTTGGATCTGTCCTGGTGCTAGATTTGAGAATGCCTGGGTGCGTGAACAGACTCTGGTTCTTCTTTGCATGTAACTCTATTCTCATTCTCTTCCTCTCATAATGTGCCAACCCAAAAACAATGTTGTTTAGGTGAATAAATGGTAACTGACGAGGGTTATGGGTTGACCGGCATCGTTTTAGGGGTGGCCAACGTCGATTAAGGCGGGGATTCCCTAGGGTTACTAAAATGGGTAGATATATCTAATTTCTTGGGCCCAGTTAGTTTTGTTATCATGCGGATTAGAATGGAAAATTCCCTTCTAATGAGTGGCAATGTCGGTTAGAGATATTTTAGAGATTGATTTTAGGGTTAGACCAAATCTTAGTCTCATTAAGGCAAGAAAGACTTAGTTTTTGTTGGTTATGGAAACATGTCAAGAATAAGTCTAGGGTAAGGTGGCTAGATGAGGTGTATACGTGAGATGGTGGGATAGAAATTAAGGTAATTATATATTAAATATTGTGAGGATATATATATATATATATACATATATTAATTTAATTAAATTAATAATGATGTGGGGTGGAAGGGGACATGGTTAGGTGAGTATGTTTGAGCCACGGTTATTTGACAAGGGACCAAGGGGAGTGTGACCCAATTTTTGTGTCTACAGTTTTCCCAATTTTTTGTTGTCTGGATTGTATTGGCAAGCAATGCTAACAAAAAATAAGATGTGGTTGCCCCATGTGTGAGTTAAGCGTGATCACACCTCAAACTAGGAATGAGATGAGGTAGAAGACATAATTGGTGAGTGGTTTGATAAAAGGTGGATGTGATGAAGAGGAAGGTGGAAAATGGGGTTAATTGAGGTAAAGGTCCAATTAGGTAATCAAGGTAATGATCCAGGGTCAAAAGGTAGCAACAGTAAAGTGCATGCACATGTATAAAGTGAAGGACAACGGTACAAGGTTGAAGAGCATGCAAACTCTACATCGTCTAAGGTTGATAGGTTTATCGAAACAAGGTTGGAGGTGATTCTAGTATCCAAGGTATAGGATATGGTGTGGAAGCACTTCATAGGTCAAGTGTAGGAACAGTTTAGGTATGTTCTGGTACATCAAAGGTTGGGTCAGGATAAATGGCATGGAAATAGGCAAGGTAAGGTCATTAGGTCAAACAACACGGGTAATAGTGTCGCAAGGTATATCGAGCACATGAGGTCATAGGTCAGTAACAATGTTCCAGGTCTAGGTAGCAGGGTCATGGCACGGGTAACAGTGTTTCAAGGTATAGAGAGCACATGAGGTCTTAGGTCATTAAGAATGTTCCAGATCTAGGTAGCGAGGTCATAACATGGGTAGGGCCAAGGTATGGGTAAAATAAGAAGTCCCTAAATGCATTTAATGACATGTATAGGTAATGTAGGCTTTGAGGTAGGTTGTGATAAGGGTGGATAAGGACAAACAATGGATCAGTTGGTTAATTTGGGTCAGAAATGGGGAAAGGGTAGTTGATAAGAGTATGATGGGAAACTGATGCTGGTCATATGGAACCGTTGAGGGTCTAGGTAATCTGACCACGGCTTTCTCACACACATGACCGATGTCAATCTGGGTATAACCGACCACGGTGTGCTAGATGTGCAGGCATGGGATATTCCAATGATCGATTGATGAGGGTTCTTCACGACATGGTGGAGGGACATGACTTGTTTTGCATGTGCGTCTACATTCGTGGTTCATTTATATAAAAAGTTAAAAACTTATGGGCTGTAATACAGATTCATTTGTCCTGTTTTGTACTTTTGTGAATCCAATGATAGAGTGTATGAGCACATCGTATTTGCTGCGTCGGGAGGAAAGAATGCCCCAGGGATGATGCATCCTGAGCCGAGGTTTTGTTTGAGTGAGCTTCAGGCAATTGGTTCATGCAATTGGGGAGTGCTAGAGTAGATAGAGCTCCACGACGATGTAGGCAGAGTGACAGGTGATTGGTAGAGAGGTTTTCCGATGTGGACATTGATTTTGAGGCCCTATGTGGGTTTTCCATCATATGGGTGGATGGCAGAGGGGGTACAGGTGCTACCACTAGCACTGGTGGATAGAGGGCCAGACGTTCCACCATGAACACGAGATGATACATATGAGATGAGGATTAGATGGCAGTCTAGGATCCTTTAGGATATACTACCACCTTTCCCATGGTATAGGATGTATGAAATGGATAGGCCTCTACCTGGGTACCATAGCCAATAGTGGCGATAGGGAATGAGGAGTAGGTTTGAGAGATCGGTGGATTGATGATGTTGGGGTTACAGATAGATACAAGAAGTGGTGGGCTGCACATTTATGAGTAGTACCACCGAGGCTAGGGCAACCAGATTCAACCAACATCACAGTGCAAAGGGACACCCTATAAGGGTAGGTGGTAACCCTGATTACACATTTAGGTAAAATGCAGGAACAAAGCTAACAGGCTTGGAGGCATAGCTTGTTATTTTGCAAGCACATGTGGCCATTGTACAGGCCCATGTACCGCAGGGATATGTACCTACACTAGGTGGAGATGGATATGGGGTACATATGGCTGCCCTACAGGAGTATATTACAGGTTTGTAGGGCTAGTTAGCCACTACACAGACACAGGTTGTGGCACTTAAGGCCTAGATATAGGCAGAAGTGGGACATGGTCCCTTAGGAGAGTCACAAGCACATGGATAGGGTCCCTCTTTATAGGTACCAATGGGACAATGGTCCCAAGAGACAGGTATAGGGTCTGAGGCCATTGGAACCACCACAGACAATATCGAGAGGCAGATTGAGGGATTCCTTAGGCAAGGTCTGGTATTATTAGGTTATTTTCATGGCCATGCATGGATAGAGTTTCTAACCTATATGGGGAGTATAGAGAATAATATGACTCAAGTGAGAGGACCAATTTGTGTACCCAAATTATGGAGAGCACAGGGGGCCATCGAGCCCCAAGATAGGGTCAGGGTGAGGCCACCAACTTCATGAGAGGCTAGCCATAGGTGAGGTACCAATAGAGATCCATGGCTAGGACCGATGGTGGGTGGTGAGATGCTAGCTAGACGTCATATCGAGGGATAGAGGAGGAGGAGGATACAAGTGAGCTAGATATGGAGGATATCCAGTAGGGTGATGTTTAATAGTCGTATGTACCTACTATTTTGTATAGTTTTTTATTTTTGATGTATATCGTGGCTTGTGTGATGAAGAGAGTGAGGATGTAGATGAGAGTTTTTTCTTAGTTTTTGATCATATACCATCCTACGTGCCGAAGATGGTGAGGCTATATCATGAGTTATTTTGAGATGATTGTGATTAGTATTGGTATATATGTTCACATGTATTTTTATACAGACTATCTAATTTATAGATGATGGTGTTTATAGTATGGATGGTTTACATGATTTAATTTACATTGCTATATTATATAGGTGGAAATCAAGTGGATTAAGTCCTGATAGAGTCAAGGTTGTGTAGGCAATGGTGGAGTTAGGTATGTCATAGGCATGGATGGAGTCAGGTCTGTTTAGGCATGGATGGAATCAGGTCATAGGCATGTATTGAGTCAGGTTTATTTAGGAATGGATTGATGTCAGAGTTTGTTTAGGCATGGATGGGGTTAGGTTGGTTTAGGCATGGATTGAGTTTCTAATTCATTAATTTATACAATCAATGATGGTGTGGATCATGTTAAGATGATTTGTAGGAAAATTTACGATTATGGTAAAGAAATTGTGGACAAGATGAAATGAATGTATGAGTTATGATGGTAAAGATGTTTAAGCAGTTGTTGTTTGTTTGGTTTAATTTCCAATTATTGATATAGAAAGGAAACTAACTATGGTATAATGTGAATAGGAAAGGGGAAGATGGAATTGGTTAGGGTATAGAGTGGCCAAGCTAACCTCCAAGGGCCCCCTTCCCTCAAAGTGCTGCCTACATAGTCCCGACAAAAAGGGACCTCAGCCCAATGTAGTTCTCCCATAAGCTAGGGAATATTGTGATGAAGTAGAGGAATGAATTGATAGGTGTTAGGCATGGGTGAATGTAGGTCATAGACATGGTTAAGTTCAGGTCATAGGCATGATTGATTTGTTTTAAATATAAGTGTTGATGACCTGGTCTTGTTATAGGAGAATCAATAGGTGATAAAGAAGGTAGATTGGTAAGAGGTTGAAAAAGAACTGCCAAATTGATAAGAACCCTAATGATTCTAGCAAACCCCAGATGGGCTTATGAACGTAAGACCCTACAGGCCTTGCATAATGGACTATGCTAAGGGTGAAGAAAAGTCACACAATCATGAAATTTCATGTTTTCGGTAAGTCCCTTCAGTAACGAGGAATTTAGGCAAAAAAGGAAAGGCAGTGAGAAAGGGAGGTTGAGCATAACTTAGTGTACTACGACATTTTTTTCAGAACAAGAAACCTAGAATCCAAAATAGGTAAGTCCATGACGAAAATTTCATCTTTTTCTTTATTTGTTTTTTTTTAATAGACTGGTCGATGCGGGAAGTCTATATGGGATCGGTATATTATCTCCTTGAGAAAGCTAATCGATGCGGGAAGCTTCTGAATATTTATTATATGTTTGTAATGACTATATATAGATTTCCATCAAGGGAGAAGTCTATTGATAGTAGTATAACATAAAGAAGAGATGTCCCTGTTGAGGGAATCATATTTTTCTAGAAGTTTGACTCAAGGAGTGGTATCCCTTTTAGTTTTTAGATGTTTAAGTCATGGAAAAGACTATAGAGGACAATTAATTTCTTGTTTATAAGATAAGACTGTAGCACACAAAGATTAAGTTTGGAAGAGGTGGTTTTGAGTGATGAACAACCATGGGATTTCATCTTGAAGAAGATGAAAAGTATCCATGAGAATCATGCTATGAGTAAAACCATGGTAATCATATTGAATACAAGGCTAAAAGGTGACGGGTAATCACATGATTGTTGTTTAGTCGTGGATCCTCAAAATGGGTAATATGGAAGGTGAACAATGCTTAAGGGACGAGTGATCAACTGACAGAAAGTGATATAGGACTTGATATCAACAATAGAATGGTCAAAGATGCAAGGCATTAAGGGGATCAAGTTCAGGTTTACCTTCAAGTGAAGACAAATGATAAGCACCTGATCCATAGGTATGGGTAACAATATAGGCTCTGAGCAAATCAGGGAGAAAATTTTCTCCATTTAATTTTCTCCTGTTTAGTTACTTGTTGATTTCCTTTAGGACAAGGTCACCGACCTGAAAGTTTTGTTCGTGAACACATTTTTCATAGGAACATTTGATACATTTTTGGTAGATTTGGAGATGGTCAAGAGCATTGAGACGACGTTCATCTAATAATTCAAGTTGCGCCAAACGATCCTCGCAAAATTCATCATCATTGAGCATGTCTTGTAGTAAGATGCAGAGAGATGGAATTTGGACTTCGAGAGGTAAGACAGCCTCAGTATTGTAGACCAGAGAAAATGGGGTGGTAGCAATCGAAGTGTGAATACTAGTGCGATAAGCCCACAAGGCGAAAGGAATGTGCTTATGCCAATCTTTCCCAGTATCGTTGATTACCTTCATAAGAATTTTGTTCAAGGTTTTATTGGTTGATTTTTCTTGACCATTGGTTTATGGGTAATAATGTGATGAGAAACTAAGTTGGATGCCGAGATCATCACATAGTTTTCATAGGGTTTTGTTTTTGAATTGTTTTTCGTTATTAGTGATAATATGGTGAGGGACACCAAAACAAAAAATGATGTGATGGTTGATGAATACACATATTTTCTCAGCTTTGGTGGAAATGAGGGGAATGAATTCTACCCATTTAGAGTAATATTCAGTAGCGGTTATGCTCCATTGGTGGTGTTGTGAAGAATGGGGGTTGATCTCACCGACAAGATCCAAACCCCATTGAGAGAAAGGCCAAAGGTCTCGTGTGACTTGTAAGGCATGACTAGGTGTGTGATGAAGATTAGCATGTTGTTGACATTTCACGCAATGTTTGACATAATCACAACAGTCATGGTTCAGGGTTGGCCAATAATAGCCTAGGCGAAGAACACATTTTACGACAACCAAACCGCTAAAGTGACCCCCACAAATTCCATCGCGGACTTCCTTAATGGTGTAAGGAATTTAAAAACTTGTAAGGCACCCTAAGGGAATTCCGTTGAAACTACGCTTGTAAAGAAGACCACCCATGATGGTATAATGGGAGACACTTTTAAGAAAGGCACGTTGTCCATTACGAGTGAGATCAACGAGTATAATGGAAAGGGAAGTATAGTCTACATATTACTTATACCAAAGGTCATGTGGGTCATGGGCAATGGTTCCGATGGAGTAAACTTCACAAGGTAAATAAGAGGGTGATTATAGTCTTTTTATGGTGACAAATATTTTAGAGTCAACAGGCGAAGTAGGTATCTAAGAATCCAAGCAGGCCATGGTATCAGTAAATTTATTAGTAGAATGTGGGGTGGTTTGAAGTGCGTAATGGTCAAAGGTGGTCAACAGTATGTCTATGTGATGCTTATAATTTTGAATTATCTCATTACGACACTGGTATATACCATTGACTTGGTTTATGACCAACTGAGAATCACCAGAGATGTTAATTGAATTAACATCTAAGGCATAAGCAGCCTAGAGACCCAATACGAGTGCTTCATATTTAGCAATATTGTTTGTACAATCAAAATCGAGTCTGAAAGACAAAGGCATAGGTTCACCATCAAGTGGAATGATTATAACACCAACCCCACCCCCACACTTACACTTGAAGCCATCAAAGACGAGTGTTATTTGGTAAGTAGGTTCATTTAGGGAAAGGGTAGCTATATACTTGACTGGGAAGTTGAAGTTAGAGGGTTGATTCCGGGAAATAGGTGGGTCGGCCAATTGGTCAGTGATATCCTAGCCCTTAATGGAATCTTGATGGATGAATTCGAGGTCGATATTAGCCAGAAGCATAAGCCAATGTGCGGCACATTGATTTTGATAAGTTTTGGCATACATATAGCATAATGGGTCGGTATTAGTAATGACGAAGGTTTTGTGGTTGAGTAGGTAGTGGCGAAGTTTGCTGACGATGAAAACTAAGGCTAGGAAAATAAATTAGTGTGGGTATATCTAGTTTCGTACTCAATAAGGGTATTGTTTATGTAATAAACAACTTGCTCTTGGTGTTGTTTATTGCGATGAGCGAGCATGGCACCTAGAGAATGGTCAATGGTGGAATTATATAGCTAGAAGGGCTGGTCATTCTTAGGAGGAATGAGCACTTGTGGTTGAAGGAGGTATTTTTTCAAGGCTTCGAAGGATTTATGACATTCCTCATCCAATTTGAATGAAACGTCTTTCTTGAGAAGGTGATGGAATGGTTGACAATGGTCAGAAAGTTACGAGATAAACAACAAATTGATTGCAAATTTCCTTGTAGGTTGTGAAGTTGATGGAGAATAGTGGGTAGCAGATTTTCAAGAATAACCTTGAATTTCACAAGATTGACTTCTATGCCATGCAAAGAAATGATGAAACCTAGGAGTTTTTTGGAAAGTACCGCAAAGATGCACTTCTTTGGTTGAAGACGAACACAATACTTGATGAGGTGGTCAAAGATGACTTTAAGAACGGGAAGGTGTTCGGTTTGATACTTAGATTTGGCAAGTAGATAATCAACATAATCTTCCAATATGTGATGCATGATGTCATGGAAGATGTAAGTCATGGCTCACTGATATGTAGCACTGACATTTTTGAGGCCAAAGGGAATGACTCGATAGCAGAAAGTCACCCAAGGGGTGATGAAGGTAGTCTTGTGTTGATCCTTGGGAGCTAGTAATATTTGATTGTAGCCCAAGAAACCATCCATGAGCAATAACATTTCATGGTCAGTGGTGAGATCAACTAGTTGGTCAATGCCTAGTAGTGGGAAATAATATTTGGAATAGGCGAGGTTGAGGTCACATAAATCCATGAAAATGTGGATTCCCCTTGTCAACTTTGTGATAGGAACGATGTTAGGACTCCATTAGGGATAATCAATGGGTATAATGAAGGAAATCGAGAGAAGGTACTGAAGCGTTTCTTTGACCAGAAGAGCAATGCAAGGATGCATTTTCTACAGCTTTTGTTTGATGGGTTTGGCCTTAGGAATGGTTATGATATTATGAACCATGATTTTTGGGTCAATACCATGCATATTAGAAAAGGACCAAGAAAATGCGTTACTATGCTCCCGAAGGAAAGAGGTGAAGGCTTCCTGTTCAATAGCATTTAAGGATTGGCCGATCTTTAGAATGTGTGGGTCATCCTGAGTATTAATGTTGATTTTGATGTTCGATTCGTTCAACATGGTTTACATCTCAAAGGGTAACGACTGATGAATATAAGAGTCTTTTGCACCAAGGTACGTTAGGATGGACTCATCATCTTGACATTGAACAATGTTAATTGAAGGTGTATCATCATAGATCATGTCAGGATACAAGAATGGGAGAGAAGAGGGAGCCTTGCCATCACGTTGATAGGTCAGCGGTCCCAGGGAAATGGTGTTTACGAAAAAATAAAGTTATGAGGAATAGATTCAATATCTATGGACTCTATGGGTGAAGATGGTAATGTGGGTGAATGAGAGGGGGAAGATCTCTCGTCCTAGATAAGGTCGACGTGAACCTTCTTAGATGGTGGAGTGTCAAAAGCAATGCCATTACAATCATTGTGTTTACGAGAGGTACAGGAAATGAAAGTATGGCGGCCTTGTTCATAAAAACCGATGCAAAATCCTAGATGGCTCACTAGATGTTGGGGTAACAAGTGCGTCAGCAGTAGAGGCTATAGCTGCAGTGGAGATAACAAGGTTAGATGCCACACAAGTAGTGGTAATTTTGGTGGATGGACTCATGGGTGCAAGTGAAGTGGTGATGGTGGCAGATGCCTTGACCATTACAAGCACATCATTGGGTCGATATAGGATGTTATAGGTCTTGAAAGGTGATGGGTCAGTAGGGATGGTGTAATTATGTGCCTCATGTTTAAATTTGAGGCATTGATGTAAAGTCGAAGGGATATAACCCATGGCATAGATCCAAGGTTGGCCGAGCAGCAAGTTATATTAGAACTCTCCTTCTAGAACATATAAAAGTTCTGGGATAGTGCAGGGGCCCACGCGGACATGGAGAACAATGATAGCCAATGTAGAGGTCATGGCATCATTGAAGGAGCACAACATAACTTGGTTACCATGCTAGCAATTGGTAGGTATATACATTTTGTCATATGCATGGGAGGAGATGATGTTAATGCTATCACCACCATCGATCATAACACATCATATGCGTATATTATCGATAAAGACAGAGATGCAAAGAGTGGGGTCAAGGTTGTCAGATTGGAAGGGAGCAATCTCCTCATCTGAAAAGCTAAGGGTGGCCACTTGGTGAGTGGGTGGAGGTGTAGAGGAAAGATAAGACCTAGTGAGAGAGGCTACGTGGTGAGGGATGATGATGGAGGCTATGGGTGTGTGGTCATTTGGTAAAACTTCAATAGATTAAAGGACCTCCATGAGGGATTGATAATGTGATTTCGAGGTTTTGATGAGGTTGTATAAAGACATTTTGAGGGGGGATTGGTGTATTTTTTTAGCATTGTTCGATGTGTGACCCCATTGGAAATAGGATATGTAGGACCGGGGATGATGACTCTGGGTATGGCTGTGGATGGTTTGTTGGGTACAGGGTTGGTTGACGAGCCAGTTGCTTTTTCCTTGCCCTTGTCTTTCTGAGCACGGGTGGCAATGTTGATCATGTTAATTTGAGGGGAGGTGGATGAAAAGGGTGTGTCATGGAAGGTATAGCGGCATGAGGTAAAAAAACCCTAGTGTGGGATACAATCCTTGTGAAATTAGTAGGGCGCATTGGCATTTTGGTGGTGGTTTGGACAACTCTCTTATATGAACCATGTTAATCTTGAATCTCGAGGGTGGATCAAAGAGTTATAGGGGTGGAGATTTTGGTTGCTGAGTAGGTAATGGGAGAAGATATGTGGAAATTGGTGAAGGTGAAATGGGGTCCTCATCAAGAAGATCATTGTCATCAAAATTTTCTTTGAGAGGACATAATTGAATTAGGATAGTTTTTAAGGCCTTATAGTTCTCTACATCGTGTCCTAGCACACGATGATAGGTGTAAATTTTGGTTTCATCAAACCCTTTTGGTTTGGGTTTGAGTGGGTCATAAGGTCTAAGAGGTGGTAATGCGATGACATAATTTTCAAGGAGATTGGTTACGATTTTGGCGTAGGACCCTGCTAGTGGGTCACAACGAGAGGTGAATATGAGTTTGGGTACATGTGTGGCTGATCATGGAGGAAGAGTCTTTACAAGAGGGGGAGTAGGTTGGTATACTATTTTAGTGTGTGGTGTGGTCTTAGGTGTTGGTCGTATCATCTTGGGTAGGGCCATGGAAGAAAAACTGGCGATGGAAGGTTTGGTTGGGTTAACTACCATTTTGGAGGATTGCAGACTTTTATCTTTAGGTTACATCTTTTTGGGTAAAGGTGATACGAGAGTATGATATATGGAGGCAAAAGTGGATGGTGGAAGAGGGTGGGTTACCCATGGGGGTAATTGAGGTGCTGTGGAGGTAGGTGGTGTGGGTTGGGTAGGAGGCATGAGTGAAAGGGAAGAAAGTTTCATGGGTAGTGAAGAAGTTATTGATGGTAGTGGAGGTATCGGTGGTAAGAAGGTTACGGGTGAGGGTGGAAGTTGTGTGGGTCGCTTGGGTATATTAGAGGTATGTGACAGGGAAATCGGTTGTTGCATTCTTGGTCAGGTTTGAGGGGTGAGGTCCTAGGATGGACGGAAGGGGTGAAGGTGATAAGGGTGTGGTAGGCGAGGTGGGGGTATGAGGTCTAGGAGATTGGATCTTCTTTTTAGGGGTCGGTGTAAGTTTAGTGTTAGTTTTTGGAAGATGTGGCTAAATCTAATTTGATGGGTGGGTGAGTAAGGCTAGTTGTCAGTATGAACCCTAAGATAGTGATAGGTTTAGGCAAGGGAGATGATATAGGTGTGGGTAGGTGTTTGGGTGTAGATGTATGTTGGGCTATGGGACAAGGTGTGAGTTGGGCCATGGGTGGTGACATGGAAGGTATTGCAATAGTTGTATTTGTGTTTGGTTTGGTCACTTGAAACACTTTTGGATAGATAGTGGAGGTGTTAGGGAGTGACAACTGCATTTGTGTTGAAACAGGAAGTAGAAGGCATCCCCAAGTAAGGCTCTATTGACATAATCTAGGCGATCAGCCAAGCATAAAAATGTTGTTGTTGTAAGTGGGGCTGATGTGGATCAAGTGGAAATCACCGTAAAATGTGTTTGAGATATAGGGAAATGAAGAGCCTCGGAATCTGTGGCTAGGAGAAATGAAACAAGGTCAACAGGATCTTGAAGGTCAGATAGTGAGTGGTCATCAAAAGGAATTGGTACCTCTATAGGATCCTCCGTGGGTAGAGGAGAGGACGGGCTAGCCTAAGTGGAATCTCCTTGTGTTGGTGTAGGTGATGGACCTGCATCTTCTATGAGTAGGAGAGGTGCCACTTACAACTGCTCATAATTTTGAGGGGTCAAAGGCGGTGTTCTAATTATAGGCTCTTCCATGGGAGAAGGATAAAATGAAGGGGATTCCTTTGTAGGTAGAGGAGTAGATGGAATATGCTCTGGTACAGGTAGGGGAGCTCAGGCTAAGATTTCATCTATGGAAGGAACATGAGGCAATTAGGAAGCAACTAGCATGTCATCGAAAATAGCATGAACCTTGTGGACATTTCTATCATTGTTTGAGGTATCCCCAACTTGGTTGGAAGATGGGGCAAGATTAGGGAATTGATTTTTGAAGATGTGTAGGTTTTGGTTAGCGGGTGCATTCAGGCTATCTAATACTAGATCTTCATTTTCTAACATTTCTTGGATGATATTCTTGAAGGTGATGTAGTTATTGTCACTATGACCTTTGACACGATGATAGTTGTAGAAGTCATGTTCATTAAACCATGCGGGCATGGGTCACTCAGGATCAAAACCAGCATGTATTTTTATAGGTGGAAGGGTAATGGCACCATCCTTTACAATATTTTCCAACATAGAATAATACAATTCTCCTATGGAAGTGTACTTTCATTGTTCTCATCTGAACTAGAAATCTTGGACATGAGAGAGATTATAAGGGAGTTTGGCTGAGTTTGATTGATGATGGGTGCCAGCCTTGAGAATTACGGTGTTGGAAAATCCTTTGGGTTTTGACTAGTAGTTTTTGGGTTTTGAAGATGAAGAAGCATAATTTGATTTGAACATGATGTTCTTATTACGAAATTAAATCTTATTCTTTTTGATAGCATGAATTTATAATTTTCATGCCATGGTGAATGCCTTGTTAAAAATGTGAAAGTTCTGTACCTGCAGGGTTGGTGAGATGTGTTTAGCAAAATCCTGAGTAAATAGCTCTATGATTTCAGTTTGAGGTAATTGAAATGTGAGTTGGTTAATTAGGCTACACTAGTGAGTGACGAAGTCAATGATAGAAACTTCGTCATACTGTCGTGTGGAATAAAAATTAGTCATGGTAACCTTCTTAACAATGTTAATGGAGAAGTGATATAGGAAGGTTTGGGCTACTTGATTAAATGAGTAAATGGAGTGTCTTTGTAGCCCACTGAACCAGTCCAATGCAAGTCTTGTCAGGGACATTAGGAAAGTCCTCAAAAGTAAAGCGTCATCATGGGAAATCAGGTAACACCCATGTTTAAAGCACTGTAAATGTTGTTATGGGTCTTCTTTACTATTAGAAGTGGTTGAATTTTGGAATTTCCCAATGTACGGGGTATGGTCGAATAGGAATGGACATGTGAAGAGGCTCATTACAAATTTCATCATAGGTGAGGGACTTGTGTGAGATGGAAACCGATGCTTCTAGTGTTTGCATCTTTTCCATCATTAACTTAATGAGGTCGTTGATAGGTTGTGGTGGAAGGGTTCCTCTTGTGGCATAAGGGGGCTGGTATTGAACTTATGACATGGGCGGAATTCCATTATATAGTGATGCCGAATATGGAGGTTATGATTAGGGGACCGACATAGAGGGTATGTATCCATAATGTGTGACAAAAAAGATAGGGGGTTTTTGATAGTATGTGTATGTAGGTGGGTATGATCGTCGTGACTCTAGTAGCGATTGGGGGTAGTGTTTGTGGGATGGAGAGGACAAGATTATAGAATGGAGTAGGTGTCACTGACACCACCAAAGGTTGTGTTGCAATGGTTATTTTTGAGACAATGGGTACGGACTGGGCTATAGCCTAGGTGTTCGATGAGGGGACAATAGATACGACAGGCATGGGTGATACTGTAGACAAAAAGGTCATGGGGGGTATGGGTCCTAGCTGTGAAACTACCGAGGGTGAAGAAGGTGAGGGTAAGGCCACATTATTATGGGATGATGCAAAAGAAGGAATAAGGGCAGGAAAGATGGATACAGTAATGTCTTATATCAGCTGACCTGAGGAGTCTCGGGTGGAAGAGTGGGAAAGGTAGAACTGTAAGGCTGCATGATTCTGATCAAGGATTCGTGCAAACTCTTTGTCACCTAAAGTAATGGTGGTAGGTGAGGTTAGATCCTTGGTTGACAAGATGGAAGGCGGTGAGGGACTAGGTGAGAGTGGTTGATGACTAGCATGGAAGATGAGGGCATTAGTCTAACTGCGAGTAAGCACCTTGTGAACAAGTGCTAACCTGGTAAGACTGTATTCTGTAGATGACACAATAAATAATAGGAACAGAGAATAATGGGGTCTGGAAGGTGAATCTGGTCAATGTCTTGATCTGAACATCAAACATAGGTAACCGAAAATGGTTAGCTTGATTGATGACGGTTGAGGTAAACCCAATGACAGTTACTAAAACTGATACTGGTCACTGTGGAAGGAAACCAGTCTCAAAGAGTGAAATAGGAATGTTGGATGTGTATTGGGGAAACTATGTGTGACAGTAGGTATCAAAAGGGGAGAAATATTATGATTCCCTAAGGGCTAGAAATAGAACAAAAAGAGTGATGAAGGATATTCCATGTAAAGAAAATTTAAATCCAGAAGCCGACACTGGTTAGGGTTAAACCGACGATGGTCAGATGTGAACCAACGATGGTTGTTGGATTGATGTTTGTGATTGTGAAATTAGAAAGAAATGAAGAAATTGGGTTTTGTAAATTAAACTAAGTGAAGAATAAAACTCATAAACCTGAGAATGAGGAGATGGGCCCCTGGCACACTTATATAAAGTTAGAATACTCCAACTACGATGGTGGAGTGTGCAAGGAAGAAGGAAAATGGAGAGTCGTAGTCTCACATTGTAAAACAAAAGTCAATAAGAATGCTAAGAAAAATAATGATCCTAATAGTGATTTTCTTATGTTTGTTTATCTTATGCTATTTAGAACTGATTGTGTATATTTAGAACAAAAACGTTTGGTTAGGAAGGCATCCTATGAAGAAAGATATCTAAAAGGAGAGGTTTCAAGCATGTTATGGTAGGGGCGGGCCGTCCTCTGAGATGATGACTCGACAGAGTCAACGAGTTGGGGAGTACCTGCCAATTTGATCGTGTGATCGTGGAAAGGTGTTCCCAGGTAAGATTTTGTTTAAGAAAGATGTGTATATTATAATTTTGGGCAATTTTGGTAAGACACAAAGAGAGAGAAAATGTGCATTCTATGATTCTTTGTGTCAACCATCAGCTGGGCATGACTTCTAGCATATAGGTTGCCCTCATTTTAATGTGAGCTAAATACAACAAATCAGAATGTAATGCAACCAATTTTAATCCCAAATCGAAATATTATGTTCGATGACACAAATGGTGAATAGGAGAGGGTATGATCTTTCAATAAATGCAAAAAAGCAAAAGGAATGGTTCTTTTAAATGCACCAAAATCAAATGTATCCTTTAGAGTAATTAAAAAGAAGAAAAGATTACCAAGGAAGAAGATTAATTTGTAAGCTTTTTGAAGGGAAATAAACACACAATTTTTTCCTAGGAATGAAGACAATGCAATAGAACCCCTGAGGGGTCCCACTAGACGTGCCAAAATGTTTCACCGTTTTCTTTATGTTTTGAATAACGAAAAGGATAAGGGTAAGGGCCAAGGAGGAATACATGTTTATGCTAGTCGTTTGATGGTTGTTGCACGTTTTCTGACTTCTTGATCTAGTGCCGATTGTGAGAGCTTCTGTTTGGCTAGGAGGAACTACATGTAATAGAAAACAAGACCACAAAAGAGAAGTTAAATGATATATGATAGTGGAATGCGTAGCGTGTGCTAGATCCAAAAGTGTGATACTCCTTAGATGGCTATCAATCCACTGTTTAAAACAACTTAATGTGAGAAATAAGTAAATTCCTACTGTAGTTGATATGATTTAGGTATCTCATTCAAGAACAATAAGCAAATCTAATAAAACAGGTTAGGTTATAGTCAGATCTAAAAGGTAGGTAATTTTTAGGGTGTTGGAACTAGTTATGGTCAGGTTATGGGTTGTTTGGGTCACTTGATAGAAGGTAGGTTGGCTTTGTTATTGGAAAAGGTGTAAAACACAAAGACTGACGTCGGTCAGGTATAACTGATGACGGTTTAGAAGGGACCAATGACGGTCATGAATAACATGTGATGGTAAGGTCGGGGTGAAAGGAATTTGATAAGATCTAATTGCGGGGATTGAAATGGAGCTAAACAAAGATGGAACGGTAGATGGGGAGGTCTGTAAAGATCTCAGGTATACTCAGAGGGGTATGGGAGGTGAAAATGGGTGATTTGGTTGTGTGGGTAGAGGAATGGTTGAGTCTATAAACAGTTAGAAGATTGGAAAATAACATGCAAAGTATCAACTGATAACAGAAGTAACAAGACTATTATACTGAAGTTACGGGTTGAATGGTGTCGGTTTAGGTGTGACCGGCGTCAGTTAAGGTGGGAATCCCTAGGTTTACTAAAATGGGAAAATATTTCTAATTTCTTGGGCCCGGTTAGTTTGTTCCGACGGATTAGAACGAAAACTTCCCTTCTAATGAGCGGGAATGTGGCTAGAGAGATTTTAGGGATTGATTTTAGGGTTAGACCAAATCTTAGCTCATTAAGGAAAGTAAGACTTAGTCATTGTTGGTTATGGAAACATGCCAAGAATAGTTCTAGGGTGAGGTGGCTAGATGAGGTGTTTAGGTGAGGTGGTGGGGTAGAAATTAAGGTAATTAGATAATAAATATTGTGAGGATATATATTAATTTAATTAAATTAATAATGATGTGGGGTGGAAGGGGCCATGGTTAGGTGAGTATGTTTGAGTTGGTTATTTGACAAAGGAACAAGGGGAGTGTGACCCAACTTTGGTGTCTACAGGAGCACCTAGAAATTTTGAGGCTTATCTTTCAATGTCTAAGGGATTACAAATTCCACCTTAAACCAAATAAATGTGTGTTTGGTGTGCTATCTTGGAAATTACTAGGGTTCATTGTGTTAAGGAGAGGAATAGAAATGGACACTGCAAAGGTCATTGCTGTCACAAAAAATCCCCCTCCTAAGAATATCAGACCACTGCATATTTTACAGGGGAAATTTCAGGCCACTAGAAGGTTTATCTCATAGTTAGTAGACAAATGTAGTACATTCACACATCTCATTAAAAAAGATGTTTATTTTAACTGGGGAATGAAACAATAAGAAAAAATTTCTTTACTAAAATAATACCTTGCTAAACCCCTCGTTCATATGCCACCTACAACAGGAGAAACCTTGTTGCTAAACATATCTACTACACATTTTTCAATTGGGGAATTATTGGCCTAATATGATAAAGAACAAAGAGAAAAATTTGTATATTACTTGAGTAGGAAAGTGGTAGCATATGAGCTCAATTATTTGCAGATCGAGAAGGCTTGTCTAGAAATAATGTTTTCTTTCCAGAAATTATGACACTATATGCTCAACAAAAAAATCAGACTTATTTCAAATATTGATCCTTTAAATTACTTATTGTCAAAACCAACCTTAATTGGAAAGATGGCTAATTAGATCATCTTGTTGAGTGATTTTGATATTGAGTACGTTCATCAAAAATTAGTAAAAGGAAAATTTTTAGCATATCAGCTAGTAGAAGCTCTGCTGCTAGGTACCAAACCCTTGTGTCTAGAATTACCAGATGCATCCATCATGTAGCTTGAATAATCTATCGTTTGGAAACTATACTTTGATGGATCCTTTACCTTTCAGGGTTCAGGTGTCGGAGTAGTATTAATTACTCCCATGGGAGATTTGATTCCTCAAGAATTCTGGCTTGGATTTCCTTGCACAAATAATATAGCAAAATATGAAGTTGTCATTCCAGGAATGAAGTTAGTTATCGAGTGGGATATTAGACAAGTAAATTACATTGGTGATTCAATGCTCATTATCAAAAAAGTTACATATCAATACAAGGTAACAGATGAGAAGCTTCTCCCATACAAGAGGATGGTAGATTATTTAAAAGAATACTTTGAGTAGATAAAATTTGAGAAAATACCCAGAGCACGTAGCAAAGAAGTTGACGTTATGGCTAAGGTGGGATCCATGCTGAGTATTCCACCAGGGCATAATGACATGATATTATTTGTTGGAAATATAAGAATTCCGACATAAGACATACCATAATCTTATTTGGCATGTGAATTTCTTGGTCCCTTTTCACCATGGTATGCTGAAATCTTTAATTACCTTCATAATGGAACCTTTCCCAGTAATATTTCCTGTGTTGAAAAATGCACCCTCATCCAGCGTATAATCTATTATACCTTACTTGGGGGAACTCTCTTCCACCGAGGCTACGACAGGAATTTGTTGTGATTTTTTAAATTCGGATGAATCTATCCAAGGAATCAAAGAGGTGCATGAAGGCATCTATGGGGTTCATACTAATGGGATCTTTCTTGACAATAAAATTCTCTGGGTAGGCTATTATTGGCCTACCATGAAGCATGATTGTTGTCAACATGTGAAGAAGTGCGTGGATTGTCAAAAATACAACAACTTGATACATGCGCTAGCATAATCCTTACAACCAATCATGACACCCTAGCCATTCTCAAAGTGGGGTCTTGATCTAATAGGGAAAATTAATCATATCTTTTCAGATGGTCATAAGTTTATTATAACTGCCACAGAGTACTTTATACAATGGGTAGAGTTTATTCCTCTTACCTATACTGAAGGTCCCCAAATTTCTAAATTTATAATGAATCATATAATCTGTCGATATGGTATTCCTTCAGCTATTATCACTAATAATGGTAAGTCATTCAAGAATAAAAATATGAAAGCACTCTATAAATGTTTTCAAATCTCCCTTAAGTTCTCAACCCCCTATTACCTTCAAGGTAATGGGAAAGCTGAGGCTTCCAATAAAATCCTATTTCACATTATGGAGAAGATGGTGAACAAGATAGGTTGTTATTGGCATTTACAAATTCACCCCTCCCTCTAGGCATTTATAAAAACCATCCACACCCCCACAGGTGCAACTCCATGTTGGGCCCCTAAAATATTGGCTATGTACACAAAGGTGCATGGGCACGCAAGGCCTAGGTTGAAGATGGGCTCACAAGGAGAAGGTGCACAAGAAAAAGTTCTAGGAGGGTTTTAGAAGGGTCGTGTTGCACGCCAGGAGACAAGGTCTTGGGACTTAGCCATGTTTAATGTATTGGACAGGACACAAGATAAGCATGACCCAACTGTGCATGAAGAGTGGATAAGGTTCCATCCTGGCAACAGGTTGGCCTAGGAAGGAATATGCCCTACGATGGAAGTTTCTAGAACACCATCATGACAAAAAGTGGAGAGCTTAGGCCTGAAGGAGCATGCTCCCATGGAGGACCACATTGAAACACTTGGAACCAGATCTAAGGCCACAGAAGGATGAGTTTTCACTTTGGGATGCCTATATATACACGCACCTGCAGAAGAAAAAGGACGATCAAATATGATATAGGATAGATTAATAGAGAGCAGATCTCTGCAGAAATACCGCAGGAACTCTATTTGGGTTGGGTATATAAAACATAGGAGATGGATGTACCAAGGGCTTAGGATTTTAATCTCTTTTTGAGAGCTAAATGATATGGATCCAGTTATGATGCATGACTTTGGTCTACCTTTCTGTAATGAATCTAATGAATATAATGAGGTAACCAGTTCATATGAATATGAACAATAATGATTATAGTGAATCTACATATCTTCATGGTTCTATTTTATGCATGTTTATGGAATGAGTCTAAGTCCTTACACATTTCCCTTTCTATTTTGATTCAGTTCTTAATCTATTAAGTACTTTTCTGTCTAGAATGAATACACTCATCTAGAAGCCGTTCTGAGCTCTATGATGCCTGCATGTCTCATTTCCACTCACTTCCTTTAATTTTGGATCATTGATGATATTTTCCAACTCAAATCACATAATAGAGAGACTCAGTGCCCGTGCATGCCTTGGGTGAGCGCCCAGTGCCCATTGGGTGATAGGCCGATGCATATGGGATTCCATTTTTCTTTGGTGGGTGTAAAAATGACTACATCATGGTTCCATTTCTGGGACCTCTTTTCAAAGTTATAGTGGGAAATGGCATACATCATGATCTGTGTGATAAGTAATGATAGAATGCCTAACTTTGGAAAGTGTTGAATCATGGTTCAAGAGCACGGAGGATGAATTTTCTCAAATATTTAGCACTGGACATGAGTCTAATCCACGTAGATGGGTAGAAGAGAACCTCTACCATGATTTGTATGAAATTTTTTTTTGTTCCTTCCCAGTAGAGATGTACAAATGGCTCTCGACATATGCATATAGATCAAGATGGTATTATAGATCATGTGTGTGGACCCAGGAAGAGTACTAGAGGCTACAAGATGCAAATCTGACATGGACTCATGTTTTGGATCATTGTTGGAAAGGGGTACTGGCTATCTACACTCTAGAGTACGCTATTTCTACATATTCTTGTCTAGAAGTTGCTGAGTTTGAGTTTCTATGGGATCCTAGAGGATCATTTCTACGTGATATCCCTCTGAAAATGAAGATATTGATTGTTACCTTGAGTTTAGAGGCATTTCCAATGGTCAGCTAAACCATTCTGAGTGTTGGGCGAGGAAGCTAAGGTGGAGGAAGATGGCAGATATTACGACTGAGAAATAAAGGGAGGAGAGATGACTCAAGTATAGTGAAGCACGTGAAAGGGAGATTGCTAGACAACACGAGGTTGTAGGTGTGATGGATATATTGAGGCAAACGTTACGGGAAGGAGTTGAGGTTCACGCAGAGGACATAGAACCTAAGCAGTTTGTGCTACCCCATCTTGGCAAGCATGTAAGAGAGACCCCTTCGGATTCTGATGAGAGTTCATCATGTGGAGAGAGAAGAGTTGGCATGCATCTGAACCCACCTAGTGACCAAACCCTGGCACATGGTTTTCCAGATCAAGGAAGGAGTATCGTTGACCTGGTTGGTATCAATGGAAGTGAAAGATATACACCCAAGAGATACAATTTCTCATTCCCCACTTTTATGCGTACGCATACTATTCCAGTATTCATAGGAATTTTTAGACAAGGAGCAAGTACACAAGACTTCGTTCTTGCATCTGGGAGTGGTACGGGGTACACTAGTGGTAGTGAGGAATTATCACAAACCATTGGTGCGCAGTTCAATGGAACTTTGGGGACCCTTGGCACAACCACTACAGGAGCTGGTGGATCTGGTGGGTTAGGAGGAATAAGACCTAGTGGATCTGGTTGGTTTGGCACGTCAGGAGGCATAGGACCTAGTGGATCTGGTCGATCTAATGGCGGGGGAAACACTGGAGGAAACCAAGGCTCTAGCTCAGGAGGACAAGGGCCCTAGTCACCTCCTCAAGTTTTATTTTAGATGTCTTTAGATTTTCCAGAGTTCAAGGTAATCCAAGGGGCACTAATGAAAATCCCATAGTCAAAAGGAGAAAACCCCTTGGTAAATTCTCAGTGGCTCTCAGATGAGCAGTTATGCAACACACACAATAAGGTCTCAGTTGAGGTTGAAGCTAGGCTCTTTGGACGGAATGACAAGATAAGATTTCTAGAATCAGAACTAGAAAAGAAGGAGGAAGAGCTAGAAGAGAAGGTCAATGATTTAAAGTATGAGGATATGATTAGCGCTCAGCTAAAGCATGAGCTCAAGGAAGAAAAGGAAAGGGTGAGTGAAGTACATAAGAAGGTAGAATCCATCATAGATGCCATTTTTTTGAAGCATCCAGACTTAACGTTGCCCATGCAAAATTATGGATCTTCCTTTGAGTACCTTGAAGACCTAACACACATCCTCACCATGGAGAGACAACCTCTAGCCTTAGAATCTGTGAAAGAAGTAGTAGCGCACCTGGAGAAGGAGGATAAATTAAAGGTATTAGAAATCATGGCTGAATATAGCAAAGTCCTTACTGATGTAAAGATTGCTGCCCATACCACTGAGGCCACTTATGACAATTATGTAGATAGAGATAATGTGGTGAGTATTTTGGTTGCCAACTATGAATCAGAGCGTAAAGAGTTCCAAGAAAAGAAAAAAGGGAATAGAGCAAAGCAAGATAGAATCTTGACCGATGTTGAAAATAAGTCAGAAATCTATTGAGGCCCTAAGGGGTACAATCAAGAACCGGCTGAAGGAGCTATACGCACAGATTACTAGAAGGATGGACTCGCTTGAGGACGTACGGAAGGAGTTGGAATTTTTTTTGAAACTATGAACACTCGAGGATATGGACTACGTTTTGGGGAGGTAAGTGCCCTAGTCGGTGACCTCTGCCAGAGAGTGCAAAATGAATTTGATTCCTGGAAAAAGTTGAAGGCTGACCTGTAAAAATATTTTCCTGGCTTGTTGCAGTAATGCCATCACTTCCCCATTCTTTCTCTTTCCCAAATTCTTCATCCCCTTATTATTTTTCCAAGATGTAAGTCTACTGTAATTCTTTATTCATTGGTGAAGTGTTCCTGTGGACAAAGAACACACATAGTGTGGGGTGATGTTGGTCCCCTAAAATATTGGCTAAGTACACAAAGGTAGATGGGTGCACAAGGAGAAGGCGCACAAGGAAATTTTCTAGGAGGGTTTTAGAAAGGAAGTGTTGTGAATTGGGAGATAAGGTCTCAAAACAGCCATATTTGGCTTATCGGGTAGGAAACAAGGAAAGTGTAACCCGACTATGCATGCGGAGTGGGTAAGGTGCCAACCTAGCGACAGATTGGCCTAGGAAGGAATATGCCCTATGATGGAAATTTCTAAAATACCATCATGACATAAAGTGGAGTTCTCAAGCCTAAAGGAGCATGCTCCCATGGAGGACCACATTGAGACACTTGGCACCAAATCTGAGGCTGTAGAAGGATAAGTTGGAACTTTGGGATTCCTATATATACAAGTGCCTGTAGAAGAAAAATGAGGATTAAATATGATATATGAGAGATTAATAGAGAGGGGATATCTACAGAAAATGCCGCAAGGAACTCTGTTTGGGTTGGGTAGATAAAACATAGGAGATGGATGTACCAAGGGCTTGGGGTTTAAATTTATTTTTGAGAGCTAAATGATATGGATCCAATTATGATGCATCACTTTGGTCTACCTTTCTGCGATGCTCTATAATGAATCTAATGAATGTAATGAGGTTACTAGTTCATATGAATATGATCAGTAATGATTCTGGTGCATTTACATATCTTTATGGTTCTTTTTTATACATGTTTATGGAATGAGACTGAGTCCTTGCGCATTTCCTTGTTTGTTTTGATTCAGTTCTTAATCCGTTAAGTACTTTTCTGTCAGGAATGAATGCACTGATCTAGAAGCCATTCTGAGCTCTATGATGCCAACATATTTCATTTCCACTCACTTCCTTTAAGTTTGGATTATTGATGATATTTTCCTATTCAATTCACATAAAAGAGAGACTCGGTGCCTGCGCATGCCTCGGGTGAGTGCCCAGCGCCCGTTGGATGATAAGCCAACACGCACGGGATTCCCTTTTTATTTAGTGGGTGTAAAAATGACTACACTCCATAGTCCTTAGTATTCAACACTAAGGCAATACTAACCTTAGATATCAAGATCCCTTCTTTACGCATTGAGCTAAGGGACTACCTGAATGAAAGGGAGGACTATAGAGTAGCTCGACTGACAGAGTTAGAGCTATTAGAAAAGAAATGGTTGAGTGCTCTCAATCACCTTAAAGGGTACTAGGATTGAGTGTGGCGAAGCTACAATAAAAGGGTCATACCTTGTCAATTTGAGGTAGGGGACATGGTGTTAAATGAGAATCAAAATAACACCAATAAGGACCATGAAAAGAAAGGGAAATTTGAACCCAACTAGATGGGACCATATGTTGTGGTCACCAATTTTATTTCAGGTGCTTATAAGATAGTCCATGTAGATGGCCAAGATCTTTTATAACCCATGAATGTAATGCATCTTAAGCATAGTATGGGGTCTCTGCAGAATATTAAAAAAAGATAAATAAACAAGTGTGCCCAATAGTGCAAGCCATAAAATGGTGGCACTTTGGACAAGTCCTTTGGTGAAAAATAGATTCCGGCACCAAGGGAGGGTCCATTTTTCACAAGTAGTTCAGGTTTAGGAGTAAGCCAATTTTTTCCTAGGTTGATCTTTACTTTTATATGAATCCCTTGTGAGCTTATCCTTCTTTGCCCTGATCTGGCTAATCTAATCTCACGCTGGGGGCAACTTCGCAGTGTCACTTCTGCATGTGAAGATTTTTCCTTTGAATATTCCCATCTAACTCTAGGGTCAATTTCAAATCTTCACTTTCTTATACAAACATGTGGAATTCTATCCTTGTACATCCCATCTGTCACTGGTGGCATCCATATTTATTCATTTCCTATATATAGCTTCAGAAAAATTCTAGCAAATAAAAAACATTCAAATATGTTTCGTATAAAACTCCTTAAACATTAAAATATGTTAGGAAGAATATAATAATAGCAATCATATCCTTTTAATTCCCAAATGAGATAGGGGTTCCAGCCAAAATACTCCAAGTGTACAAACAACTCCTTAACATATCCCTCTTCTCTCCAAATGCAAATACACAAAGTATAGCAATTTCAACCCTTTTCTCTCTGAAAGGTGGAACTCCCTACTGATACTCCCTCCACCATGCATCAAAATTCCATTTTCCCTCCTAAAATGTTTCCATTTTCCATCTCCCACACCATTGCTTAAGGTCAACAATCTACCAAAAACCAAAACACACAACAATCAATCATTTACAACCATTTGTACAACAAATAGAAATAAAAATGCATGGGTGAAGTCTCTACCTTGCCATTACAAGAGTATCCAATCCACAAGCACAAGCTCTAATATTTTCCAAGTCCAACACAAGCAAAAAAATATCCCAAGTTTCAACAAGAACTACCAAAAGTAAACTTCTCCAAAATGCAAGAGTGAAAATAAAACATTTAACCCCAAAACCATCAAATAAACTTGAATAAATAGAAAAAGAGAAGAGGAGGATGAGGTGGCTCCATTAGGATGCCACATCACTTCTCCTCAACTCCACATCACATGGTCAAACACCAAATCCAAAGCTCATAAATTGGTGGGTTAGGATATGACAAGCCTCTTACACACATACACACACACAATTCCTCACCCCATACCTCTAAAGGAAATAAAAAAAATTTTCTGTAAGAGATTGCAATTAATTACCTCTTTTCTCCCCCATAACACATAATTAGGCATAAAATCAAGCCCCCACATCATATGTATAGTTTGTGTATGCCTTTAAGAGGTGTGGGACAAGCTTGACTGTCCCACAAGCCTCCGAAATTGGCTTGAAATTCAAATTTCTAATTAAGAGAGATGGGTTGAGTACACACCAAGTAAATTAATTAAAATCCAACTTCAAATCACAAGATCAAAAGGACTATCTACCCAAATAAATGCCCCTTTTTTGTCACATCTCAAAATCAACTTAATTAACAAACTTAATCACTAAACAAGGGTACATTTAATCATCAATATAAAAGTGAAATATAATGCAATAATAAAATAGATACTCACAAATTAATCAAAATAAAAGTGAAAAGAACAACATATAGCCCATGGTCCACTCGATAGTTTTTGAAGTTGAAAACAATAAAGAATGACACGTATGGGGGTTGCGATTATAGATTGTACACAACCTCCACATGTTAAAAATGATATGTTAGCGTGTACATTAGAATTTGTTGTGACATATTATAAATATGAGTATTATGCAATAGTTAATAAATTGAGATGAGCTGCAACAAACCACAAGTAGAGATCATTGTGGTTAGTATGTTTGAGAGGTTTTAGGGATCTTGTTGATCTATAAAATAGGAAGAATTAAAACCTTTAAATAAGTAATCTCTCTTAATGTATTGTGTCTTGTATGAATTATTATTATGAAGATATTATTGACTTAATATTAATCAAATTTTACATTTGATATTAGATCTTTATTAATCCTATACCTGCTACAGAGGACTAATTTGTCTAGATTTTGTTTTTTTATATTCCTTATTGTCCAAGCTATGAGAATATCGATAGTGTTTCATTTATTCTAGGTTAGTCGATTAGTTTTTTTCACTAGTATATAGATCAAATCTTATATCTTAACGTGGGTACATATTTGTGAAGGACGTGACATCATTATACTTGGAGGTTGGAAAAAAATTTATGTATTTTTATAATGTCATTGGTTTAGCCACTAGAAATGAGCATAATTGAAATATGGTTACATCTTAGAGGTATAACAAACATTGGAGGAGAAAATAAACTAAATTATTATAGAAGAAACTGCAATGGTATTCTTGTTGAAAGTTCAAGTATTGTTCTATATAACAAAAATCTAAACTCTAGATAATTTACACCCTTATAGATGCACGCCCCAAAAACACATGCATGCCAATGCATGGTTACGTCCCATTGTAAGTTGTCACATCATAAGTGCTAGATTTATTAATAAACGAGATTGAAAAAAATGGTTGCATATATTCCCATGCAACTCAATTGATTATATAATGTGTGTTGGTGTATAAAAATTCCTAGGTTCAAACCCCACAACTAAATGGAATTTGTTTTCCAACAACAAAAATTTGAAATAAACTGAGTATAAGCATGTGCAAAATGTGTGCATCAGATGAGTGCATGAAAATTTTATGAGCATAGGTTTGTTCTATTGGAAGAATAACACTCACTTTCTATACATGTCCTGATTCCCTTGTGCATCACATGTATTGATATCTAAAACGAACTTTGTGTTGATTAATTTTACTGGCAATAATAGCTTGGAATTTGTAGAGACACTTCATTGAAATCTCACTAGGGGAAAGGTTCCATTCATTGAGCAACCTATGTTCAATGACGTCCTGACTAAATTCGTGACAATGAGAGGCTTTAATTTTTTTCTACTCGTCAAAATATTTTTCTTAACTTCAAAAAAGTGGGGAAGCCACCGTGGTGCCACATCAATCACTACATAACATTCCCACTATGGAAACATTAAAAAACTTAAATTTACATATTGAACCGAAAAATAAAATATTTTGCACCAAATATTGCTTCTACCCACTTGGCAAGTGAATAAATTAACATATATTCCCAAAAAATATGCATTCAATTCACTTCACATCATCCCCCACCACTCTGCCAATCTCCATCAACCACTTTTTCCTACGCTTCACTTCAACATTCAATGTTGTGATTAATTGCATGGCATTCCATTTGGTGTGTATGTAGACACCTAAAATTGGTTCCCCAATTTAGTATCCCCCGTGTTCGTTTACCTTCTCGGGTAACCTGGGGCACCTTTATATCACCACTTTTCCTTTAGGGTATTAATTAAATATCTAATTAAACATCTATCCTAAGTTTTTTGTACCCCATTGTATTTTATCCATGGATAATTAAATATTAACTATTTAATTATACTTTTTACATGTATCTTAAACCGCTTATCTACCCCATATCAATTTCTAACCTCCCGTGCTATTATTATCCATCTATCTCACCTATTTCTCCTCTCCTGGAACTGTGCAGTGAGATTCATCTCGTATTTGAGTAGGAGGGATACGTTTATTATCCCCACGATTCATTTTCACCACTTCGGGAGTCTGTTCCCTGATCGGTGCCGAACGTTTCCTGATCGGCGCCGATTTTTCTGAGCAGCACCGATTTTATCTTGATTAGCGCCGATTTTTTTTAGTAGCGCCGATTTTATCTCGATTGGTGCCGATTATAAATTTAGGACCTGAGATCCTCTCTGGTTAGATTCAGAAGCTGGTTGCTTTGAGATTGCTTTCGTCTAAGTGATTAAAGAGATTATCAGAGGAAGAGAGTGGGTTTTGTGTAGTTTAATCCCTGAGAGGTGCATTATTACTCTATTCGTGGATCTATAGCTCTTGTGGGTCTCCATATCTCCCCTGGTCATCATCAATCATCAATCAAGTGTTTTTCAAGTATTCTTCTTTGTTAGTTTCTGTAATCTCCTTTAGATCAACACTAATCCAGTCTAATCGAATCTGATTAGTCTTTAATCAATGCCGCTTCATCCAAATCGGCACGGATCAGACCTTTCTTCAGTTTTTGGGTTAGAATCCATCAATTTCTACCTCAGATCCCCTTTTTCCATATTCAATCTCTACTTTCTGATCAATCTTCAGTAATCTGGTCTTCTGTCTTATCCATTTTCCTTAGTTTGCTTTGTTCTTTTACTTTCTAGCCTTCTGTCTGCAAGTGTGTCCAATCGACGCCGACTCAAAAAATCGGTGCTAACTCAAACAATCTACGCCAACTCAAAAATCGACACTGATTCCATCTCAATCGATGCCGATTTTCCTAATCGGTGCCAATTCATGCAATTGATGCCGATTGACTTGCAGACAGGTAAAAGAACTTAGGTAACACAAATCCAACATTGTTTTCACAGTTTCTTGTTTTCTGTTGCTTTCTGTCCATTATTTACATTCTGTCTGTCACTTATAATCAGAAAATCTACACATTTACTTACATATTTTATCATGTATGCGTCTTTCTTTAATTAAAAACGTGGACTGACATCCACCGAGGGAGCTTATCTCTTCCCAGACCTGCTTCTCGGGAATTCCACCCAAATATCTTTTAACATTGTCTTTTTCTGTCAAGTATCTGTGTCTCACAGGTTTCTCGGATCTACTTTGCAAGATTGTTCGTGTACGCCCATTTTGTCTACGTTGGTATTCTCTTTATCTACATCTTCGGATCTTGGCTTAGCTATCAGGTATCGATTTCATTCGAGTTTTTCAGGGTTTTTGTGTTTAGTTTGGTACATTAACTTGAACAGGTAACAAGTGCGTAAATTCTTGATCTACAATGTAGGTGGGTGAGTGGGGGGCAAGGGGGAAGAAAACATTCCTACCCCTTCCAACCCTACAACAAAGTCAAATACCCTTGTTTTCCCCTGCAAGAGAGTTGGGCACTTTTTACGCTCTGCAACAAAGCCGAAGATGAGGTGAGCCCATTTTTTAGGTTTCATACAATAAGCACATTCTCAAGTAATATCAATTTTACAATCGTATATGCATTCTATATTGAGTTTTTTTCTATGCATGTTCTTGTTTAATCTTTCATTCGGCACAAACGATGTCGATTCATCACATATATGCATTTTGTACACATTTCCACATAGGGTTATGTTATTTTTTTATGGGTTTCGTTATGACATGTTGTTTTTTCAACCATGAATGTCGAACTATTTTTTTTTAGTGTATATTCATTTATTTGAGTTCATTTTTCTTATTCCTCTATTTTCCATGAACACTTCTGATAAAATGTAGCCATTATCCATTTTTTTTCATCCACATGTCTTATAGTATCAAAATATAGTTTTTTTATCAACCATAGACTAATGTTATTGAGTAATGAGTTTTGTTTGCACCTCTTATTTTTTCAACCATGCATGTTGAACTATTGATTTTCAGTGTATATTGATTTATTTTAGTTCTTTTTTATTCCTCCATTCACCACAAAATCAAGATAGAAATCATAAATTGTCAAAAAATAGGGGTTTCCACCCCCATGTCTTACAATTTTAAAATCCAGTGTTGTTATTGACCATACCCTGTTATTATTGAGTAATGGGTTTTATTCTAACCTGTTGTTTTTTCAAATATGTACGTTGAACTATTATTTTTCAGTGTATATTCATTTATTTCATTACATTTTATTTATTCATCTTTCTTCCATGAACTCTTTTAATGAAACATAGTGATTGTCTAAAAACAAGGTTTTTCACCCATACATCTTATAGTTTCATAATATAGTGTTGTAATTGACCATACAATGTTGTTATTGAGTAATGGGTTTCATTCATACCTGTTGTTTTTTCAAAAATGCACACTGAACTATTATTTTCTAGTGTATATTCATTTATTTTAGTGTATTTTTTTATTCCTCTATTCTTCACGAACTCTTTTAATACATCGTAGAAAATATCCAAAAATAGGGTTTTCCACCATTCATCCTACAGTTTTATGATACAAGTGTTATTTGTGCAATTAATATTTGAATATCCCCTATTAAATTTATATTGACTTGTTGAATATATACTGAAATTAGTGAACATACATTGAATATGCAATTGTAACTTGTTCACCATCTACTAAACATTCAAACCTTTAACGTACACTAAAATTACCAAATATATTTCAAATATGTATTTATTTCACTACATGTTCTTATTACATTGCTATTAATGGATAAATAATTATATTTCCAAGGAGGCCATATATTTGGGGGTAAATGAAAATTATCATTTTAATATTAAAGGTATCAAAGAATGTATGAATATGTGAGGAATGCCATAAAATAGATAGAATGTTAAATACATTAAGAATTTTTGTATATACAATGAATATGTGAATCAATTACCTTAACATCTGAGGAATATCTGAATATAAATAAGTGTTTTTATTTGTTTATGTAATTAATATTTTATATCCTGTTGTGCCATAAATTACTAGTTCATAGCATGCTCCTATCACTTTGCATTCCACCTTCGTCATTTCTAACTGGATTCCAATTCCGCATTCGATGCTACCATTACTTGTTAACATATTTGCATAGCACTTGTTGATTCCCTCACACCTGCAATGTCATTTCTTCTTTATGTTCCCCATGGACTGAGCATATTTTCATGCAACACAAGGATTATATCAATATTTTCAATGTGTATTTAGTATTTTCAATTTGTTAATATGTAAAGAAAAAAATGATATGTAAATAAAAACATAAGGTGAACATTGTTTCTATTTTTATATATGTTTAAATATACTCTGGAATTACTGGACATTGATTGCATATACATGTGTTTATATTGATTTTACTTGTAAATGTATTCATTTCTCCTAGGTACATTTTTTTTTATAGATACCCTGTCAAAAGTTGGTTCATGAAGGAATTTCGTATCGGAAGGGGAGATGAGAACTTCACAACTGTGTCTTTTGATGCCTTTAATCTATATGAAATAATAATGCTTCATTCTACAGATAAGGTGTAGTCATTTTTGTTAGCCTTAATACTTAAAACCCCAAGCACACCGGCCTATCACCCAGCAGGCGTTGGGTGCTCACCCAAGGCACATGCGGGCATTGAGCCCCTCCTTTATTTAATTTTTGAGAGATGGTTTTGTCATTGACGAAGGATCAGTTATAGAGAATTAAATATTCATGTATCCACTTAAAATCATAAGACGAGCTTAGCATATCTATATACCCATGCATCTAGAACAAGATAAACAAGCATATTATGGAACACAAAGAAAACATATGACTCACGATATGAATAAATGACATTATGGTTTGCACCCATGAACAAGTTGTTCAAAACAGAGCCACATATATATTGATCAAGAGCTTTAATAACCACATTACATTTAAAATGGAAAATATCAGACTAATTACAATAAATGTCAAAGATCTAGCCCATACATCATATGTTAAAACAAAGATCCTAGTTATGCTTTCCCTACTAAAAATTATTATAGACCCATCCCTTATGTCTAGACTTGGTAACATTCTTACAGCCTTCTAATGAGAACCCCAAACCCTAGGGCCTCCCAACATTTTCTGCAGTACGTTATTTTACCTCTTATACCTCTATCCCTCTATGTTGGTATCTATTCCGCTTCTCCTCTCTTTTTTGTGTCTTTCCTCTAACCCGAACATCTCTTTTTATAGGATCAACACCCACCGTAGTGCCTTCCTTCTTGAACAAATTTTGTGCCAAGTTTCCATGTGGTCGTCTATTAGTGAATTCTTATCCCTTTCTAAGCCATCCATTCTTTGTAATGATGTCCTATAGGAATATTCCCTACGTTTAATATCCTTTTCTTGACCTCCAAGGTTCCAGGCTGGCACCTTATCAACTCATCACACCTAATTGGGCCCTCACATTTTTCCTCAAGTGCCTCTTAGAATACCAAATATGGCTAATTCCTTTAAACCTTTGTTTTGCTTCCCACGCGCTCCCTGGTTTCACTTAAACCTTTCTTAAACCCCTTTGTCCTACACACTTTCTCCTGAGTTCCCTTCTTCTCACTGGTCCTGCGTGTGTACACCTTTTGGTACTTAGCCAATATTTTGGGGCCCAACATCACCCCACACTATGCGTGTTCTCCGCCCTCAAAAACATCCTACTTCTCCAAATAATAAAGAATATTAGAACAAGGATAATTTTTAATAAAGAATAGAGGAATTGAATTAATTGAAAGAATAGGAGAATGTAAAAAAAAATTATTGATTTAGGAGGAGTGGGAATTATTTCTTTATGGTTGCCTCGATCTTTTCCTAGGAACCCACCTCACTCTGTGCTTGTTAAATTAGGTCACCCACTAGAGTGCTCACCTCATCAAAACTCAATGTGTCACTCATAGCATTCTACGTGTTTAAAACTCCATCTAGCTGCTTGCTGATATTTTCCTACACGTTCATTCTACGGGTGAATTGGGGATATAGTTCCTTAAGCTGATTTTTAATCAAACCCCGCAAGGTCTCGATTTCTTACAATTTTTTCTCAAACTCACCTAGGATCTTATCGTGCTCTACCTTGTTGCCTTTTTTATTTTCTTGAAATTCCTTTAGATCCACCTCATGCATAGCAACTAGTATGCTTGTTACCCTATCTCTATCAGTGCAATTGTCATAAATAGCCTCAGCCATTTGCGTAACGGTCTTCATAGTGGGAAGGATCTCGAAATATTGAGTAACTATCTCCCTAATCTTCAACTTCTCCTCCTCTTTTTGGCACACCAATGCCTCTTCTATCCATTCCAATGCAATTTTATGCCTCTCCATAGTGAGGATGTGAGTCAAATCTTCCAAGTAGTGCAAGGTTGACTCGTACTTCTGGTCAGGAGGGTTTTGGTCTAGGTTCCTTTGAATAATTAAATTTATAATTCCCTCCATTTTCTTGTGAACCTCCCACACCCTAGATTTTTCATCCTTCAATTCGCACCTTAATATTTTGTTGATCAACTCATCCTGCTTCAACTCCTTGTTCTTTTCAATGATCTTTGCATTTTTCTTTTCAAGCTCTTCTTCCAAGACTGTTACTCTATCATTTCTTCCGAAGAGCCTTGCCTCAACCTCCACTGATAACTTGTTGAGTGCGTTACAAATTTACTCATCTGAAATTTACGGAGCATTCACTAGAGGTTTTATTCCCTTGGTTTCTGGTACCTTCATCAACGCCCCATGGTTGACCTCAAATTTGGGCTCATTAACATGGGACTCAAAATCCCAAGACAAAATCATCCTTGTACACTGGTATGCACCATATTCATTAAAATAATACCATGTAAGGACTTAGTTTGATGGAACAATACTTTGGAAATGCATGTGAAATACCTTATTTGGATCATTTATGTAGGTCATCCCTTGTTCCTGCGCTACGACCATACCCTTACCTCCTATGCACACTGCTCTAGGGATGAAAACCACCAGATTAGGATCTCCACTCATGCTCCCATATTAATTTTCGACACTCTCACTTCCCTCCATCTCCTTGAGAACCTCTTTAGTGCTATGCTCCACCTCTTGATCCACCAAGTCTTTTATGATGCATGCCTCCTCTATTTTTTCAACATCCTCTATCTACTCCTTAGTTAGGCTTAGATTCCTTTGATCCTTCATGTTGACCTCCTCACTTCCCCTCTTTCTGTGAGAACTTTCTTCATCCACATCCTTCTCTTCATTCCCCTCCTCCTCTGACTCATGTACATCATATATAGGATGATCCTAAGCCTCACCATGCTCTTCATCGTCCCCATTTCCCTTATTAGCCATGCTTTCTGTCTCTTCTGAGTCTGCCTCTTTTTCTATCCTTTGCTTCTTCTTCACTGGTGAATCAATCATAGGATAATCCTCTTTCTCTTCTATTTGGGGTGGTTCCTCCCTTTCTAGTGACTGTTCTCTCGCAGGTGGTTCCTTCCGTTATGGTATCTGGGTAAGTGCATGGATATGGTGGACAAAAAGGGGGTAAAAAAGGGACACCTTTTTCATGAAATTGGAAAAACCTGAACTTCATCGAATAATTATGCATGCCTAGCCTCAAAATTTGACAAAGTGATAACAATAAGTACTATAGATCTTGGAATCTAATTTATAAACTACTAAGTTTTTTTGAAAATGGTTGAGATTAAGACGGTCAAAGTGCACACACAAAGTATGTCTATTTTTGGTTCAAAAAGATAAGAACCTATTGTGTCTGTGCCCCCTCATTTTTTTAGTTCTATAAATTTTCTTTTAAATCCCTTCGGTAGAAAGCTAGCTAAGACCATGTATGAGGTCCCATTAGTTTTTCATAATTTTTTGGTAAATATATAATTTTTATTAATTTTCAAAGTGCATATATGCCAAAAATGAAACATTTGTATGTGCACCCCCATATTTTTGAGAAAAAAAGTCATATTTTAGTTTTATTTTTTTAAGTGCATGTAGAATGGAGTTTACAAAAAACCACTTTTTAAAAATTTTGGATGAAAAAATCATAAATTGTGCACGAAAATGTATGCATAGATTTTTGCAAGAAAATAAGGCACTAGTAAAAGAAATTATGGATGAAATCCTTAAACTAATCAGATTTCAGAAAGAATTATATCGTCATCAAGTAAAACTAAGCTTGACATTGTAGTATAATTTATTTTTAAATATTATGTTTTAATGCACGATATGTTGGGGTGCACATGTGAAATTTTGATGTTTTTCTGTCAAACATGGTTTTAATCACTTAGAAACAGTCCAAACCTTTGGTTTGGAAATCCAAGACAAATCCAAGCCTATGGATTGGGAAGTTGAAACCCAAAAAATATGAAATACGGTTGCGCTATAACACACTCACATTTCAATGTCGTATGTGGTATATGTGTTTGTGGCATGCTTCTATTAACTAAAATAATATTTTGTGGTATTATATGTGTTTGTGGTATAAGTACAAGTTTTTCTTTTATTGTTATTTATATTTTATTATTTCTTATACTTAAAATTTATTTTAGTAAATATAAGATTTTAGGGTCACTCTGCACCTTATAGAAATAGTCTCATAACTCCATTTTTCATGGTTTAGAAGATAGTTTTTCATATTTGAATCTGGTCAGTACATAGGTAATTTTCAGGATTTCGACATTCAACATTCAATCTTTTAGGGTTTAAATTATACAATCGATATTTTTTTTGTGAAAGAATATAGTCATTGTTTATGTTTTGAGGCCTTTTATATTGGTTATTAAAAATTTTAGGAGTGTTTACGAATATTTAGGAAAGTTTTACTCATTCAAGGGAAATCTTCTCAACAACAAGTTTTCTAGGTGCAGGGAATAAACACTCTAATGGTGAAATTTGACTTCTTCAGATGATTTCAGGAGATCCGTAAGGAGTTAGAAGGAAAATGAATAGGCACTGGAAAGATATGTGAATCCTATACATGTTGGTAATATCCATTTTTCTCTAAGAATTTAAGGTTTCATGAATAATATCAAGATAATGTAGCTACTCCTTTCGGTTCCTGACAAAAGTGGCCCTAAATTTGTAAGTACTAAAGATATGATCACCAAATGATGATAGGTTAATATTTGTAAATGTTGATAAGTACCTTTGGGAATGGATACTATCATAAATAGACTATTGTTTACCATGGGTAAGGATCTCATGAGGATGAGGCCAATTTGTATGAGGTGAAAACACCTTCCTAACACCCCATTTTTTTTTGAGTGACGAAACTTCTAACATGAAATTTAAACCCTAAACCCTAATCCATAAATGATAAACCATAAAATTAAACCATAAACCTTGAACCTTAAGACCTAAAACCTAAAACCTAAATATTAAACCCTTAACCTTGAGCCCTATACCCTAAACCCTAAACCCTTAACTATGATCCCTAAACCTTAAACCCTAAACTGTGAACCGTACACCCTAAACCCTAAAACCTAAACACTAAACACTAAACACTAAGATATTAATATTAAACCCTAAACTTTAAACCTTAAACATTCAACCCATAGCCCTGAACCATGAGTCCTAAATGCTAAACCATAAAACCTAAACCCTAAACCCTAAACCCTAAAACATCACCATTAAATCCTAAACCCTAAACCCTAAGCATTAAACCCTAAACCCTAAGCATTAAACCCTAAACCCTAATCCTTGAATAGTTTTGAGCCAATCAAACACCCTCTAGGATAGTTCAAGAAATATATTAAGCATTTGGAGGTGATGTCAATAAATATTTGAAGTGTTGGAGCTAATTTAGAAAGATTTAGGATTTTTTAGGGAATACGGTTTAGGGTTTAGGGATCAGGGAATAGGGATCATGGATCATGGATTATGGTTTAGGGTTTAGGGTTTAGGGATCCAGGTATAGGGCTTAGTGTTTAGGGTTTATGGTGTTAAAATAGGGTTTAGGTTTTAGGGTTTAGGGTTTAGGGCTTATGGCTCAAGGTTTAGGGATCAGGGTTTAGAGTTAAGGGTTTAGGGTTTATGGTTGAAGTTTTATGGTTTGGGTTTTAGGGTTTAGGGTTTAGGATTTAAGGTTTATTATGTAGGGTTCAGGGCTTAGGGTTTAGGGTTTCCGGCTCTGGGTTTAAGGTTTACGATTTGGGGTTTAGGGTTTAGGGAACAAGATTTAAGGTATAGGATTAAGGCTAAGGGTTTAGGGCTCACAGTTTAGGGTTAATGGCTTAGGGTTTAAGTTTTAAGGTTTAGGGATCACTATTTAGGGTTTAGGGTTTAGGGTTTAGGTTTTAGGGTTTAGGGTTTAGGTTCCAAGTTCTAGGTTCTAGGGTTTATGGCTTACGGCTTAGGGTTTAAGATTTAGGGTTTAGGTTTTAGGGTTTAAGGTGATAAAAATGTGGTTTAAGATTTAGGGTTCAAGGTTTAGGATTTAGAGTTTAGGGATTATGACTTAGGGCTTAGGTGTAGGAAAAGATTATACCTCTCCAGGTGTAACTCCCCTCTTGAAGGTCATATTCATATTTGATGTATCACCATCGAAGAGGGAAAATACCCTCTCAAATTGATTATTCAATATGACGTGGAATATGAGTAAAGAAAATGATAGTTAGAGAATTAGATTTCATTGGTAATTAGTACTAAGCATCAACAAGACTAATATGGCTTCCGACTACTCGACTAAGAGGGCATGACAATATTAGGACCATGTTTCCTAGTCTTGTTCCTAGAACCATCATTGAGTCTACTTGTACAAAATAAGCATAGCAATAGGAGTATGACTAAGAAAACAAAGGGGTTATCAATCACCTATTAAATCTTTCTTGTTTAGTTCTGAATGAGAGTCAGTTATCCTATGTCTTAGTGAACTTCCATTCATTGGTAATTCCTTCTATGATAAACCTATGGATGCTTTAAAAAATTCCTTAAAAACGATATGGGTAGTCATCAAGCCTAATGAAGGGTGTGATGTGATGTGTCAAAACTATATATTCACAATAACCTCTTCTTCCTTCAAAGTTCCTAGTTTGTCCCAGTAATGATGTCTCCTTGTATCTAAGGATCGAGGACTACTAGGGTCTATGGAAGGATTGGAAATTAAAGAATCTTAAAGTGTCTAAATAAAAATGACGTTTCATCTGGAGAAACATTCTCAAATGTTGGAGTAATACATCTTGGAAAATAAAATTGAACCTCATAAATCCTCTCAAATTTCTAGTTTAGGTCCTGCTCTAGGTCGTGTTCCTGGTCTTGTTTCTGTTTCTATTTTTGGTTCTGGTCATGGTCATCGAATATGGAAGTTTTATGAAAGGAATCCAAACTCGAATAAATATTCCCATTTAGATTTTTTGTAATGCCAATGGTAGTGGCAGTGCCTATGGAATTCAGTTTTTGGAAGGCAGGATTGTTCCCTTGTTGGTTTTTCCCCATGATCATAGGTAGCCTTTCTGATATTATCAGTGAGAACTCACCATATTTGTCTGATAAGTTTAAAATATGCCTCGGCTCCTAAGAAATTGTTTTTATTACGATGTAATCATAAGGATAGTTTTAATAGGTATTAATGAAAAAGAAAATAAATTTTACTAGAATTGCTTACGAAATGCATTCCTTCACTTTGAGCTTATCTTTATAAATGCAATTTGGCTTTCTAAGTTCTCCATATTTGCCAAATTTGGGTCGAATTGACATTTTGTACCTATGAAGGTGTGAATAAAATGGCAAGTTCATTTCCTCCAATATTTGTTGAAGTGAACTTAAACGAAATGAAAATTTGAATTTGGAGGTGGCATGTGGTAGACATTGATGGTCCTACCGCCGATTTTAAGTGATGAAACTTCTAACATGAACTTTAAACTCTAAACCATAAACCCTAAGCCCTAAACCATAAACCCTAAACCTTGAACCCTGAGACCTAAACCCTAAACCCTAATCCATGAACCCTAAACCATAAACCGTAAACCCTAATTCCCAAACTTTGAGCCCTAAAACCTAAACCATGAACCTTGAGGCATAAACCCTAAACAGTCAACCCTATACCCTAAACCCTAAACCTTAAACCATAAACCTTGAACCCTAAATCTTGAACCCTAAATATTAAATCCTAAACTTGAGTCCTAAAATCTAAACCCTAAACCCTTAACCCTAATCCCTAAACCATAAAATGTAAACCCCAAACATTAAACACTAAACCATAAACCATAAATTTTAAACCTTAAACACTAAAAATTGAACGCTAATTCCTAGACCCTAAACCTTGAGCCTTGAGTATTGATCCCTAAACCCTAAACTGGTAACCCCAAATATAGAACCCTCAACCATAAACCCTAAACCCTAATCCCTAAACCCTAAACCCTAAAATTTAAACCCTAAACACTAAACCATAAACCCTAAATCCCAAACCCTATTTACCCTAAACCCCAAACCCTAAACGTTGAACCATAAAACATAAAACTTGAACCCTAAACCATAAGCATTAAGATATAAACCCTGAACCCTAACCCTAAACCCTAAAACCTATATGAAAAACCTTGAACCCTAAAAATTTAGTCTTTAACCTTGAGCCCTAAACTCTAAACCACAAACCATAAACCATAAACCCTAAGCATTGAAACCTAAACCCTAATCCCTAAGCCTTGAGCCCTAAATTTTAAGCCCTAAGCACTAAAACAACATTCTGATTCAGAAAATCAATGATTCTTGAATGTCCAATCTTTCCACATACCCCAGTAGTCCTCAATCCTTGGATACATGGAGACATCATTACTGAGACAAACTAAGCACTTTAAAGGAAGAAGAGGTTCTTGTGAATATATAGTTTTGATACATCTAAAATTACTACAAATGTCAATAATCCATCGAAAAAGGCCCTAAAAGCTTGAACGCTACATGCTGAAATCCTGAAAAATACCTATGTATTGACTAGATAAGAATCTGAAAAAGTATCTTCTAAACCATGACAAATGGAGCTGTGAGACTAGTTCCATAAGGTCTAGAGTGACCCTAACATCTTATATTTACTAAAATAAATTTAAAGTGTAAGAAATAATAAAATATAAATAATAATAATAAAAAACTTATACTTCAACATTTACTTTAGTCAATAGAAACATACCATAAACACATATACAACATAACACATTGAAATGTGAGCACTCTATAATGTGAGCGCGCTATAATGTGAGCACATTATAACATGCTCGTGTTATGGCGTGGAATTACCGAACCATAATGCACCCATGTTATAATGTGACCCTGATTTTTCTCTGTCGTGTTATAATACGAGCGCGTTATGGCCAAAATGGCGAAAAAATGGATTTGTGTCCACTTTTTTGTCCCCATATTTGTACACTTTCCCATCTCTTCCTCAGGTGTTTTTTCCTTTTCTTTCATAGTGGAATTCTTCCTCTGTGCATAGGTGCTTGGCCCTACTCCTGACTCCTACGCGCCCACTGTATGTGTGCTTGGTACATTTGGTTTAGGGGCCTCTTCTCTCTCCCTTTTCCTCAGCACTGCCTTGTTCCTCGTGGTGGGGTCCTCTGGAATAGAGACATAATTTTCCACATAAACACCCTTCTCATACTTTGGCTTGATTTGCAGGTATACCCTTGCTATGGTGTTCCTAGTATTTGGTAAAGTCATTGGCTTTATCATATGTACCTCATGGGAGACATACTTCTCCACATAGGTGTGCTTCTTTGGGTATATCAGCTTCATGTGCAACTCACAAAAATCTTGGTCCACTGGACTGAGATCGAACCTTAGTATTTTTTACTCCTTGAAGTGATTGACCCCAACTTGGAAGTATTACGCAGTGAAGGAGAAAGGTAATTTGCACCAGGGACTCTTGGTGTCATCTTACAAAGTAAACCTGTCAATACAGAAATGTTGGTATACTGCAAACTCAGCTTCTCCTTATACTAGAGTTGGTAACTACTCGGGTATTCTCCACTCAGCTCTGAATTCTTCACGCATTCACTAATACCATTTTTCCAGGTGCGCCTTGTGGGCAGTCGTTATCGTGTCACAAGTTTATTTCACAAATCTTTTGGTAGGGGAAGGGTCCTCATTTGGCTATTCCCACACAAATTTATCTAGCCTATCGAGCACTCTAATCTCTGAAAAGAGGATGGTAAGGAGGATATTACCAAACATAATCTTCTCCCCATTGCACACAAGATTAATGATCTCCTCTACAATAAAGGCTGATAGATTATAGATGGTCCCTTCTAAGATCTTTCAACAAACATTTAACTAGGCCTTATTGACCTGTGTCCACCTCTCCCATCCATCAATCTTGGATACCAATCGCATGGCCATCTTCATCAAAGGGTCAGAAATATCATAGATGTTGAAGTACCACAAACCCTTCTTATAGTCATAAGCTTTCACAATCTCCTTAATCACCTCCTTATTCTCCAAGTCATCATCTAGAGGCTCCCCTTCTCAAACAAGACTGGTAAACTTAGAAATCAGTTGGGGATTTATTCACATCCTTCATCCGGTGAAGTAGAAATGGTATTCATGTGTGAGTGACATTAACCATTGGTATAGTTACTCAGGTTTTCCGAAATAGGGAAACTCCTAGAATTAAAATAACTCGACATTCTCCATCTTCACCTTCACCTCATCATCGTAGATGGACATCCCATCTAGTGTCCTTTTGTCCATAGTGAAAACCAGTTCCAATGCCAACTCTTTCTCTATGGTGCTTGTTTGATGTTTATAGTCGTTGATGACCATCTTCCTTACGTGAGACACCCATTCTTTTCCAAGAAATACACCATCTAGGTATTGCATTTCCGCGTACCATTCATCATAAAAACTGGTGGAAACAGTTTGTTTCCCTTTTCCCTTACCCTTCTTAGGTAAAATAGTTGATACTTTATTTAGTGCCATTTCTCTTTCGGGTCACTAAACATTCTTCCTTGATTCTTATCCTAGCTCTGCTCAAATATGCAGCTTAGCCCATTTATGGAAAATCCCGTCAATCTGTTCCCTAAATGCGAAACCCTAACCTAGAAAACTCTTCCTTTCACAAGACATCATATTCACTTGAAATCTTATCCCTTATGCCCATGTACTCCTTTTTCCACTCTTGTTCACAGATCAAATTGGCTATGCATTTAGATGTTCACAACTTCTCTTTTGCACAACTCTTCTTCTCAATGATGCCCTCGGTCGCGAGAGCTCTTTGATATCGCAAAATAACCTTCTATTTATGGATTATACTTTTTTATGTAATAAATGTCATGCCACTTACCACCATAATTTGCAATAAAGGCAGATTTTCTCAATGCCAACCTTCCATAATTTTTCTTCCATGTGCTCACTCTTGTGTGAAAAATATTACAACCTTTTAGCGCACAAAAACCCTTACTGAAAAAATATCTCTACATGTGTGCTTACAGCGTCGAAGGCATTTCTTCTATCCTTGATTTTTGACATCACCTACCTCATGTTGTTCCTGTGCTTCTCATCCTTGTATGTGGTTTTTATAAAGCCTCCCTAACACCAAAATCCTTATGTTCACCTTTTCTATGCATGCACTTCTACACTAAGAATTTTTTAATCCTTCAATCCAAGCCATTAAAACACAACTTCCAATGCTTTTCGTATCACTCCACCCCACACAAAAATAGGTGCCCGGTCCTTTGCGTATACACAACCTTGTTAAAATAATAAGTGGATCCCAATGCAAAGTGCACATTCAACAAAACAATAACACAAAAATAAAGGAACAAACAACGAGAAAGTGAAACACAAAGAAAAGAATTACATTAAGGGAAATCCTAGGTTAAATGGAAATACTGCCTTATTTACGAGCATAAGGAAGACTTATTTATAGTAGGGATTCATCCTAATTCCATTGAAATGGCCAAGTAATCACGTTCCATCCAATGCTTGTAAGTAGCAAGCGCCTGAATCAATTATATAGGATACAATGCATGGGCCCATCCAATGGAATTTGAATTTCCCAAGATGATGCAAAAACTTAAGAGTCATACAAAATAACTATCTAGGCAACCTTGAATTGTTTGTTCTTGATATGACGATCATGCCATGCTTTTTTTCATGCCTTCTTATTCTTCTGACTCCACCTAGCAAGTGATCACCTTTTGTCTAATTGCATTAACTTCTTCATGTGCTCTTGAAGTGCTTGTATTTTAGCTAATGCTCATGCACATGTAATACACAGAGATGGTACCATAAACTCTATTGGTAAAACAAATTTCTTGCCAAACACCAACTGAAATAGTGTGGCCTTGTTCAATCTCTTGTAGGTTATACTATATGCCCATAGTATGGCTGAGACTTTGTCATCCCAATCATGTCTTCCCACATTACAAATTTTGGTCAGTGTGTGACTTAGCATCTTGTTAAATGCCTTAGTGGTTCCATTCTCTTAAGGGTGATAGGGGGTGGTCTTGTGATGCGCCACCATGAATTCTACTAATAAAATCTTGAATTCAAAAAATGTGTACCCTTGTCACTAGTCAATCTTAAAGGACACCCAAACCTACAAATTATTTCTCCCAAAGGAATCTTGCTACTATTTTTGTTGTGCAATCCTTCGTAGGCACTGCCTCTGACCACCTTGTTAAGTAATCAGTGCAAGTAATGATATAGTAGGAACTATTCATTCGCGTGGCAAGTTAAATTGGTCCCAAAAAATCAATATCCCATTTTTCAAATGGTTCTGCACTAGCTATTGGTATCAAGGGCATTTCATTCCTTCTTCTTGGCTTTCTAAGGCACTAACAATGGTCATAGGCCTTACAAAACTCAATACAATCCTGGTAGATACTTTCCCACCAAATCATTACAAGTAGAATCTTTCGCGTACTGGCATTACCTGCATAGTGTCCTCCTGCAATCCCTCCTTGTGCTTCCTCCATGATTGCAACATGCTCATGTTATAACATGCATCGACGTAGAATATCATCACGGAATAACTTGTTTAATTCTCCACCATTTAACATGTAGGTTGCGACATGTATAGCCAACTTTTTACTTTCCAAAGTCCTCATTTCCTCTAGCGCCATACCTATTTTGAGAAACACAACAATATCTTCTAATTCAGAGGGAATGCGTTGTAGTCTAAAAATTTGTGCATCCATCAATGTATCCTTAATGCTTTGCATGTATTCCGCTGAATCTATTCTTGATAAATGGTCAGGTCCCTAATTACTCTTACCTAGTTTCATAACAACTATAAAGTCAAACTCTTGAAATAATAGGACCCATCAACATATGCACCCTTGTAAAATGGGCTTATTTACCAAGTAATTTAATGCCATGTGATCCATATAGAATATAAAGGGTGTTTCCAGCAGATACTACTTGAATTTATGCAGTGCGTAGATCATTGATAGCTCCTTGTGCTCAGTAGTAATATAGTTCTGTTATGCTAGTGTCAACTTCCTACTTGAAAAATAGAAAGGGCGGTCTAAATTCCCCTCACCAGGGTATGATAACACTGCTCCAATGGCCATTCGTGAGGAATCAACATGTACATATAAAGGTTTTTCCCAAGAAGGAAAGTGTAAGATGGGCGTAGTGATAAGCCTATTCTTTAATGTATCAAATGATGTTTATTGCACCTCCCACCAATGAAATGTACATTCATGCTTCAACAATCCTTCTAGTGGCACAACAATTTTAGCATAACCTCTAATAAAATTTCAGTAGTACCCCATATCCCCAAGGAATCCATGCACTATTGTTGGGCTGTAATGACAACAACCTTGGCAGGATCCACCATAAAGCCTTCCTTACATATAATGTGCCCCAACAGGGTTCCAAATGGAGTAGTAAAAAGAAATTTATGGATGTTGAGGCATATGCCCAATTATTGGCATCTCTCCAATATCAACTGAATATTTTCACAATGATCTTTTACTAGTCTATACACTGTCTAGTCATCAAGGTAGAATTGAAGAAACTTATGGATAAAATTTTGAAGTTTCTAGACCACTATGCGTGAAAACACAATAGGCGCATTCTTTAGTCAAAAAGGTATGATCGTGTAGGAAACACTTCCCCATTCGGTGGGAAAATTTTTCTTTTCTTAGTCCTCCCTTGCAATTCTAACTTGATGATATCCTGAGAAGCCATATGTGAAGGAATAGATTTCGCACCTTGCTACTCCCTCCAGGTTTTCTTTGGTAAAAGGGATTACGAAAGGATCAAATACACATACCATATTAGAGTCCCTGTAGTCAACACAAATCCTTATCCTTCCATATTTTTTAATTCTTATGACCATTAGACCTATCCATTCTAATTCCTCTATAGCTTCAATGATTCCTGATGCAATTATCTTGTTTATCTCCTCCTTGACCCAGACACACAAATTTGGATTCATCCGGTAAGATCTCTTCCGAATCGGTCACACACCTTCCTTTAGCTTGGTCCACATCTTTCCTAGAGAGTGGTGAAATCACTTAAGCTCATGATATCCGTGTGGGAATAAATATTGAAACGCATGTAGTAGATCAATGATCTTTGAAACCTCCTTTTCTGACCAATAGTCCCCAATTGTAGCCTCCTTAGGTTTCGCATCTGAACCAATGTTAACCTTATTTGTTTTCAGGGGTTCATGGTGTGCATGCGATTTTTTATTAGCACTATCCACTACCTCACATGTACCCATAGAATGGTTAAAATATAATTTCTCCACTTCCTCACCATCTATCACATAGACTAACTTTCCCTTTTCTTTCTCCATGCAGGCATGCTTCAGTTGTAGATCCTCTAGATCCCCCTCATCAAAAAATTCCTCTAACTCAGGTTCTCCTAATAATTCTAGAATCTGATCCTTGGCCATGACACTATCCCCCATAGTTAGGTGTTTAACAACCTATAATGCCTCGTTCACCAATGCATTAGTACTTTGATACTCAAAGGTTTGAATCAAGTAATTTGTTAACTCCCGCTAGTTCTTTGTCTAATGGCGTATTTCTGAATGAATGTACCATGTGCGTGCATAATCATGTAGTGTTGAATAGAACTTGTGTACCTATAGGAAAGGTGGTAAATCTTCCACTCCTTCAATCCACGTTTTCTCACATTCCTAGACATGGTCCGAGGTGGGTGCCTTTCCAACATAGGCATAAATTTTAGTGGGTGCATTTCTCTAGAAGAATCTAATTGATAGCACAATCCTCACCTCGTGCCATCCTAGAATATTTTCCTGATGCACTACCCACAAACGTGTTGCAGTTCCGCGCAAAGTGTAGATAAACATGCTCCTTATTTCAATCTCGCATCTCCTCTGGGATTCCATGACTTGCAAGAAAACATTAGGGTGGCCTTCCCCAATATAGCTTTGTAACTGTTTTCCCTTTAGGCACCTGAGCAGGCATGCCTTCATTACTCTTGTAACGTAGCCTCTCAAATACCACCTAATTAACTCACAAGTTACTTACGCCCAATTATCACATGATATACTAGTGGTATCACTCATAGATTGAGCGTCTTTAAACTGAATAACACCTTCCGTAGGGTGAATCACCTCAAGGTCCTTGATATATCACACATAGATTATGTCAAGTACTTCTTCTCCCAAGGGCTTAGTATAGGGTGCTAAATTCCCATCGATCAAGGGGATGATAACCCGTTCTTCCTTGTTCTCAAATCTTATGTACCTCTTATTGAACTATAGGTCAACATCGTTCTTTTAACACCATTGACACCCAACTAATAATGGAAAGTTGTCCACCTCAGCTAGCACCAAGAATTCAAAGTCCCCAGTGAATTTTTCTCCTTGGATAGTGATAGCAGACTCCTTCAAGACACTAAATGACATAACCTTTATTTTGCTAGCCATATACAACACATTTGAGGATGGCTATAATAGGGACCTTCCCATTTGATTTCATGTGTCTAGAGTGAGAAAATTAACTTCTACACTCATTTCTATCATAATATTCCTTAGAAGGCATCCATCAAAAACTGCATTCAAGGTAATATCCTTATCATAATCAATGGTGTGTGGGGGAAGGTTAGCATTCAAGACTTCTCACTCGCACTCTCCTTCAGTGCATGGTACTTTTTCCTGTAACCATTCCCCTAGCAGAGGGATGATGTTATCTTTCCTTAGCATTTTACATACTTCCCTGACTTCATCCAGATCCTTTTGTGGAGCCTCAAATCTCTTTCTTTTCTCTAATTGCCTCAACTACTCTTTCAGGCATTGGATCTCTCCTTGTAGGCTTCAGATTACATCCATGGTCTCTTGATAAACCTCTCTTTGATGAGTAGAGTCTAGGTAATTTCCATACATTACCTCTTCTCTAGTAACTAGTGGCTTTTACTTTGGTACCTCCCTAACACGTGCAACATCAAATCACATTATTTCCAACACAAGTTCTAATTTTGACTCACGCTTCACCCTTGGCATTCAATGTGATTTTTCTTTCTTCATGCTTACCATCTCGGCACCTTTATCCTTTTGTTGTTGCTAGCTCATGTGTTCAAACAACTCTGGGCACTGCTCATACTTGTGCTTCTTCCCACACCAAAAGCATTGCAACAGATCAAGACATTCACGCTTATAGTGCTCTGTAGATCGAAATTTGTAGCAAGTCCCGGGTGGGAATTCACTCCTCCCATCTTCGTGGTTTCTACAACCTTGAAATCCTCCATGAAATCCTCTTCCACGAGCTCCTCCATCTATGCGCCATTCATAATGGTGACCATCATCCTTGGAATTGTTTACAATGCTGGCATGGTACACACTGATATCAATGGCATCATGTATCTAGTTAATCAATCTGTAGTGCTTTGTGTCATGCATAGTAGAGGTACAAATATTATAATAACAAGAAACATTCTTACAGATTGCACATTGTAGTAGTGGGCACCTACTTGCATCATGATCTCCATGGAAAATTTCACACTGAACTATCATGGCATGAATCAACCTCCAAGGAAAAATTTCCTTCTTATTCCCCTCTATTGCACAGTCCGTGCACCACACGCCACTGCGAGTCTCAAGTGTTGAGTTCACAGATATTTTCTCTAGCTTCTTTGCCATGTCAATTATCTGGGCTTCAGGAAATAGACTGAATCCGGTGTCCATGCTTTTGATGACCACAACTCATAAGGTAACTTCCAAGGCCTCGCGCAGGTCTGTGAAAGTCTTATGTGAAATCATTCTTATGAAAGGGGTGATTAGTCTTTTGATGAACCATTGAGAATGTTGAGAAGGATGGATACCATAATATAGTTTTTATAAGAGATTCTTAAAACGAGCATCATAATCCCACACACTCTTGGCCATCCCTTGCACAATTTCCTTCAACATGCTAATACTCTTCTACTTGAACTCAGGAATGTGAAACTCTTCTAAGAATGTATCCTGCAGCGCAATATAATCTACTACCATCTAGTATGGGTCATACTTTCGATAGCAGCTATGTGTGCACCCTTGTAAAGTTGTTGTAAATTGAGTTGCTTTCCTTTCTGGGGATATTATTCCCTTCACGCGCCATAGTAGCTCACATTTTTTGCACATGTTCTGCGGTATCCTCAACATCATTGTAATCCAGTAAATGCAGCGAAATCTCAAAAAATACTTACTAAGGGGGTTGAGGCCCTTGTCTTCCTTCCCCATAACCTTGATTCCCTCTGATATTTCCTCCACCACCTGATCCACTAGGTCCACCAACACATTTTCCTCCTGATCCTCTAGATCCTCTAGCTCCACCAGGTCTGCTAGATCCTCCTCTCACAGTCGGTAAGGGTCCTAGAGAGTTTACACCTTATGTTCCAATTTTCACACCAAACTACATGCCAACGGTATGTGATATTTCACCACTTCCAGATGTATGTCCCACACCACTCTAAGACGTTACTCTCAGACCTTTTCCAAATGTCGTGCTAGATAATAAACCCCCGAATACAGGGAACAAATGTGCAGCCATAGATGTACCAAATGATAAATTAGACCTCCTGGGCACCATATGATCGCCAATACAAACACAAAATGGGTTAATAATACTTTCCTCAGGAACTAGAATACTAAGCACAAGGGTCTGGTTACTGTGGGGATCAAGATGTGTACCCTCAGCTCTCCTCCTTTCTTCACACGATGAGCTCTCTCCATAAGATAGATGGGTTTCTCTCCCGCGCTTGCCAAGATGGGGTAAAAAAGACTACTCAGGTCCCACATCCTCCGCATGGACCTCAAATCCTTCATGTAATGTCTATCTCCATATGTCAATGGCTCCTGTAACTTTACGTCATCTATCTAACTCCCTTTCATGGGATTCGTTGTACTTGAGTCATCTTTCCTCTCTAACTCTTCTAGCTGTAAGGTCTTCCATCTTTCTCCACCCTAGCTTCCTCGCCTAGTGCTTAGCAAAGGATTTTCCATCCATTGGGAAGGCTTCTAAAATTAGTGTTATAATCAAGATCTGTATAGGTATAGGGATAACATGTAAGAACAATCCCCTTAGTTCTCTAAGGAATTCAAACTTAGTAAGTTCTGGACAAGAATACGTAGAAATCACATACTCCAGGGTGTAACTCATCAATAGTCTATTCCACCAATGATAAAAAACACGTGTCCAAGTTATATCAGCATCATGCAACCTCTAAAACTCCTCTCGGGTCCATACGTGAGGTCTATAGTACCAGGTCGATCTAAATGCATACATCAAAAACTATTCATACAGCTCTACTGGTAAACAACAAAATAAGGTCTCATACAAATCATGATACAAATATCCTTCTACCCATTTATGCGTATCAAACTCAGATCCAATATTTAACCTCTGAGTGAACTCATCCTCCATACACTATCTGAGGTCAAGTGCTCTGTCATCACACATTACTGTCACAAAAAACTTTGAAAATAGGTCCCGACAACGGAACCAAGATGTAGTCATTTTTGTTAGCCTTAATACTTAAAATCCCAAGTGTGTCGGCCTATCAGCCAGCGGGCACTAGGCATTGGGAAATAACTTGAGGAACACGTGGGCACTAAGCCCCTCCTTTATGTGAGTTTTGTGAGAGGGTTTTGTCATCGATGGAGAGTCAGTTGCAGAGAATTAAATATTCATGTATCCACTTAAAATCATAATATGAGCTTAGTATATCTAAATACCCATGCATCTAGAACAAGAGAAATAATCATAGTATGGAATACAAAGAATAGATCTGACTAATGATATGAAGAAATAACATTAGGGTCTGCACCCATGAAAAAGTTGTTCAGAACAGAGCCACATATATATTAATCAAGAGTTTTAATAGCCACATTACATTCAAAAGGGAACATATCAAATTGAGTACAATAAATGTCAGAGACCCAGCCCATACATCATATGTTAAAATAGAGTTCCTAGCTATGCTTTCCCTATTAAAAATTATTATAAACCCACCCCTTATGCCCAAACTTGATAAAATTCTTGTAGCCTTCTAATGAGAACCCCAAACCCTAGGGCCTCCCAACATTTCTGTAGTACTTTATTTTACCTTTTATACCTCTATCCCTCCATGCTGGTATCTATCCCACTTCTCCTCTCTTTTATGTGTCTTTCCTCCAACCCAAACATCTCTTTTTATAGGATCGACACCCACCGCCATGCCTTCTCTTTTGAACAAATGTGTGCCAAGTGTCCATGTGGTCCTCCATTGGTGAATGCTTATCCCTTTCTAAGCCCTCCATTCTCTGTAATGATGTCCTCTAAGAATATTCCATGTGTGGAATATCCTTTTCTTGACCTCTAAGGTTCCAGGGTGACGCCTTATCCACTCATCACACCTAGTCGGGCCCTCATGTTTTTCCTCAAGTGCCTCTTGGAATACCAAATATGGATAAGTCCTTTAAACCTTTTTTCTTCTTCCCCCGTGCACTCTAGCTTCACTTAAAACCTTCTTAAACCCCTTTATCCTACGCTCTTTCTCTTGAATTCCCTTCTTCTCACTGGTCATGTGTGCACGCATGCCTTTTGGTATTTAGCCAATATTTTGGGGCCCAACATAAGGTCATTTATGACCTTAATTATGAAGTGAACTATTTTCCTTTGTTGTCATTATTCTAGAAAATAATGAATAATAAAAATTATAAACACCTATAAGAAGATAACTCATGTTCTTACACATTACCAAAACTTCTTCTTTTATATTGATATGATGGAATGTACTACATATACTTATGTGTAATAGTAGGATGGAAAACAACTACATACTTCTTGCATTATTTCCCAAAAAAACTACTAAACTAAGTTCATATTTTGTGCATAAAGGTCAAAACTTATGCATAATAATATTATATTATGCATGATAATCATCTAATAAGGTAACATCTAAATTGTTCCAAAACTGAATTCTTCTTCAATTTCATCAATGGTGACACTTATTATGTGGTTTTATATTGTTCCATTCTCCATTTGGGGTTTCATTGACATGTTGTGTAACACCTACATTTTTCCCACACAAAACCCAAGATTAAACCCAATAACTAGTTAGGAAAATTTACATAATATATATATATATATATATATGTTTAAACTAGTTGCAATGGAATAACATCCAGCTACATTTAAATAATTTACGGTTAATAAATTCTTCATTTAAATTAACTATTAATAATTATTATTTAAATCCAATCATTTCGGGCTTAATTCCCCTCCCAAGGTTCCCAATAATACTCATTAATTAACTCTTATAAGTCATTAGTTAAGATACCCTTGTTACAAAATTTATTTAATTTAATATTATATTTCTAATGTCATTTATTGACATAATACCCTAAGGTTAAGGTCTCATTTACCATAACCATATAATTTAGTTCAAATATATTTAACTCCTATAATAAACATTGTCTAGTTAACTCTGTGTAAATTTAATTTAATCAATTTCAAAAACCAAGTCCCTTGCAAAAAATCACTAAACTAAACAATGAAGGTCACCACTTTAATCCTACATCCTAACACCCCTTTATTGGCCCCATTCACAAGTTACACATACAATTGATTTAAAAACACATTCCTACTAAAATATCCTCACCTAACTTTTGCAGGGTTAATTCACAACCATTAGATGGATTCATTTAGAGCCCTTGGATTTTAGGTATTCAAACTAGCCCTAATCATCCTTATGAAGTGCTCTTATTCATTCTTTTTACCCTATTTTATTATTTTCATTTTGCAAGTTTGGGAGGAGAAGAAGAATGGAGGCCATGGAAAGTTTTTCCAAGCTTATGGACGGATATTCAATTTTTTGTTTCTTATTCTATTTGTAACCCTCTCTTAGGGTTTTTTCACATTGTTCTTTACTATTGTGTATTTTATTTGCATTTTTGCCCCATTTTTAAATTTGATTTTACATGGTGATATATATACACAAATTATCTAGGTGTATATATATAGACATATATATATAATGTATGTATGTATGTATGTATGTATGTATGTATGTATGTATGTATGTATTATTTTCTTATTTAAATAATATGTTATACAACCCGAAAATATGAATTTATATTGATATATACAAATATATATACATATATTATATTGTTTAATATACCTAGGCGCGGTCGCGGCTAAAAACATACGCCGTATAGAAAAATAGACAAGGTTGATAAAAATTGCAGGCCGTGTATACACAAAGGGTCAGCCGCTTGTTTAATGAGAGGTAGAGTTTAAGTTTAGTGGGCGAGGAGGTCGCCGACCCCACCCCCACCCCATATATATACATATATATATACATATATATACACATACATACATACATAGATACATACATATATACATATACATATATATATATATATATATATATATATATATATATTGTAAGATATGAAAAATCATAGTAATGAAAGACAAACAAATAATTTGCAAACCTTCCAGTAACCTTCCAATGCAAACCTCAATAAGGGTCTCCTGTGAAACCTTGCAAATGAATGTCAGAGATGAATGTGGGTGCTCTTGAGTGCTCTCCAAACTTTGAATGCAAATACTACCAACACAGTGAATTCAACAGAGTTTTTTTACTTCACATTCAAGAGGACTTGTAAGCAAGGTAAGCCTGTAATTTATAGAGGCAAAAGTAGTTGAAATTGGTTACAAACGGGTAAATGCATATGATAAAAATAAAATTGTGGGAAGTTACAATAGTGTCAGGGGCAGTAAATGAATTAATTGCAAAAAGATACATCTGGAAAGGTGGTTGTACTTGCAATTTAATTTCCCCCACCTTTCTAGGATTCTAGAAGTGTAGTTAACTAAGATAAAGAGAGGGAGTCTAAGTGGAGTCTAGGTGGTGTTTTATCAAGTGGCAAATGACTAGGATGTGCACACACTTAATTAATTAATTATTTAATTAATAAATAATATTTAACTTAGCTAAAGGGGTACTAAGGATACATGGGATTAATTTAATTAATCCAAAGGGGCACAATGTGCATGAATTAAGTATTTTAATCAATTAATCACAAATGGGTGAATAACATGGTGTACTAGGATAACATTGGGAACAAGTGGAAATAGAAGTGTAATTTTGGGGTGTCTACATTTTACCCCTCTTTAAAGTTCCATTGCAAAGTAATAGTTCTTTAAAGATAGTAGACGCATGAAAATCAGCAAGCAAAAAATTGTGGAATATTGAGATGCCTCGACAAGCAATGAAGTGAAGCATTGGGATGCCCCAACAAGCAGAATGGTAGAGGAATGCCCCCTTAAGCGGGTGGATGGCGTAGCAAGGTGGTGAACAACTGCTAGATATGACGAAAAACAAGGGAGTAGAATAAGAATGGGAAAGGATTGTGTTCGTAACATGAGCATTATTTGGAGAGTAATTTTTTAGAGCAACCTAATTTTTGTTGTTGCATAATAGATTTGTCACCATGATTATGAAAGAATCAAGATGGTTAACCCAGATGCGCGTAAAAAAAACACACAACAAAGAAAACATAAAAAGGAAAACAAACCCAATATACAAATTAGGTGTTGACATCAGGGTTATAAAGGAACCAAGATGTAATCACACTACTTGTAAGTGCTCCAAAAAGAATAAACATCAACAATGCAACAAAAATTCAAAAAAGAAGAGAATTAGCCATGCCCCTAATGCGCGCCACAATGATGACTAAGTAGATAAAAATGCTCCCAAATGGGAATAGGACCAGACTAGAAGAGCAGAGTTAAAGTGAGTCCTTATGACACTCTTGTTGAATCCGTTGTGCAAATGATCAAATTTGAAATTGCCCCAAGTGAAGTTATATCACAAAGGGAAAAAAAATGTCTTGCCCCAAGAAGAGTTAGCATATCATGCAAAGGGAAGAAAGTGATAGTTGTAAGATTGGCACGAGCACTAGGGTAATAGATAAAAGTATGACATTTATCAAAATTGTATTAAGATGTTGAAGGATTAACTTCAAGGGTTTTCAAATTGTAGGATTTTTATTATAAGTGAATGCTTATTTTGAAGTTTTGTAATAAATTTTTTTTGAATTTTGAAATATTTTATTTATTTTTATTTTTACGAGTTTTAACAGATTTGAAATACAAATGCAAACAAAAATGAATACACAGTAAAAAGGAAAACATTCCATGTCTTAAGTAAACCAGGAGGAAAACACAACACATGCAAGTGACAAGAAAGCATGAAAAAAGCATTGAAAACAAACCCAATATGAACAAGAAGGAACAATACCAGAGTTATATGTGAACTAAGATGAAAGTAAATTTCTTGTAATTGGTCTACATTAAAGGAAAACAAAGTACAACAAACAATAATAAACTGAAAGAAGCAAAAACATCATCACAATGTTGACAAACCACAATAGTACAACACGATGCATAGAAACAACGTCTAATGACACTCTGAATGTGTTCCAAATTGAAGACCCAAACAAATTTGAATTCCCCCAAGTGATAGCTTAGCACGTGAGAGGATTGGATCAGAGCGAAGAGTGGAGTAATACTTAGATACTCCAAAAGAAACTCTTGTCGGATCCCATTGACGTTTGATCTATATTGGATTAAAATGTAAAATCCAAGTGTGCCCTAAACAAAGTTATATTGCGAAAGGGTATATTATTTCCTCGAGCATATATATACACCATGACCAATAAATATGAGTATGATCTAGAATAATACTGAGGAGTGCCATCAAATGGAATTTTTTTTAACTAAGTTATCTAGTTGCTGAAATTTTTTCAAACATTATCTAAATGTTTTATTTGACAGTTTGAAATTATTTTTGGATTTTTGGACAATTATATATATATTTTTAAAGTTTTGTGAGACATTTTTGAATTTTTTTGTAAGTGTACAACTCAGTAAAAAGGTACACTACTTGAAAACAAGTGCAAATAATTAAAATAATTCCATTCCATTGACAGAAATGTAGATGATCAAATTATAGGGTGTGTCACTCCACTCGTGGCTTCATATAACTAGGAATATGCGAGGGCTCATCACTGAGAGCCAAGAAGGACGTGAAAAAGAGATGAATAATGATATTAAAGGTGAAGATAAAGGATACGATGACACAAGTTGTAACATTGATCCATATGAGAAAAATGTAACTCATCTCCATTCAAGATTACCTGACCAATTACAAGATGATTCAACTTTATAGGTTTTGACTTGAATTAGATCTATTGATGGCCTATTGATTAGAAAAATCCAGTTGAAGGAATTGGTGTCTCTCTTGTCATGAGTAGCTAAATTAATTTTTGGGATGTTTTTGATTAGTCACTTTGATTTAGATGTCATAAAGGCTTCATTGATTAATTATTTTTTGAGTTTTATGAAGGAAACCCTATATGTTTCCCCATGCCATCAATAAAAGACAAGGGGTCAACACCGAAGACAAAATATAGTTGAGTATGGGCTTTCTCTGTTCTTAGTCTCATACTACTAGTAAGAAGTATGGGCTTATCACTAAAAACTGTGAAGGATGAAAGGTGTATTGATTTTATAATTTTTAAATTTTTTTATTGAGTTAATTTTCCTTGTATGTTGATAGTGTGCTTGTTGGGAAGGAACATTCTTCCCCCAAGTCTTAGCCTCATGCGACAAGTAGGATGCAAGGGTTCAACACTGTAGATTGAGATGGGTGGTCAAAAGGAGCAGGTAAAGAAGTTTAGTGTTGTCTATTAAAGAGAGAGATTATTTGAAAGTAGGAATTTTCCATTAGTAAGCTTCGAGACAAAATCGTAGGTAAAAATATTTGAAATGGTAGAAACCATAGCAAAGATGAGATACAAAATGCCCAAGAGGAACAATGTTAACTTGTGTCATGAATATGTGAAGAAGGTGAGTATAAGATAATATGATTAAGGTATCTGCCAATAGATGGAATTCCTGACATTATTTGGACACACTTTACCAGTTTCGGTTGGAAAAAAATTCTTTAATACAAATTTTTATTATCTTTTTATGCTTTTTGAGTTTCTTAGATGTTGGAGAATGAAGGTTTCAAATGGATTCGTCAAGAAAAAGTTCCATGATTATTGAAGTTGAATGGCCTTGAGATACAAGATTTGTGTAGACAAAATGCAATTCAAGAGGGAGAATCAAAAGATTTGATAAGTCCTAAAATATGAGACTTGGACGGACATGAGCCAAGTCAAAGGAGTGAATCTGAAGATTTAATAAGTCCTGCAATATGAGACTTGGTCAAGCAGGTTCCAAGTCAACGTAGTGAATCAACCAATTCAATGGGTCCTGAAGTACTAGACTTGGGCAGACAGGATCCAAGTCAAAAGATTAAATCAAACAATTTGATGGGTCCTGAAGTACAAGACTTGGGCGGATAAGATCCAAGTTAAAATATGTGTGATTAGATAAGTCTTCAATGATATTGCAAGACATATGTGATTTTAAAAGAATATTGTTGATGCGGGGAAGATGCTGAGATACATATTCACCTATGAGTGAAAGAGTGCAAGGAAAGAAGGATAGATCTCTAGATGTATATTCAGGGTTCCTTGTAAGCCGTAGAAAGGAAATAGTCAATGTTTCTCCTTCTAGGTTGTGAATTAGTTGATTGGACAAAATATTTACAATTAAATTGTGGAACGGTTGAATAAGGTTATTCTTGGGTATACGTACCTCAAAGAATGTATGCATGTAGATGTCTTGAAAAGTAGGAACAATCACTAATGAGATTCCTGTAATATATTTCTCATGTGAGGTATAATGGACATAAAAGGTTACGTTGTCACAAGTTTCGAAGCTTGTTGTGGTTGTATTTTGATAACAAGAATAGAGATGTTAGGCATAGGAGTTGGAATAGGAAGAATGGAATGAAGCTCAATTTTGCTTGATGAAGGAACCTCTTTTGTTATGTCAAGGATTATTGGAGAATCTTGGAGAAAATCCAAGCTCTCATTAGGTGTTAGAAGATTGTTTTCCAAAACAAGTTCAATATCCATTTGGACTATAAGAAGAAAAATTGTAGAAGAAATGGATTGGTTTAAAGTGGGAGATACTTGACCTTCGTTGTGATCTCGTAGAATGTCAATATGAATAAAAGTGGGAATAATATTCAACTCTTCATTTGAAGGTGTGGAATTTGACATGGTATCGATTACGAGAGCTTCATCGTCAAGATCTACAAAGATCTCTCTATCATCAATTAAATCTTGGACATAATTCTTAAAAATAGTACATTTATCAGTTGAGTGGCCATCAATGTAATGAAAATCACAATATGTATGATTTTTTTACCACTATGGCTTAGGTTATTCTTCAATCCAAGGTCTTGTAAGGGGATATTTTATCATCCCAACCACTTTGAGTTGATGAAAGACACTAGAGAAAATTTCACCGAGGGGTGTAAACTTACATTTAACTTTTCACAGAGTAGTGTCTTCGCTAGGTTGTATGATAGGATTTTTGATTGATTGGTCATGTATGTTGGCCATATTGCGAGTATCCATGAAATCAATAGTGATGACTTTGCGGTTTTGGTTGATGTACCAAGATTCATCATGAGAAGCTCTAGTATGGAGATTATTGTGAGTGAGGTTGAAAGAAAAATGTTTGACGAACTTCTATAAGAGGTCTGTGAAGGTGTTAATATATCCCTTTAGAACGTGTAAGAACTAATACAAAGCTTGTCCTCCTAGACTTCTGGGAAAAATGCACAAGAGAAAGCTATCGTTATATGCCACTTCTTGACATTCTATGGAAAATTATTTGATATGCTGTCTTGGATCAATTTTCCCTTGTATTTGTCAAATTTTGGTGTCTCAAAATATTATGGTAAGGGTATGCGTAAGATGTCCATGTTAAAATGGTATGGACACAATTCATCAAAATTGAATTGTTTGCATTGTTTTTGCATACCTGCAACAATGTCTTTCATCATTTTCCATTTTTGGGAAAAGGATGAATCGTATAAATCCACCATTATAATGACAAATGAGGTAGAGTGAAGAAAGGTATGATGAATAATGCAACCCCTGAAAAAGTGAATGCTAAGATGGAAGAATAAAAAAAATTTAGTCGAGTGTTTGTCTATTAATAGAATGATAGTAAAGAGAAAGAAGGACGATAAGAAGTTAGATGTGCTCTATTCCATAACAAAAATGAGTTTTAAAGGAAGAGAGACTTGACAAGGTGGACGTGATCAACTCGTAATCAAAATGAATTATAAGAGTGATGAAGAAATGTAAAAAGGTTAACTCTTAACACACTTGTTAAGAGAAACGAAAAAGGGGGGAAAAGTGAAAAGTGCTTGAAACTTAACAAAATAAATGTCAAGGGAGACAAGAATTAACAAGATGAAGGTAATAAACTCTTAAGAAAAGGAATAGATACTAGACGAGGTAGACATGATCAAATCATAATAAGAATGAATGATAAGAGTGATGAAGAAATGTAAAAATGGTTAATTTCTAATATGGTAAGTGTTAAGAGAAATGAAAAAGTGGGGACAAGTGAAACGTGCTTGACACTTAACAAAATTAATGTCAAGGGAGACAAGAGTTAACAAGATAAAGGTGATCAACTATTATTAAAATGTATGATAAGAGTGATGAAAAGAGGGGACTTAGAAACACCTACCAAAATGAATGATGTTAAGGTGGAAGATGGACATAAGAAGTGAATAAACGATGATAAAAAGGTCTGAATCTCACAAAAAATGAAGATAAGAGACAAGGGGGAAGTAAGGGATTAGTGACCTCAAATTAAAGCAAAGTGAATGCTTTGATGAGAGAAGTGAAGAAATAATGAGGATGTTGACAATACAACAAAATGATTGTGAAGTGTGACATTGTAAGATGATAGGATAAAAAATGGAAGACATTGCAGCTCAAAAAAGTGGATGCAAAAATGTGATGATGTAAGAGTGAGTAGAGTATGATAGTGAAGAATGTCGATAAGTTGAGAAAGTAAATGTAAAATTTGATAATGCAAGAATGGGGAATGCTTACAGTTCAACAAAATAATGTTAAACTTAAGACTTACGATAATGAAAGATCAAGGTGATCAAGAGAGTGCTTGACTATGATAAAGCGGGTAATCACAACATCAAGACTTAGATGAAAATGAAAGTGCTTAAGAGTGAATATGGATGTCCACAACTCAAGACTTAGACACGTGTACAAAGTGACAAGATGGATGAGAGAGAAAATATGAATGATGAAAGTGAAACAAAAGTGTGTAAAATGTGAGAAAAATGAAAAGTAGTGAAGTGAAAGTTGTGGACTCTACCTTATATTGGCTTGGACAGGGCATGGCTTCCTAGGTGGCTCTCTCAACTAGGTTTCAGTAGTATATATGAGTGAGCGTGATGTTATTGCTAGTAGAAGGCTTTACTTTACCCCCTTTGAAACCCTAAGTAAAGTTCTTACTCAGAATGAATTGCACTAGGGTCGCCACTAAGGATATCCATGACTCTAACTCACAAAGCTTTACTAGTCAGGTAGGATATAAAGGTTCCCGTTTCTTCCACCAATTCCCTCAAGGTGTCAAATACTTTGGGGTTCCTAGAACCACCCCCTTTATTGTAGCTTAAGTCTTATGCCTAGGAGGCTATGTTCTAGTTAAGAATTCGAGCCGTAGCTCTTAACTGAACCCGTAAATCAAGTGTTTTGCATGTTGTGTTTTTTTAATCTTGCGATTTTAATGTGGTTTGGTTGAACTCCTTTGGCAACCTATAGTTAGTAGTTTTGGAATATTTTATCCACCTTGTGTGAGAGCGGGTCCTACAAACAATAGTTAGAAAGTTTTTTAGAATGAGGTAAAAAAAGGAAAACAAATAAACAAGACAACATAAGTGAACCCACATTTCTGATTTCCAAGATCACTTAAAAAGCACGAGGAAAGAGCATACGTGTGGGTTGGCTTTAGTTCAGTGAAATGTTAATTCCCCAAAAACAAAAAATAAAGAAACGACCATGTTTATGATTCCAAAGATTGCTTTAAAAAGCATGAGGGAAGAGCATACGCATGAGCGATTCATGTTAGTTGTAGAAAAACAAAAGAAAATGACAAGCGAGAAGCACACAAAACACGTTAGAAATAATTAGTCTAGTTTGAAAAATGACTAAACATGTATAAGAAAGGCATAAAAAAATTGGATTGAAATGTCCAAGAACGCTAAAATTGCAATTTTCATGAGTAGGTCGAAGTGCAAATGGTGAGCAAAATGGAGCCGAGTGTAAGGAAATGTTGACCAAAGGCCACAAAAGTGAATGTAAAACGCCCAATTAGCCCTACAAAACCAAATGTGGTGAGTATTCCATGTGACAAAAATGGGGAAAAGTTAATGAAAAAGGACCTAATTCAGAGGAAAAGTTCTAAATAAGTAAGTAAACTAATAAATGAAAGAAAGTTTGTTTTTTTGTTTGTGGGTAAAAAAGAATAGAATAAAAACTAAATCTAAAGTGAAAGAAATGAATATGTGAAAGTTCCTTTAAGTATAAAATAAAAGGAACCGAAAGTGTAAATAATAGCTGAAACATATAGATATATACAACTCTATATTTTATTTACGTGTCCCCCATTTTATCAAGAAAAGAATATTATAAAATAAAACCAACTAAACCTAAAAAAAGGTAAACAAAATCAACGTAAATCAGAAATACAACTTTAATCTATAAAAATATTAAAACATTTAAACCTAAATGACACGATATGTGTGTGTAGGTGTTTACGGAAAGGGGTAGCGAAGGAGCTGGGAACGTGAGGAGTTAGGTTAACTAGTGAGGTGGGGCAAGTGCAGGCTCTTTGGGGAAGGGGCGAGAGGTTTGTGGGTCACATAGAGGGTGGTGAGGGCATAGTTCGTTGGAGTGGGTGAGTTGAGGGCTCGGTCGGGGATGGGAAGCGGGTTGGGTGGAGGATGGGAAGCAGGTCTGTGGGTGAGCCGAGGGCTCAGGTTGGTAGGATGGGAAACGGGGGATGGGGTGAGTAGGACAGGCTTGGTAGTGAGCCAGGGGAAGGGGAAACAGGGTTAGGGTCACGAGAAATGGGGTAGGGAGGTCCTAGTTGGGATATGTAGGTGTGGAAAAACAAGACGAGTTGTGGGATGTGAGGTGAGGGAACGAGATGGGGAATGGGTTGGGAAGGGAGGTGGCTCAGCCGAGCTGGCTGAGCCAGGTAGGGAGGGTGGGTGGGTAGGTTAGGCTTAAGGTTTTAAATTTATTATTATTATTATTTTGTTTTGTTTTTTAAATTTCTTTTGTAATGTTTATATATATATATATATATATTTTGAAAAAACAATCTAACATGTGCTCTATGCGTGGAGGTGTATATATATATCCCATATATATCAGGATTTCCTCTATATATAGACACTATATGAATTAATGCAAATATAATATATCAATTGATGTTGCAGGTTGTGCTAAGAAAGCAATGAAGAAAATATGAACAAGAAAGAAATGAATGATAAAAGCAGAAATGCAAATACACATGGGAATGTAGTGTCCCAAATCAAAATGCAAGTAGACTCAAATACAAGCGTCATCCCTCCATGAAACTAAAAGTGAAACCTATAAAATATAAAATGTAAAGCATATCAACAAAGTGAATTGAACAACAAGAGGATTGGAAAGGAAGGTGGAGACCTATAATTTATCCTAGGGAATATTCTAAAAAAGCAGTAAAATAGCGAAAGGCAAAAAACAAGTGTGTTGTAACCTCCCAATTCTATAAATATCATCTGGGATCTCGGCCTCACCTGGAGGTCTGAGACTGGAATTTGATTAGGGGGTTAGGTAAAGGACATGGAGAATATTTTTGATTAATGAAACAATTACAATTTCCTCTAATCTCAAGGCGCTAAATCAACTGACTATATCAGATAGCATTAACAATGGTGGTTGAGCTTCAAGTGTAAACCAAAAATTAAAGGAAATGGGGTGCGGTTCTCACCGGGCGTGTACAAATGTAAGCTATAAAAAATCACAATAATGAAAAATAATAATAATTTACAAACCTTCTAGTAACCTTCCAATGCAAACCTCAATAATGGTCTCCTCCGAAACCTTTCAAATGAATGTTAGATATGAATGTGGGTGCTCTTGAATGCTCTCCAAACTTTGAATGCAAATGCTACCAACACAATGAATTCAATAGAGTTTTTGTACTTTAGATTCAAGAGGATTTGTAAGCAACGTAAGCCTGTAATTTATAGAGGCAAAAGTAGTTGAAATTGGTTACAAACAGGTAAATGCATATGCTAAAAATAGCATTGTGGGAAGTTACAATAGTGTCGGGGGTAGTAAATAAATTAATTACAAAAAGTTTCATCCGGAAAGGTGATTGTACGTGCAATTTAATTTCCCCCACCTTTCTAGGATTCTAGAAGTGTAGTTACACTAAGTATGGGCAGCGGCATTGGCATGGTGCTTCGACCTCATCCCCTCCACCGAAAGGATAGGGAGTCCATGTGGAGTCTAGGTGGTATTTGATCAAGTGACAAATGACTAGGATGTGCACACACTTAATTAATTAATTATTTAATTAATAAATAATAATTAACTTAGTAAAAGGGGTACTAATGATACATGGGATTAATTTATGTGATTAATCCAAAGGGGTACAATGTGTACGTGTCATTGTACAAAGAAAAAAAAATTAATTAATTTAATCAATTAAAAATGTGAAAAAATGGGTGAATAACATGGTGTACTAGGTTAACAGTGGGAAAAAGTGGAAACAAACGTGTAATTTTGGGGTGTCTACATTTTTCCCCTCTTGAAAGTACTATTGCAAATCAGGGAGCGGAAAATTATGCAACATTGGGATGCCTCAGCAAGAAATGAAGTGAAGCATTGGGATGCCCCATCAAGAAGAATGGTAGAGGAATGCCCCCTCAAGTGGTTTACATTTATTATATTAAATATTAGGGATGACACAACAAGGTGGAAGACAACCGCTTGATATGAAGGAAAACAAGGGAGTAGAACAAGAATGGGAAAGGACTATGTTCCTAGCATGAGCATTATTTGAAGAGTAATTTTTTAGAGCAAGGGGCAGAATTTTGGATCTTCTTCAAAATCCAAACACAACAACAAAATAGGGGAGTAGGAAACACTCTCCACCCAATCAATAATCCAATGAGGAAGAGAAGCCTTCTTCCTCATTGGCCCTCGAGCCCCAAAAATGAATCAATGAGGGGTATAAGACATCCATGAAAACTTTACATGGCTTCCACAACAAAATTCAAACAACTTCCAACACAATGATAAAAATGAAAAAAATCACAACAACACACAAGTTTCCAAAACACAAAGGCTCAATACTCAAGCTAAGAAGGAGGAAAAAACATGGGGCTCTACTTATGCCTCCCAAGGGTTTGGGTGCCCACCTTAAAGCCTCCAAAAAACTCAATTGTATACCTACAAGACTCTTATTCCTCCCTCCAAAACAAACAACTCTTATGTCTCCCTCAACTCTTATCCCCCCCTCAATAAAAAATACAAGATAAACAAAAATTTCACTTATCTAAAAGGTGGGACACCCCAACCCAACTCCCTCCCAAGATACACAATAATACTCTTATGTCTCCCTCCAAAATATCCTAATTTCCATTTTCTCATACACAACCTAAAGGCTATTTTGTTTCCCAAAATAAAAAACATACAACCATCCATTCACAAACATTTGCACAACAAAATAGCAAAACTAATACATGGGTGAAGTGCTTACCTTTCCATTGCAAAAGTATCCAATCCACAAGCACAAGCTCCAAACCTTTTCAATTCCAAAGCAAGAACAAGCCCAACTCCAAATATTCAACAAGCACCCCAAAAGAAAACTTCTCCCAAAAATGCAAGAGTTCAAATAAAACAGGTAACCCCCAAATCATCAAACAAACTTAAATAAATAGAAAAGAGAGGAGATAGGAAATGTGGCTCCATGTAGGATGCCACATCATTCCTCCTCCACTCCACATCACATGGTCAAACCCTATCCCCAAAGCTCAATAAATTGGTGGTTGAGGGAATGATAACCCTCTTACACACACAAACTCAAACCCACACCTCTAAAGGACAAAATTAAAAATAAATATAATAAAGTGCAATAAATAGCACCTTTTTGTCTTACAATCACATAATGTGGTATATTTTTGACCCCTTAACCCATAGGGGTAGTTGGTAGGTGAAATTAAGAGGTGTGGAACAAGCTTAACTTGTCCCACAAGCCTCCAAAAATGACCCTTAAGCCCAAATCTGAATTTGACATGCAAGGTTGAGTACACAACACTCAAAAGTAATAAAATCCAACAAAAATCAAGAACCACCTACCCACATTACATATTCCCTTTGGTCACATCCCAAATTACACTAATTAATTGAGTTTAATCAACTTAAATTGGTCACTTTAACAAACAAAATAAAGGTGACTTACAATACTAAAATAATTCAAATACTCCCAACATAAATAAAACAGAAGGGAAACAACACATTTACCTAAGGTCACATTTGAGGCCACCCCCAATGGGGACCTCCTAACCATCTAACAACAACAAAAAACATAAAATTACATAAGTTGCAAAGGTGACCTATTGCCAATACCCCAAATTCCTTCAATGTTGGTCTCATATCCCCTTTTGTTTGTTGTGTTACAAATTCCTACAAAAATCAAAATAACACCTTTCTGGCCTATTGGCCATATTAACAAGATCACATATCAATTCACATCATTAAATATCATAGCTAAACCATCACTAAAATCAAGTAATTTCACCAATTGTTCACAATTTAAAATATTTTGATTTCCATCATTTTATCAATTAGCAATAAGATCACAAAACCGACTAAATCGTCTAGAAAAATCTATATATCAATGTTTCACCTGAATTTGCGGTAGAGATAAAACAAATAAGAGGTTAGGGTGTAAGAGGAATGCATGTTTTATTCGAAGAAGGTTTCCAATTGAATATGTGCGTTATTGACTTTCGATCCAAGTTGATCGTAGATATCTTCCCTTTGGCTAGGGGGAATGACCTATAAGAAACACAACAAGACCACAAAATAGCATTAATAATATTTGTTAGTGGACTACCTAACACAATGCTAGATCCAAGAAGTGAGATTATTCCTAGGAGGCTATCAATCCACTTTAATAATATAGGTTAGTGGACTACCTAACACAATGCCCGTTCAGCATCGACCCTCGTCTCTGTTCCTTCTTTGTGTTGTTCCTCCTTGTGTCATCGTGTGTTTTCTCGTTGTCAAGGATGCACTGTAATGTCCATTACAAGTGTTCTCATTTTGGACTTATCACTTTTGGATTATCAAATTGCTTAGTGACGCCTATTAAAAAGTTCTAAAGGAATTTTTAAAAGATTTTTCAAAGGTATTTGGGTAACTAAATTTTGGTTAAGTTTAGCAATATTGTTCTTTCTCTTGAAAGCTAGGCATGTTAGCAGCTACAGCCAGTGTTAGCTATGCATGGGAAGTGGGAAGGATTTTGGTTGGTGGCTCCATGGTTCGATGGGGACTGCTAAAACTAAAATTTGAAATTTTGATTAACTATCCACCAAAGCTCCACAAATGTCTTTCTTTTAACATTTTTTAATGGTGAATTTAATTCATGCTCCCACTGATTCTTCACTCATCTTTATTGTCATTAATAATTTTTATGCTTGTCATACTTTTTTTCAGTTTGGGGGTAGGAGCCACTAATTGTTTTGTTGGCCACATACAAATTAAATATTGTTCTTTTGACCTGCTCTGGCTCCTTCATTGGTAAACTTCTCTCGCCATTTTGGTTGGCCACTAGAATCACATTCATTTTTAGTCTGAATGGTTCTTTTTTTTATGGTGGTTGGAGTACCATAAATGTAGGGCCGTGTGGGATTGGTGGGAAATATCTACTTGGGCATGTGTGTATAAGCTTGAAACCCCCCCAAATCAAATGTAGTTTGCAAGTTTTGGAGATTCTTCCTTGCCGCATACCCCCCTCTGTCTTTGCAGAAACATGGTTGTGCCAAAGTGTGACTGTGGTTGGAATTTAGTCCTCGAACAAGCTAAAGATGGAAATGTTGCCAAAGAATTTACTTTTGCTGGAGCCTGGTGGAAATTTCTACTACCCAAGAGCTTATTACAGGCATGTTAAGTCTAAACTCTACAACATTTGGCTACCCTTTTTTAATTTCATGAAATTAATGGTCTTCTTCTTGCAATGACACCTGGTATGAGAAAAGGCGTGTAGACTTGTGAGCTTGTTGTTCTTATCTTATTTCTGTGATTAATAATGCTTGCATCCATGGTAGAAATTTTGGGTTTGTGTTAATGTTGAATATTGCAGCTCCTTCTGTATTATTATTATTACGTGCGGATTGATTTTTTTTAAAAAAACCAAGAACTAGTGTGTACATTCTGAAATGTGGCAGTTCAAGTTTTATTTTGGGAAAATACCATAAATTTGAAGGAAATCGACTTAATTGTATTTAAGTTAAAATGGGATATATTGGGCTGGAATGATTGGTTACTAAAATTGTAAAAAAAAAATATTCAATTGGTGTATTAACCATTTTTGTTGTTACAATACTATTCTTTTTTTTCTTACAATAAGGGTTCTATTGTACCTGGTAAAAAATGCAGCGACCCTAGAATGTTGGTTGTGTTGTTTTAAAAAGGGGGATTATTACAGAGAAAGTTATAATTTCGTAATAAGAAATTATAATAAATTCCTGAGAAGTATTTTCAGTTTTTCAGGTTTTGCAAATCTTAGTTTACCCATAGATTGTACTTGATGAGTGTGCAAGTGTTTTCCTATGATGGGTTTTATCGTTCAGTAATATATTGGAACTCAAATGTGATTTTGAGTTTTAAAATAAAGCACTATTTTTTTGAATCTGAGTGTTTAAACATTTGTGGGTATATATTGCTATGATTTTCAAAACTCTCTACGAAACCGTGATTGCATTCTGCAATATAATTAACATGCAGGTTTCTATTGCTTAAGGATGATATGTTATTCCTTTTTTGATTGAGGCACCTAGACGGACCACCTTATGTGATTATAGTTTTTTTTTTGGGTATTAAGTGGTCAGCCTATATGGATTCGATTCTCAATTGAAAGAGGATGTTATGGCTAAAAAAAACCATTTGGGCTTGTCATTCCATTACCAAGTTTGGATTTTTCCTTCTGAGATTCGATCTTTTATGTACCGGGTAATACCCCCATCTCTTGGGTATTAACTACAAATCAGTCTTGAGGTTCATTTACTTGCGAATGAAAGGCTAAGTGCCTCTGTTGTGTTAATGACTGCCACCTAAATAGGTAGTCAATTTCTTCCTTGGAGAACACCAGAACTAGAGATATGTTGGTGGTTGCGGATTCTTTGGTTGTATTAGAGTAATGAGGAAACCAAGATCTAGGATTGGTTAATAAAAATAACAACTATCTCACATTGATAAATCAATACCAGTATTTGATACTTTTATAAAGTAGTATAATAATAGAACCTGGGGATTATCTAATATACTATGCTAAGATATAAGTATTTATAGACATAGTGTACTCCAATGCATGAGTATCCTCCTTTTTGTTGGACAGAGACAAAATATTGAACTCGATCATGATTATATATAAATGTTTTCCTAAATAAAATATGAATGGCTGAAAATATCTTCTCTAGACATAAGAGAAAGGGGAAGAAATTTTGTGATTTTTATTGCATTCTATAAGGGTGTGACATTTAACTATAAATAAAAGAACACTTATTGATAGACTATTGATAATAGTAACTTAGTTGATGACTATGATGAGGTTTTTTGGTAGATTAATGGTTTTTTATGACTTTTATTGCATTGAAGAGTGGCTTTGATTTTGTTAACTTGTATTACCTTTAAAAGATCTTTTAAGGAAGAGGTGGTAAACTTCTTGTTTAGACTGTATCTATGGATTGTTTCTTTTGGGGTTGCGAACCCATTTTGCTATGAAACCTCCCTCCTGGAAGGATTGAATAACCTTATTTTGTTTTGCACCTATGATCGAAACTAGTATACTTTGACTTCTCAAGGACCTTTTTAGATGGATGCATTAGGTATTAGATTTCAATCCCCTAATCCATAGGATTACATGATTGAAATCTCTATATTCTTGACCTTTTTATTTTTAACGTATAAGGTCTTACCCTAAGTTTATGAGATATCATTCTTACTAGGATATTTGGCTGTCTTCTTGTTGGCTAGTCGAAATTTATTTTTATCTTGTGTGAATAATTTTGATTGGTGGTTTGTGTTGTGATCCATTCTTGAAATAGAACATTCCTTTCATGATATTGTTAAATTTTAGCTTACTGTTGCAATGGGTAGTCTTAAAATGCTCAGTTCTCACAAACCGACTCAAGTTAATACTTGTGTAGATGGCTTGTGTGTGTTGATAAAGAAAATATTTGTAAAGGTTTCATCAGTTTGTATTGTGAAGTTCCTTGTACGAATGTCAAATGTTTTGCAAATCTTGCACTTGTGCTTGTAATGGAGTTTGGAAGGCCTTTTGCCTTGGATTTTCAATAATTGTGAAATAAAGTTGTCTTGTCCTTTTGTAGTAAAACTTGTCATTATCCTTGTGAAAAATAACATTCAATATTCACCTTGCTATGAGTATTATTTCGGTAATATTATTCTACAGTCATGAAAATGTAGTAGCATGGCTTGACCAATGTTATTACCTTCTTTCTCTCAACCAAGTTCAATAGAATCTTTTGAAAACTTTTTTATGTGTGCCATGATGAATAGAAATGTCATAACCTTGTTTACTTTTATCATTTAGCAATGGTAGTTTCTTCTTTCGAGTCATAAAACTTTCATGTCTTATTAACCCTCCATGTTCTTGACATCCGTGCAATTCTATGTTTATTTTAGTGGTTGGCAATCCTTTCCCTAAAGTTACTCAAAGATAAAATAAAATGAATTCATAGATGAATCAATAAATAAAACAATAACAAAATTGGGTTTCTTGTAGATAAATCTAAGAATCTTAAATAAATAAATAAAAATTATACCAGTGTAAAGAAACCTACCCTCGTTAACCTTAACTATAGATTAAAATTTATTCTCATTATTGTGAAACTTTAAGTCTTGTGCTTCCTTTTTGGGGACCCCATGTGTAGTCATTGTCGAACTTAATCAAGAGATTGATAAATGAAGCTTTTACCCAAATCTAGTTGAACTCTTAAGTCTCGTAAAAATGCTGGTTAATAACTAAATAGATCATAATGAAATAAATTGACCTTCTCTCTCTAACCATTGCCTTAGAGATTTGTAACCCTTTTCTTAAGCAATGATAAATTTTTGATCCTTTCTCTAGGGGTTTGTCGTTCTGAACCTCAAACGGTACCTCCATCAATTGGAGTTTACACTCGTCTCCTTTTTGCAATGGAGATTGAAATGAGGATTCTGTAGCTTGTGGTTGTTTTATAACCTTGTGGGATTTGGTTCACCCCACCCCTTGTAGCATAAATCTAATAACTAATTAAACATTTTTTTGTTAAAGTAAAGATGATCCTCATTCGGAAATTTTTATCTAAACCTTATGTCTCTAGTATAAAAGAAAGGAGTCTAACCTTTTAAGAAGGATTATACGGATCATAACCTGAATCTCCTAGAACGTAAGTTAAAGTTTAATGGGTGTGTTTCAGTAAAATAAATAACCTTAAGAATATTTTCACAGTGGGATGTCCTGAATTGTAACTATGTATTGTGGTTGGTATTTTATGTTGTGCCTCGTTGAATAGAAAAGTGAACTGTCCTTGATGGGTGCTGAATGTTTCTATGTTAACTATATGGTCATCGTTGTGTCAAGATGTTTGAAGAGTTAGTTGTAGCCATTGTGACCACCTGTTGTGTCATTCTATACTTTGAACAAGTAAAAAAACATTATCCTGTATTTTTCTATGTTGTCTTGTGTGTGTGAAATAGTGGGTGTTACACTTGGTATCAGAGAGAAGGTTCATGCTCTTGAACCTCTGGGCCAGTTTAGAGTTGTGATGATATTACTGCATGATGGTGATGGTTGCATGATGGTGGTGGATATTAGAAGAGTAAGGTGGTTTAAGTGTGATGTGAACTATGTTGTAATTGTTATATTGTTAGCGCACATGTTGTGTATGTCACTTAGTGCATAACTGATGAGATGTTGATGTGTTAAAGATGAGAGTATTCTCTCTCCTTTTTAGGAATTCTATGTGAATTTGAGTGTGAAACACTGTTTTGTTGTGTGTGTGGAAGAAATGTGATTGTTGATTTCAGAGTGTTGGATCCTTTTGGCATTCGTGATGTGTGGGTGTGCTCATATGTTGTGTGACCAGGTTGGTTGTAGTGAACTGGTTTTCTTAATGATGTCATTATCATTTGTGTAGAAATGTGTGCATTCCCATGTTATATGGCAGTTGACTGTGTGTTGTAATTGTGCTCACCATAAGTAATTCATGTGATATGTAATGATTAATGTCGTAAAATTTGGGACATATGGTGAGTGTATGATCCCTATTGTACAGTGATTACACTTTGGGTGTAACATGTGGTGATGTGGTGCATGTTGTAATTATGAATGTAATGTATGTGATATACCCTGTATTTGTACCATGTGAGATGCTATGTTTAAGGTGCGTGAACCACCATTGTGTTAGTATGTGCATACGTGTTATGTTGTGAACCTTACACTAACCGACCCTGAGGGAAATTGGTAAAAGTGTATGTTTGGAGTGAGGAATGTGATACCATGGGCTAGTAACTCAAGTTGACCTTTGGTTCAGTAGATGATGAACCTATGCTCCTTTCTCTCTCTTCTTGTGGTTGTTGTATGGATGTAACCTAAGTGTAGCTTATGACTGTGTTTAGCCTTGTCAAAGTGGTGGTCGGGATGATTCAGATAGAGATGATGATAGTTGTACTATTGATATGTTATTTTTACGAGCTGAGGCTCGATGTCCCAAGTGCCAGCAACTCATTGAGTACCCCCTTGGTGGCCAAATAAGGTCACATAGTTATCATAATGTGATATTCTTATATGTGTATTTTATTCATAAATTGAACTTTTTACTTTATTTTACAAGGACCAACAGTTTTCTTGATTGTTATGTTTTACATTTTGGGCATTTCCTTGGTTTGTGGTACTAACATATGGATTTTGACACTAACTATGGCTATTTAGCCATTTATTTTCCTTGGTTTTGAATCTTCTTTTAAATTTTAAGATTTTACCACCTTGCCCAAGGATTGTACTTTGCCACTTGGCATTTGGATTGGATTGCTATGCTGGTTCTATTGTCATGATGTGTGGAATAGGGTCATGGGATGCACCATGGAATGGTTGGACCTATGGACCTGCTTTGTTGTATGGGGGTACACCCCAAGGAGTTACAGATAACTAGCAGGTTGTTGAACCATGAGTTATTATGTCCCTTGGGTTAGGGGTGCCTGGACTCTATGTGCCTAGGGCCATAGGGAAACTGGCCTCTTAGAGGGAGTCATAAGAGATTTAGGTAGGCATAAGAGACTTGAGGGAGGTATAAGAGGCTTGAGGGAGACATAAGAGACTTGAGAGGGATGCATAAGAGATATTGAGGGTGTGTGTGTGTGTGTGTGTGTGATATGTGTGTGTGAGAGCATAGAGAGAGAGAGAGAGCATAGAGAGATTTGTGTGTGTGTGTGATTGATGCTTTGGAAGATATGTTGAGTTATTATGATGTCTTGGGAGTGGTCCTATGATGTATGTGTTACTCATGTTAGTTGGATATGTTTTGTGATGTTGTGGATATGGCATTGATGCCCTTGTTGACACTATGTACATGTAGCTATTTTCCTGAGTTATGTAAAATCTTCACCTATGGAATTGAGGAAATGTCTAGGTTGTTGTAGTACACTTTTGTTTGAGTATCTATATGTCAGTCATAGATGTGTGACAAGTACTATGTTATGTGGACCGTGTCTGTTCTCTTCCATATTGGTTAATTCTCTTATGGTATGGTACCATCATGAAGTATCTACTAGTATGCTCGTGAATCTGTATTGTTTTGTATGACTTTGATAGGGTGTTTTGATATCAATCCATGTTAGGCACCCTCAAGAATGAACAAACTAGAAATTATGCAACAATGAAATTTCAAAGAACTTGAATTAAGAATAAGGTAAATAGAAAGAGACTAATTAAATAATGAGTAAGAGAAAACTGCCAATCTTCACATAACTTGAAAGTTAAACTTCTACTAAAGGTTTTTAAGGCCACCCAGTGGTCGTGCTCTAACCTCTGAAAATGTTAACCATAGGGTGTACATTCATCTTTATCTGTTCATTTTCTGCTTTCCACCTTTCTGTCCTTCAGTTTTATGTTGCATCGAGGATGATACTTTCTTAAGGGGAGGATAATGTAATGCCCGTTTGGCATCGACCCCATTCTGTTCCTTCTTTGCGTTGTTGCCAAGCATTGTAAACTGTCAAATGTTTAATCTCGTTGTCATTAGGATGCCCTTGTAACAGTTGCTTATTAGCAGTGTCCTCTTTCGGACCTACTTGCTTTTTGATCAATCGGCTTGCTTAGCTACGAACCCCTGTTAAAAACGATTTCTATTAAATGAAATTTGTGTTCTCGATTTGTCAAGCTTATTTGGGTTTTTTTTTAATATGAATTAAATTTTGATTAAGTTTAGCAATATTTTTCTTTACTTGATAAGTTAGGCATGTTAGCAGCTATGCCCTAGTGTTAGCTCGGCTTGTGTAGGAATTGGGAAGGATTTTGGTTGGTAATTCCATGGCTCGCTAGGGATTACTTTACACTAAAATGTTTCAAAATTTTCATTAAGTATCCACCAAAGCTCGACGCACGCCTCTCTTTTAACATTTTGTTAATGGTGAATTTAATTCATGCTCCCACCAAATCTGCACTCATCTTTATTGTCATTAAAAAAATTTATACGTGCCATACATTTTTGTCAGTTTGGGGGTAGGAGCAACTAATTATTTTATGGAATTCGCCATCATACATAATTCCTTTATTGTTTTTTTGACCTACTCTGGCTCCTTCATTGGTAAAATTAGTCTCGAGCATGGCCATTTTGGTTGGCCACTTAGAATCACATTCATTTTTACTTTCTGAGGAATGGTTCTTTTTTTTATGGTGGTTGGAGTACCATAAATGTGAAGGGCCATGTGGGATTGGTGGGAAATATCTACTTGGGCATGTGTTTATAAGCTTGAAACCCCCCAACAAATGAAATGTAATTTGCAATTCCTTTGGCTGATTCTTCCTTGCCGCATACCCCCCCCTGGCCTTGTCTTTGCAAAAATGTGGTTGTGCCAAAGTGTGACTGTGGTTGGAATTTTGGTCCTTGAACAAGCTATTTTGTTCTTGGGAATGTTGCCCAAAGAATGTACTGAGAGTTGGTGGCCTAGATGGATTCATTTCTACTATCCAGGAAGCTTATTACAGGCATGTTAAGTCTAAACTCTACAATATTTGGCTACCCTTTTTATAATGTCATGAAATGAATTCTTCTTTCAATGACACCTAGTATGAGAAAAGGCATGTAGACTTGTGAGCTTGATGTTCTTATCTGATTTTTGTGATCCTAATAACCTACCCTTTCATCCTTCTAGAAATCGCTGGGTTTGCATGTTAATGCCATTTTGAATATTGCAGGTTGACTCCTTTCTTCTGTATTATTGTTATTTTTACGTTCATCTTGATTTTTAAGAAACCAAGAACTAGTTTGTACATTCTGAAACCTTGTGGCAGTTCAATTTTTATTTGGGGAAAATCATATGAATACTGATTTGAAGGAAGGGGACTTAACTATATTTAAGTTAGAATGGGATATAGTGGGATGGAACGATTAGTTACTAAAACTATAAAAATAAAATTGATTGGTGTATTAACCATTTTTTTGTCACAATACTATTCTTTTTTTCTTACAATATGGGTTCGATTGTACCAGGGAAAAAGTGCAGCGACCTTAGAATGTTTCCTATGTTGTTTTAAAAAAGGGAATTATTACCGAGAAAGTTATGGTTTTGTAATAATAAATTATAATAAATTCTTGAGACGTATTTTTGGTTTTCGGGTTTTGCAAATCGTAGTTTACCCATGGATTGTACTTGATGAGTGTGCAATTGTTTTCCTATGATGGGTTTTATCGTTCAGTAATATATTGGAGCTCAAATGTGATTTTGAGATTTTAAACAAGAATTGGCCTTGGCTGATCACAATTTTTTATGTATCTATGTGTTTGAAAATGGGTTATTTTTGTTTTGGGTATATGTGTTTTATGATTTTCAAAAATCTCTGTGAAACCATGATTTCATTCTGTAGTATAATTAATATGTGGGTTTCTATTGCTTAGGATAATATGTTATTTCTATTTTGATCGAGGAACCTAGACGGACCACCTTATGTGATTATAGTTTTTTTTGGGTATTAAGTGGTTGGCCTGATATGGATTTAGATCCGTACTTAATTGAAAGAGGATCTATGTAACCTCAAAATCTGAAAAACATTTGGGCTTGTCAGTCTTATTAATTGAGACATTTGGGATTTCCAAACTTCCTTCTTAGATTTGATCTTATTTATGTACACTATAATTTGGTACCTCCCTCTCATTGGGTTTTAACTTAAACCAGTCTTGAGGTTCGTTTACTTGCGAATGAAAGGCTGAGTGCCTCTGTTGTGTTAATGATTGCTACCTAAATTGGTAGTCGATTTCTTCCTTGGAGAAGACCATAAGTAGGGATATGTTGGTGGTTGTGGGTGCTTTGGTTGTATTATAGTAATGAGGGAACCAAGATCTAGGATTGGTTAATAAAAATAACAATTAGTTTTACACTGATAAATCACTACCATAAGTTATTTGATAGATTTATAAATCATAGTATAATAAGTATTAGATTATTCTGATGAGTTGGATTATATAATATATATATGCTAAGATACTTTAGTATTTATAGACATAGTGTACTATAAGTGCATGAGTATCCTCCCTTTTGCTGGACAAAGATGAAATATTGAACTCGATCAAGATTATATATAAATGTTTTCCTAAATAAAATATGAATGGTTGAAAATATCTTCTCCAGACATAAGAGAAAGGGGAAGAAATTTTGGGATTTTTATTGCATTCTATAAGGGTGTGACTTTTAACTGTAAATAAAAGGACACTCGTTGATAGACTATTGATAATAATAACTTAGTTGACGACTATGATGAGGTTTGTTTGTAGATTAATGGTTTTTTGTGTCTATTTTATTTGCATTGAAGAGTGGTTTTGATTTTTTTAACTTGTATTACCTTTAAAATATCTTTTAAGGAAGAGGTGGTAAACTTCTTGTTTAGACTGTATCTATGGATTGTTTCTTTTGGGGTTACAAACCCATTTTGCTATGAAACCTCCCTCCTGGAAGGATTGAATAACCTTGTTTTGTTTTGCACCTATGATCGTAACTAGTATGCTTTGAATTCTCAAGGACCTTTCTAGATGGATGGACTAGGTATTAGATTTCAATCCTGTAATCCAGAGGATTACATGATTGAAATATCTATACTCTTGACCTTTTTTTTTTTAATGTATAAGGTCTTACCTTGACTTTCTTTTTTTGAGATATCATTCTTACTAGAATATTTGGTTGTCTTGTTGTTGGCTGTTGTGAAATTTCTTTTTATCTCATGTGAATAATTTTGATTAGTGATTTGTGTTGTGATCCATTCTTGAAATAGAAAAGTCCTTTCATGATATTGTTAAATGTTAGCTTATTGTTGCAATGGGTAGTCTTAACATGCTCAGTTCTCACGAACTGACTCGAGTTAATACTTGTGTAGATGGCTTGTACGTGTTGATAAAAGGAAAGATTTGTAGAGGTTTCATCGGATTGAATTGTGAAGTTCCTTGTACGAATGCCAAATGTGTTGTAAATCTTGCACTGGTGATTGTAATGGAGTTTGAAACGCATTTTTCCTTGGATTTTCGGTAATTGTGACATAAAGTTGTCTTGTCCTTTTGTAGTAAAACTTGTAATTATCCTTGTGAGAAATAATATTCAATCTTCACCTTGCTATGAGTATTCTTTGGGTAATATTATTCTACAGTCATGAAAATGTAGTAGCGTGGCTTGACCAATGTTATTACCTTCTTACTCTCAACCAAGTTCAATCGAATCCTTAACACCTTTGTTATGTGTGCCATGATGAATAGAAATGTCATAACCATGTTTAGTTCTCTTGTTTAGCAATGGTAGTTTCCTCTTGCGAGTCATAAAAATTTCCTGTCTTATTAACCCTCCATGGTCTTGACATCCATGCAATTCTATGTTTATTTTAGTGGTTGGCAATCCTTTCCCTAAAGTTAATCAAAGATAAAATAAAATGAATTCATAGATGAATCAATAAATAAAATAATAATGAAATTGGGTTTCTTGTTGATAAATCTAAGAATCTTAAATAATAATAAAAAAATTCTACTAGTGTAAAGATACCTGCCCTCGTTAACCTTAACTATGGATTAAACTTTATTCTCGTTAATGTGAAACTTTAAGTCTTGTTCTTCCTTTTTGGGGATCCCATGTGTATTCATTATATGCTCTTCTTAATCAAGAGATTGCTAAATGAAGCTTTGACCCAAATCCAGTTGAAATCGTAAGTCTCGTAAAAAGGCCTGTTAATAAATAAATAGATCATAATGAAATAAATTGACCTTCTCTCTCTAACCGTTGCCTTAGTGCTTTGTAACCCTTTTCTTAAGAAATGATAAAATTTTGATCCTTTCTCAAAGGGGTTTGTCATTCCGAACCTAAAATTGTACCTCCATCAGTTGGAGCTTACACTCGTCTCCTTTTTGCAACGGAGATTGAAACAAGGATTCTGTAGCTTGTGGTTGTTTATAACCTTGTGGGATCTGGTTCACCCCACCCCTTGTAGTGTTAACCCAATAACTAATTAATGAAATATTTTTTAAAGTAAAGAAGATCCTCTTTCAAAAATTTATATCTAAGTGTTATGTCTCTAGTATAAAAGAAAGGAGTCTAACCTTTTAAGAAGGATTATGTAGATCATATCCTGAATCTCTTATAATGTAAGGTAAAGTTCAATGGGCGTGTTTCAGTAAAATAAATAACCTTAAGAATATTTTTAGTGGGATGTCCTGAACTGTAACTATGCATTGTGGTTGGTCTTTTATGTTGCACCTCATTGAAGATAAAAGTGAGCTATCCTTGATGGGTCCTGAATGTTTTTTTGTTGTCTAATTGGTCATCGTTATGTCAAGATGTTTGAAGAGTTAGTTATAGCCATTCTGACCACCTGTTGTGTCATTCTATACTTTGAACAAGTCAAAAAAAACATTAACCTGTATTTTTCTATGTTGTCTTGTGTGTCTGATATAGTGGGTGTTACAGAAGTTACGTAATCACAACAAGTAAAATATATGATACATCCCTTGAGTGGTTTTAGGAGCTTAGAAAAAGTAGTTAAGGTGGAGAGGTTTGTTTAGCGTAACCTTGTTGTGGACAATATGCCTCCTCTGCAAGATACCCAAAACCAAGCTAGGCCAGTCCATGACAAAAGTGTTATTTTCTTGACTTTTCTCTTTTTATTTTATTTTTGACTATATAAACTGATCCATGTGGGAAGTCTATAATGGGATATTTTAGGTTTTTCTTGAGGTATTTGTGAATTTTATCAATGTGGGAAGCTTCAAGCATAATTTATTTAGGTCGTATTTTTATAGTTGTCCTTTGACGGAGCAGTTTATTTATAACAGCGAGAAAGAAACATAGATGTCCATTTGTTTAGGAATTCATTTATTTTGTAAGAAGCTTGACTCAAGGAGTTGTATGTTTTCTTACCCCATATTTGTTTTTGGGATTTTTCTCTTTATATATATATATATATATATGTTTCATACTTGAATTCATGGACAAGTCTAGAAATGAATGTATGCCTCTTTTATGAGGAAAAAACCATAGCATGAGCAAGTTAGCTATGAAAGAGGGATTTTTTAAGAATTACGACCATGGGATTCCATCCTAAAAAGGGATGAAAAGTCTCCATGAGAATCATGGCATGAGTAGAGTGTGGTACTCATGTTTAAGACAAGGTCGAAATGGTGAAAGATAATTACACGATTCTAGTTTAATCGTTGGTTCTTTAATAAGGTAGAAAAAGGAAAAGGTTTTGCGAAGGGATGAGAGTATAATTGACATAAAGTGATGTAGTACTCTATTCAACAGTAGAATGGTCGAAGATGCAGGGCATTAAGAGGATCAGGTTCGAGTTTACCATCCAGTGAAGATAAATGATAGGAGCATGATCCATAGGTGTGGGTAATAATGTAGGGTCAGAGCTAATTAGGAGTGAATTTTTTCCATTTAATTTTCTCTGCTTTAGTTACGTGCTAATTTTCCCTTAGGAAAAGATCACCGACCTTGAAGGTTTTTACATGGACATGTTTGTCATAGGCACGCTTGATATATTTTTGGTATATTTGAAGGTGATCAAGAGCATTTAATTAGTGTTTATCAAGAAAATCAAGTTGGGCCAAATGGTCTTAGTGATAATCGTTATTGTTGAGCATGTCTTTGAGTGAGATGTGAAGAGATGGAATTTGGAATTTCAGAGGAAAGACTGCGTCTGTACTGTAGACCAAATAAAAAGGTGTAGCCATGGTAAAATTATGAATACAAGTATGATAATCCCATAAGGAAAAAGGAATGAGCATGTGCAAATCCTTACCATTATTGTCAACTACTTTCATAAGAATTTTGATAGTCGATTCGACCTGGCCATTGGTTTATGGGTAGTCAGGTGAATAAAAATTGAGTTGAATGCCAAAGGTATCACACAAGTTGTGTAGGGTTTTTTTTTCATATTATTTTCCATTGCCAATGATGAGGTGATGAGGAACACCAAAGAAAAAAATAATGTGATGGCTAATGATCTCAAAAAATTTATCAGATTTTGTAGAAATGAGAGTTGAGGCTTCCACCCATTTAGTATAGTATTCAGTTGTGGTGATGATCCATTGGTGAAGTTGAGAGGAATGAGGATTAATCTCTCCTACAAGATCCAAACCCCATTGAGAGAAAGGCCAAAGTTCTTTAGCCACCTATAAGGCATGGCTAGGGGTATGATGAAGGTTAGCATGTTGCTGACATTTCACACAATGTTTGACATATTCATAACAGTCCTGATTTAGGGTGGGCCAATAGTAGACAAGGTGAAGTATGCATTAAGTGAAAACAAGGCCACTAAAATGACCTCCACAAATTCCATCATGAATTTCCTTCACGGTGTACGAGATTTCAAAACTAGTGAGGCATCGAAGTAGGATACCGTCAAATCCACGTTTATAAAGGAGACCTCCCATAACGATGTAACAAGAGACTTTTTGAAGAAAATATCATCGACCATTACGAGTGAGGTTAGAAGGAATTATTTAAAGAGAGAGGTAATCAATGTATTTCTTATACCAAATGTCACATGAGTCAGATTCGATATGTCCCAAAAAAGTTACTCCATAGGTAATATAAGAAGGGGATTGCAATCATTGTACTATGAAAAAGATTTGTGAATCTATGGGTGAAGTAGGTATCTTTGAGGTAAGGAAAGCCATGGTCTTCATGAACTTTTTAGTCGATCGAGGTGTATTTTGAAGGTGTTAGTGATCAAATGTAGTCAAAATTAGGTTGACATGATGCGTGTAATTTTGTTGGACCTCATTACGACATTGATAGATGTCATTGACTTGGTTCACCACTAGTTGTGAGTCACCAAAGATATTAATGGATGTAACATCTAAGGCAATGGTAATTTGGAGACCTAATACGAGTGCCTCACATTCGGCCACGTTATTGGTAGAGTCGAAGTAAAGTTTGAATGAAAAAGGCATGGGTTCACCATCAAGAGGAATGAGAATGAATCTCATGCCACCCCCATGTTGACAGTTGGAACTATCAAAGAATAAGGTCATTTGGTAAATAATAGTTGCCTTAGATGAATCATCAAGGGAGAGAGTAGTGATAGATTCATCCAGGAACTCAAAGTTGGATAGATTTATGTCCCAGGGATCCGGTGCTTCTGTTAGTTGATTAGAAAGAGATCTTGTCCTTTGATAGAATTTTGGTGAATAAATTCTAAGTATAAGTCAGTGCAAGAAGCATGAGCCATTGAGAGGTGCATTGGTGTTAAAAAAGGATTAGCAGTACATGTAATACAAATGATCGATATTAGTGATGATGAATTTTTTTTATGGTTGAGTAGGTAGTGAGCGAAGTTTGGTGGCCAAAAAGACTAAATCAAGATAAAGTTTTTCCACTTGTATATATCTATTCTCTTAGTCTAAAATCATACGAACTTATATAGTAAATCACTTGTTCGTTATGTTACTCATCACGATGAGCAAGCATACAACCCAAGGGATGGTTAGCGACAGAAATGTAGGGGTAGAAAGGTTTGTCATCTTTAGGTGGAATGGCATTAGGTGGTTGAAGAATGATATTCTTTTAATGCTTCAAAATATTTGTGACACTTTTCATTGCAATTGAAGGATATATTATTTTTTAGAAAATGATGAAAATGAATGACATCGATTTAACAGTTGGGAAATAGAACACTGAATAGATTGAAACTTTCCTCGTAAACTATGCAATTGGTGAATATTTTTAGGTGGAAACATCTCAAGTATGGAATTTCTTTTATTATGATCGACTTCATTTCCATGTAGAGAAACATTGAAACCAAGGATCTTGCCCGTAAATAACCGTCAAGAATATGTGCTTCTTTGGTTGAAGGAAAACATGTAGTATTTGATGAGCTGGTTGAAGATGATTTTAAGGACATGAAGATGTTCAGCATAAGATTTTTTGGATTTACCCAAAAGGTCAATGACATAATATTCTAGTATGTTATCCATAATATCATAGAAGATATAGGTCATTGTATGCTGATAAGTGGTACCGATTATTTTTCAAAGCAAAGGGCATGCCCTAATAACAGAAGGTTCTCCAAGGGGTGATGAAGGTGGATTTTATGTTGATCGGTCTAGTGCGAGTAATAACTAGTTATAACTTGAGAAACCATCCATGAGAGATAGCATCTCATGACCTGTTGTTAGATCAACAAGTTGGTCAATGTTGGGTAAAGGAATATTATCTTTGGGGAAATCTAGGTTAAGGTTGCATAAAAATTTGTGCATATGTGGAGTCCCCCTATCACTTTAGTGACAGAAATTTTATTTATAAATACATTTGGGATAATCAATGTGCTAGAATAAAAGAAATAGAAGAGGAGGCGCTAGAGTTGTTATTTCAAAAGAAGGGAAATGCATCGATGAATTTTTCACAGCCTTTATTTCATGGGTTTAGTGTTAGGAAGGGTGACAATATTGTGGACCACGATATTTGGGTCAATACCGGAGCATATTGGTGTATAACCAAGAAAAATCATTGTTATGATCATGGAGGAAAAAAGTGTAAGCTTCCTGCTCATCGGGATCTAAATATTTTCCAATCTTGAGAATGTGGGGTCATCCTGAGTGTGAATGTTGATTTCTATGTTTGATTCATTCAACATATTTTGTGTCTCAGATGGTAATGACCAATGAATGTAGGAATTCTCTGACACCTAGATAGGTAAGTAGGGAATCAATCATCGTGACATTGAAACAATGTTGATAGAAATTGTCTTCATCTAACATGTCAGGATAAAGGAGTGGAATGGAAGAAGGAGCCTCGCCATCACGATGATAGGTTAGAGGTCCTAAGGAAATGTTGTTTACAAAAAGAAAGCTAGGAGGAATGAATTCTACATCCATAGACTCCATAGGGGAAGGTGGGGTAATAGGTAAAGATGGGGTAGAAGATGGTATACTAGGTGATGAAGGTAAGGAAGATTGAGTTTCGTCTATGCGGAGGTGGATGAAAGCCTTCTTTGGACTAGGTGGTGTAGCGAGGCCGATACCACTACGATCTCTATGTTTACGGGTTATGCAGGATATAACTGTGTGATGAACTTGTTCATAAAGACCAAATTAAAAGCCATTTCCAAGCACAACATGATGAAGAAAGGTATGGGTGAAGTGGTGGTTAGTGAGGTGTCTAAAATCAGATGAAAAGGGATGCGTTTTGGTAGGTTACTTTGGGTGAATAAGAAGCAACATGTAGTCCCCTATATATCAAATTAGTGCGGAGACGAGGAGGACCATATGAAATTACCTCTCCTATATGTCGTTCATAACATGGATGTTGGTGTAGGCTACCATACTCTTGAGGAGTAAGGAAAGTATTGATGTTATAGAGGCGATATTCCCCCAAGGAAATACATTGAAAAACATATATCAAGGGATTATAAGTTGGGACTTGACATGTTGAGGTAGATGAACTACTTGAAGCTTGATGGAAAATGATGGTAAGGTTAGTTTGGAAGCAATTGCAGTGCATAGTAATGGATGGGTTACTTGTAGTAGATGTTGTAGTATAACTAATAAGTGCGGTTATGGAATAAGATATACAGATAATGGAAGAAGGAATGTGGCAAGTATCATGAAGTGGGAATAGTGGTAGTCGGTGGTAGATTCCTTGACTGGAATTAGGGACATCATTTGGATGGTATAACATGTTACAGGTATTGAAAGGGGAAGGATCTGTAAGAATGGTATAGTAGGTGCCCTTCATACTCAAATTTAATGCACAGTAGTGAAGTGTCAAAGGTACACATCTCATGGCATGAATCATAAGGTCAGACCAAGTAACATATTATATTGGAATTCTCCCCTCAAGGATGTAGAAGAGCTCGAGAAGAGTGCATGGACCCACATGGACATGGAGGATGACGGTTACAAGGGTGGAAGTCATGGCATCATTAAATGAGCGTAACATAATCTGGGTTATTATGCATATAATTGGTAGGTATGTGCATTTATTTGTACACACGTGAGGAAATGATATTGATACTCATCCCCATCGTCAATCATAACACCATCAGACATGAGTATCATCAATGTAAACAGAGATGAAGAGAGCTGAGATCGAGATCATTATGAATGAAAAGGTAGAAATCTTTGAGTCAGAGAAACTGACAGTGGAAACTTGATGGGTGGTTGTGCGGAAATAAGTTTCTAGGTGAAAGGTAAGTGTAGCTACGTGGTGAGGAGTGATATGGCATTTAATAGGTGAAGGTTCATTAGTTAATACCTTGATAGTTTGTAGTGACCTCGATGAGAGCCTGATCGATGAGAATTAAAGGTTTGGATGAGATCATATAAGGAACATTTTTAGAGGTGACTGCGCCAATTGCTTAATCATGGTACAATGTGTAACTTCTATCGAAGTAGGGTATGTGGGTCCACAGATGGTGATTTTAGGTGCAGGTGTATATGGAATGTTGGGTAATGGTGTTGTGGATGGGCTACCCATGTTTTCTCTTTCTCCTTTTTCCTTTTGTGCTCAAGTAGTAACTCGAATCATGTTAATCTTCAGGTAAAGAAGAGAAGGTGTGTCATGAAAGGTGTAGTGACATGTGGAGCAAGGAAAATGATGAAGGACATGGGTCTTGTAAAAGGAGTATACGCAATTAACACTGTTATTTTGAGGAGTTTGGGATAATTCTCTAAGGCATACCATGTTTATCTCAAATTATAGAGGAGGTTAAAAGGTCTATGGAAGTAGAGATGGAGGTTGCTGATGAAGTATGGGGAAAGGTTGTATGGTGATAGGCAAAGGTGGAATGGGGTCCTCATCTAAAAGATCATCATCGTCAAAGTTTTCTTCAAGAGGACATAGGTGAAGAAGAATAGTCTTAAGAGCCTTATATTTTTCTACATCATGCCCTGACACATGATGATAAGCAAAATTTTAGTGTCATCAAACCCTTTTGGTTTGGGTTAGAGGGGATCATAAGGTCTAAGTGGTGGCAATGTGATAACATAGGTTTATAAAAGGTTAGCTAGGATGTTGGCATAAGACCCTTGTTATGAATCAGAATGTGAAGTGAGTGTGGGTATTATTAGAAGATTGGGTAACACTGGTGGAGAAGATGTCACTAGAGGTTGAATTATAGGTTGAGTAAGTTTGATTACCTGTTTGGTAGATAGTACATGGTTTTGGGTTTAGGATGCACCTTCTTGGGTAAAGGTGTAGCTGGGTGAGCTTGGTTGTTGGAGGTGGTGTAGGTTTAACTACCTTTTGGAAGGTAGTGGGGTTTTGGGTTTGGGTTGTACCTTCTTGGGTAAAGGTGTAGGAGAAGTGTGTGATGTAGAAGGGAAGGCAGATGGAAGAAGGGGACAGGTTAACCAAGGTTATAATGGAGGTGATGGTGAAGATGGTAGTAGGAGGCTTTATGAAGAGGAATGGTTGAGGAGAAAGGAATGGCATGGGTAATAGATGAAGGTATGTGGGAAGTTGTGATAGGTAGGGACGGTAGAAAGGATGTAGGTAATAATGAAGGTGTAGGTTGGGTAGGAAATTTGGGTGGAACAGAAGACCATGACGAGGAGGTATGTTTTTGTATTTTTGGTTTACCTTGGGTAAGAGGTTGCTTTACCAAGGTTGATGGGTGCGGGCCTAGGATAGATGGAAGTGGTGAAGGTGACCCTGGGGTAGTGGGCGAAGCTGGTGTGTGTAGCTTGAAAGGTTGAATTTTCATCTTAGGTGAGGGAACAATCTTTACGGCAGTTTTGAGAGGGTGCGCTAAATCAAGTTTGATAGGAGGATGGACTAAGCTTGGTGTCAGCATGACTCCCAAAGTGGTAACGGGTTTAGATTTGGATGAAGGTATGGATGCTAGTAGGGATTTTTGGCATATGCAATAACTAAAGTTAATGATAATGGTTTAGATGTGGGTAAGGGTGATGAATAAGAGGTGGTTACAATATTGACATAGGTAGGATAGTTTTGGTTGTCCTAGATGCCTTTGGATAAATTGTGGAAGTATAAACAGATGATATTTTCATTTAAGTGGGGAAAGGGAGCCGAAGGCATCCCAAAAGCACGGAATTGTCAACATAATTTAAGTGGTTAGCCAATCGTTGAAAAATTATTTTGGTTCAGACAGTGATGAATGTGTTGTGACACCCATCCAAAATTATGAGTTAAGGGACACAGGAAAAGTATCCGCCTCTTCCTCAATACGTAAAATTGAAGTGAGGAGATCAACAAGATCGTGGAAGGTCTTGGGAGAAGTTTCACTTATAGGTAGGAAGGGTATGAATGGATCCTCTATGGGTGGAGGAGATGAAATAAACAAGTTCCATGGGTTCTTCCTTGGTTAACAGGGTCAAATGGGCTAGGTTCCCTTTGATTTGAGAAGCAGGAAAAATAGACTCCTCCTTGGGTGAGGGACTAGGTGAAACCGTTTCATTGATAGGTGAAAGTGGTGATGTGATCAGATCTCTCCATGGGTAGAGAGTACAGACAACGGCTGGTTCTGTGACAAGTAGAGGCATGGACACAGTGGGATCCTCTATAGAAAAAGGATACTAGGTGTAAGGGGCTCCTTCATGGGTAGAGTAAATAGATGGAACAGACTCCTCTATGGTTAAAGTAGTTCATTTCAAAACATATTCAACAGAGGGGATGATGGGAAACTTGGTGGAAATAAGGGGGACCATGTCAAAAATGGTGTGAACCTCTTGCACTTGTGTTTCATAGGATTCACTATTTGGTTTTTACATGTGATTGTGGTTGAGGAATGACTTCTTGAAGATGTGTAGGTTTTGGTTGGCCATTGCGTTAGGAATATCTAAGACAAGCTCATAGTTATCTAACATCTCCTGGATGATGTTTTTAAAATTTATACAATTACCGTCATTGTGACCTCTTACACGGTGATAATTACAGTAATAAGTTTCCTTTTACCATGCAAGAAAAGGGCGATAAGGATCAAAAGCAGTATGTGGTTTGATTGGTGGAAGTTCAATGGCCCCAGCTTTGAGAATTTTTTACAAGACTAAGGAGTAATGCTCTCTTATGTGAGTATATTTTCATTGTTCCCACTTGAATTGGAAATTTTTCACCAGAAGAAAGATTAGAATATGGTTTTAGTTGGTTCAATGGATGAGATGGGCTAGTCTTCAAGACCACTGCATTGGCAAATCCCTTAACCCTATGGAATGATTGTGATAATGATTAGTTTGGGGTTTAGAATAATAATAAAAGGAATCGTTTGTGTTTTAAGGGAGTGCTATTGTTACGTGCAATTGAATTTTCTTTTCTTTCGATAGTGTGAATTTTAAGATTCTGTACCATTGTGAATGCCTCATCGAATGTGTGAAAATTTTGGACTTGGAAAAGTTGATGAGATGTGTCTAGTACAAGCTCAGTGTAAACAACTCTATCAACTCAGTTTGAGGTAGTTGGAATGTGAGTTGATTAATCAAGTTTTGTCAATGAGCAAAAAAGTCTATGCGATAGATTTGTACGTCATACTAGTGTTTTAGTGTACAAACCATTCATTGTGACCTTCTTGACAATGTTAATAGAAAATTGGATCTAGAAAATCCTGAGCTACTTGATTAAATGAAAAAATGGAGTGTCTTGGGTAACACACAATACCAATCTAAATTAGGTCATCTTAGAGACATAGGGAATGTTCACAGAATAAAAGCATCATCGTGAGCGATGAGCTAAAACATTTGTTTAAAAGACCATAAATTTTGCTGTGGGATCTTGTTTGATTATTAAATTGGTTGAATTTGGGCATTTCCCAATGTGTTGGGATATGGACGAATAGGAACGATAAAAGTGAATAGGCTCATTGTTACAAATCTCATCGTATGTCAAAGAGTTATGCGAGCCAGAGCTATATGATTTTAATGTCTATGTATGTTTCCATCATCATTTAAATGAGATCACTTATAGGTTGTGATGACAGATCACCCCCTACGGTTAAAGGATGAAGGTAATATTGATATGACATGGATGGACACCTCCAATATGTAGTGGTGTCTGAGTATGAAAAATGGTGATGAAGGAATGTAGGTCGAGGCGATGATGTCACGTGGGAAAATACCTAGGATAAGGGGTAGATGAAATAGATGGTTTTTGGTGATAGATGTAGGTAGGTGGGGTGGACGTAAAAACTCTCGTGGTGATCGATGGGACGAGACTGTAGAATAGAGAGAACAATATTCTGGAAGGGGGTGTGAGTTGCTAATACTAAAGGTGGCTAAAATGCAAAAGGCACCATGGGATAGTAGATGGTGGTATGGTAGATTTCATAGGGGCGACAGACGTTACAATGCATGGTATTTTTCCTAGGTGTGACAGCTAACTACTGATAATGTGGGGTCTAAGTTGTGAAACTACAGACTGATAAGGAAAAAGTGAGTAATGATGTATTCACTTAGTAGAGGTGGGTATGCAGAAGTTGGTACCATTATAGGGGGAATAGATACATGCATGTCGTATATAAGCTTCCCTGAGGAGTCTCTTTTGGACAAGTGGGTCAGGTAATGTTGTAAGGCAAGAAGGGTTTTGATCAAGGAGTATTGTAAACTCCTCATTACCAGTGTGTATGGTAATAGGTTGGTTTGGGGTCCATAGGTGATAAAATAAAAGGAGGCGAATGGAATAGGTGGAAGTAGCTGGTGGCTACTAAGTAAAACATGAGGGTGTTGGCCTCTGTCTACGATTCAAAACCATCTAAATGATAGTAAATACTAGTAATATAAGATTTGTTGGGGATACAAAAGAACACAAAAATGTGGACCATAATGGATCTAGGAGGTATAAAATGGCCATTTTTTTAAATATAAATCAAACACACAGATACCGACGTCGGTTTACTAACCAATGCCAATCTTGTGAAGCAAGGTAACCAATGCTAATTGTCTGGACTGATGTCAGTTATTATAAGAAGTGAAATATTCAAAGATCTGATAGTGAAAGGTGAAAAATGGTTCAATTCTAGACTCTGAAGATAATATCAGAGACTCAAAAATGTGATGAAGTGGCAGGACAAACTATGGAAAAGCACAGGAAGGTGATGAATGCTACTATTGGTAGAAATAACCAAAATAACATTAAACTGATGTTGTTCAAGTGAACCGATGTTGGTGAGATGGTATAACCAATGTCGGTTGTTGGACTGATATCAATTACTGTGAATTCTAGGGAGATAGGAAACAAATGGATTTTTGGTGATTTAGATCAAACAAAAGGACCAATCTAGAGGCTGAGTATAGCTGTGAGGAGTCCTAACACACTGAGAATAAACTGGAATACTCTAGTCATGATGGTGGGGTGTGACTATTGATGATACAAGAGTGAAGAGACACAACCTCACACCTCAAAATGTAATCAGATCAAAAGGCTAACAAACATGAGATCATAGGCTGTAGATTTTATTTTGTGGCTTATGCCATTTATGACTAACTTGTAAGAATAAAGTAGAATTTTTGGTCAACAAAGGTAGCCCTATAAAAGCTGACAACTATGGTTGGTTTCAGGTACGTTTTGGCATCGGTGTCCCCAATATATACCTTTCATTAGGCGAGGCCCCACTTTGATATGATTACTATCTATAGAACACCAGCTAGATCTCCACTGCCACTAATCCTTTGATTGTGTGATCGCTAACGGTAATCTTAATCCCAGGAAAGAATTTTGTTTAAGAAATGTATTGGTTTGTTTTCAGTGATTTGGTTTGGGAAGAGTGTTAAATAATGTGAACTAGGGCTTCAATTTCTATCCAACCAACGGTTGGTCATGACCTCTAGCATATAGGTTTCCCATAATAAATTAAATTACCTAAAATGCAGTATGCAAGGATGAAGTGCACTGAAAATATTTTAGAACCCAAATCCACAAATTATATTCAATGAGAACAAATTATGAAGAGTTTAAGCTAATGCTCTTTCACTAACTGTGTGAATACAACAAGGGAATAAAGAAGAGTTCATTTTTAGCTCCAAATGACAAATGTCTCTGTTTAGAAAATCAGAAAAAAAAAAGAATGTTACCAAAGAATAATATTAAATGTGAATTGTTTTGGAAAGAAAAAAAAGACACATAATAATTCCCTAAGAATGAATCAATGCAAAAGAAACCCAAAAAGGGTCCCACAGGGTGTACCAATATGTTTCGCCAGTATTTGCGGTAGAGATAAAACAAATAGAAGGTAACGGGCGTAGGAGGAGTACATGTGTTATGTAGACAGTAGAGGGTGTTGCGCGCACTGTGGATTTTTGATCCAGAGTTGATTGTGTGAACTTCCCTTTGGCTAGGGGGAATGACCTATAAGAAACACAACAAGACCATAGAATAGCATTAATAATATAGATTAGAGGACTACCTAAGACAATGCTAGATCCAAGAAGAGAGATTCTTCCTAGGAGGCTATCAATCCACTTCCAGAGACAATTTAATGCAAAAAATACCATAAATTAAGGAAATACTACTGTAGTTATACGATTTAGATATCGCATACAAATACAATAAGTAAATCAAATGTAACAGGAAAATTTATGATTAGATCTGACAAGTTGATAGGTTGTTTTGGGTTTTACACATCTGGCAGAGGTTTGATAAAGGGTCTAAAATTGATCAGGTGAGTTTTGGATCGATTTTGATTGAATTTGAGGATTTCTAGTTAGATGATATTAAATGACATAGAAACCAATGTCGGAAGGTCGATTGATGTCGGCTAGGTTAGGTGACCGATGATGGTTAGGAAATCGATGTTAGTAGGTGCAATTGATGAGGAGATATTAAAACAGATTTTAAAACCTCTCTGTAATTGCACAGAGAGTGAGGGTGGTATTAGGGTCATAAAATTACTTAGAAGGCTTGGGAATGCTGAGAAGGTGGTTAGAGAGGGTGTAAATGTTTGGTATGGTTGAACAACAAGTTGGTCGGAATAAGGGGATAAACAAATACGAGAATAAATGAAATATAAAAAAATAAGTAAAGGATCGATACTTTAAACAAGCATGATATGATTGAAATCAAAAATACTTACTTGCACGTACAAATCTTATGAATGAAATGGGATGATAGTTGGTTTGAGAAGAGATCCTAAATTCAGTGCCGCAACAGTGCTCCCAGTGTCTTCCTGTGAGTGTTCCAATACTCTGGAAGGAGAAAAAAATCTTTGCTTGGTCCTGTGGTTGAGTGTTTTCTGTTTTCTGGATGCCAGAAAGTTTTGGATTCTCCCTTGAATGAAGTAAGAATCATCCGAATCAATCAGTCACCAACCAACCAGGGTGAAGATTTGGAAAAATGTATTTAACTTAACCGATGGTGGTTAGGTGACCATCGGCCGAGGAATAATCAGTGTTGGTTAAGGCGGGTAATTATAGGTTTTCCAAAAATAGCCTGATATTTGCTATTTTGGCATGATTGATATCTTTAATCCCGGTCTCAAGTGATAGACTCCACCTAGATAAGTGTTATCACCAAATCATCACACCCCCCAAATGGCCTGAAGGTGAACATGACATTTGGTTTGATTGGATAAAATGGGATGACCTCTTAAACTATGGGACGTGGGATCGAGGTGAACCTCCGGAGAAGGCCGACTTCCTTTTCCTCAACTAAACAAAAAAGTACTTCTAAGGAAATAAAACAACTAACTAGACCTATAGTAACATTTTCATGGGGTTAGGGGATAAAGATTTGCAAGAAATAAAACCTATACTGGAAGTGGTGATGCACCAAGAAAGGGTTTTTCTAGACAAAATTTTGGCTTGTTGATGAAGAGAGATGATCATGAGGAAGAATGAGCATGCATTACAAACCCAATTTACATATAGTACTTCACTTCTTAATAAGCACAACGATCTCTAAAATTTTCAAAAGAAACCTTTTTTGCACAGTTCACCTATAAACATGAGAGGGGAAAATAGAAGCAGTAAAATCATGTAAGGAAATATAATTGATCACAAAACATAATTATAATTACTTCAAGCACTTGCACAGTGTATCATTACAGTGGGGAAAGGCATAGGATGCCATTCCAATTTTTAGAAGAAAGGCTTGAGATCCTATAAATTCACAACTTAGCTTGTGAAGAGAGGGGAAGATTGGAAAAATGTCTAACTCCTTTGGAATAAGCACCCCTTTACATTTATAAACATTGCTTGAGCTGGGGAGAGAAGGAAGGATAAAGTCCTAGAAACTAGGAAAAATTATAACAGATAATTAATCACTGTTGTTGGCCATGCTTGCTCATTAATTGTGCTTCCACATTTTTTTGGCACCATTCATGGAATGAGGAAAACCTTTATAAATTTGAAAACCAAAAATTTTGAAAAACAGGAAACCGGGAAGGAAGTTCTCATTCTCTTGATTCCATCGACTATAATTTTGTGAAAAACAGGAAACCGGGAAGGAAGTTGTGGTCTTTTGAGTGGAAGTCACTGTTTGGGTATCCCAAGTATTGTACTCCATCAACTCGCCGAGTCATAAAAAGACTCTACAAGTTATTCTCTTACTCAGAGAGTTCCATATTTTACATTTGTATCACATGTTTTCTCTTCCTTATTTACACACCTATCAACGAACTTGGCATTCCACATTGATTTTCATATATTGGTGGGTTCCTTTGTTTATCTTGCATGCTTCATATTAAAACTCAAACCATCCACTTTACAAATTTTACGACATCAAGAAAAGGGGTTTTTCTCTTAGCTTTCCATGTGCCTCTTCAGTCTACGCCCTACCACTATTCCCTTTAGAAGTTTTTTACATTATATCTAAGTCCTTAGCTTGAATTAATCCCACGTAGCACTTTTTCCCATGACTTGGCTGATAACTAGGCCCATAAATCAGCTCACTCTTTGAAAGCCACCCATGTGTTGACTTAGTCTTTTAGACATGGAACCCGAAATAGATTAGTTTAGTTACCTTGAATCCCAAACACTTGAACCCCTGAACTCCAAATTTCAGAGTTTGGGTTTGGAAATTTTCCCTCTAATTTTTCAACTCGCCTAACGCGAGTTCCGAACCAAAACATTCTAAAATACCAAACACATGCCATTTCCAAAATGAGCTCCTCTGCAGCATCGTCAATCTCTTCATCGACTTGGCTCATTGTTATTGTATTTTCCAACGTGTCGAAACTCACTTGAGTCGTGTTTTTCCTCGATCATGGTTTGACCTAATCTAATTGAAGATCATCTCAGTGCCCTATAATTTACAAGGTTGAAAAGTACCTTTCCTACATCACATTTGATTTGGTCCATTCAACAATACATTGGCATCAATACCTTTCTAATCGAGCCCACTCAGCGAGACGGTTTCCTACATTATTTCGTGAGTACATTACCTTTTTTCCTGTCCTATTGACATCAATAGAACCCCAAGCTTGAGGCTTTCATCTAATGCTTCATTTTTCAACCCTTCAAGCTCTTAAACATCGGTTAGCCTCCCGAGTATTGACTTTCCATGGCTACACAATCTAGTCATTCTACGTTCATCGCCAAGCTCGAAACCTATGACCTATACTCCTAGCTCATCAACAACATTTGGCCACCCTTGATTTGATTCTTCTACTTGGTAATTTCTCTAACCCATCGAGCCAACCCCTTACAATGACTCGAACTACCTTCCACTTCTTATGTCGAGTGCCTCAGATTTAACTTGATTGGCCTTGCTTCACAACCCGATAAAGCTCCAAGTTTTATTTGCCATGCGTGTAACATAATCAACTTACCACCTTGTAAATTCTATCATATCCTGACGATCCTGACTTGTTTCTAAGCTAGATCCAATTTCTTCCTAACTCCTATCAATCCCATTATTTGAAAGATCAATGGCTTTCCCCAAATAACCTGATTTTAGCTCTAAAACTTGGCTTTATGCTGTATCAAACTAGTCACCTACCTTGATCCTACATGCCAACCTTCACTTGACCGATCATACACATGGATACCTATTGAATTCATCACTGGTATGTATAAAATTGATGAGTGAGATCACCCTATATTCTTTGCTTGACCTAATATCACAAGTTCACATCCAAGCATGAGTTGTTTGACCTATTCATGAAACCCAAGCCATCGAGCATATTTCCCTCCTACCTTACCAACATGTTCCCATGGCTCATGCCCTAGAGATGGCTCGGTACTCTATATAACCTTGAACTCGAACTGAGTTTCCATGTGTATTCCAAGCTATAAACAAGACCTTCACTCTATAAATGCCCATTTCTTAGCCTTACATTGCTCCTTTTCTAAGCATTTACGTCAATCCACTCATATTTTTAACACCTCAGCTGAGTGTTAGAACCCTGTATTTTATCACGTCGATCCAACATCAGCATATCATTGAAATTTTGACCTTGGCTCATTGAGATATGATAACAACTCAGACCACTATGGCACCATTGATTTCTAAAAATAAACCCCTCTTGAACCATCACACACTTTGTTGCCACATCGTCTTCTTTTAGAAACCAACTTGATCTTCTGAGTATGTACCTGAATGGCTCACCAAGCCATTAGGATGACTTTGTTATCCATGACCAATATCACCCTTGCAATGAAACCACCAATGTTTAATATTTCAGGACTTGGCACCAAACCTACCGAATTTGAACCAGACACCTTTGAATTTGAGCTATAAGATAGGCTCACTCATCCTTAGCACCCATCCTGTTAGAGCTGTGACTCACAAGCTCAACCTCACTCTTTTTACTGAGCACCATCTTATTCTCACTAAGTCTGTCCACCACTGAAATGAGCCATTAATTACTTGAACAAGTTACATTCCATAGTTCGTCAACATGAGCTATTCCTTTGAGCCATTTGATTAGGCCTTCTCCTTACATTTACGAGCTCACGTCTCCATGTGATGTCGAAACTTGGGTCGATGTGTAATTCACTTCCAATAAATTCCATTGTTTTAACCCCATGAGCTGACTCAATATGCTATTTGGATCCTCAATATAAGCCCGATTCATCAAGCTCTTCTTCATTTTCTATGAACATACCATAATCCTCGGTGCTTCTACCTGATAATTCTGATATGATTGAGTCAATTCAAGATCTTCGTTAAACTCACTCTACACCTGGAGCATTGTTATGCTCTTCAAATTTGCTTACCCTTATTCCTAAGCATCTCGATCTTGAGCTCGAGGTAGAGCTCGCTCATAACCACCAATTCACCTGGTTGACAGGCTCTGATCTCTCTAGCTCAATCTTGACATTACTTGGTTCTACTGGTGATTCCTCTAAAACTAGGTTAGCTCAATGAGCCATACGAATCTTCTGTGTCATTATTTTTACCAATATGACCTAGCTCAAAGAACAAGCCACCTGTGTCCTTAGGAAACTTGCCACGATGTCATTACCAAAACTAATAATTTTGAAGCTCTCATCCCTTGGATGCATACACACTTGCTAAGTACCTTGCTGAGATACCTGGTGAGTTATTTCTAGCTCAGTGCCATGTGACCTCTTAAATCTAACCATATCTTGATTTTTGATCTTCTAGGTCTCTTTCTTGAAATCGGAGAGTAACAGAAACACAATAAGACCCTTTAAAACATAATTTGTTGATTTTGACCATTTGTTGCCTGTGTTGACAAGGAGTGGTCCCCGGGGTAGTTTTCCACCTTCTGAGAAAACTTCGAACCATATGGGCTTGTAATCAGTCCTAGAGCATAACAGGCCTCTGTTGTCCAATTTTTCCAAATGTGAAAAATTGGATAACATTTTTGGCATCCTCTTGGGGATGCTTTCCTGCTAAGTAGTAGGATAGTAGCCTTGTGCAATCCATTGGCCATGGAGTCATTTGATATCCCAAAACTGATCCTGAACCAAAGTATACCATTTGACCTTGTCCCAGAATCTGATGTTGTCAAACATGAAGCCCATTAGAAATCATGATTTTTTGGTATGCAAAACACATTTGAATGAAAAATATGTTGAATTTTGACATCATGGAACTCTATTAAAACATAAAAAAAAAATTCTAAAAATTTCACCTTTAACACACTATGCAAGAGAAACGAAAAAACACAACATGCACGACAAGTGAAAATCATACATGCTTCAAATGAAACATGTAGACTGTGCCATACACTTATTCTAATGAAAACAAACCTATTATTACTCTACACTAACTAGAAACACGAGTGAGCTAAACGAACCCTGCAACTGTTTATGTAAAATAGCTCCCTTTTCTAATAAAGTGTAACCATGCAGATGATTCGACGATGAGCATGGCTGAGACTGAGAGTGAAAAATTTAAACGAGCCCAATTCTCCACTTTATTTTCTAAGGCATCTACTGGAAAGAGAAAGTATGGATATTTTAGTTGCTCTGCATTTTTCTTGTAGAGGCATTACAATTAATCCTTGGGGTTGTGAAACACATCCTCACATTCTGAAGTAAATATGATTGGTTCTAACTTCTTGTTTGGCTCCAAAGAAGCCAAATAATTTATAATACATGATCTATTGCATTGAATATACCTTCTACTATGAGCTTTAAATTTGACAAGAAAGTCTACCTAAAAACTCTCTTGAAAAGAATGGTCATTCATGAGTTGACTTTTCACCTATTTACTTATTAGTGTGAAATCACAATAGCCCCAGACGATTTCTACAGGTCTTCTTTTCTAAGGCAGAATCATCTAGTGTGATTGCATAAAATGGGACCATCTCTCAAGTTGTGGGACTTGTGGACTTGAGATGGACCTCTGGACAAAGTCAGCTTCTTCTTCCTGATCCTAATGTTAAAATACTCCTAATGCAGAAATGAAGTCTAACTATACCCATCCTAAAAATTCCAAGGAGACAGGAAGAGAGAAAGTGGATAAAGAGGGAAATCCTACACTAACGAGGTGATAGCACCAAGAAAAGGGGAGTTCTGGTCACAATCTCAACTGTCTAAAGTGGAGAGAGGTGAGTAGAGGAGAGGGTGGACAAGGTGCACCATAGACCAGAGATAGATTTCACACAGAACTCTATTTTCAATCCCCACAAACACAACTCCGAAGTCTACAAATGAAACATCCAAAACATGCACAGAATACTTCAGAATGATGAGAGGCAAGAGTATGCAATGAAAACAAGCAAAGGATGGACAAATGCATCACAAAAACGAGTTTTATTGCTTTAGAAATTTACATAAAGCATCATACACGAGCAAGAGGGAAAAAATTTCATTTACAGATTAGGGGAGGAGATTCAAACTCCATTTTGACCCTAGGGAAGAAAATAAGGGGGAGGCAGAGAAGAAGAATGAACAACAACCCTTTACAATGAATCCTGCCCCTGTATTTATAGATTTGATCAGAGAGAAGAAAGAGAGAGAGAGAGAAGCGGGAAAAGTAGGTTAGAACTCAACCACTGTTGTTAATGCTTCTAATAAAATATGCCCCCAAATCCATCTTTACTGCATCGATCCTTGGTTTGATGCCTTGAAGGGAGAGGAAATGATGAAACAAATCAAATCTGATCTAGTTGTTGAGGCAAGAAGATCCTGTATATAAAGCCCGAAGAAGTTTCCTCCATTTTTCTTTACTTAACCTCCTCTAAATTAAAGTTTCACACTTCCATGGTGTGGGTGAGGCTGAGATCTTTCCAACAGTGTCAGATTCATAATATTTCAAGCCCTGAGTCAAAAGATATGCCCCTTCCCCTTCAAAGTTTGTATTGGGTCCATATAGGAGGGTGGGAAAAAAACTTTAAAAATGGGTCCCCTTTTGATATGGGACACATGGAACTCTTTGGTTGGTTGGGGAGATGTGCTTCCATCTTTTCCTTTGTGCCCCTTTATGACAAAAGGAAAATTTTCACCTTTTTCTCCGACTCCCCACTTTGGCTTTGACTCGAGCTCAAACACTGATCTTTTCCCCATTTTTATTTTAGAGCCTTCCCAAGTCTGTCAAATAGATTTAGACATAGATCCATGCGATAGAGCTGTTTATTCTCTTTCATCTTGCACAAGGTCGTTTAAACTTTCACAGGCCCTTCCATTCCATTATTGAGTCCCTCTACAACCAGTTTGCAAGATTTAAATGTGTTTTCTCTGATTATTCCATGTGGGGTCATGGAAAATACAATATTTACCTGGGGGAAAATATGGGTAACAATTTGGTGACTCACGGGGACACCTTCCTACTAGATGAAGAGACAAGTGGCCTTGAAGCATTCATTGGGAATGGAGTCTGCCTGATAAACACGAAACTGATCTGAAATTTGAAACTCCAACCTCTTAACCATTTGGAAACCCACTGAAACTTGGATCTGATCTTCACCAAAAACCATTACAATGCACTGTGCAAGAGCAAAAAAACAGCACCAAAAACTATGTACAAACTAAAAATCATACATACCCCAAGTGGGATATACAGATTGTACAAAAACACTTCTTCTACTGAAAACAAACCTACCTACTCTACTCTAACCAAGACCAAAGGGAACTCAAACAAAACCTGAAACTGGCATGGAGAAATAGCTTCCCTTCCTCAACAATGGAAGCCATGCAACAGATTTGGCACTGAATATGGCTGGTTGGATGAGTGAAAAACTAACTACAAGTTGATCTTCCACCCAAATGACCAAAGTATCAACTAAAGACAAATCCAATAACTATTTTAGTTTCTCTGCATTTTGATTGAACAGGTATGACAATTGATCCTTGGTGCTTTGCATATCATCCTCATGCCCTGAAATGGACATGATTGGTTGTGGCTGCTCCTTTGGCTCAAATGAAGCCTAGTACCTAATTGGGCACAGTCTGATCCTTTGAATGTGCCCTTTGTTTGGAGTTTCAATTCTAAGAATGGAGTTTTCTTGTGGACCTTCTTGGATGAATGGCATGGAATAAGTGGTGAAACTCTTATGCTCTTTCGCTTCCTCTTCTTGTGAAGAACATGGAAGATCTGAATCTCCCAAACTTGATCCCAAAAGGCTGCTATAAGGTACATACTTCTGCAAATGAATGTTCTCCTCCATAGCTGTTAAGTGTTCCTCTTCTTTTGGATTTGGAGTAGCTTCTCATTCCTATGTTGTTTGAATACCATCTTTCCCTTGGATTACTTTTCCCTCTAGCATGAAGCTTGTCAAAGAAAAATCTTCAAACTGCTGCTCTAGAGGACTGTTTGGAACAGCCATGTCTTCTTTAGAAGTTTCCTCCATGATGGATTCATCAACCAAAATAGGCCCTTCAAATGAAAGCAAGAAATTATCAATGATGCCTTCTTCTTTTGTTGTTATAAAATCTGATTTGGTCTCATCCATTTGCTCCTTTCTAATGGGACTTTGAGCTGATTGTTCTTATTCTTCCTTGGCTGATTGTGCAACATGAACTGGATTAGCATTTCTCTTAGAAAAAGTTCCATTTTGGACACTACACTCTTATAAACTTGATAGTTGATCTTCTTCCTTTCCTTGTTCTTCTTTTACTACAAACTCATCCTCAACCACCACTGGTTCTTCAATCTTGACCTCTTCTATTGGCTTGACCATCAAGGGGATTTTTGTAAACCCAAATTTGGCAGCCCAACTCTTCAAATTGTCTATCATTTATTTTATGTTTGGATCTTCTTCTTGTTGTTCTCCTTGACTGGATTCTTTAGTCTCTCTTCCCAACATGGACTTGATAAAGTAAGAGGAGTGGTAATTTGGGGTTCAACCAACTTTTCAATTGTTTGTGGTGGGAGGGAGGTGGAACTTTTTGTTTTTTTAGAGGGGTGACTGTTTGGAAGGGAAAAGGACTGAAGAACTGAGATGAGGTGGAAGACTAGGAGATGGAAAAATGAAATCAACACTTGGAGCAACAAGTGAGGAGCTTGGAAATTGGAGCTTGGGTTGAGATGGTACCGCTTGAGAAAGAGAAAAAGTAAAGCTATGAGATGTTGGACTTACCCATTGACAAGTTTTTCTTGACTCCAATTCATAAGCCCCGATCTCATCAGTCCATTGTGAAAGTTGGGGCAACATTTCAACCATGAAGTCAAGCTTCTCTTGAGGGTTGTAGTGTCTTGGAAAAGGGCCTTCCCATGGACAAGGTGCCCTGCAATCAAGTCTGAAAGCCATCATTTGAGTTGTTTCCCTTGATTGAACTATGTCAGTCTCCATATTTTGAATTTTCTCCTTCAGACCAGCATCTTCTATATAACTATTGCCATCATATGCATACCCTTGTCCTTGATAAGCTTCATAGTCAAACTAGTTTTGAAACTACTCATATGGGTAAGCATAATTGTCCTAGATCTGATTATAATGTTGATATGGAGGAGTTGGGGAATACATTAGAGGTGGACTGTATTGTTGTAAGTGTGAGTTCTATGAAGGGAATGAAGTCATGATTGCACAACCTCATGGAAAGGGAGAAAATGAAATAGATGGAAGAAGAAAATGGATGAAATGAGTCGAAAAGGATGGAAAATTTCTGCAACTCAGAGAATGGGATTTTGACCAGATGGAGTTGCCAGATGTGCCTGAAAGTGCCTCCAAAGGCTGAAATATTCACCAAGATTACATCAAAAATAATGAAGTGAAGTGGTAAGATGCTTCAGACCCGTCCCACCGGGCGTGCCAAAACTATTAGGGTGAAATCATAGCACCCCCAGATGATTTCTACATGTCTTCTTTTCTAAGGAAGAATCATCTGGTGTGATTGCATAACATGGGACCATCTCTCAAGCTATGGGACTTGTGGACTTGAGATGGCCCTCCAGAGAAATCTGACTTCTTCTTCCTGATCCTAATGCTAAACTACTCCTAATGCAAAAATGAGGTCTAACTACATCTATCCCAACAATTCCAAGAAGATACGGAGAGAGAAAGTGCATAAAGAGGGAAATCCTACACTAACGAGGTGATAGCACCAAGAAAATGGGAGTGCTAGTCACAATCTCAGTTGCCTGAAGTGGAGAGAGGTGAGTAGAGGAGAGGGTGGACAAGTTGCACCACAGACCAAAGATAGATTTCACACAGAACTCCATTTTCAATCCCCATGAACATAGCTCACAGGTATGCAAATGAAACATATAAAACATGTATAGAATGCTCTAGAATGATGAGAGGCAAGAGTATCCAATGAAAACAAGTGAAGGATGGACAAATGCATCACAAAAATTAGTTTTATTGCTTCATAAATCTAGATAGAGCATCATACACGAGTAAGAGGAAAAAAAAACAATTTACAGATCAGGGGAGGAGATTCAAAATCCATTTTGACCCTAGGGAAAAAAAAAAAGGGGAGTCAGAGAAGAAGAATAAACAACAACCCTTTACAATGAATCTTGCCCCTGTATTTATAGATTTGATCGGAGAGAAGAAAGAGAGAGAGAAGTGGGAAAAGTAGGTCGGAACTCAACCAATGTTGTTAATGCTTCTAATAAAATTCCCCCAAATCCATTTTTACTACATCAATCCTTGGTTCGGCACCTTGAAGGAAGAGGAAACGGCTAAACAGATCAAATCTGATCTGGTTGTTAAGGCAAGAAGATCCTTCATTTAAATACCAAAGACATTTCCTCCATTTTTCTTCACCTAACCTCCTCAAAATTAAAGTTTCATAATTCCATGGCGTGGGCAAGGCCGAGATCTTTCCAACGGTGTCAGATTCGTAATATTTCGAGCCTTGAGTTGAAAGATATGCCCATTCAAAGTTTGTATTGGGTCCATACAGGAGGGCGGGAAAACAACTTTAAAAATGGGTCCCATTTTGATATGGGACACGTGGCACTCTTTGGTTGGTTGGGGAGATGCACTTCCATCTTTTCCTTTGTGCCCATTTTTGAAAAAAGGAAAATTTTCACCTTTTCCTCTGACTCCCCGCTTTGGCTTTGACTCGGGCTCAAACGCTGACTTTTTTCCCTGTTTTTATTTTAGAGCCTGACCAAGTCTGTCAGATAGACTACGACACGGATCTGTGTGACAGAGCCATTTCATCTGTTTCTTCTCACACAGGGTCGTTTAAACTTTTCCAAGCCATGTCATTCCATTTTAGAGTCCCTCTGGAACCAGTTTGCAATATTAAACGTGTTTTCTCTTATTCTTTCCGTGCGGGGTCATGGCTGATCCAATATTTACCTGGGCGACGAAATATGGATAACATTACCATTTACAAAAACTAATCTTCGTCATGGATTAAAGAAACATAAATGATGTTCCCTTCATCTCCCTTTCCATCCTTAACAAAAAATAATTCCTCCGTGACATGCAGCTGATTTTGACCACTTACAGCCTCCAATGGAATTACTTGAAAATCTTTGCAAGTGTTTGAAGAGTATTGCTCATATAGGAGTTCCATTTTCATCTAAAAATAAAAAAATTCTACATTTTTAACCGTTTCATCCCACATGAAACCTATAAAGTCATATTCATCCACCTTTAACTTTTGAGGATTATTAGGGGCAATAAGATTGTCAAAAACATACTCCTATTGCCCATTATTCAAAATAGGTTCCACAATTGAGAGCAAGAAACTCCCTCTCTTTCTTTTTCAATGAATTTTGTAGAAGATCCAATTCTTCCAATTCATATTCAAGAGGATTGTTTGAAACTAGTTCTGCCAAAGGTCCAAATTATTCTCCCATGGCTTTCTTCAGATTAGCAATTGTTTCACCATAGCCCTCTTCACCCTTAAGCATAAAATTTTTAAGATCAAATTCATCTAAGAAATCATATTTCTGATAGAAGGAAGAAGGGTAAGAACTTAAAAATTCCTGCATGGTATAATCTACACTTGAAACTTCTGAGTCGACCATGTCAAAAATATTGCTATGGTCATTTGTGGCATTCGATGAGGATATTGGCAAGTTGCTGAAATGTTCCATAAATGCAAAAATTTGTTAAGATGCCTAACAATTAGGATCAATGCACTCATAAGAGTCACCTTGTACACTTGGGTAAGTGCACGAATTTGGGGGCCGAAAAGTGGACAAAAACCCAAAAATAGATGGAACAGGTACGCATTTTGCTAAAACATTCTCGCATCTTATTTTTTTTGGTTTGATAATTACCGAACCTATAACGTGTACATGTTTTAGAGAAGTCAAAACGCGTACGTGTTTTGTACAATATGGACTATGCATGTGTATTTGGGTGTCTTATATGTACAAAAATAAATCTTAACGTATAATATTTATTTTATTATTTCTTATACTTGAAATTTATTTTAGTAAATATAAGAAATTAGGGTCACTCTGCACCTGATGGAAGTGGTCATGTAGCTCCAATAGTTATAATCTAGAAGATAGTTTTTCAAAATCTAATTTGGTCAGCACTTACTCATTTTTCAGGATTTCAGCAAAGGACCTAAAAATTTTAGGGCATATATATTGTAGTTGGTCTTTGTTTTGGGAAAGAATATAGTCATTTTTTAGGTTTTGTTATCTTCTAAATTGGATTTTGGAACTACCACTGCTTGAATTGGTACCAATTTTTAAATTTGGTCCATAATTCACTTTAGTGACCATTAATCAACTCTATTATGCTTGTTTAGTTCTTACTAAAAAGAGATCCTCACTTTATAGATAGAGGATTGTTCCCTGAATGGGATTCCTATCTTATGGAAAAAATGAGGTGATTGTAATGTGCCGCCTCGTTAAGGTGTGATAACACCACTAGGTGTTGAATGAGTTTTTACAAATAGTACCAAGTGAATTACATCAAGTAAACTCGAATGATTGTGTATTCTTAGAAACATGGTACTCCATTTAAAGATCATCCCCTCACCTTTCCTATCTCTAAAAGCATCCTTTCATGGAATCAAATTCATGATTCTCATACATATTTTTTCTCATATGTCTCTTATGGAGCAAACAATGCCTTAATACTTCACACATGATTGTCCTTAATACCTCAGTTACATGACAAGCTCATTTTAGCTTGTTTTGAAGGGTGTTCAATTAGCTACAAAATGGCCAAAAATGCCTTTTTAGGCTGTCAAAGGAAGCAATCTTTCATCAAACCTAAATGAGTTGATCGATCACCTTAGACACTATTCCCTACACACTAAAACACGATGAATGATCTTATTAGGAATTTCCTTTGGGTGAGGGTTTATGATTTAGGGTTTAGGGTTTAGGGCTCAGGGCTTAGGGTTTATGGTTTAGGGTTTAGGGTTTATGGCTCAAGGTTAAGGGTTGAAGGTTTAGGATTTACGGTTTAGGGTTTAGGGATCAAGGTTCAGGGTTTAGAGTTTAGGGTTTAGGGATCAGGGTTTAGGGTTTAGGTTTTATGGCTCAAGGTTAAGGGTTTAGGGTTTAGGGTTTAGGGCTCAGGGTTTATGGTTTAGGGTTAAAAGTCGAGGGTTGATGGTTTAGGGATCAGGGTTTATTTTTTAGGCTTTAGGGTTGAGGGTTTATGTTTGAGGGTTCAGGGTTTAGGGTTTTAGCTTAGGAATTAGGGCTTATGGCCTAGGGTTCAGGGATTAGGGTTTAGGTTTTAGGGCTTAAGGTTTAGGGTTTATGGCTTGGGGTTTAGGGTTTAGGGTTTAGGATTTAGGTATTAGAGTTTAGGGTTTATGGTAGAGGGTTTAAGGTTAAATACTCAGGCTTTAAGGTTTAGGAATCAGGGTTTAAAGTTCAGGGTTTACGGTTTAGGGTTTACAGTTTAAAGGTTAGGGTTCAAGGTTTAGGGTAAAGCTTTCAAGGTTTAGGATTTAAGGCTCGGAGTTTAGGGTTTAGGAGTTAGGGTTTAGGTTTAGGGCTCAGTGTTTAAGGCTTAGGAATTAGGCTCACTCATTCACTCACTATAATTTTCTATGTCTTACCCATTCTTATAAGTATTGACAGAGAGTATTCAACTAAAAAGTGTTCATTTACATCGTAGGCAGGACATTCAAGGGAGTCATCACAATTTGATGCCTTTCATCTACTAATATTTTAAAGGAGAGAAATTACAGATATCCAAGAATAATTTGGTAAAAATAAATTTTACCCAATACAACTATCTTCTTTTTCCCATTGCATGCGAACTATTTCACTTACTATAATATTATGTGTCTTACCCATTCTTATTAGTATTGACAGAGAGTATTAGTTGAAAAGGTTTCATTGAATTCATAGGAAAAAAAATCAAAGAGATTCATCAAAATTTGATGTCTTTCATATGTTGATATTTTCAAGGAGGGAAATTCTGACCTCTCATGAACAAGGTAGTTGTAAAAGAAAACTTAATGATGGTTCTAGGCACAAGACTAGGAAATATGGTCCTAAGATATTCAAAAAGATGAAATCATTCACGAGACCTACTGGATATATATGATGTTTAGGGGTTAGAGCTTAGGGTTCTGGATTTAGTGTTTAGGATTTACGGCTTAGGGATTAGGGTTCAAGGTTAAGGGTTTAGGGTTTAAGATTTAGTATTCAGGGTTTATTATTTTTGTTTTAGGGTTTATGGTCTATAATTTAGGGTTTAGGTCTTAGGTCTTAGGGTTAAGGGTTCAGGTCGCAGATTTTAGGGTTTAGGGTTTAGTGTTTAGAGATTAGGTTTTAGGATTTAAGGTTTAGGGTTTAGGGTTTAGTGTTTAGAGATTAGGTTTTAGGATTTAAGGTTTAGGGTTTAGGGTTTAGGATTTATTACTTAGGGATTAGAATTTAGGGTTTAGGGGTCAAGGTTTAGGGCTTAGGGTTTAGAGATCATGGTTCATGTTTCAAGGTTTAGGGTTTATGACCTTTAGGATTTAACATTTAGGGCTTAAGGTTTACGATTTATGGTTTAAGGATCATGGCTTAGGGTTTATGGTTTAGGGGTTAGGGTGCATGGTTTAGGGTTTACGGCTCAATGTTTGGGGTTTGGAGTTATGCTTTTAAGGTTTATGGTTTAGAGCTTAGGGATCTTGATTTAGGGTTTAGGGCTCATGGCTCAGGGTTTAAGGCTCAAGGATTAGGGTGTAGGGTTCAAGGCTTAAGGTTTAGGGTTTAGGGTTCAGGGTTCACGGTTCATGGTTTATGGCTTAAGGTTTGGGTTCAGATTTACTAGTTTAAGGTTTAGGGGTTAGAGCTCAGGGCTTTGAATTTAGTGTTTAGTGTTTAGGGCTTGGGGATCAGTTTTTAGGGTCTAGGGTCTACGGTTTAAGGTTTAGGGTTTATGGTTTAGTGTTTAGGGTTTATGATTTAGTGTTTAGTGTTTAATGTCTAGTATTTAGTATTTTGGTTTTAGGGTTTAGGGTTTAGGTCTCATGGTTGAGGGTTAAGGGTTTAGGTCATAGAATTCAAGGTTTAGGGTTAAGTGATTAGGATTTAGGGCTTATGGTTTAGGGTTTAGCAATCAAGCTTTAGGGTTTATGATTCAATGTTTAGGGTTTAGGGTTTAGGGTTTGGGATTTAGTTTTTAGGGTTTAGGGCTATGTTTTTAGGGTTTAGGGCTCATGGGTAAGGAATGAATATTTAACGATTAGGGTTTAGGGCTTATGATTTAGGGTTTAAGGTTTATGGTTTAGGTTTTAGGTTTTAGGGATCATGGTTTGGGGTTTAGGGTTTAGGTTTAGGGCCTCAGGTTTAGGTTTAAGGCTTAGGGTTTAGGGTTTCGATTGTAGAATTTAAATGCCAAAATATTTAGGATGAATACTGAAATCATAAAATTTACCTATGTACTAACGAAATTATACTATAAAAAAGTATCTCCTAAACCTTGACTAATGGAGTTGTGAGACTAGTTCCATAAGGTGTAGAGTGACCCTAATTTCTTATATATATTAAACTAAATTTTAAGTATAAGAAATAATAAAATATAAATAATAATAAATGAAAAAATTATACTTTAAAGAACATTTATTTCTGTAAATAGAAGCATGCCAAAAGCATATACAATGTTTATACTATAAGGAACGCGTAAGCATCATAACGCATACGAGTTTTGCATTTTTAATTTTTCAAGCCATGCCTTAAGGCTTGGGATCCAGTTTGGATCCCCAAGCCCGAGGCATGGCCCTGCACAAACACAACAAATAACGTGTTTTTACAGGAAAATGTAAAAATGCCACTTCCTCCATGATAAATCAACATAAAACAATTTATTCATTTAAAAAAAATTATACCACAATGAAGAGTAGAGTTTCTTCTTTCTAAAAATATAATTTTTCAAATTTTATAACAAATATAAGGTTTCCATATTATGTTTTTTCTATCTATGCATTTTTATAGTTATTTCTTGAAGTTTAAATATGTCTATCTTTCATTGTGTATTTTTTTCGGGTCATCAAAATCGAAATAAAATTATACTATCACAAATTAGGCTTAAATCTATACATATTCAAAAAAATTCTAATTTTCAATATTTTTTGAGGTAGTAAGGTGGGGCATGGTTAGAGCTCCATTATTTTTCAAAACATAAAATTTTGGTACTAGAAAAATCATAAAAAAATAAATATTTGCTACAAAAATTTTAAAAACATTCTAGCATAAACTAGATTCTCCTAGCTATCTTTCTACCAAAGGATTTTCAAAACTACTAAATGGTGCTAAAAAAATGGTGGGGGGCACAAAAGTCACTTTGTTGTATTTTTTTAACAAAAAATAGGAGAACTTATTGGTATTTTAGTTATTTGACCCACTTATATTTATCCATTTTCAATAAAATTTAGTAGCTTAGAAACTAGACTCAAAATGCTACAATTCATGTTTAAACAACATCTTCCAATTTTGAGTGTAACTATTTCAAAAAACTTGTACAAGTTGAATTTTTTTATTTTTCAGAAAAATGCATCCACTTAAGACCCCCTTTTGGCCCCCCAACTTGGTGCACTTACCCACTTGAGAGTCATTCTTCTTCATCTTGCACATGCTCTTCTTTGACTGACTTCGTAACTTGTGGGGAATCAACAGTCTCAACAAACATAGTACAAACATGTATGCTACACTCTAAACACATAGATTGATGTTCATCATCCTCTTGTAAAAATTCAGTTTCCATTGAATGCTCTTCAATATCAACCTTGGATAGAGGTTGAGTTAGGAGGGGAACTTGCTTGAAATTTAATCTTGTAGTCCACTCCTTCAGATTCTTTTCAAGTTCATCTTTACTAGGTTATTTAACCTTCTATTCTTATTCTTTGCTATAATCATATTTTTGGTCTTCCCAAAATGGATTCAAGAATGTAAGAGGAGAGGTGGGTTGGGGCTCAACTTCTTTCCTCATTGTTTGAGGTAGTGAAAAGGGTACAACTTCTTATCTTGATGGCATTTGTTGAAAAGAAGGAATGCTATAAGAACTAGGAACAAATGATTCAAAGTGGGATGCAAAGATAGGAGCTGAAGGAATGGAATTCTCAATATGGGCAGATGTTGAAAAGCTTGGAATTTGAGATTTAGAATGGAATGACATTGACTGAGAGATGGAAAGTGAAATCTGAGGTGGTGGTGTAGGACTTACCCATTGACATGGCTACCTTTCATTAAACTCATGGGTCTCTATTTCTTCAATCCAACCTTCAAGTTGAGGAAACATTTCAGTCATAAAAGTAATTTTTTCCTGCAAGCTATATACACTTGGCATAGGGCCAACCCATGGACAAGCTACCTTGAAGCCAATATTGAATGCCTTGATTTGAGTTGTGGCTCTAGATTATACCACGCCTACCTATAGTTTTTTCATCTTAAGCTAGAACTTTACATATTCATTTGTAGGATAGCCTCCATTGTCTCCATATTCCTGCTTTTGAAAAGCTACATAGTTAAGTGAAAAATAAAAGTGACCATGGCTCTGCTCATAGAGATATGCATGCTACTGATTTGCATCAAAAAATGGAGTTGGAGGTGAGTTAAAATAGCCTAAAGATGGAAAGTATTGTTGTTTCTGCAAGTGGGAACTCAACTATTGAAATGAAACCATGATTGCACAACTTCATAAATGGAATAAAAATGGAAAGATGTAGAAGAAAACTTGAAGGAAATGGGTTAAAAAAAGTCTGCGACTCAGAGAGTGGATTACTTAGACCAGTGGAGTCACCAATTTTTCTTGGGTATACCTCTTAAGGGTGAAATTTCACTAATATCACAACAAATTAATGAAATTAATTGAACAAAAGTACACACATCTGTGTAAAATGTGACGTAGTCCCACCAGACATGTCAAAAAATGTTAGTGTTGCTAGCACAGTGGCTAAGATATTACAAGGGGTTACCTGTGAAATTTAGAAATTTGACCAACTGTTCCACCAAGTGTGCCAAAAACTATTAGTGTTGGTAGCACTATGGCTAAGATATTACAATGGGATACCTGTGAAATGTAGAACTTTCACCTACTATCCCACCGTGTGTGCCAAAAAATGTTAGTGTTGGTAGCGCCGTGGCTAAGATATTACAATGGGATACCTGTGAAATGTAGAACTTTAACTTACTATCCCACTGGGCATTCCAAAACCTGTTAGTGTTGGTAGCACGGTGGCTAAGATATTACAATGGGATATCTGTGAAATGTAGAACTTTCACCTACTATCCCACCCGGCATGCCAAAAACTGTTATTGCCAAATCACTACACCCGAATAATGGCATGAAGGTGAACATGACATTCGGTGTGATTGGGTAACATGGGATCGCCTCTCAAACTATGGGACTTGGGTTCAAGGTGAACTTCCGGAGAAGGCCGACTTCGTCTTCCTAAACTAAACACAACACTACTTCCAAGGTTATAAAACAACTAACTAGACATATACTAACATTTTTATGGTGTTAGGGGAGAGAGATTTGTGAAAAATAAAACCTATGCTAGAAGTGGTGATGCACCAAGAAAGGGTTTTGCTAGAAACAATTCTGGCTTGTTGATGAATATAGATGATTATGAGGAAGAATGAACATGCATTACAAACCCAATTTACATACATTACTTCACTCCTTGTTAAGAACAATGATCTCCAAAACTTGAAAAAGAAACCCTAGTTGCACAGTTCACCTGCAAAAATGAGAGAGTAAAATAGAAGAAAAAAAATCATGTAAGGACATACAATTTATCACAAAACATAATTCTTATTACTTCAAGCACTTACACAATGCAGCATTACAGTGGGGAAAGACATAGGATGCCATTACAATTTTTAGAAGAAAGGCTTGAGAGCCTACAAATTCACAACTTAGATTTTGAAGAGAGGGGAAGCTTGGAAAAAATTTCTAACTCCTTTAGAATAAGCACCCCTTTACATTTATAAAAATTGCTTGAGTTAGGGAGAGAAGGAAGGAGAAATTCCTAAAAACTAGGAAAAATTGTAGTAGATAATTAATCACTGTTGTTGGCCATGCTTGCTCATTAATTGCACTTGCACCTTTTTTAGGAACCATTCATGGAACGAGGAAAACCTGAAATTTTGGAAATAAAAAATTCTTAAAATCCATCTCTTGATGATTCCATTATGTAGCTCTCATTCTCCCGATTCCCTCAACTGTAATTTTGTGAAAAACGGGAAATCGGAAAGGAAGTAGTGATCTTATGAGTGAAAGTCACTTTTTGGGCATCCTGAGTATTGTACTCCATCAGCTTGCTGAGTCATAAAATGACTCTACGATTTATTCTCTTAGTAGGCGAGTTCCATATTTTGCATTTGCATTGCAAGTTTTCTCTGCCTTGTTTCCACACCTATCAACTAACTCGACATTTCACATTGATATTCGTATATTGGTGGGTTCCTTTGTTTATCTTGCATGCTTCATATTAAAACTCAAACCATCCACTTTGTAAATTTAACGACATCAAGAAAAGGGGTTTTTCTCTTAACTTTCCATGTACCTCTTCAGTCTACGTGTTACCAATGTTCCCTTGCCAAGTTTTTTGCATTGTATCTGTGTCCTTAGCTTGAATTAATCCCATGTAGCACTTTATCCCAATGACTCGGTTGATAACTCAGCTCACTGTTTGGAAGCCACACATGTGTTGACTTAGTCTTTCGGACATGGAACCCGAAATAACTTAGTTTAATTACCTTGAATCCCGAAGACTTGAACCCCTGAACTATGAATTTCAGAGTTCGGGTTAGGAACTTTTCCCTCAAATTTTCCAACTCACTTGATGCGAGTTATGAACCAAAACATTTTGAAAGATCGAACACATGCCACTTCCGAAATGAGATCCTCTGCAGCATCTTCAATCTCTTCATCGACTCGGCTCATCATTAATGTATTTACCAACGTGCTAAAACTCACTTGAGTCATTTTTTTCCTTGATCGTGGTTTGACCTAATCTAATTGAAGATCATCTCAATGCCCTCTAATTTACAAGGATGGTGGGTACCTTTCTTGCATCACATTCGATTTGGTTCATTCAACAATGCATTGGCATCCATACCTTTCTAATCGAGCCCACTTAGCGAGTTGGTTTCCTACATTATTTCGCGAGTACATTACCTTTTTTCCTGTTCCATTGACATCAATAGAACCCCAAGCTCAAGGCTTGCGTCTAATGCTTCATTTTAAAACCCTTCAAGCTCTTAAACACCGCTCAGTTTCCTGAGTCTCAGATTTCCATGGCTACACATTCGAGTCATTCTATGTTCATCATCAAGATCAAAACATGTGACCTGTACTTTGATCTCATCGAAAACATTTGGCCACCCATGATTTGATTCTTCCACTTGGTAGTTTCTCCAACCCATATAGCCAACCCCTCACAATGACTCGAACTACCTTCCACTACTTATATCGAGTGCCTAGGATTTAACTTGATTGGCCTTGCTTGACTCAAGCCGATAGAGCTCCAAGTTTTGTTTTCCATGCATGTAACATAATCAACTCGTCACCTTGTAAATTCCGTCATCGCTCGACAATCCTGAATTGCTTATAAGCTCAATCCAAATTCTTCCTACCTCATGTCAGTCCCATTATTTGAAATATCAATGCCTTGCCCCAAATATCCTGAGTCGAGCTCTAAAACTTGGATTTATGTTGTATCAAACTAGTTTCCTACCCTGATCCTACATGCCAACCTTCACTTCACTGATCATCAACATGGCTACCTATTGAATTCATCACTGGTATGCATAACATTGATGAGTGAGATCACCCTATATTCCCCACTCGACCTAATCTCACAATCTCACATCTAAGCATGAGTTGTATGACCTTTTCGTAAAACCTGAGCCACCAAGCATATTTCACTCCTACCTTGCCAATGTGTTCCCATGTCTTGTGCCCTAGAACTAGCTCAATTCTCTATATATCCTTGAACTCGAACTGAGTTTCCATGTGTACTCCAAGCTTTAAACAAGACCTTTGCTCTATCAATGCCCATTTCTTAGCCTTGTATTACTCCTTTTCTAGGAATTCGCATGAATCCACTTGGATTCTTAACACCTCAGCTAAGTGTTAGAACCCTACGTTTTATCATGTCGAGCCAACCTTTTCATATTGTTACAATTTTTACCTTGGCTTGTTGAGCTCTGATAACAACTCGGCCCACTATTGCAAATACATAGCTCAAAAAACAAACCCCTCTTGAACCATCGAACGCCTTGGTGCCGCCATGAATTATTTTAGCAACAAACGTGATCTACCAAGTATGTACCTGAATGGCTCACTAATCCATTCGGATGACTCTGTTATTCTTGATGGATCTCACCCTTGCAACGAAACCACCAATGTTTAATAGTTTTGGACTTGGCCCCAAACCTGTCGAATTCAAATCAAACACCTCTGAATTCGAGATTTGAGATTGGCTTGCTCATCCTTAGCGCTTACCTTATTAGGTTTGTGACTCACGATCTCAACTTGCCTCTTTCCATTGAGCACCATTTTCTCCTCGCTAGGGCTGTCCAACACTGAACCAGGCCATCAATTACTTGATCGAGTTGCATTCCATAGTTCGTCGACATGAGCTATTCCTTTGAACCATTTGATTATGTTGTCTCCTTACATTTATGAACTTGCGTCTCCGTGTGATGTCCAAACTCAGGTCGGTGTGTAATTCATAGCCAAGAAATTCCATTGTTCGAACCCCACGAGACGACCCGATACATTATTTGGATACTCAATATCAGCCTGATTCATCGAGCTCTGCTTCTTTTTACACGAACATACCATAATCCTCATCGCTTTCACATGATAATGCTAATCTGATCGAGACAAGTCAAGATCGATGTTTAACTCATTCTACACCTGGAGTATGGTTATGCTCTTTGAATTGGATTACCCTTATTCCTAAGCATCTCGATCTTGAGCTCGGGGTAGATCTCTCTCATAACGACTGAGCCACCTGTATGATAGACTCTAATCTCTCACACTCAATCTTGACATTACCCAATTCTACTGGTGATTCCTTCAAAACTAGGTTAGCTCGATGAGCCATATGAATCTGTTGTGTTGTCATTTGTTGTTATTTTTATGAATATGACCTAGCTCAATGAACAATCCACCTGCAACCTTAGGAAACTCACCATGATGTCATTACCAAACTGATCTAATTTTGAATCTCTCATCCCATGGATGCATACCAGCTTGTCGAGTAGCTCACCAAGCTACCCGACGAGCTATTTCTAGCTCAGTGCCATGTGACCTCTTCAATCGGACCCTATCTTGATTTTTGATCTTTTGGGTCTCTTTCTCGAAATCAGAGAGCAACATAGGAAGAATAAGACCCTTTAAAACATAATTTATCAATTTTGACCATCTCTTGCCCGTGTTGACCAGGACTAGGTCCCGGCATATTTTTCTACCTTCTGACCAAACTTTGAACCATGTGGGCTTGTAATCAATCCTAGAGCATAACATGCCTATGTTGTCCAATTTTTCTAAATGTGTAAAATTGGATAACAATAAGTATGATTCCTTCTTGGAGAAGTAGTGGGAGTTAATGTTAGGTTTAGACTAAGTCTTAGTTGGATAGGATTGGTATAGACTTAGTTCTAGTTAATTAATACGCTATGAATGAGTCTTGAGTGAGGTAGACAAGTGATTTGGATTCAGGCGAGGTGGAGAGGTGAAGTAATTAATTAATTTAATTATTGTAATTAAATTAATTAATATGTATGCATGAGGGACATGAGTGGGTATAGTGTGAATTTATTTAATTGAAAGGGGTTAAGGGAATATGTTCCGATTTTCGGCGTCTACAATCTAATTCAGTGTGTCAGTACAATAGTAACTCTAGATCATCAAATACTAATATGTCAATCCATGCATATAATCCATCATATAAACCACATCATGTCAAGAGTCTAAAACATCCATAATATCTATCAAAAAAGGCTAATCAAATATAGAAATGTCCATCTATCAATGTCTAAAGATCAAATATGATAAAAATGTCTATGGTTCCAATCCAAAGTAAGCAAAATCATAGTAATATCAATGTTGAAGAGGAGTGGGCACTACATGTTGGTTATGCTTAGTGATGGGAGTTGTTGATTACTTGCATGTCTTGATTGCATTTAGATAATAGAACTGACATGCATGTGACTGGACGCAGGAAATTGCATGTTTGTTGTACTTGTATAAAATTGCATATTACATACATGAGAAAACTACATTTAGGTTGTAATAAAATTGCATTGTTGTAGTTGTATGAAATTGTGTTGTCATAAATTGCACTACTAGTGTTGAAGAAAAATTCATTATATTTGTAGAATTAGACTTGTTGTTCACTTGGTACTTGGGCATATCTGGAAAATCCAAATTATAAATGTTGTAGAAATCTATCATAATTAGATGGTATGAAGGAATAAGATTTTCTGGATTTCTCAATCATCTTTTCCTGTTCATTTCTTTTTCTATCCTATCTTTCTCCCATTGTAACTTCTCATGTTCCCTTTTTTTCTCCTTTTCATGTTGTTGTTTTATCTTGTCTTATTCCCTTCTCTGCCTTTTATGTTGTCATTCGATTTTTTTGTCTTCCTTTCTTCCTTTTGAAATGATTCTATTTTCCTTCCTCTCCTTGAGTTGTTCTTTCTTTCTAGCTTTCAACTCCTCTAATTCCTTCCTTCATGATTCTTATTAGCTAATAATTTTCAAGTAGTCAATCAATGTGATAATTTTTGATTTCCTGCTCAACCTTAGAGTCCCTTTGTTTACACATTTTTATTTCTCATTAATCTTTTAAATTGGAAACTTAAGAAAGTTCTGAAGTGAACTGCCAACCTAGTATCGTGATTATAAGTTGCATGGTTGTTTTGTCTTGTCTTGTAAAAATGTTGGTGAACACCCCAAATATACATTTAGTTGAATATCATCTTCATTTCTCCATGTGTTATAATTTTCCCTTATTTATCCCCTTCTTACTCTTTTGGGTCCTTTTCACCTTTTGGTAACCTTTTAATACTTTGGGTCAGCGTTCTAGTTGTCAATTATGAAATTCAAACAAATGAATCATATATATACCTAGTTATTGCTCTCAAATAGGTGGCCAAACACTATAATCATTATCTATCATCACCTAAGTTTGCATCAAAGGTAAAAATCATTACAAGGCATACATCTAGCACATCCATACAAGGAACAAGGGCTTCATTATTTTTCATACACAACATAGGAGGGGATTCCATTCTATTTCATCACACACATTCTTCATACTCAATACAATCTAGATCTAGCACATTATCATCATGCAACTTGCATAAGGGAAACCTAGGGCATCATTTCACATACAAGCATGGAAAACTACATGGAGTATAAGATGTAGTACAGTGCTCAGTCTTAAGTTCACTATTCGGGTGACCGCCGAGGACAGTTTGACTCCCCATTTTGCATATTTTTTATTAAATTTGATGTGGTTTGTGGGAATGTGCAATTAATTATCTACTTTAAAGTTTACAAGTATGACTGACGACATCAAAAAAATATTAGAGCAATAAAGATCCACTAGAAGCAAAGCTCCTCCATCCCAAAAAATACCAGTTTTAGAGCATTTGAGCAAACACAAACACCCTGTTCAATCACTAGCACCCAGGGTGTTGTTGTCCTCCTTTGGGTGCTTCTTTCTAGCATAATACTGAGTTATCAAACCCTCACCAAGCCTATTTGAAATTGTTTCCGGCTAGATCCAATAGCTACTTAGTCCCTATCACTTCCAGGTTGCATATAATCAGCTAAGCCATCTTCCTGCCCCATTTACTTAGGGTTTACAAATCACTGAATGCTTATTGCTTGTACACTACTATATTTTAATCCCTTCATATTATTAGTTACACTAAGTTTATTTGAAATAAAGTTTTAATTCAATTTAGATAATGATTTTACATTGAAGACAATGAATGTGTGATCGTGGATAAATATCTAAGTACTTGACTGATTACTAAAGTGAAAATTACAAATAATAGAATATTTCCTCTTAGATTAGAACCACGTATGAAAAGAAAATCAGATCAAGCTATGTGTAAGCCAAAGAATACACATCCAGAAGCTTCCCTCAAGGTAGACAAATCAAAGCCTAGCTCCAGAAAGATACAACACAACTCCAAAAACATACAATACATCTCTGGAAACATGCAACACAACGCTGGAAATATAGATCCCATCTCTGGAAAGATAAATCAAAGCTTAGGAAATATAAATTTTAGCTCCATAATAGCCAAGAATAGTGCTAGAGAAACTCAATCAATTTTTGAGTCTGTTATGAAAGATGAATTATGGCATTAGTATCTCAAGTTTGGGTATTTAAATTTTAGAGGATTGAATTTATTACATAAGAAAAACATGAAAATCAGATGAAGCTATGTGTAAGCCAAAGAATACACATCCAGAAGCTTCCCTCAAGGTAGACAAATCAAAGCCTAGCTCCAGAAAGATACAACACAACTCCAAAAACATACAATACATCTCTGGAAACATGCAACACAACGCTGGAAATATAGATCCCATCTCTGGAAAGATAAATCAAAGCTTAGGAAATATAAATTTTAGCTCCATAATAGCCAAGAATAGTGCTAGAGAAACTCAATCAATTTTTGAGTCTGTTATGAAAGATGAATTATGGCATTAGTATCTCAAGTTTGGGTATTTAAATTTTAGAGGATTGAATTTATTACATAAGAAAAACATGAAAATCAGATGAAGCTATGTGTGAGCCAAAGAATACTCCAGAAGCTTCCCTCAAGGTAGACAAATCAAAGCCTAGCTCCAGAAAGATACAACACAACTCCAAAAACATACAATACATCTCTGGAAACATGCAACACAACGCTGGAAATATAGATCCCATCTCTGGAAAGATAAATCAAAGCTTAGGAAATATAAATTTTAGCTCCATAATAGCCAAGAATAGTGCTAGAGAAACTCAATCAATTTTTGAGTCTGTTATGAAAGATGAATTATGGCATTAGTATCTCAAGTTTGGGTATTTAAATTTTAGAGGATTGAATTTATTACATAAGAAAAACATGGTGAATTTTTTTTTCTTTAATTCAAAAACCGAAAAGGATTTGTGAAGGATGTATTTTGGAAAGTAAGATAGAGAGACTTTTCCAATCGAAATATCAATAAAAGCATATGAACCACTTGATATTGTTCATTCAAATTTATGTGGACAAACGCAAACAATACCTTTGATAGGAGGTTGTTCATATTTTCTGGCATTCATAGATGACTATACCAGGAAGACACAAATGTATTTTTTAAGGTAAAAATCAGATGCATTTGATATATTTTAGCAGTTCAAGGTTCTAGTGGAAAAGCAAAGAAAATACTGCATCAAAGTATTGAGGACAAATAAAGGATGTGAGTATATTTCCAATGCATTTTTAAACTTTTGTAAGAAACATGGTATCCACAAACAATTCATTGCCAGGCATACACCTCCGTAAAATGGTGTTGCAGAGAGGAAGAATAGAACCATAATGGAGATGGCCAGAAGTATGATGAAGGCCAAGCATCTACTAAATGAATATTGGACAAAAGTAGTAGCAACTCTTGTTTAAAATTTAAATATGTGTCCAACGAAAAATTGTTTGAAACATGATTCTTCAACATACTTAGACTCGCAGAAAACATAGTGTTACTCATTTTAAAAGCTTCAGTTGTGTGACATATTATGCACAAATGTCTAATGAGCTAAGGAAGAAATTAGACAAAAAAGGAGGAAAATTATTTTTGTTGGATATTCAAAGAATACAAAAGCCAACAAATTATTCAATCCAATCACAAAAAAAGTCATAATTAGTAGAGATGTGTAATTTATTAAAAATTTCATTGTGGTTAACAGAGATATGGTCAGTGCAACGAAAAGCTTTGCCAATTGGGGACTTGCAAAAATATCCACAAAAGACATGGCAACAAAACACTTTTGCTTTCTTTGGTGCAAAAGCAAGAACGAAGCACTTTTAATTTTAATTATATGTTAATTTTTTACAACATAATGTTTTTATAAATTTAGAAAGTGTTTTCTCTTTAAAGTATATGTAAATTTTTGTTATAATAGAATGCTTTTCTAAATTTAGAAATGATGTTTTCTCCAAATGCTGCCAGGGTGATCAAAACTCAAAAATCCGGTTCTTTCTGTGGGACTATGGATGGATCAAAACCATGTCAATGGATGATGTCAAATTCTTTTGAGTATAATAAATAGAAGTTTAATTATAAAATTTACAGATACAATGTTTAAATGGAGAATAGTATTTTAAATAAACTAGAGTAAACACATCTCATATGGCAATTTCTGGAATCTAAAGCTGTAGAAAATGCTTACAATAAGCATATCACATTGAATGTATTAGTTGTACATGAGAACACGACACCTAACCATTGACAGTTTAAGACCAAACCAGTTACGTTCTGTGTAGATGCAGCGAAAAGCAAGTTCATAAATTTATTATTTAGACGTCCTAGGCGAAGAGAAAATGAATTTCCAAGACAGATCAAAGTTTAAACAGGGATTTAAACAGAAATACATCAATCAATCCCCAAGCCCTTTTTCATATGTTTGATAACCTTATTACCATCAGGCAGTGTTAATTTCACATCTTCATTGGTGAGCAAACTCTGAATCCATTTGTGCAGGTTGGGGCATTTGTCACTGCCAAGCAGCCTTAAGCCAGTCAACTCTTCAAAGGGACCAAACAAAGCAATATATGGAGCGAAACACAGGTCCATGTATCCCAGGCATGCTTTACCCTCAACGTAAATGAGCCCTCTCCGCTCCATTTCTGGTATTCCACTTTCCATTGTCATTGCCATTTGGGCATACTCATCCTGCCCTTTTCCCGACGTAAAGGTCTTAGTTTCGAAGCTCCAACCACTCAAAACCAGACCCAGGACCTCAATAAACTGAAAAGAAACACGATTAACACTTCATTCTTAACCGAATCCATATTAACATAACTATTAGGATTTAATCATTAATTTTTTTCATACCTTTTGATCGAAGAAGTCAGCCCAGAAGCGCACCAGATAACGATCGTAAGAATGACTGGGCAGCAGGAGAGGCGGCGTAGGCCAAGTCTCGTCTATGTATTCAATTATGATGCGAGATTCGCAAATGGGTGTTCCGTTGTGAATGAGAACAGGGATCTTCTTATACACAGGATTGCTTCTCAGCAACAGCTCGCTCTTGTTAAAGGTGTTTTCTTCTACATATTGATATTGTATCCCTTTGAGTTGGAGAGCCAACTGGACCCTCAATCCATATGGGCCTGTCGAAGCGCTTAATAACTTCACCTCCTCTTCTCTCTTCATTGTTGTGTGTATGCCTCACAGACAGCGGTCGAACGAGCTCCCTATAAAAATGTGGATCATATGCAATGAAAAGTTGAGTCAAGATAAGATCTGGAAAGACCGAGTCCACATTACTGGTCAACAGGAGTTGGTAATGTTGATCAGTAATTTTGAAATTCGTCCCCCACGGCCTTTGACGAGTCTGTTGGCGGCTTCCAATTGATGCATGTTCAGAGTCAGACGTCTCTCTGTGATTGGTTAGGAACGGAAAGTTCGGATCGGCAGCATTTTTTGTGAAGGCTACGTCGGATCTGAATCTGGCTAGAGGGTTCTCTACATGCGTCTTACTAAGGAGGAAACCGCCCTCCAACAGACACCGTTGATGTTCAATGTGACAATGTACGATTCCATCGCGTCCCTTAAAAGTTCGCCGCCACCTGTGTCTTATAATAGTCGTTTTGCAAAAAAAATCTTCACCATTCGCTGGAGGGCATGTGTTAGCTATGATCGCTGCTATTTTGTCGCGGCCTCCGTTTTTAGTGTGTTAGCTATCTTCCTATATTCGGTGTTATTTACGGTTTATAAATGGCTACCGATTCTTTTCTTCACGAATTCCACAGCTAAAATTGGCAAGAATAAAAAGAATAAAACGGTATTGTTTTCTTGCAATAGTTTGAACTTGAAAGTGGAACGGGGACTACAAAGTTCTTGAATGAGGAAGCATTAGTGTGGGGTTTTGAAATTAGAACTTATTTTCGATTTTTGATTTTCGCCCATTAAGCGTTAATTGCACTTGCATGAATAATATGAGTTAGGCTGAAAAAATAAAGTGGAGCACATATCACATACATTAATTGGGTAGGAATAACCCTTGAATAGGTGTTGGATAAATAGGTATTTAATTTTGAATCCCATTTTTTCGTATATCGTGTTAGAAGCCCAAATATCCTCTCATCCCCAAAATATTGTCATGAATGGACTTATTAATAGTATATTGTTGATGTTGACCTACATTCCCAAAGGCCTTCTGAAAAAAATCAAAATTAATGGCCTTCTTTGATTATTCATTTTTTATTAAGAAAATGATGATTTATGATGTCTTAGGCTTCCTCAACAAAATATTTCATACCAAGAAAAGATGATCAACTCTAATATAATTTTAAAAAAAGTGAACATAAATAAAATTTTGACACATATTTTGAGGGTTGTATTATGAAAAGGCTTGAGTCGAAGCTCTTCTTCATGTAGGAGTATTGACTCAAAGGTGCCTGGACACCCACAACTCCAACAACACTGCTAGTTGATTTTCTTGACGCTCTATTGAATCTTACCAAAGAGGATAAACTGGATGATGAAGGTGTGTTGGAGGGCATGGCATATAAGGGTAAAAGTGTGTTGATCTCAAACATATGCAAACTTCCTATCTGCAAGCAATGGTAAAGGATCTATCATTCAACACATCCAAGCGCCTGAAGAATGTGGACGTCAGGGCCAATCTCATTTGTCTCGGCCCCTTAAGCATGGGAGATCATGTTCCCTCAATAGCCTACAACGAGCTTATATTTGGAATTGGGTAAGACATAATCGACAATGTTTTGTTCTCTACTAGGTCAATGCATTAATGCACGTGAATGGGTTTTGAACTTGAAACGTATTGGATTTTTCCCATTTTTTATATTTGACCCTTTTAGCGTGAATTCCAATCGCGTGAGCGAGCAAGACCGAGACGATAAAGTGGAGCATAGATAGACAATATTGCTTGGGTAGGAACAATCTGAGTCATGGAATACGTGTGGGACATGCATGTATGTAATTTCCCCCTTTTTCTTTATCATGTTCTATAAGTTCACATGTCATCTCTCATCCACTAAACATTGCAATGTATGGACCCAATATATGGCATTATTGTTGACCTACACACCCAAAGAACTTTGAAGAAAATAAAAAATAATTGTTTGTTGCTTTGGTTATTTTTTTCAATTCAGAAAATGATGTTTTTTATGTTGTTCTAAGCTTCCTAAATGAAAGATTTGTGTCAAGAAAACATGTTCAACTCCAATGTAAAAAACATTGAACACAAAAGAAAAACATGTTACATTAGGAGTGTTGACTCAAGTTCCTCAACATCCATAGCTTCAACGACAACAATAATTAGTTTTGTTGACACTTTGTTGACTCTTAACGGAGAGGATAAGTTGGATGATGAAGATGACCTAGAGGGCATGACTAGAATGGAAAAAGGCATGTCAGACTTAGATATATCTAAGCTTCTTACTTATAAAGCATTTCTATGAAGTAATTTGTCTTTCATATCCTCAAGAGAAAAAGAAAGAATTGATTATTTTTCTCCTATTGGTGATTTCATTGCACCACTTTAGTGCAATTGCTAGTTGACACATGTTTATGCATATTGAACATTCATTGTAGTCCATGAGACCACATCTCATTAAGGCATTTTGTCAAATAGCTCATGTGCCTTGTGTGTGGTTCCTAGTCAGTTGCAACTACATATAACAAAAATTAGATGTCCGTTGTACTTTGATGGATTTACATATCCTGTTTTAAAATTTCCCTTTTAACATAAGTTGAAAAGAAGCAGGAAAAACTTACCAATTACATTTGCCAAAAAGCTTTTAAGACTTTTTCAACAAACTTATTTTGTGCATATTCTATAATCATTGTAGTCCATAACACTAAATATATTCCAAACTTTTTTCCGGCATACTTTTGAACAAGAGCACTTGCAATTACAACAAACAAAAATTGACTTTCCAATATGCTATGATGAATATCCATGACCTGTTTTAAAGTTATCTTTATTAAATAAGATAGAAAGATTACGGAAAATATTATGGGGTTTAGATTTACGTTACCAATTGCATTTGTTGGAGATTTGCAAGACATTTTCATCAAACACATTTTATGCACACGAGCAAAATCAAACCCGCCCGTGTGTGGCTACTTGCGCAGTAGACAGCTTAAAGGTGTGCACACAATGATGACGTGTCAAATGGGAGAATTAGATGATTAATGCAAATCACCGAAAATTCAAATTTTATACAATCACACGGAGTCAATAATGCAATGAGCTTGATGCATATCTCTTCTTCATTAGCCTTTGCTTATTGGTGCTTATTACCATATTGTCATACATGTGTTTTGTACAAAAATTCTTTATTCCGCCCCGAAGGCCTCTTTGATATGCTTTACAATCTTATCAACGTCGGGCAGCGTTAACTTCACCTCTTCATTGGTGAGCAAATTCTGAATCCATTTCTGCAACTTGGGGCATTTCTCACTGCCTGGCAGCTTTAAACCAAACAACTCTTCAACGGCACCAAACAAAGCAACATAGGGAGCAAAACACAGGTCCATGTATCCCAGGCAGGTCTTACCCTCCACGTAAATGAGCCCTCTCAACTCCATTTCTGCTGCTCCTCTTTCAATTGTGATTGCCATTTGGGCGAATTCATCTTGCCCCTTCTTCCACACAACACTCTTGTTTTCTGCGGTAATACCGCTGAAAACCGGACCCATGACCTCTATCAACTGTAAAACCAAACATTACAACTTCATAATCTTAATAAAAATAAACAGTACTATTATTACGGACGTGTTTTTGCATACCTTTTGATCGATGAAGTTTGACCAGAAGCGCACCAGATAACGGTCATATGGATGACTGGGCAACAATGGTGGCGGTGCAGGCCAAGTCTCGTCTATGTATTCAATTATGATAAGAGATTCACAAATGGGCGTTTCATTGTGAATGAGAACAGGAACCTTCTTGTACACTGGATTGCTGCTCAATAACAGCTCGCTCTTATTTTTGTTATCTTCTGCTATATACTGATACTCAATACCTTTGGCTTTGAGAGCCAATTGTACCCTCAATCCATATGGGCTTGCCCAAAGACTTAATAACCGCACCAATTCTTTCTTCATTCTGTGTATTGACTTGCTGGAACGCGCTCATTTTAAAATGTGAATCGTATACGGTTAATAAAGAACCAAAAAGTTGAGTCAAGGATAAAAAAAAGGCGGATTTTCATTTGGACTATTAGGTACCTAAAGATCTTAAATTATTCATTTGGAATGTTCGCAGGAAAACGTGTGGATCGAGAGTCTTAGACGTCATTGCCTCCTCATAAATATCCTACAGATTTTCATCACTTCCCTTGCCTTTACCCATGACATGACTTTCACTAGAGGGAGAATATGGGGTTGCTTTGTTTTATAACTAGCAATTGCACGTGAAATGTGCGATGTTAACGCCCCAGGGGTAGTGTAAAAGGAGGTTGATTTTAAGGGAGCAAAATATAAAAGGAGGAAAAGGGTTGTAGAAGAGTGGATTGGAGGGCGAAGAAGCAATCGGGAGAGGAAAATATCAAGTGGAACTATTTTGTGGAAGCCATCTATCTTACTACGAGACACATATGTAATAAGTTCCATTTGTGATATTTAATCGACATTAGTGATATATAACCAAGATTGTGTTGTATGTGTTTGTTGGTATTCTAGTAATACTAGGCAATATTCACCATAAATGGAACCTCTTTAAAACCTTGTGAGTGTCAAACAAAACTACAACTTATTATTCTCAAGCGTGATGAAAGTTGGGAAAGTAGGCCAATTTGATACAAAGAATAATGCCTTCAAAAAAATCCATAACAAAATTTGAACATGTCATCAATATTATCAAGGTGACACAATATGAACCAGAAAACGAGGAAAACATTTTGTTAAGATATGAAAAATAGATCAAAAGAAACCGAGTTCAAAGCATATTGATGTGAGGCAACAAAGAATGAAATAATATCTCGCGAAGTATTAATGCTTTGCAAATAGTTACAGGAATCAATGCAAAACCAAGACAAGAGACGCGATAAATATACTTGGCCAAGCAAGACTATTATGAAATTAGATAGACCATCAATGCATATAGGGAAGTTAGAAAAGATGATTCGATAAATACTTTGATAAGATCCCGATACACAAGCTCACAGAACTAAATCAAGTGAACTCTCAAAATAATAGATTTCATATGCAAGCACTACTACACAGGGGGCTATTTTGAGACAATAATTAGAGACAAAACTTTAGTTTTGTCTCTAACTTTTTAGTTTTGTCTCAATTTTCTGCCCTTTTCTATTTTAAAATAATTAATTATCTTTTTCATTGTTATTCGTGCACCAAATAGTTTGTTTTTTCGTGTTTGATTTGATTTTCCCTGTCCTAACGCATAGCATCCTAGGTTGAGTGCTCTGGTATTAAATAGATCCGCAGGTCAAGAGATCGAATCCCCGAGAGATGGATGACACCACCAGAATGGGCCCTGCATGCAGGTCCAGAGGCACCACCCTGCTCTGCTTCTGCTGCTGCTGTTTTGGCTCCGACGGTTCCACGTCAGAGCATTCCCTGCTCAGGCCGTCATGGTTTCACAAGCTCGCGAGGTCGAATTCGAGGCCATGGACGAACATTCTCACCAGTGGTGGCGCAAAGGTTGGAACAGCGTCAGGCGAGCCGGAGAATGGTCGGAATCCTTGCTGGAGGACAATGCCGGGTGCTGCTGCACAGGGGCCAAATGGAAGCACTTTTTAGTAGGTTTATTACATCAAAATGCATTTCTTCAGTTGGGTTGAGCCCGGGGACTTCTGACAGAGGGAAAAAGTATCAACTAAGGAGAGAGACACGGCCAGAGGATGTTGAGTACGACTCGATGCCAGCCGTAGGATGGAGGGGGGAAGGAGAAACCCTAGGTTAGAGAAGAAGTGGTTGTGTAGAGCGGAGGAGAAGAGAGAGGGTGCCCAGGATAGAGCAGCATCGATGACAGCGCAGAGGAAACGAGGAAGGGAAGTGCAAATCATGGCAGAAAGAGGTTGGAAAACTACCATATCACGTGAGGAAGGAGTTTAGGTTTTGTGATTGCAAAAATTCTCGTGACTGTAATTAAGGGGTTGATGTTTTTGGTTGCAGGGTGTGGCCGGAGGAAGGGTTAGGTCGGATGACGGGGGCAGCGGACGGAATGTACAGACAGCGAGTCAAGTGTTATCGATAAATATTTATATCCACAAAGCGAGTATGTAAATCAATTTCCTCCTGCCCAGTTATAAATATAAGTATTAAGGGTGAATTAGTTTGATTGGTTTAGTTTGTCTCCGTGGTTTTTGTTCTTGTGTGGACCTGTTATATGGTGGGTTTGAATTTTATTTGCCTGTGTGAATAAAAATTTCATTCCAGAATAACAAAATGACATATTTTCTTGTATGGCCACAAAGCAGCTTTTTGTACGGAGTCTCCAAGGTTGTGGGAAATCAGTGGCCGTGAAACACCGTTATTGTATCTATTTGGGCGTATTCCATACTGAATCTGTTTGTAGCGATGTAATTATTTTGGGGTTTTTTGTAGTAGTAGTTGTATTTTGGGGATTATCATGTAGGGTAAGGAGAATCTGTTTTAGTGAGTGTGGCCTACTAAAATGAGAGATTCAGTTTTAGTGGTTTATATGCTTCTGTTGTCCCGTGTTCTTATTCAATCTTATGATTTACAGTGTGCACGTGGAGAGATGCTTTTGTAAAAAAAAACTACTTTTTCCCCTGCAAACCGTTTATTGGTACTATTTTCTTGGAATCTATTTTCATGTTGATATGAAACACTTTTGCAGATATGGAAAATGTGGCTTGAGGGTTTGCAACATCGCCTCTTAATAACAATTATTAAGTGTATCTACCACTATTCCAAAACAGATCGCTTCAGCTACAGTTGGAAGGTTAGTTCACCTCATTATTGAAATGCCCCTATGTTGGCTCATAGTTAAAATATTTTTTGTCAAATACAACTGAAATGGTTTTGGGGTTTCTACAAATGGAATATGATCACCACAACCAGCCGTAGCGATTGCTTCACCAAGTGCAACAAATTCTCCTACAAGTGATTAGTTGAGCTTTCCCCAATGAGCAGGGTATGTATGCCCTTTGGAACATGGGGACATGGACGCCTAAAAAATGTGGAACTGGGAGCTCTACTTCACCATCATAGCTTTTGTTTGGATCTGCAGGTATTTTTATTACATCCAATCGCCCAATCTTCATCTTAATTTCTTGGACTTTTGGCATGTTTATTGTCCTATGTCTCTTCTGTTGCATTGCATCCATCCCCCTTTTGTTAGTTGAGCGACCATGAATTATATTTTTTAGAATGGGTTTATCTCCTTGTACTTTGTTTTCCGTATTCCAATTCTTTTTTGCAGTCATTTGTTTCAGTTTGAGGTTCATACACTAATGATAATAAATAAACCTTCGTATAGGACAATGACTGATAATATAATGGTATATAGGGACGACCATAGCATGATTTTTAGCCCCGTGAATCAACAAATTGTGTTCATTCTGAATTCATTAGCACCTGGTTATTACATCGGAACTCTAGACTCTTGCAATATGACGATGGAATTGTTTTAGGAAAAGACGTACACTGTGCCTTTACACTTGTGAATTTCCTTTTTGTGAAAAAATTCCAGGCCTCTTGAACATATCCATTTTGTGAATATTTGCAGTCATTGCAGCTCATGCAATCACACTTTCTTTAGGAATTTTATCAAACAGTTCACATACCCTGTATAAAGATTCACATTTTGCATAGATGTCCACTAGGGCACCTGCAACTACAATGTATTAAAAAAATACTCTTCTTATTATGATTTGATTATATTATGGAAGATCCAAGGCATCATACGTAAATGGATACATGTTTATTTACATTGTTACAAATAATTGAACTATTGATCCTGATTCTTTTAGAATTTGTATGTTGCATGCAACCAATACAAAAGTGTCATTTGGATGCCTCTTCGGAGATTTTTTTATGCACGCTAGTGATTTGGCTTGCTACCCATGGTCAAAGTAGTGCTTGATTTTATGTAAGTGTTTAGCACATGTCAACTAAGGCTGAAGTTATCACTTAAATTTGTCAACACCTTGTAATAGTGATCCCATGTCAAAGAAAACGTGCATTAACAATTCCTCTTGAGGTAAATAAGTTTTGTGGTCTTAGCCATGTTGCATTAAAAACTAGTAACAAGATCTTTGCATATATAGGAATCTGTAAAAAATTAAGATATAGGAAAACATGTACTTGTAATCAACGCCATGCTTTCTTTAGCAAGCTCTCTCGCAAAATCTCCCCCATAAAAAATTACTGCTAAATTGGAGATACTGATTTTAATTCTTTCAATTTTCTCTTGGTAAATATAAAGCATCTCGAACCATGACAATTTTGACGCTCATAGGATTTTATCGAAGTACGTTTGATCTCCAATCAAAATTGGGAAAACTTCAGTAGTCCATTGTGGAAAACACATCTTTCTTGGTTTCTTGTATGTAGAATGAGTGAAGTTTAGTGTTTGGCTCCACGTAAAACTAATAAACAGTTGTGGATAAAGCCTACCAACTAGAAATGCTTTAAATGCTTCCTAACCCTGCTGTGTGCCCTATTTTTGTACATGCTTGAGCCCTATAATTTCTATTCCTAAAATGGATTTAAATTTTTTGAAAAAATATAGCAATATAAAGTCCTTATAAGGAATAAAATTAGACACCACAGAGGAAATGGCAATCTAAAAAGAAGAGTTCTACCAATATTGTTGTAACTGCTGGAATTCGTTTTAGTGTTTCTTGACATTTCTTGATGATTGCTATCACAAGCAAGGTTTTGGCTGCTTTTTTGTAGTACTTTGTTATACCATTTTTTTGTGTCTTAAGATTTTATTCAATAGGCCATCATTAGTACATTCAATACTTGAAAATCTCACTCATGTTTAGAATAAGAGTGTTATTATTGTCCTTCAATCCAATATGGATATCCAAGAATTTTACATTTCTCTTTTTGTGATCCCAAATGTTATCAGTGAATGAATATGGGCAGCATTATGTTTATGCTACTTAGATTTTTTTATTATTGTCCGCGCTCAAGTTGTATAACTGTGCCTATTTTCTCAGGTTAATCTTTTACCACACAAGAATATCAAGTCTTTTGATGCTTAATATTGGCTTTGTTATCTTTATTTTCAATTACCTCCGCGCAGTCCTAGTGTCTAACTGGTGTTCTGATGCTAGGTTATAGATCTGATTTGCTTAACTGAGATCAATCAACCAATGATAAAAAACTATCCATTATATACGAAACATTATGAACAAGATAATATAGGAAGATACTATTGATTGAGCACAAGTCCAGATAAAGGTTGTTGGAAGCACTTCTTTTGTTAAAGGATTGCTCAAATCAAGGACTGCTACTCTTCAATCTGAAATATCCAATGATACCCCAGAAAGGATATCCAATAATGGCTATTTCAACCATGGTGCTTTCCAGTTTAGTAGAATCTCTTCCAAAGTGCACGTGTAACATTGCTTAATCAATGGGCTAACTCATATGCTGATAGATTAACCTTGCTTAGTCCCTGGTCAGGGTATTGTATTTATAGAGAACATAATAATTAATAACGAATGGATGGGTTGAGAAGATTTGAGGGCACGAAATATCAAATCAAATGAAAATAATGATTATAAGGAAGATGATTGAACTAGAAGATGAAGTGATGTACAGTGGTTCCTAGTAATATCTAAACTGAAAATGTAATGATTGTAAAAATGACACATTATAACACATTGCTTTAAAACATAATCGGAAGGATGTGTTTGTGGCTGACCTAGATCGACATTAATAAAAGGGAATTGCATAGTACAGGTTGAGGTAGTGCCTTTAACATGATTTACGTATTCTTGCACTGTAGAAGTTATGTCAATTCTTCACTTTGGAATGTAACAAGTGCTCACAGATCAGACAGGAACAAACCATCCAGGCAATTTGCATCTTGGATAAAATAACAGTTTTTAAAATAACTATGAGCTTCTTATAATCCGTCTTTATTCCAAGAAATATCTTGATTTTGCTATCTTGCCAATGAGTTGACCTTATTTTCTTCCAAAATTGTAAGGCCGTGTTATAAACATGTGTCCAGGGTAGGGATATTGTATTTCATCATTGCCAACTCTCCTAGGTTTACGTATATCATTTGGCTAACAGTTACGTGATATTTTATCAATGTATACACAGTACATGTTATGCTAATTATTGCGGGACTGCGATAGAGTTTCCTTTTTTAGGAATGAAAATAAGTTTAATTTTATATAAATGAATATTTCTTATCGCTGGATTGCTTGCCAGTTGCCCCCCTAGACTCCATGGGAAAATGGATATTATGATTTTTTTCCCTACTACAGGAGTTACACCAGCCTTAGATATAAGGAGTGATTCTAGAGGAAGTATCTTACTTCCTCCCAAGCTACCCAAACATGGCTCCTCTGACCCAGTTCTCTGGCACATGATTTTAGTTTTGGGCTTCGCGTTTTCCCTCCATAGTTATTTGTATTGGTTTCTTTTCCAATTATGTTAGTGGCACATGGCACTATTTTTCTGTTGTACTTTATTTCTTTATTTTTTTGGATGATATCTGAAGGTTTTAAAGTTCATGTTATTAGTTAAATGTCATTATTCTCATTTTGATATAATTTGATATTTCTTTGTTCTCTGTAACAGCCAAGTGAGCACAATACTTATGCTGATATTGAAGCTGCCTATAGATGTCTTGAAGAGCAGTATGGAACAAAGGAGGAGGACATTATTCTGTATGGCCCAACTTTGGATTCGGCTGCATGGTTACCTCATCTGAGAGTAGTTTTTCTGCACAGTCCAATACTCTCTGGGTTATGTGTTATGTACCCGATAAAGCGAACATACTGGTTTGACATATACAAGGTAATAATTTTTGTATCTTTTCTCCACAAAAAATGTCATTCTAATTCAATGTGGATTTTTTTCATCAGACATAATGCTGAGAAGATACTGCATTCATTTTCATGTGCAGAATATCGATAAAATCTCTCTTGTGAATTTCCATGTACTCATCATGCATATGAGTATTTACATTACTCTGTTTTCAATTGCTTCGGACATTTCCGATATTTTGCTGATTTTTCTAGTAGTTGATGATCTCCAAAGTGTTTTTTATGATTTTATTATTATTTTTCAAGCTGCTTCGTTTCCTTCCTCCAAATCCTTTGTCATTTTAAGATGCTCCGCTTAACAAATCAGTCTTGAAATGTTCGAGACATTTAAATCTATAGCCATGCCATAACAGAATTTGGCCGCTAAAAATATAGTAGATGGGGATGAATTTTTTGCCCGCCAGATGTTGTTTCTGTATGTCCTCTACTACATATGTATGTAAAATATGCCCGAGCATGCAACTATCATGTGAACTGTTTGACAAAATGCCCAAAACACTGTGGCATCATGGACTGCAATGATGATAGGATATGCACAGAACGGGACATCTTATGCAATCAGAAGGTGTAAAGTCATGTTGAACCTTCTGCCTCTGAGACTGACACCATGCCCCTCGTTAATTTCCTCGTATAATATTATACTCTCAAACTTAAAATTGGATTATATCCCAAGGTGGTGTTATAATTATTCCTCGGTATTTGTAGCTTTCGAAGTGCTTTTCATTTTTCCATTATCTTCTAGAGATTTTCTGCATCAATTACCAACGTTCAAATGTCGAATGGGAAGAGTGTGCTTGAGAAAATTGTGGAAGAAAATAAAGAAACGTCTCGTTGTTGTAGAAAGCAAGCATTTCAGTTTTTGTGGGGATATTTTGGGTGCTACAAGAAGAAATATGTAGTGGGTGGAAGAGGAAATTACTGTGCAAGACGAGGTTTATGCAAGAATTTGGTGATGAGGTTGACAACTAATTACACAAAGTTGAAAATTAATTCTAATTCTGAATCTGCTGTGTTTAAGTATGACCCTATCAGTTATTCTCTCAATTTTGATGAAAGCTCTAGAATATCTGAAGGCGGTTATACTCGTCCATATTTTGCAAAGGAATCTAGGGAAGCTTAATAGAAGTAAATTTCATGTTGCAATGGATATGGAATGGAATAGTTGTACTATTATGTATAGATAGTAAGGGTAGCTGTACTAGAAGGAAGTGATCTCCTTAGAAGAGAGATACAGCTTTTTGACAGTTTCAAAATAGTTATCCTGTATATTAGTAGTTGGGACGACTAATAATAATGTCTTGTTACCCTTATTGTAATAGTAGTAACCATCAACTCTGCAGCGCATTGAACCGTAGACTATCAACATAATGTGTTGTTTATCTTTATTGTAATGTGTATTAAGGAATTGATCTCCTTCTCCTATGAATTAGATGAAGAGAGATATTTTCTTGACAGTTTGAAAATAACTATCATATATATTAGTAGCTGGGGAGACTAAGAACACTGATTGTTGTGTTGTTACCCTTATTGTAATACTGGTGTTTTCATAGAAAAGAGTAACCATCAACTCCGCAGCTCATTTAACTGTAGACTAACAACATAACGTGTTGTTATCTTTATTGTAATGTCGATTGAAGTTGCAGGAGTAAACGGTTACTCCCTTCCTTTGAAAACACTATTTTAATGTTGTAATAATGTGTGGCATGAATGCTATAAGGTTTGAAGAATAATACTACTGTGGTACTGTGTAATATGTTGAACGTCCTCTTGTAAATATTCCAGGGCTTGATGAGAGAATGTTGTCATTGGAATAATTCATTTTCCTGCTGATGCTGATTAGAAGAGATCATCTTCTTCTGGTGTTTTCCTTCCTAATGAATTTGTTGAAGATGATATGACAACATGGAAGATTATTTGAGTATCAAGGCATTAACCATAGTGAAACATAAGTTAACTTTGTAAATTTAGCAGTAATTGGTTAGTTGCAGCGAATGCAGAAATTGATGGTGAACTGTGCTAAACGGAGCGTTGTTGTTAGACGTCTTAAAATCAGTCTTGTTATGGCTTAAACCAGCTTTGCACGCAGAGATAAATCTGTAACTGAATATCTCCTCATTTCACCATAGACAAATTGCTTAATCTGGATCTGTATCTACTTCTGAAGCAGGTTCAATTTTTCTCTGAGAGGAAACGGTTTCCTGCTGCTATTTAGTTTGTTGTATGCAGAAGAAAAAGATGGAGGATTAGGAGGCGCTTTAGTTGGGAGTTTTGCATAGTTGTATTGATTTTGCTTATTCTTCTTCTGAGTTGAGCTACGTGCACTGTAACCATGCTGCACCATTCTTGTTTTCCCCTGCCTTTATCTTTTATTTTGAGGATATGTTGTTTTGATTTAGGCGTTGAAATATCCCTCCCTACAATCCCACTTATGTGTCGGTAAGATTTTTCTCTTTCACTCTTCCTGCAACTGCTTCGTTCGTTGTATACAAAAAAAATAAGAAGAGTATTGAAGGCTATGGGTGCTTCATTCTGGGCGAACTGTCTCACTATATTGATTATACTTTTATGTTGCTGAGAACCACTGCTATGTGCACTACAACCCTTGTAGCCAGCATTTCTCTCCTCCTGCGCTTTATCTTTTACCTTGAGTAGTCGTTGTATAGTTTAAGACATTGAAAGTGTGCCCTTCCTTCTATCGCACATATGTCTCTGCAAGTTTTACCTCTTCACTCTTCCCTTATATGAAACCCACTGTTTATCCTTTCTCTGTCCTCCAAAACATTGTAGTTACAAGTGCTTGGGTTGGCAGGTATGGGAAATGTGGAAGAAAACGCAGGCCACTTGAACTGTTTGACACAATGCCTAATAATAATAATAATAAATAAATATATATGTCGTGTTTAATATATGAAGCACTCTGTGAAGTATTTTCTAGCATTGATTTTGTGTTTATGCAGGTTGCAGGCAATGAAAATCCTTCGATTCTGATTTCCTTTGCTTCAAAAACAATTACCGGAGGGCAGATTACTTCAAAGCTACATGTGATTGAGCTTGGTGCACAGCCAGGTTTGTAGCTGTTCTTGATCTATACCTCGAAACATCTCACAGGTTGCAGAGTTGTGGGTTTTTCTCTCCTCCAGCTATTTTTTGATATATAGCTGGAGGAGAGAAAAACCCACAACTCTATATGTGCAATTGATTTTTCAATTGAATTAACCTAGTGATAGAAAAGCATCTCTGTGCAATGCGATAGATATGTAAATATGAATCTCATAAAAGGCTTAGACCTACTTTCTAATTGTGATTTTTGAGTACCAATGACATGAGGTTTGGATTTTAATGGAATTTGAGGATAGATGAAGGCTTGCATTGGACCTTGTGCTATGAAACAAATTTCAGGTCATAACTGGGTCTCACATTTGATTACTAGGAAGGCTTAATGACCTTTGAATTAAAGTAGTGAACACAAATAACACATACTCCAAAAACTGTGGAGTCTTGTGACACACATAGAGCTGCTTTCTGCTTATACGCTTAGAAGTTAGACGAAAATATTAATTGGAATATAATAGTTGTGTCAATCAACTGGAAGAAAGTATGCTTAAAGTGGACTTGAGCTAAGTTCAGTAATATTACATTTGAATAAAGTTGGGAAAACAGAATCCCTGAATGAATTTTAAAGCCAATTTTAGCAAATTACATGTTGTGGTGTTCACCAAATTTGAATTCCATAAATGGAGTCTGGTGAATCCCGTGACTTAGTTGCTACCAATAAAAATGACAGTTAGCCACTGAATATTCTATAATTTTTGTATGAATTTGACCAAGTATGAAGGAAAATTTGATAAGCTTACATTCATGGCAGTCCATGAGACCACATCTGCTTGGATGTTTGTCCACATGTTGTCGTAATTATCCCATTTTAGCACAGACATAAAAGATAGCAGAAATGGTTGTGGATTGTGGCGTCAACGCTGCCAACTGTATTTTCTTGAAAGGTTCCAACACGGTTTCAACAAAATAATTTTCTTCATATCTCGTAATCATTGCAATCCATGAGACCACATTTCTTCTAGGCATTAATTCAAACAGTTCACATGCAGTGTGCTTGCTTCCCATTTTGCAAACATATCTCCTAAGGCACCTGCTCGAAAAGGGATAATACAGTGTACAGTCGAGCTAGCAAAAAGGTGAAATTTCCATCAAGGTATGATATTATGATCCTAAACTTGATATACTGATGGTATAAGGATGGATTGAAGAGTAGGAATGATCTCAGAGGTACTGCATGAAGTAAAATGCCATCATTTTCATATAAGTATTAGTATACATGTTATATGACTGTACCAAGTCACTAAGAAAGATTATAAAGAAGATTGAGCTGGGCATAACTGATGAAGAATCAATGAATGAAAGTTGAAAGACATCTTGAATGCATAAATGAGACCTAGAATTATTGATCTTGTGCCGTGATAGGTACGGATAAGTGTTTTGGGACTTGATTTGGGTTAATAAAGGCTATAAAAAAAACTTTGGGCAGAGTATTAGAGAAGATGACGAATCTTGGGGCAGAACACTCTTGACAACTAGTGTTAGATCCATTCATAGAGAATCCTAAGTCTTAAATTGATGCCTTCATCATGCCTCACAAGTATGAGTGACCCTATAAATCTATTTTCACTGTAGTTCCATTGTTGGGTAAGTCATGGCTAGAGGACGTAGCTTATTATGCTACAGATTATTGACCTCTGCAAATGCACACAAGCTATGAGAAATAAGGTGCATTCAGTAATTGATAAATTTGTTGAACACGGACTTCGATCTATTGGTTTGTTGTCACTATTTGATCCTCCTTGCCATGATAGTGCTGAATTTTCCACTTGGCAATATGGGTTGGCCAGTCTTGGGTCATAATCTTAGAGCTCTTGATATTGTTAAAGTTTTTGTTGTTGATAGTGCACAGTCCTTTTTGTTCCTTGATTCTACTACAATCCTCAAGAAATTAGATAATGCACTCCTGCTGAAGGGAATACACTTACTGTTCTTTTTGTCTATCACTGAGCTGCCAGCCCTCTGCGTGGTTTGGAGTGTGGATTGTTTCTAACACCTCCACAAGTGAAATTTCTGTGCTTGGGGCTTCCAGTGTTGCTATGATAGTAGATACATGTTAAATTTCCATGAACCAGCTACAACCCAAAGACCGGACTTGTTAGTTTTCAGGTGTCCACTTTTGTAGGGCTTAAGCTCATACATAGTTTGGAGAATGAAACAGGGCAATTTTCTGGTATTGTTGCAAGTATAATCATGGATTGATTACATCCACAGGTATTAAATAGGGACAAGGTGTAAAAATACTAGGTACAAGGGTTAGAGATGGAACAAGATGACAGCTCAAGGAGAAAAGCTGCTCAGATTGTTTTTGGTTTGCTTGTGAGCATGCTCACAATTTTTGCCATTCATGCTCTTCTCTGTTTCACAAGGAAACAACAGTAATGAAGGAGATGAGTATGTGGAGGACCTCACAATCTTTGTGAAGCTAAGCGTTATGGGTGATGTCTATGTATAGTTTGTGAGGTGTACCAAGGTGCTATGTAGGGAAGGCCCTATGTACAACTGACCAAAGTGCTTGGATGAGTGATTAAGCACCATCCACAGGATTTCAGTTGGTTTCAGTATTTGAGAAGCTAGCTTTCAGTTTCTTGGTTTATAAGTTGTCTAAGTCCTGGTCAAAGTGGATGTGGATAGTGGATTGGGAGTAGTATGGGATAGGAAATGGAGGGGGATTAAAGAGAATTTATGAAGATATTGAAAGTGCAAGGGGTGTAGTGGGATCATTTTTGAGATCATCTATTTGTGTATCACCTCAGGATTCCTTTAAACATGGTGGAGAGCACTAACACCACTAGCATGGGAGAAGCATGTGTGGTCTCTAGAACTTGGGGAGTGTGGCAGGCCATTGAGAATGATTAAGTCATAAGACTTGCCAAGGATCTGATTAAGCATATTACATGAGCTGAGATGGAGTGATCTTCTAGAAAATATAAATACTTGCCTTGTACTTCTGTCAATCAAATTATGGAAGTGTACAAGATCACTCTCTAATTGTCTAAAGTCAGGACTTATTTCTGGGAACCAGTATAACTTTTTAGCTTAGCATTCAGAAATTAAAGAAATGTTTGAAACGATCAAAGCGAACAGTGATGTTGTCTAGGCTGCCTACCCAACCTTATGTGAAGTTGGCGAGCTCAGATCTACTCTATCTTAATTCATCTGTAACTCTGTGTTGTCATTGCATTGTCTCTCAGCCTGATATTTATTTTTGCTGATTTGAACACATATGAAGTGTTACCAAAATTTCCAATGATGATTTGAACATATAAATCTGGATTTCATTCTGCACTCAATGATTTTATGGCTGGGCGCTATTCATTTCAATGTAGTACTTGTTCTTCTTGCAGTTATCTTTCTACCTAGAACATGGACATTCCTGTAAGTGCTTTTTTCTTTTCATTTCATCCCAATTTCATACAATTTTTCATTGCTATTATATGGAAGCCGATTCAATTTTTCTTTTTATGGACGCAATGTTTTAATAAATTCCTGGGTGCCCTGATTTTCAGTGGAAGCAAAATTTAAATGTTTCCTCTTTTTCTTTTCTTTTTTCTTTTAAGTTGGTTTGTTGTTTCAGAGTTCTATGTTTTGATGTGGAAGTGGTTCTTTATATATATTTTATACTGGGGCCCTCTTTTTTTCAGTTGCGGAACCTCTTTTAGAGTTTAGAGTTTTGAATATTATGTATTGGCCAAGGGAAAACTAACACAAGCATGGTCCTGTTTTTGACTTTGTAGACAATCTGATCAGTTCACTTTTGTCAGCATACTCCAACCTATGACAAAATAAGAGCTTTGGAATAGGTATTGACATCCATCAAAGCATAATGGAAAGGGGATTGAAGTCTTGGGGATACTAGCCATGTGGCTGCAAGCCTGGAAATTATCAAAACTATTAGCAAGCTTTGCCAGAATGGAGAGTTCTTGTATTTGTGGATGATGGAAATTCAGCAGAGTTAGGAATAAATTAGTTTTATTGATGATTGACATTTTTTTCACCACCTACACCTCTCTTTCAGCAGCTTATCTTTGACATTGTGTTCTATCAGGGTAAGGACCTTGTGATTGCACACGTTGGTGATTCTCGGGCTATTATGGGAACAATTTCTCCCAATGGCAGTTTGTCAGCCATTCAGTTGACAATTGATATGAAGGCAAACTTGCCTGGTAGGCCTTCTATCTCTTTCAAACAAATTAATCAGACTTATTTATGTCTAATATATGTTTTATGGCATTCTGTTGCCTTAAATTTTCATCTACCTAACTATAAGAATGTCTAATATTTGTTTTTAGAATTAATATGTATCATTCTATTATCAAAATCATCTTGAGGATGTAGGTATAACAGTTGGGACAGTGATACTTGTTTTTCTTGCAGTGTCGTTGTTTATATAAACATAATATGTTCAGGGTATTGAAACAAGAATATCAAACCCATAAGATAGAAAATTTGTTGCAAATGGGTAATGACTGAATAGAAATCATATGTTACTGATTGAATACGGAGCCTATGTTAATGTATAGCACATAATTGCACACCATAGTACATAAAATATACAATACATTTTTGCATTGCACCCATCTTAGTGTCCATCTTGTTAAATCCATATGCTACTCTAAGACAGCATGGAAACTTGTATGTCGTATCTCTTGGTTGACATAACTATTAGAATCACTTGGGAATGGTAGTGTCAATTTGAAGCCTTTATAGCATGTCAAACATTGTGATATAGAATTGCTAACTACTCTACAATTTCTACTTTTCGGATATCATTCTAATTCCAGTCTTCTTTCTATTTCTGAGGATAATCCCTAACTTAGCTGCTTCAACACCAAAAATGAAAGTAACATTGTTTTCTTCCTTAACTAGAGGTCTGTGAATTGATTTAATGTTTTGTAAACACCAATTATGTATACATGGACATCTGAGACAGTTTCTTTTATGCTCCAAAATTCAGAGGATGTTGAAAGCATAAAGCAGTGTAAGGGTCGATTTGAAGCCTTTTTAGCATGTCAAACATTGTGATATAGAATTTCTAACCACTGTACAAGTTCCATTTCAAATCTTTCCGCAGGTATGGTTTCTCCTTTTGTAATCATGATCTCCTTCATGACCCACCACATTACGACATTCCTCCACTTCAGCTAGGCCTATTTCAAGAGAACAATATGTGCAGTTCTTTATACATGCATGATTTCCCATGCAGGAGTGATCAGAGGAATGGCTTTTCTGTAGAATGCATCACCAGAAATAGACAAAGCACTTGCAACCACAGACAGAGAGACCCTGTTTGAGCTCTGCTAGGGTTGCAACTGCCTCTAATTGCAACTTCTGTACATCAGTAAATTCTGCTGTGTTACTGCAGAGCCACTTTTGAACACGATCACACCGTCTCTCTATCAAAGCCCCTAAGAAACTCTGAAACACATGGAGAGGTTCGGGGAAGACAACTTTTGCTTCAGAGTTGTTCAACCGCAATCGTTCATGGTACCAAGGGGCATGTTTCCTATCTAATGTGAGAGAAGGTAAATTGACTTCTTTGCAAAGTAAGGTTCTCAAATATCTTTTCCATGAAGATCATCATAAATTTCAGAATATAAATGAAGGAACTGGCTATCTTAAGTCTTGTCTGGAAAGGAGCAAATTGAGCGTATTTATTGTCCTAGATGATATCGATCACATCAATCAATTTGATGCTCTGGTGTCAAAAAAAAAACCTGAATTCTAAAAGTCTAGTACTTGTTACAACCCATGATGAGAGGTTGCTAATACAGGCAGGCATAAGTCTTCATTATAGGATGAAGGAAATGAGTTTAGATTATAGCAGATGTCTATTCTATTGGCATGCCTTCCACCAACCCTGTCCAGAGAGGGGATATGAAGATTTGGTTGAGAGCTTTGTTTCCAAATGTGGAGGTTTACCTCTGTCTCTTCAAGTGATTGGTGGGAGTCTATATCGTAGTGATCAGCAGAAGGGTTATTGGGAGTTATCACTCGAGAAATTCCGAAAAACTTTGCCGATGGAAATAAGACAAAGGATTAAAATAAGCTTTGATGCCCTGGATAATGACCAAAAACAAATTTTCATGGACATTGCATGCTTTTTGGTTGGTATGGGCAAGTTCAAGTGTATGGCAGTGAGAATATGGGAAGCTTCTGGATGGAACGGTGAGGAGGGACTTCAGACCCTGGTGGATAAGTGCCTTGTTGAAATGGAACCAGTTTTTATTTTAGATCACAACATAGAGGAGCTGTATTTTAGAATGCATGAACACATCCGCGATTTCGGAAGAGAAATGGCAGATGAAATGGCAGATGGAATCAAACATCCTCGTCGCCTCTGGCATCCTCACCATTCACTGGTATGGGGCTTCTCTCTTAAATAAAACCTACTTTTGGTGATATTCAAGAATTTATCCTTTACCTAAATTTAGAAAAAAAGCAAATTACGCTCTGTTTGAAATGCAGGAATCTGTAGACCTCAGAAATAGACTCACGAGAACCACAGAATCTGTTAGGTGTCTCTATTACTTTTTTTATGATTCCAATGGCGCTCAAATTACATATTTGATAGGAAATCGAAATTCAGATCTCCGGCAAGCAGGAACATCAACACTTTTGTTGTGGATGTCGATTGAACTGAGGGAGCAAAAACAGAGAGCAAGCGAGTCATTTATTCCTCTGGAGGACGTAAGCAACACAGCAATTCCTTCATGGATTCCTCTCCAAAATTTGCAAGCTCTAGAAATAATCAATGGAAACACAACGAGATTGTGGCACACAGATGTACAGGTAAAGCCTTTTGTTTTTATGGGAGTTTGGGTCAAACTTAAAATTTGGCAATAAATTATATATTTTGACAAGACCATCCTTATAAAAAAGTATGTCTAAAAATGTCAGGGTCCTGTCCAGTTGAAAGAGCTGCAACTGATTGATACGGTATCATTTGGAGAGTTTCGGAACTCATGTAGTGTATTTAGGCGTCTGCAAAATCTAGTTCTAACAGGAAATGGGGGATCTGACGGAATGCTAATTGAAGGGAGTACTCTATCCCAAGTCCTGAAATTACTTATAAATCTAAGCAGTTTGATTTTCAGGCATTTCAGATTAAGTGGTGAACTGGATTTGAGCAACAATGCAGATGGTTTTGAGGCTTTCATGAGCGCCCGCATGTATAGGCTTGAAATCATAGATATTCAGTTTGTAAAAGACGTAAAAAAGATCGGTATCAGCGGGCAGCATTGTCCCAGTCTCAAGTCCCTCCGCCTCCACTTCCTGGCAGATCTGATAGAAGTGAATTTATCAAGGATAACAACACTCTCTTCTCTTGAGGTGGACAGTTGTAGTGTTTTGACAGATTTATTAGGGATTGCTGATTCGAGAAACCTGGTGAATCTCAGCATAGGTAACTGTTGGGCTATAAAAGAATTGCCATCTCTTGCTCCTCTACATGATCTGGAGAGGATTACAATTGATGGATGTCCAAATGGGCAAGATATAAGAGGCATTGAAAATTTGCAGAAATTGACATACATATATATTTCAGAAGGCTTTGGAAGAGTCTTGAATTGCCTTGCTAGACTCTCGATTTGCATTGGCAGACTAGAGGTATGAAATATTGGAAAGTCTACAATTATGTTCGTAGACAAATATTGTCGATTTGAGTTTTTTTTTTAAATTTAAATATGATAAAATCGAGGCCAAGCTATAATTTTATGATTAGTATGTTACGTTGAATAGTACAGAGTGCCATTGGTCACCATTTACACCTTTTCTTTTGAAAATTGTGCCTAGCCTTGATCTTAGATCGGACAAGACTTTATCATTTGAAATGGATTCTTCTATAGGTGCAAGCTCCAGCCCACTATCCTGCACTTCAATCAAGAGATCTCCAAGCTCTATTGGAACATCATGTATTTCTTCTTGAGTGTCAAAATTCACAAGCACCCTGCTGGCTCCTAACATAGAGAGCTGTCCTTCCCTCACAGCAGACTCCAAATTTTTATGAAGGATATTCACTTTCATGGCAACACGCTTCAAATCAATAGGGGTCCAGTCCTTGGTTGCTATCTGGGCAGTAACAAGCTTCAAATATTTCAAGAAGGAACGTCCATTCTGATAGGTATGGTCTAAATCTTCTTCCACGATTAAAGCCATTTCAGACAGACTTTCTTGATAATATTCTTTTTGGGTGAAAGAAGGCATTGCAGCAAGCTCAACCATTCCTCCATACATCTTTGTTAGAAAGTTTTCATGGGATCTTTTACGAATTTGTAACAGCTTTACAGGAAACTCATCTTATACTTATAGCCTTCCCTGATTCACATTTTCTACAGTGCTTTTTTCGGAGCCACTCCTACCAACCATGGCTACAGTTTTCCCTGCAGGAATGTTGAGCGAAAACCCACTGAGAATGGACATTTCGGGTTTGGATGGGTACGAAAAACTCACGTTTCGTAGCTCCACTTGACCAGTGACTGTGGATGGTGTAGCTCCAGTAGAATAATTTCTGTCAATTTTAGGCCTGTGCTCTATGGTTTGGAAGATATTCACTGTAGCAGATTTTTCCTTGGAAAATGCTGTCAGACTGGGAGCCGATTGCCCCAGTGCCCTACAATTCACACACAGAAAATTACTACCCTTTCAAACACGGCCTAAAAATTTAGAGATAAAAGGTAACCATGCCACATATAATCCACCAATGATGACAGAAAACGTTGTAGCTATTGCCGATCCTCCCTTAGTATCATGATGCCTCACGAGCAATCCTCCATACCATAGCAGCAACGCATAACAGCAAAATATGATGCAATAAGTCGATCCCATTCCGATTCCCTTCACCACTCCGCTTCTGTAACCGATCTTCTGAGCGACCTTCAACGCCGCAGAATAAGCTTGCATAGTTTTCTCCTCGCCAACGAACGAGAAAACCGTGTGAATTTGAGCCAATGCCTGCGAAATGCCATTCCAATTGTCTCAGAAATGAAATAAAAATCTAAACCCAGTTCAATTCATGAATCTAGGCATTAAAATAGAAGACTTATATATACCTGCTCTGCAATGTTGCCGGCCTCTGCATAAGCGTCCTGGCTCTTGGATGAAAGCTTTGTAAATATTATGGTGTAAACGGCTCCAACCACAGCAATAAGTGGCACCACCGCAACCGTCAGCAAAGCAAGCTGCCACACTGTAGTGAATCCCACCACAAATCCAGCTACAAACGTTGCCATATAATGGATGAAATTTCCCATCTGCAGATATTATTGCAGAATTTCAGTAAAATACCCACTGTTATTAGGTTGAAACACGTTTTCTGTCTCCTTGTCAAGATGAAAGTCCTGAGATGTAACATATCATATTTCCAGTTAATCTCAAGTATCTACACTAGTTTAAAAGGTAACAAAGCCAAGTAAAACATGCAAATCAAAGCAGAAAATGAAGAGAAGATACATAATGACTTCCGGCCTACCTTTTTATTGAAGTTTGTTAGATTACTGATAGCTGCATTAAGGACAGAGAGAAGCATGTCCTCTTGCTCTGTCCTCTCAAAGCTCCCCAGTCCTTCAAATTCCATAAGTACATAAAGGCATTTTGCATCCAATCGAATCGTCATCCATACCCCATCTGTACATATGCCCCTAGCTACATCGAGAAGAGATCCAGATAGATGATTTAATAGGTATGACTTACCATTACTTTGTAAATATGACTTCACATTAAGCTTAACAATGTTCTTGTACTGTTAAACAGATAATATACTTTGTGTCTTATTCCTGTGATTTCCTATATGCATTACTATTGTATCATTAATTAGGTTCATGAAGAATATCTTGAAGCTGGTGCCGAAGTCTTAATAACAACATCGTACCAGGGCTGTGCTTATGATATGCATTATTCATACATTCTTATATGTTTGTTCACTTTTTTTGCCTTCATCTTGGCACCTCTTCATTCATGTGATATTTATGGGGATTTGATTGTTTACAGGTAACAATTCATGGGATTTGATTGCTGTCGATGGAGAGACAATTGCTCAAAAAGGAAGTTGCTCAAAATCGAAGTTAAGAAAAATAACTTCAAAGTAGCACTAGGGAATCATATGGATCACTTGAAGTTTGGTGGAGAGGTGCTAATATTGTATATCAAGGGTTAACGGAATTCAGACACCCTTTTGTATTTTTTCATTGTAGTTCAAGGGTTAACGGAATTCAGACACCCTTTTGTATCTTATCTTATTTGATATTAATAAAATATTTGTGGACCCATTATTGGGCACAATATTTAAATCAAATTGTTGTTAATTTATAATATTAATTACCAGACCACTTCGATATCATAGATGATATGTAACTTCGTTGATATTTGGTTATTATGTAGTTTTAAAATTCATATTTTTCATTCTTTAAATTCATATCGTCTCTAGAGAGACAATAAAAATTGAAATTAGTATTGTCTCCAGAGAGACAAAATGTTAGTATTCGGTATTGTCTCTAAGGAGACAATAATGATATTGTCTCTAGAGAGACGAAAATGATATTGTCTCTCAAGAGACAAAATATGTATCAATCATTATTGTCTCTTGAGAGACAATAATTAGAGACAATATTAGAGACACCCGCTTTGAGACAATAATAGAGACGATATGCAACTTTTTTATTGTCTCTATTTGAGACAATTTAGTCAAATTTTGTCTCTATTAATGTCTCAAATGACCCCCCCTTGTAGTAGTGAGGTGATCACAAAGTGCTACAACCAACTCACGATAAGCTTGACACAACACTAACCACCTAGGCACAAGGGAATATACAACACCAATCACGAACAATTCACTTTTCTTTTTGTTGATCAAAGAATACTTGTCAAAGATCACATAAGGAGTCCGCGTAGGATAGAAGGCCTGAAACCAAGGGTGCAGAAGGACATGAAGGACCCATGCGCAAAAGGAAAGTTCAACTTTTAGGACTTAGCTGATTTTGAGCATGAAGACCTATTTTTAGAAGATGGCGTGTGGAACACACCAACGATGCAGAGACGTGCGTGCCATGCATTGTCTATCTTTGGAGAAGCGGATCGAAGTGTTTTTACATGGAGACGAGCTGAGAATAGAATTGACACTTCAGTTAACTGCAAGAGGACTATAGATAGCACACTTGCATGTGTGGCTATGCTTGTAAACAACGTGTGGCTATCAATAGCATGCGACCTATTTCTGGAATAGATAAGCGGTGAAGGGAAAGTCCCCACCCTATATATATGATGTTAGGTACATAGTAGAAGTATGTATGAATGTGTGAGGATGTATGTGTAACAGAGAATATACAGAGTGTGTGTATACGCATATGTCTGAATTACTGTATCAGATCCATACGTGCATTGGTATAGATTGACAATACTGTAAGGAGCTTCTATATTTATTAATAGATGGAAGATATTGGCTGAATCTAAGTGTCATTCTGTGTGAAGTTGAGTAGTGCATGTTATTAATTCAATCATGATTACTGTTTAAGCTTGTTCTTTCATAGATATGAGGGTAGCATGCATTGTAGAATGATGGATTAGTTATGAATCTATATGTCTCTTCCTTCATCATGCTAACATCCTGCTACAACAACCCTAAAGAGGGATCTAGTACCTTTGCGCACTTTGGGTGAGTGCTCAGTCAAGGCTGAGTGATGTGTCATGTGACTAGGGTGTTATCTGGTAAATTCTAGACTGTATCATTGGTTCCATTGCCGGGACCTCTTTTTCAGTTGTTTTCAGGATGGTTCACGATGAAGATGTACCGGTTAACTCTAGCAAGTATTGAGGAGTGGATACATGATCTGGAGGAAGAATATGCATGATGGTTCAGTAGTGGATCTGAGTTTAATGCATGCACTTGGGTAGAACATAATCTGTATGACAACTTATATGAGAGATTTTTCGCTATCTTTCTAGTAGAACTATACGAGTGGCTTACTGCTTATGCATCTAAGCGGAATTGGAGGTATCACACACTTGTCTGGACATAGGAAGAATTTCAGGCCCTTCTATGATGCTGATCTGATCTGGACTTGCGTGGTGGATACGTGGTTTCATGGTGTTCTAAACAGTTATATTCTGGAATATTCAATTTCGACGTACTCTTGCCTAGAGGTAGCTGAATTCTAGTTTTTGTGGTATCCAAGAGGAACATATTTGCAAGGTATTCCACTGGTGATCAAGATCTTAATGGTAAATTTGAACCTGGAGAGTAAACTGATGGCTAACTAAACTTCACCACGTGAGGGAAGGAACAGGTTTGGTTTAAGATGGAAGACCTAGCGGCAGAGAGATAGAGAGAGGAAAGGCAGCTTAAGTATAATGAGGCATGAAAGAGGGAGATAGAGAAGCAATGTTCCATTGTAGAAAGTATGGCATGGAGGAGAGAGATGGCTCATGAAGGATTTACAACTCATGTAGAAGACGTGGAGCCAGAGCATCAGGAACTCCCCCATCTTGGAAAGCATGATAGAGATCCCCCCTCGGCCTCACACAGAAGTGCGCCAGCAGAGACTACCTAGACCACGGGTGCGCATCTTAATCCACCTGGTGACCTAGCCCTTGCGCTTGGTTTTTCAGTATCTAGTATGACAAGTAACCAACAAACTAACTTGGGAAGTAGGAGAGTCAGAAGTAATTCAGGGAGCAAGTACATCAATGGTGGGACAGACGACTTCAATGTCATTTGGAGGAGAATTCTTAGACGCATCATCCACATAGAATGTGAGTGTGCAGAATGTTGGATTCACCTCTAGAAGTGGAACTACCTCACAGACTGTAGGGGTTTAGTATAGTACTACTGTCAAAGCATAGGGGAGTACATCTACAGGCCCTATTCCAACTACAGGTGGCAGATCAGGAGGTATAGGTGGTTCTAGTTCCAGTGGATCTAGTGGTTATGGAAGAAGAGGGAACCAAGGAGGCTCCTAGATTAGGTGGTCAAGGTCCGCAGCAACCACATAATATCTATATGGAGATGTATCTTCATCTCCCAGAGTATAGAGGTATAGAGGATGCTACCGAACATGTGCATATGTGTGAAATCTTGTGGCGCGCTAAAGGGATCATGCTACTGAGTGAAAGGAAAGTAAATTTGCCACTACATTATAGGGCGTGTGCACATAGCTGGTATAGGAAGTTTGACCCTAATCAAACTTGCGTGGATTATGCAGCATTGAGAGATGATTTCTTGAAAGAGTTCTATATCCCTGAGTTTGAGTAGAAGAGTATAAGTGTGCTCAAGGATATTAAGCAAGCCACTACTAAGAGTATACATGAGTATGATGCTCATTTTAAGACACTTCTATCTAAGCTATCTTATGATATTCATTCTAGCCAGCATGCACAATGGTTCGTTGGAGGATTGATTACACCTTTTAGAAGGGCTTTGTCACATAAGACATACACTGATCCGTGTGAAGCACTGGAAGTAGCTTTGCATGCTAAGGTAGTTGGGAGCATTGACACTGGCGTTAGTCCATTCCTAGAGGCACATATTGTAGCTATGGAAAAGTAGTTAGAAAATCTATCAACAAATTCATCCCATGAAACGCACTCAGGAATTTGGTGTACAGATTGTGAAGTGGAAGGTCACACCAAGGATAGTTTCCCTCGCATATCTGTATGCTCATTACTATTGGACTGTGAGATTTTCCATTTGAATCATGATGCTAGTCACTATCCTTTGTTACAGCGTGTGATAAGGAAGAATGTATCTTTCTTTTGTAAAATTTGTAGGTCCACGACCCATGATACTGAGGATTGTCAGCTGATTGGTCAGATCCAGGATGCTATAGACCTTGGGGTATGACAGACAAGTATAAAAGATAATTCTAAGGGTAAGAATGAGCACCAGGATCAGGATCATAATCAAACATGCTATGATAGGAATGAGGGGCATTTTGAAGGAGGTCGTGGAAGGGGACGTGGATATCATGGTGGATATGGAGGACAAGGCCGTGGTGGAGGAAGAGGTGAGTTCCCTCATGGAACATGTTATACATGTGGATCTCCTGACCACTATAGGTGAGAATGTCCTCAGAATATTGCATGTTCTTTTTGCAGGAAGAACCATAGCTATGAAGAGTGCCCGGACTTATATGAGCATTTGAGTAAACAACATAAGCAAGAAAACAAAGGCATCAGGATGGTTGAAATCCAGTGTGTGGTAGAAGATCAGTTGATGCCCAAGATAGCAGAAGGATTTGAGGCATTGACAGTGAAGATTACTACACATGCTGAAGCAACACATACGAGAGAGGAATTACACCAGAAGCCTACGATCACCAAGGAGGAGGTTCTGCATGCAAGGTACCCAGATCCTGCTCATCAGAAGGAAGTTTACCAGGATACCATGGAAGTGTTAAGGAATCTTCAAGGTGAGATACAATACCTAAAGGAGCAGAAGAAAGCATCAGAGACAGTCCAAACTGATATCGATGATTTACGAGAGGTGTGCAAGATGTTGCGAAAAAAGAACATTATTCCACTATTAGGAAATTGGTTAAGAGGGAACACTCCGCATGCAAGTATTGAGACCGAGTGGCAGATTCTGCATGTAAATCTTCCCCCTGATAGCATTGACTATGAAAAAGAAATTACTCTGAATGCTGTTGTGGATGGGTGGCTGTTGAGCAACATATTGATCGATACAGGTGCGGAAGTAAATGTGCTTACATTAGATGCATGGGTACAAATGGGGAGGCCTCCATTGCAGCCATCATCTAATGTGTTATTTATGGAAAACATAGACTAAGGCCACTCCCATAGGAGTTTTGAAAGATGCATCTATAACTATACAAGGGGCCAAGTTCACTGGGGATTTTAAAGTTTTAACACTTAAAGAAGAAGAAAATTTTCCATTCCTGCTTGGATGCCCTTAGTGTTATGCGAATAATTCTGTCTTGAGATTCAATTAAGGGGTATATCAGCTTTGAAAACAAGGAGGAAAGGGTTGTGATACCTTTAACAAATTGAAAGTCTACACCATATGTCGAGCCCTTAAGTGAGGAGGACTTAAATAGAGTTTATGTAAGCACTATTTAGGACCCCGAGGTCAATGAGCCATCAAAAGAAGGCATCCTATAGTGGGAGGATTCTCATTCTATTAGTGATACTACGAGTATTGCTTGCAAAAATTGGGCTCATGGTACATATGAATTAGTAGGATGCGAGGTGAAAAGTGTGGTTGCGCGTAAAAATGGACTTCATTCGATTTGACAGATAGGTAGCACAGTACCTTGGTATACCGGGGCAGAAGATCTTCCTATATTTTTGAAGGCCATGGAAACACAGTGGAAAGATCAAATTAAGAGAAGAGATATGTTAGTATATACACTACGCGAGATAGGAGCGCACTGGTGGGTAGTCCACAGAGATAATCTTATACACTAGGAAGAGATTGGAATAGCTTTGTCTACTAGGTTTATAAGGAACAATGCACCTATGCAAATATACACTTATCATGGTGATCAACCTGTTCAACATCACATTCAGTAGTGTGAGAGACTCTGGACATCAGGATAGGAAGCATTACCACCTTCACTCTGGGTGCATCGACTGTATTCTACGCTACAAAGATACACACACACCTGGTATGTATATGCAGAACTACATCGAGAAACTAGAAACTGGAAAGATTTGACTGCAGGAATGATCCAGAATTTTGACTAATTCTCGACTAAACCTCTTGTAGCAGAGGCATTAAAATTTGTCAAGCACTTAACTATGGGAGATAGTGCAAAAGCAGAAGAGCATACTCAGGAATTATTCGGTGAGGAAGAGTTTGAAGCATGTTTTGAAAAGGAAGAAGAAATGGGCTCCATACTACTTGAACACGCTTTCCTTGAGAAAGAGAAAGGAAAGATGGTTTACGTCGTGGATGACGAGGAAGTTGAGAACCTAGATATTGAACATTCACATGGGGTGCACGAGGTCTTGGATAGTGCAGAAAAGGATACACACCTACCATGAACCCATGAAGATAAAAAGGTGAATATAGGTTCGGAGGCTGAGCCTAAGGAGGCCATAATTGGAGACTACTGGTCAGACTCGGAGGTAGCAAAGATCATCGAGTTACTCAGGGATTATCAAGACTTATTCCCTCGAGGATATCATGAACTTAAAGGTGTGCATGAATCACTTGGGGAAATGAAGATAAAACTTAAGGACGGTGCACGACCAGTTAGAAAGAAACCTTACAGAATGAATCCTAATTTGCGTGAAAAGGTAAAAGAAGAAATTGATAAAATGTTGAAATATGGAATTATCAAGCCCCTTGATGAGTGAGAATGGGTTAGCCAAATGGTGATCAGTATCAAGAAAGATGGACAAATTAGGATATGTGTGGACTACAAAGAGCTGAATGTTGCATACGTCACATATCCATTCCCTACGCCATTCACTAATGAAATACTAGGAGTTACAGGGCATGAAATATATTCCTTCACAGATGGATTTTCTAGGTATCATCAGGTTAGGATTTCTCAGGAGGATCAAGAAAAGACAACATTTACTATTGAATGGGGTAGTTTTTCCTATACTGTGATGCCCTTTGGATTGAAAAATGTGCCTGTTGTATTCTCGCGCATAATTGTTCAGGCATTCAAATATTTTATTCACAACTTCTTACAGGTCTACCTAGATGATTGGACAATATATGGGCTTGTGAAAGATCATTGTGACAATCTGCGCTTAATGTTTGAACGATGCAGAAAATTAAGTATCTCTTTGAACATCAAGAAGTGCATATTTGCTACACCATTTGGGATACTGTTAGGACATATAATCTGCAAGGAAGGTTTGCTAGTTGATCCAACCAAGGTTGCAGTCATTTTAGGCCTGGAAGTGCCTACCAGTCAAAGTGGGGTGCACAGATTTTTAGGTACAAGATATTATAGAAAATTCATGAAAGGGTATGGAAAAATTATAGAACCCTTAGAAGAATTACTGAAGGGGAAAGGTACATTTTATTGGGGAGAACCGCAGCAGTGCATGTTTGAGATATTAAAAGAGAAACTTACTACCTCACCCATTCTACGCTTTCCCTCATGGGATAAACCATTTCATGTGCATGTGGACGCTTCTGGCATGGCCATTGGCACTGTGTTAGCTCAACCTAGTGAAGGTATTATAGATCATCCAATCTATTTTGCTAGTAGGAAGCTGACTCCTGCTGAACGGAATTATACAACTACAGAGCGCGAAGCTTTGTCAATGATCTATGCATTGCACAAGTTTCGACAGTACTTATTAGCAACACCATTTGTGTTTTATATAGATCACATGGCATTGAAGTACTTGGTAAACAAGCTGTCTTACAAGGGCGCATATGCAGATGGGTGCTCCTATTTCAAGAGTTTGACTTCACAGTTGTGGTGAAGCCAGGGAAAAGCAATTCTGGACCAGACCATTTATCTAGAATCAATTTAGGAGAGGATGCACAGAAAATTGAAGAAACAATGCCAGATGCACAGTTATATAGGTTACAACGTGTGCCCATGGAATTAGAGGACATTGATGTCTTTCTATGAATAGGTATGGCACCAGAAGGAATGAAAGCATTAGAAAAGAAGCAGCTTGCTATATGCACGACACCATTTATGTTAATCAGTGGTGACCTCTACAAGCTAGGCAGAGATGAAGTATTACGTCATTGTGTATTAGAGCATGAGCGTAAGGATATCATGGAAGAAGCTCATGGTGGTATTGTAGGAGGCCATTATGCAAGTGATGCGACTTCCTGGAAGATCCTACTTGTTGGATTATGGTGGGAGACATTGTATAAGGACTGTAAAGAATATTGTAAGGCGTGTGATCATTGTCAGCGCCTAGGAAAACCAGGGAAAAGAGATGAGATTCCTTTGAGACCGATTACTAGTGCCAAACCATTTGAGAAATGGGCCATTGACTTTGTAGGACCTATTTCACCAGCCGCGCACAGGACTGGATCACGTTATATCATTACTTGCATAGATTATCTCACACGGTGGGCAGAAGCAGCACCTACCAAGGACTGTATGGCAACTACAACAACTAGGTTTATGTGGGAGAATGTTCTTACAAGATATGGATGTCCCTTAAGCTTGACAAGTGATAGAGGTACACACTTTTTGAATGAGACAATCAGGATCCTATTAGATGAGTTTATGGTTGCACACCATAAAACTACACCTTATCATCCTCAGGAAAATGGAACTGTTGAGGCCTTCAACAAGATTTTGAGCCAGACTTTGACAAAAATTTGTGATGTTGGAAGAAAGGATTGGGATGACAAAGTATCAGTTGTTCTTTGGGCATATAGAACAACTTACAAGAGATTGAACAAAGCCACACCGTTTCAGTTGGTGTTTGGCGTGGAAGTTGTTCTCCCTATAGAATTTATGTTACCTTCTTTGTGCATTGTGTGCTGGAGGTCTAGCTGATGAACAGGATTTAGAAGAGCGTATCAAAAAGATGATTCAACTGGATGAGTGCCGAGCCATAGCATGATGGAGTCAGAAGCAGGAAAAGGCCAGGCAGAAGGCATGGCATGATAGAAACATAAGGGATAAGAAGTTTGAGATTGGACAAATGGTACTTCTTTATGACTCAAAGTTCTTGCACCATCTAGGAAAGCTCAAAGTACATTGGTTGGGGCCATATGTCATCACTTCTATACTTGCATCAGGTGCTTTCCAGTTAGAAGCACTTGATGGAACACGAGTACCCAGTTACTTTAACGGGAGTAGGCTGAAGCCCTACTATAAATAAGTCTTCTTGGTGTTTGTAATAAGGCAGTATTTCCATTTAGTTTAGGTTTTCAATTCTAAATTTCCTTAATGTGTTTCCTTCATTGCCACTATGCTTTATCAATTTAGTCATTTTTGTGTAATAAGCGTGCTTGTGCGCATGAAGCTAATTACTATATGAAGAATGTTTATGCGTAGAGGACTACACATAATTTTCATGTGGGGTGGTTGTAGTTATCCAAGAAAAAGACTGTGGGAATTGAAAGGTGAAAGGAATAAGCTACTACGGGTGTGCTTTAAGTCAAAAGAAGATTGCTTCTCAAAAGTGACCAAGGATGGAGATGAATGAAAGAATAGTATAACGCGAGGTAAGCAGAGGCCATGATAGCTACCAGGAGAAGGTACAGTGATGAGGTACTTGAGCGCAAGAGTGCACGCTGAAGAGAAGTCTATGACCAGAGGGTAGGAAGGTGCGTTAGAAGGCTATAGATGGGTGCAAAGATGTACTGCACGGAATGAACGGATTTGGTCAATGAATGAGGGGATATTTGGTAGGTGAAGGAGCAATAAATGCATCAAAATTTGAAAAAATTATATAAGGATGGAATGTGGATTCATTTTTACCATTGCAACTAAGAGTATTTGAGGAAAGAGCCAAGTGCTAAGAGCCGAGTGATTGAGTTAAGGTGCGAAGGGTGTGAAACCAAATGTGACAACCAGATCTGTGTGAAAAGAAGCTTGCATCCCCAGTGGTGAATGGTTTGAGAAAAGTAGGGAGATAAAAAAGAGTTAGGTTATGAAGTTTCCACCTAGGGCATGATTGAATCAAGATTAGGGTTTGATTTGTAAAGTTGCAGAGTTGAAGAGGAGACATTTGTAAGGTAAAAATGGCACCAAAGAAGGCATCTACAGTAGTAGTAAAAGGAAAGAAGAAGGTGGTCATTCAAGGAGGAAGAGATGGCACCCGAAAGCCATTTTTTAGAGATGTAATATCCAAAAGGAGTCATCATCGGCAAGGAATGGGATTCACCCATCAAAAAGAGCAAAGTAAGTGAATACAATCACAGGACTTTGGAGAACAAGAAGGAGCTTGATTCCTTGCTCACTGCTAGAATGAACAAGGACACGATGGATGACATGGCAGTTTATGACGATGCGGTGAGAAGATTTTGAAGAGAATTGGGGTTTACTAGTTGTATGATCTTCCATATTTCAGGAAGTATGAGCCCTTGTATCAGTGGCTCATGAGAAGGGTGCACAAAGACTTCTTCTACTTTGCAGGACGCAGAGTTAGAATCTCATATGTGCTTGTCTCAGCAGTTACAGGTATGAAGACCACATGAGAGGATATAAAAGGTGACCTCATAGATAAAGCCGTGATTTTAAAGACCAGACAGGAGTTGGGGTACCTGAAGGGTCCGCATGGAATGGACATAGACAAATTGAAGAACTGTCTAGTTGTGCAAGCTGCAGCACACCTTGTTACCAAGTTGAATGATCAAGAGCGGTGGTCATAGGTAAATACTATGTGGTTACATGTGGCACATAAGATGTCAGAAGGGACAATCTACAACATTGTAGGCTATATTGTAGAGAAAATAGTTGAAGAAGTGCGCACAGGAGGGAAGATCAGCTTTGGGGTTGTTCTACTATCACTGGTATTCATGGAGATCGGAGTACCAGATGGACCAAAGGAGAAAGTATGGGAATACCCCATGGAGAACAAGTCCCAGATGAAAGATTCAACAAGTACCTATGCAAAGGGGCCATGACAGATGACATAAAGAAAAGGGCGGAGAAGTGGTATGACAGGCTCCACGTGGCATTTAAGGAAGAGTGACGCATCCCAAAGGACCTACCAACAGTGGTAGGGAAACAAGTTCAGTTTGCTATATATCAACATTTCTGCATCATGTGCTTCCCAATGAAAGATGGAGTCTGGAGCCCTTGGTGTAAATTGCCTTACGCATTCACTGCAAGGTATTTCCAAGCATCTATTCATAGATTTACAGACACGTGCCGACTGGTATTCAATGTAGATAAGGTAGAATGTGACTACCATACGTTGAGGAAGAAGTATGTGTATCCTGGAAAAAGTGCTTATACAAAGAGGATCATTTCAGAGGTGCTGAATATTAAGCCAATAAGTCTGGCTGTAGCAGATGTGGGGGCAACATTGGTGTATCTCCAACTGAAGCCAAAGATGGAGAATAACAAATATGTGGAAGGTGAGTTCACACTTCCAGCACCACCAAAGGGAAAGCATACAATGGAGAACATCCCAATGCCTAAGCCCACAGAGCCAATTGAAGTGGAGGATGAGGAGGAGGAGTGCAAAGATAGTGGTGGTTTGGAGCATAGGGGTAGGAGACATCCTACAAATAAGGGTGAAGCTGAGCATGCCATTACACCACCTCAGCCACAAGAGGGGGATGATGAGGACTTGAATGCAGTCCAAGGGGAGCACATAGGTTTAAGAGGGTATTTAGGAGAACAAGGACCCAAGGTGCTACTCCAACCACTGTGTGCAAATCACCCAGACTCTCTCCACAGAAGGAGGAAACCGTGCAAAGAAGGAGGAAACTGAAGTTGAATGAGGAGGTGGAAGATTCAGAGGAAAGCACGCCTAATTCTCCTACACTTCCAGAGAACATAGAAGAACAAGGTGAGGCATCAAAGGAAAAAGAAGAGGATGAGAAAAGACCTGAGGAGACAACTGCAAAGAATGTTCAAGACATGGAGACACAATTCCCAAATTTGGAGGATAAATTTTCTAAGAAACAAAGGTCTAGAAGAGTAAGTGGAGAGCACATTCCACTAGACATGGGGTATGTAGAGGACGCAAGAAAAATTGTTTGCACCCGCTTCCAGAGCACGATAGCACAGAAGGATTTATTCAGCTGGGAGTTAATGGATGAGGATATGGTGACTGTGCGCACTCAAAAGAAACTATCATGGTCAATGCACACCCACATGGATGAGCCTGAATTTTATGTGTGCGAAAATTCATGTGTTTCGAGATGACTGAAGAAGGCACCTCAAGCTAGACACATGACAGTAAAGCCTATTGTCATGTCAGATGAGCAGGTTAACAATGCATTGGTGAAAGTTTCTTTCTAAGGTGGCTAGAAGAAACATGGAAAAAGCTACCACGATCAGAGCACTGCATGAGGAGCTAAAGACAAAGGACACAGAGATAATGCACATAATGCAAGAGAGGGAATTTGTGTAGAAGAAGAACGAGGTGTCTATCAGCATTGCAGAGGAGATTGGAGACACTGTCATCAGAGCAAGGCCACACTTGGAGGCCAAGGTACCACAGACATTTCCTTCAATGATACACTATGTGGGAAAGTTGGTGGACTTGGTACTTGAAGATGAAACTCTGCGCATGCAGCGCCAGGAAAGCTCAGAACAAGATGCCAAATGGGAGAAAGCATCAGTGATGAGAAAAATTGCATCTTATGAAGGGTTGTTGCAAGCATCACATGAATTATTAAAGAAAGCAGACCAGGCTTTAAACGTATCCACAACTCCAAAGGCACTTATCAACATCAAGACCCTAGAAGAGAACAATGAGGTCCAGAAAGTGATGAAAGATGAGACATTGGGCCGTGTAGAAAGATTGTCAATGGTTAAATAGAAGTGTGAGGCCTTGACAGCAATACAAGAGCCACACAAGACTCGATTGGAAGAGCTTGGAAAGCTAATTGCATAGAATATGGACCTTTTAGAAGGAAGAATGACATCAATTTCTAGTTTTGTGTTAGTTCTGCAAAATGAGAGAGGAGATATTGCGAGGGATGAGTTGGAATCCATTACTATGGACATCCCAAAAAAAGTAGAGCAATCAGTCATTGAATGGAAGGTTTTGGAGGCTGAAATAAAGGAGTATCCAGAGTTGATACTGCAAACTGATACAGAGGAGGTTACCTCATAACCTCATAGAAATTCTTTATTTATCTACATTCTTTCATTCTTATTCTTTCCATTCTTCTATTCTTTACTTCAATTTTTTTTGGAGATACCCATTGTCGGGATGACAATGAGATTAGTGTCGGGTAATGTTGATCAAATAATACTTGTCAAAGATCACATAAGGAGTCTGCATGGGATAGAAGGCCCGGAACCAAGGGCGCAGAAGGACAGGAAGGAATTGCATGCGGAAGACAAGTTCAACTTTCAGGACTTAGCCGATTTCGAGCATGAAGACCTATTTTTATAAGGTGGCATGCAGAAGACACCAACAATGCAGGGACATGCATGCCATACATTGTTTACCTTTGGAGAAGTGTATTGAAGCATGTTTTCATGGAGACGAGCTGAGAATAGAATTAACACTTCAGTTAACTGCAAGAGGACTATAGATAGCACACTTACATGTGTGGCTATATTTGTAAATAGCCTATTTAAGTAGTGAAGTGAAGGGAAAGTGCATACCCTATATATATGATGTTAGGTACATAGTAGAAGTATGTATGAATGTGTGAGGATGTATGTGTAACAGAGAATATACAGAGTGTGTGCATATGCATATGTCTGAATTACTATATTAGATCCGTACGTGCATTGGTATAGATTGACAATACTATAAGGAGATTCTATATTTATTAGTAGATATAAGCTACTGGATGAATCTAAGTGTCATTCTATGTGAAGCTGAGTAGTGCGTGTTATTAATTTAATCATGATTACTCGTTTAAGCTTGTTATTTCATAGATATGAGGGTAGTATGCATTGTAGAATGATGGATTAGTTATGAATCTATATGTCTCTCCATTCATCATGCTAACATCTTTCTACAACAACCATAACGAGGGACGTGGTACCTTTGCATGCTTTGGGTGAGTGCCCAGTCAAAGATGAGTGATGTGCCATCATGACTAGGGTGTTATCTAGTAAATTGTAGGCTGCATCAATTTTTTAGAGGACAAAACATAGAAGTCCAACCACAGAACACACTTACAATTAGAGGCATCCCACGGTGTAAAATTCTTTTAAGGTTACTTATTTTAATAAAAAACGTATTTCAATTCTTAACTTACATTCTAGGAGATTCAGGTTATGATTCGTACAATTCTTCTTAAAAAGTTAGATTCCTTTCTTTTATACCAGAGAACATTTAGCTTAGGATAAAAATTCCCAAATGAGGATCATCTTTAATATGACAATTATTCATTTAATTCATTTATTTAATAAAGGAGACTTTCAATTCCACAAGGCTATCTATCCAAACCCATGCTACTGAAACTCATTTCATACCTCCATTGTACAAGGTGATGAGCGTAAGATCCAATTAAAGTGGAGTACCCTTTAGGTTTAGAACTATAACCTCCTTGTGCAAGGATCAACATTAACAACACTTAAGAGATGATTACAATGTACCTTGGCAAAATTTAGTGGAATAAGGTCAAATTGAATCCATATTCATGATCTCATTAGTTATTAACTAGTCTTTTATCGAGGCTTAATAATTTATCCGGATTGTGTAAAAGCTTCATTTTGGCTTCTCTGGATTAAGTTTGAAAAAAGAATACATATTAGGTTTCACAATAGATGAGTTACATTTAATGATTTCTTGGCCAATCACCCCTACTTACTAAGACCCAATTATTCTCCCAAAAGCTAAACATTGATTACACTTTAATATAATTTAAGTTTCATAACAACAAGGATACAACTTTATCAATAGCTTAAGGGTAGAAAAGAGTATATCCTTTTACACTCGTAGATAGTTTCTTCTTTCTTTCTTTAATCTTCCACTTAAAGGATCTTGATTTTATCTAGAAGATCACAACTTCAATATTTTTTTTAATTAATTAATTTATTTGATTAAATTTAAAGATGATTTCCAACCCACTTAATTATACCTAGATTTGTATTAATGCCATGACTGAGAAGGGGTTACTACACAGAAACAAAACCGTATCATAATACAACTAAAATAGGCAAGAATAAAACTGTATTGTTTTCCTGCAATAGCTTAAACTTAAAAGTGGAATGGGGACTACAAAGTTCTTGAATGAGGAAGAATTAGTGTGGGGTTTTGAACTTGGAACTTATTTTCTATTTTTCATTTTTGCCCCTTTAAGCGTTAATTGCACTTGTATGAATAATGTGAGTCAAGATGAAAAAATAAAGTGCAACACATATCACATACATTATTTGGGTAGGAATAACCATTGAATATGTGTTAGATAAATAGGTATTTAATTTTGAATCCCATTTTTTCATATATCGTGTTATAAGTCCAAATATCCTCTCATCCCCAAAATATTGTCATGAATTGACTTATTAATAGTATATTGTTGATGTTGACCTACATTCGCAAAGGCCTTTTGAAAAAAAAACAAAATTAATGGCATTTCTTGGTTATTCATTTTTTATTAAGAAAATGATGATTTATGGTGTCGTAGGCTTCCTCAACAAAATATTTCATATCAAGACAAGATGATCAAATCTAATATAATTTAAAAAAATTAGTGAACATAAATAAAATTTCGACACATATTTTGAGGGTTGTATTATGAAAAGGCTTGACCTTAAGCTCTTATTCATGTAGGAGTATTGAATCAAGGGTGCCTGGACACCCACAACTCCAAAAACAACTGCTAGTTGATTTTGTTTGACACTCTATTGAATCTTACCAAAGAGGATAAACTGGGCGATGAAGGTGTGCTGGAGGGCATGGCATATAAGGGGTAAAAGTGTGTTGATCTCAAACATATGTAGACTTCCTATCTGTAAGTAATGGTAAAGGATCTATCATTCAACACCTACAAGTGCCTAAAGAATGTGGACGCCAGAGCCAATCTCATTTGTCTCGACCCCTTAAGCATGGGAGATCGTGCTCCCTCAATAGCCCATGATGAGCTTATATTTGGAATTGGGTAAGACATAATTGACAATGTTTCATTCTCTACTAGGTCAATGCATTAATGCACATGAATGGGTTTTGAACTTGAAACGTATTGGATTTTTCCCATTTTTTTATATTTGACCTTTTTAGAGTGAATTCCAATCTCATGATTAATGTGAGCAAGACCAAGATGATAAAGTGAAGCATAGATAGAAAATATTGCTTGGGTAGGAACAATCTGAGTCATGGAATACATGTGAGACATGCATGTATGTAATTTCCCCCTTTTTCTTTATCATGTTTTATAAGTTCAAATTTCGTCTCTCATCCGCTAAACATTGCAATGTATGGACCCAATATATGGTATTATTGTTGACCTTCACTCCCAAAGAACTTTGAAGAAAATAAAATAAAATTGTTTTTTGCTTTGGTTATTTTTTCAATTCATAAAATGATGTTTTTAATGTTGTTGTAAGCTTCCTAAATGAAATATTTGTGTCAAGAAAACATGTTCAACTCTAATATAAAAAACATTGAACACAAAAGAAAAAAATGGTACATTAGGAGCACTGACTCAAGTTCCTGAACATCCATAGCTTACACGACAACACTAATTAGTTTTGTTGACACTTTGTTGAATCTTAACGGAGAGAATAAGTTGGATGATGAAGATGACCTAGAGGGCATGACTAGCATGGAAAAAGGCATGCCAGACTTAGATATATCAAAGCTTCTTACTTATAAAGCATTTATATGAAATAAATTTTCTTTCATATCCTCAAGAGAAAAGGAAAGAATTGATTATTTTTCTCCTATTGGTGATTCCATTGCACCACTTAAGTGCAATTGCTAGTTGACACATGTTTATGCATATCCGACATTCATCGTAGTCCATGAGACCACATCTTATTGAGGCATTTTGTCAAATCGTTCATGTGCCTTGTGTGTGGTTCCCAGTCAGTTACAACTACATATAGCAAAAATTAGTTGTGTCCATTTTATTTTGATGGATGTTGTAATGCTCGTAAAAATGATGCTCTAGGAACACACTACAACCTAACACTTGACCTGAAAATTGTGACTAATTTTTTTTGTTTAAGTTATAAGAAGGTCACAAAGATGTTTAACCCTTAGGGTTCATTAAACTAACTTACACCACTAAACTCAACTTTAAGAAAGATAGGCCAGGTCTAGCTAAAAGGTTAAATATTGAAAATACTTTACCCCCAAGGTCGATTAAATTAAAGGTCAACGAGGAAGGTGCCATAGTTTAATTTACTTGGTTATTTTTTTCTCTTCTTAATTAATGTTCAATCCAAATATGATTAACCTCATGCTTAATTACTTTAGTTTCATTATCCTAATAGTTTAAAGTCCTTTTATTAAATTCCTACACATGTTAAGGATTAATAAAGACTTTACACCACAAGGTAATTAAATGGCCCCATTCACCCATCTACACATACCCTTAAGGATTTTAAATTTTAAATTTAAATTACATTTTTACTACACAAAATGAGGGTTAATCCCCCACCCTTGGATCAAAATAATCTTGGCCACTAGTTACTAGGGTTCAAAACTAGCCGTAGAAATCCTTATGAATTTTATTAAAGCCTTTCCTTTATTCTATTCTCCTCATTTGGTCTATTTGTTTTTTTAAGATTGTAGGTTGGAGAAGAGGAAGCCATGGGAGGAAGAGAGGAGAAACTATGGTGGATTCTACGAGGAGATGAAGCTTAGAGGGTTTATATGGAAGTTTATTTGTTGTTATTACTCACATTTAAGGATTGGGAGGGATTTTGCTCTACCAATCTAGTTTTATTTCCAAACTATATGTATTTGGGTTCTCTACTTGGGGCAAACCCTACCCCCATCAATATAAGTGAGAAGGAGTAGTTCTTAATATGCTATTTGAAGGTTTTATTACTTATAACCACAATATTTTACCATTTTTTGATTGCTGGTAGTTTTCTAGTTAAATTTACAACCTAAAAAATTTGTATAAACTAGTTAAAAAATTTTCCCAGGAGCAGATTTGAGGAGTTTTTTCGTAAATGACAGAACTGCCATGCAAAGCAGACTGGAGGTCCTGGGACTGCCACCCTTCCTGTGTCACAAACCATGGACCACTGCCCTATTGAGCGGTAGTCTTGAAACCGCTGCCTTAGTCTGAGTGACGGTTATGGGGCCGCTACTCTGCATAGGGTGGCGGTCCTATTTCCAAAAAATAGAACATTTAATTCGAGATTTTTACAAAAATTAAAAGTTGCTAAGATGTGCTAAAATACGTTCAGAGCTTATTTTTATACACCTAAAGTCTCCAATTTTGTGATTTCTTTCCATTTGATCATTTCTTAATTAAAAATTCTCATTTTAAGCATTATCAATTCTAATAAAAGCACAAGTACTTACAAAATCATTTCCATTTTGATCTACTAATCTTCTTAGAATTCCAAGAGTAAAAATAAAGAATTTATATCTACTTCTACATTGTTATTTTTCTAATACAAAAAGCAACAATTCCCTATTTCAAATTTGTTGTCTCTTCCATTTTTACTACAACTCAAATATCCAAAATACTACAAAACCTTTCTTTTACATTCAAATTTACTATGCATGCATTTTCAACTTCTTACAATTTCTATATTTCCTTATTTCAAATTTACAATAAAACAAATTCACAATGAAAGTAAAATTTCTTTTCCATTGAAACTAGTTCATATCTTTGAACACAAAGGACTACTTTTCTCCCAATACAACCAAGATTTCAAATAAAGAGAATTACTTTCTTTTAAAAAAAACTAACTCTACAATACAAATCTTTCTTCTTTCTTTTCTTATTTATTTCTTTCCACATAGAATACAACTTCAATAACATTTATTTGAATGCAACTTTCCTTCACAAGATCAATACAGTCTTCTCCACTTCAAGTGGGAAAATCATACAATAATGCAAGCTAAAATAGGATACAATATTACAAGTCTATTTCTTGAGGACACCAACCAAGCTCCATGATTCAACATCAACAACTAGAGAGATCCACAATGCTTCATTTGGTCACAAAAAAAAATGGGGGGAGAGGAAACACTCTCCACCCAAAACAAAAATTCCAATGAGGAGGAGAAGCCATCCTCCTCATCGGCCCCTAAGCCCCCAACCAGATTATAATGAGAGGTGATACCAACACGTGGCAACAACAAGATTCCACATCGTAAACCAATTATTTCACAACCATTCAAAATGCACATTCAAATCAAACTACAAACACAATAAGGAGAGACAAAAAAATATACAAGGCTTATAAATGAAGATCCAAAGGAGCAAGAACCTATGGGGAGGCCACTTATGCCTCCCAATGGGAAATGGGTTCCTCTCAAAACCCCTACATACTCTTATGCCTCCCTCAAGTACCTATTATGCCTTCCATACACTCTTATGCCTCCCTCATTCTCTTATTCCTCCCTCATACAATAACAAGTAATAATGTAAGCATTCCTTGTCCAAGGTGGGGCACCAAACCAAAAACTCTCTCCAAAACATGAAATGACTCTTATGCCTCCCTACATGAATTCTCCCCAGAGTCCCCTCCTACACCACTCTTAGGCAATCTACCCAAGAACCCAACAAGAATTCCAAACACTCAACAAAACAAGCACACAAACACAAAATAAAAGAATAACATAAGCAAGATTAAAGCTCCTACCTTTCCATAGTAGAGTTTGTTCCAAGAGTTAATCCTCCAAGATCCTTCAAACCCAATAAATCACCAACAAACCTCCCACAAATACCACAAGCTCTCCAAAATCTTCTAACTACAAGAAATGAAAGAGCAAAAAATAATGAAGTAGCCCCCAAACAAGCAAAAGAACTTAAATAAATAGAAAAGGGAGAGAGGAGGGTGAGGTGGCTCCATGTAGGATGCCACATCACTCATCCTCAACTCCACCTCACAAGTCAAACTTCAAACTCCAAAGTACAATTAATAAGTGGGTGAAGAAATGAGATTTTACTTACACACACAATCCAAGCCCACACCCCTTAAGGACCAAAATTAATTACATGTAAGAAGGTGCAATAAAGAATTACAATTTGTCTTCCCAAAACACATAATGGGGTCTAATTTTGACCCCCCAACCCATAGGTAGGGTTGGCATAGAAATTTAATAGGTGTGGAACAAGTTTAAATTGTCCCAAAAGCCTTCAAAGTTGGCCCTTAAGGCCAAATTCTAATTTCCATGAGGGTGTAGAGTGTACAACACTCAAGGTGACAAGCACTAAATCTTACAGCACAAAACTCAAGAGCCATCTAGTCTAATAAATGAAAAAAAATTGGTCACATCCACAATTAGTTAATAACAAGATTAATAAACTTAATTAGGGACAATAAAACCTATTAAGCTAAATGGGAAGAATACATACATTTTTTAAATATTTAAAAACAAGGAAATTACATTACTAAAAATCACATACTACATTAAGTAAAGGAAAATAAACAAAATACAACACATAACCCCTTGGTCAGAATTTACCCCTATCAATAATTCACACACACACACACACACACACACAACACACACACACACACACACACACACACTTAACACACACACACACACACACACACACACACACACACACATGTTGCCATGGTGACCCTTTTTGAATTCACCTAGAATTCCAATGTGGTTGGTTTCCAATACCCCCGATGTTTGTTGTGACATGTTTACCTAAAAAACACATAACACCTCCTTTGGCCTCATGGCCGCATCAAAAACATCTAGGATAAAATATACCATCTAAATCCACAATCATCTATATACGAATCAAATATCATCTAGGCAAATACAATATCATTTAAAACTTCTAGAAAAATTTCTATTCTACATCTCATCCATGTCAAAATGATCACAACATTAGTTCAATTATTAAATCCTACTCAGTGTGATGAAATATTGCATCACCAAAATATATAATTATAACCATGTCAATAGCATATCAACATCAATATAAAATGTCTCTAATAATCCACACGCATCATGTATGAATCAAAATCAACAACAGTCCATTATCTCTAACATCTAACATCATGCTAAATCAAAAGCTATAATATATCCATAAGTATAGTTGAGAGTATTGAAATCAATAACAAAAAGGTGTCGAAGGGAAGTGGGCACTACAATCCTCAATGTTTTATATTTTCTCAACTTTTTTGTATGGAGTAGGATCCCCTTAACCCTCCTTTACCAATATTTTTAGAAAAACATGTATTACATTTTTTCATTTGAAAGTGAGATAATTATTTTGTCATATCAATTAAAGCATTAAATTGGCTCTTTCTAATATCATGATTCTTTATTTAAAAATTGTAAATCAAGTAACAATGGGCATGATTCTTGGGAAGATTATGGAGCACTAAGACCCATGGACCAAAGTTATAGTTATTTTCTCTCTCTTCTATTTTTCAAGTTTATCCTTTTTCATGGCATACCTTGAACATGAAAAAACAACTACTTAGATTTGGATTGGACCTACTTAAATAGTTACAAAATCAGATAAAATAAAGATCACGTATGATGATCCATTTTTAAGGATATTATCTTGATATATTTGTTTTACTCTACATACCTATAAAATTTGGTGAATACTCAAGGAAATCACATTAGGGGTGGGTGAAAATGAAGGAAAAACATCATCCCTAGGGAAGAGGTGATTGTAAAATAAGTTGGGTGTTTAATCATCTATTTTTTGGGTTTTAAGATAGAAAAAAATAAAGGTTGGCATTTAAAAGTAGTGATCTTGCTTTATAGAATTGCATATTGATATTTTCATTCCATTGAGGTGTTATTGTGTGTAGCTGAGTGTATTATAGGAACAAATTAACTTGATTAAAACAATATCAATCAAGATGAAAAATCTAATTTTGTGATTGGATACTTTAGCCAATGTCATAAAATGAAATGTGCCTTAGAACAAAAATTGGATGAAGTATTGATCGAATACATATTGCAGTTCTTGAAGATTGGTGTAAAACACTTTTATTACATCAAAGGAATACTAAAAAACCCATAGAGATGGATATCACAGTTACTATCATGGAGGATGAAAATTATTATTCTAGAGTTTGAAAATATTGAAATTAAATACATTGTAATTGACTTGAGAAATGAAAAATGGAGCTTTGGAAAGATCTAGAGTATGAGTGCAATGTGCATGCATGCTAACAATATTGAATTGAAAATGAAGACAAAGGTATTAGATTCTAAAAAAGGTGAAGCATACCGATATTTTTCCAAATTATGGATAGGGAAAACAAGTATTTGTGGAAGTAGTCAAGGAGTTGAAACAGCAATGCCATTCATACTCATACCCCCAATACAACATGGGACATAACTAGCAATCACACATGAGCAGTGCAATGTGAATGCCGAAAAGGATGTGGTGAAAGGAATGGACAACGGTTTGTAGAAGGAAAGGGAGAAAACATGTTTCATGGGTGAGGAACATATATAAGCTTTTTTGGAGGCACAAAGGGCCTTAAAAGTGTAAGGGTTGTAACAATAATTGTTTGTAAATCTATGGCTATATCTGCAAAAAACATTTGAAGGGGGAAACTATTTCCTACATTTAATTAAGTCACTCCATGGAAATGAGTGTGAAGGGAAGAGGATGGAAAATGTGATAATTGTAGTTGACAATTTACAAGTGTTGTTTGAAATGGATTGAATGTGATGTGAACTAGAAATGAAAATACCCTTTGAGAAAAAAGAACCAAGATATGAAAATTAAGAGCATCAGAACTTGGTGCGTTAATTAAAAGCAAGTAAAATAAATGCCAAGACCTATACAACTAGATTGAATTGAAAACATAAACCATTTAATATTGTTTTTTAGGAATTGCTAATAATTATGGGGCCTTTCACAAATAGTCGGAGGATTTTATAGCTTGTTTGAAGGTGTAAATATAATAACGTTTGTAGCATAAAATGAATAACAAAAAATAAATGTTCTTTTCTTTGATTATCCATTAGCTAATACATTTACAAGAAGAATGCTTAAAAAAAAGCATACATAGGGTGAGTGATTGGTAAAGTGAGCATATTTACAAGAAGATGAGAAGATTAATGTATTTGGATGGGGGAGGTGAATACAACAAGGTTTCAAGAGTGTGGGATTTGGTTGAGTGAATTTTTCCTTGACTCCTCTTTTTTGCGAGCCTAAAGTAGAGGGGAAAGAGAAATTTTTAACTAGCGATTGAAGGAAAATGGAGGTGAAATGAGAAGATCTGGAAGGGTGGGAACTCTAGATATTTTTGTGAAGGTAAGACCCTCCCTCTCGATGTTTCCAATGTTGACAGTGGAATTATGCAAAGTAAGGCCTTAGGGATTCGGATAGTTAAAACCTAAGACATTTTAATCAGAAATTATCTATGATTCTCCCTAGCAAATAAGCAAGACTAGAAAAGAATATTCGATAAATGACTTTGTTGGGATCCCAATACACAAGCTCACATAACTAAATCAAGTCAACTCTGGAATATGAAATGAGTTGTTGGGATAGACATAGGAAAGATATACACAAAATTTGATGACAACAAACAATGGAAATTTAGGTGGTTCCATTGAAGTATCATAGACAATGTCGATTATTATGCTTGTTACACCATTTACAAGGTTTAATTCAACCCAAAAATTAGCAGTGAACATAACTTTCTTGTTCTTGTAAAGAATAACTTTCGGTTGTGACTAATCATCATCAGGCTCCCCTGAGTCAATCTTCCTAGAATTTTTTGTAAGGGACCATGCGATGGGAATGTTAAGTGACTTCAACATTTGAAGGTTCTGGTGATTGACCTAGTCATTCTTTGTAAATAACTAGAGTGCATCCTTGAAGATATGCATTTTGGGTTGAGAAATGTTTGAGTTAATGTGAGACATAAGGAGTTCCCAATCCTAAAAAAGAGGAGTAACATTGTGAATGTGGAGAAGTAGTTGGCTAAAGGAAACATGTGTAGGGGTGTTACCTTATTGTTGAAATACTATCTACAAGGAGATGGAAGTATGAAATACCTTCCATAGGCTAGTGTTGTATGAGTGGCTAGTATACGAAGGAATGTCCATGATAGGTGAAAACTACCCAAGGTCACCCGCAAGGATGATAGATATATTATTGAACTTGGATGTCTTGGAATGGGGAAAAGCTTCACGGAGATGGTATTCAATCTTGTTGAGAAATTTTGTCCCAATGAAACTCATTTCATACCTCTATTGCACAAGGTGACGAGTGTAAGCTCCAATTAAAGTGGAGTACTGTTTAGGTTCGAAACTACAACCTCCTTGTGTAAGGATCAATGTTAACAACACGTAAGAGATGATTAGAATTTACCTTGGAAAAATTTAGTGGAAGAAGGTTAAATTGAATCCATCTTCATGATCTCATTTTTTATTAACCAGTATTTTATTGAGGCTTAAGAATTTATTTGGATTATGTAAAAGATTCATTTAGGCTTCTCTTGATTAATTTTGACAAAAGAATACATATTAGGTTTCAAAATAGATGAGTTAGATTTAAAGATTTCTTGGCCAATCACCCCTACTTACTGAGACCTAGTTATTATCCCAAAAGCTAGACATTGATTACACTTTAATATCATTTAACTTCTCATAACAACAAGGATAAAGTTTAATAAGTAGCTTAAGGGTAGCAAAGGGTATATCCGTTTACACAAGAACATAGTTTCTTCTTTCTTTTTTTTCTTCCACTTAAAGGCTCTTGATTTCATCTAGAAGATCACAACGTCAATATTTTTTTTAAATTTATTTATTTATGTGATTAACTTTTAAGAGGATTGCCAACCCACTTAACTATACCTAGAATTGTATTAATGTCATGACCCAGAAGGGGTTCTATATAGAAAAAAATAACTCAAAAGTTTACCATTACCCTAAACAAAACTAGACATGGTTACATCATTTCTATCCAACACGACACACAAACCAAATGTGGAAAAAGATTCTATTGAACTTTGAATTGGGATCAAGAAAGTAACAAAATTGGTCTAGCAACGATACACTATTCTCAAGATTGCTATAATACAATAAAAATACTCATAAAAAAGAAACTATAAATTTATACCATTCAAAAAATATTTTACAACTTTGGTTACAGCTGGTTATGACAACCTTACTCCACAAATATAGAAAACCAAGGCAATGGACGCTCCAAAATTTTCCACAAATACCATTCCAAAATCTTATAACACATTAAACATTTGTACAAAATAACTACATAAGTAAAACGGATGCAAATTTCTACATCTCTTTCTCTCATCTACTCGTAAATCCATTTGCACATTGATTAGCCTAAGTTAGTTTGCGAGAACTGAGCATGATAAGAACAACTCATAACAAAAATATGCTACTAATTAACAACCTCATGAAAGCAAACCTTATATTTCAAGAAATGGATCCATGCTCTAACCACTTAATTAACTTTCTAAGAACAAAAAAAATTCCACCATGTTGTATAAGAAGGAAGTCATAAGTTGCAGATAATAACAATGTCTTAAAAGCAACAAAATTTTAACAACCAATCAAGTGCGACCATATCCTTATGAGTTAGAAACAAAATTACGAGTGTATTGGGATTTCAATCATGTAATCATATAGATTATATGATTAAAATCCAATACACAACTAACAATCTAAAATTTTTAAAGAGACACCATAAGCACTGGCTAAGATTCTTGATCTCTATAATGAAAAAAGTTGAACAATCATTTAAGGAGGAACCATGGGTTTAAAATTTAAACACATAATGTCGAGTGCATTATAATTTCAATCATGTAATCATATAGATTATATGATTGACATCTAATACACAACCATCAATCTATATTTTCTAAGAGAAGCCAAATATATACCAGTTACAATCATTGTCTCAAAACAACAATATTTTTACAATCATTTACGAAGGGGCCATTGTCCTTATAAGCTAGAAACAACAATCAAGTGTAAGGGGAGTGCCATTAGGTAATCACATGAGTTGAAATCTAATATTCAAACAGCAATCTAAATTTTCTTAGCCAAAAAGTGACTCCACAAAGGTAATAATAAGATAGAAAAGATGGCTAACAAATGCTCGAATGGACATTGGTAAACAACCAAGTTATGTGGTAAGAACAAGAACAGGGCAACGAAAAGCCTCATAACTTCCCTTGATTCCATAAGCAAGTTAGCATTATAAAAATCCTTCCAAGATCATAACACTTAAGATTCATAACCCTGCTTACAAAAATCTAGTTCGGTTTATAAAAAAATATTACCACTATCTCGTCACAAGATCCTTACAAAGTAGTGCATGTTACCATATTCAAAACCACTCCTAAATATTCATTTACATTTGTCACCAAAAGCAATTTCTAGCATAAATACCAATTTCCATCATAATCAACAAAGTATCTATAAATATAAATACTTCAAATGCCATTAACAATCTCTTACAATTTATATCATAATCCATGAAGGTATTTATATATATAAACACCCACCAATTGTCAATAACACACCAACAATAAAAAAACGAGTTATGAAACTGTATATACCACCAAAAGTCTTCCGTATGAGAACTAAGCCAAAGGACATAAAAATGTTAATGCCTATCCTTAACATTTTAATACCATGACCCAAATATTTTTGGATCAAAAGCCCAAAATAACTAACACGATGGCCTGATCGAATCAGTATTTTTCCTTAAATCATAATAAGTTAGAAAATCAAGACAATGCCCTCAAAACAAAATACTATGTTGTTTGAGATTGACTAAAAGGTCATATAAATAGTGTCTTAATCCCTTTTCACTCCGACATTAGCACCTACATCCCGTAAGCCTGAAAACATAATCACATCCAAATATTCTAAACCTTGACCAAAGGAATGAGCATATCTACCTGGAAATGCTGAGGGCTTTTAAGGAGATGGCGTTTATAAAATTCACTATATACGAGCACATGAAAATACTCATGAAAGTTTCGCAAACCCCACTTCTGTGACAGGAACCCAGATTCATAGCCAAAAGAAGACACTATATGTATATATATGTGTGTGTGTGTGTGTGTGTGTGTGTGTGTGTGTGTATATACATATGTATATGTATACATACATATACATATGTATATGTATGTATACATCTACATATGTATATGTATCTACATATATATATATATATATATATATATATATATATATATATATATATATATTGATGGCATAGTAAAAATTAAAACTTGAAATGGGTTCAAAACAAAGGCATGCACCTCATAGTATTAGTAATACAAAATACTTCATTACAAATTTATGCACCACAATACTATTATTAAAAAAAAATTCACTATTTCTTAGTATTAATCACAACATGAAACAAACCAACACTATTAGATCAATAATGAAGGATTACCACATAAATTTCATTTAGGTAAATACTAAAAGAGGTAAGGTATAAAGGAAGAGAAATATTAGATCATGCAAGAGAACACGTAATGAAATTTCCCACCTATTAATCAACTTTTGGCTAACTATCCAACCTAAATTACATTGCAGAAGACCCTCTTCCCAATCGATTACCACCTAATACAAGAAAATTAGTTTCACAGAAAAGCTACGAAACCCATAACAGATCTTCAAGGTAAAATAATAGAGAAGGAATTTCTCAGAAATATACCCATCCACAACAACTAGAGAACTCCAAAACAAAAGAATAAGCAAGGAGAAAACAACAAGGTATCAAATGATTGTACTTAAACCAAAAAATCCTCACTTGAAAAGCCAAATCACTAAAGAGACAAGAATCATTTTAGGATATTGTTAGATCTTAGCACATTATGGAAATTGGTAGCTTATTAGGCCTGTAATACACTTCCACAAGTTGCATACATGCATGGAAGGGACTGAAACAAAAACATCAGGTAAAAATTCACTCTCCACGTGCTTTTTGGGTGTTAACACAAAATTCATGGCTACATTGGGGCACAGGAAGGGAGAAAGAGGGGTAGCAGGAGGCTCAAACCCGTGAAAATGCATTTGGCTGGAGTTTTCCATGATGTTTTAGGCACATGCCCAAACAAATTTCTTCACCACTCTGACGCGTCCCTCCCTTTTAGTCATTCCAATCATCACAATAACAATACCCAATTTGAATCAAATAAGGAATGTGATGCAAGCGGCCAGCCAAAAATAACAAGAGCAGGGTCACCAAGAAAACCGAGTAGATTCTTAATAAACAAATTTGAAAGGCAGGCGGCCAGCAGGGAGAAAAATATAGTGAGGTGCCTTCAATAAAGAATTTAAAATTGATAGATGCTCATCCACCCTCCACTCGGTAACAAGCAACAATAAAAAAAAATTAGCACTAGGGACAACCCTCTCCCTGACGCCAAGCATAAAGAATGGCAGTTTGGTGGGTGTATGAATAAATTTCCCATTAATTAGCTATTAAAACCAAAGCATGTATGGAGCTTGGTCGGTCGAGGTAGATGATATAAAATTAGCTAAAAAAAATAGGTCCCTTTATTAGAATATGTCCAAATACCTTTGAAAGGGTTTTTAAATTGCCTTTAGAACTTTTATCGATACATCAATTAGCAACTCGATAATAAAACTGTGATAATCAATAATATGAAGATCTGCACAAGGTGGTACCATACATCGCCATAATTTTATAAGCATTAGCGACAGAATAAAAAAATTGTATAGTGGGAGGGAAGGAAAAATAAAATTTACCTCGTAACAAGGATCAAAATTACTTAATGATCAAACGGAAACTCATATATAACATTTGACGTTTAGCAATAGGGGAAAATAAATGGAAAATGGGAGTCGACATTGAACGAGGCATTACACAATGCATGTCATTACAAAGGCTAATGAAATAAGGTCTATCTAACCATCTGAAAGGATTGGCTCAACTTGAAAGATGTGGTTGAGTAAGAGTGCAAAATATTCTTTCAACTTACTACTTTAAAGCATTAAGGAATTAGATAAGGCGAGTGATAACATATGACCCCCATTAAATCCAACCACAATTTCTAGGTATAATTGAAAGTAAGTATGTGAACCTCATCTAATGTGATGAAAAGTAGGTCCATTATGTAAAAAAAAATTATTTAAAAACCTTTTGTCATAAAAAATCCATACTAACCATAAATAAATTGAAATGTGGTCAGTTAAGAACATATTTGAGTGATCCTCAATCAGTAACTAAAATATATGGAAAGCGAAATATAATTGAGTAGATATTATGACACGATCTAAAAATTTAAAGATCTCATTACATGCTAGGCACAAATACTCCTTAAGCCTCAACACTTATCTTAACAAAATTGATTATTCTATACACTTGATACTATCAATACTATATTTATTCAAATAATTATGATGTTTATCGTTCCATTAAAAAAACTAAAATATAATATTTTTTTAAAAAAATTTCCCAAGAGTACATGCAAATTAGTAATATTCATATAGATGTGCACATCTAAATTTAAAAACACTAAATTGGAGCAAGACGCAAGAAGTCGACACCATATAAAAATGTGATTTTTTTTTTTTTTTTTGATTATATAAGGGTAAAATAGTTACTTGTTATTGTTATTAATAAGAAACATAATGTTCAATTAAATAATTGGTTCTATAATTTATTTAATAAATAATATTAATAATCTATTAATTAATGGGATGATAAATTACGTGATTTGAAAGAGCAATTAATGATTAAATGCCAAAAATAGAGGAGCTAAACAAGAAAGAGGGAAGGGAAAAGTGGGCTGGGGAGAAGTTGAGGAAGTTTAGGGTTTGTATAATTTATATAACAACCATTTTCATAAGTGAATTAACATTCATATAGATACTCAAGATTCAGATTATTTGGGTGTTTTAAATTTTCCATGGTTTTTGCAAATCAATTTGTCTTGTCGATACATATAACATGCTTCTAGGAGAAATAAAAAACAACGGGGAGTTGTTTACAATAATAATGGGAGATAGTGCACCTTTGAATGACATCTAATTAAGAATATGTTAGCATTAATTTTATTTTAAAAAGAACAACAATCTATATATTTCATTATAGGATTTTACATTCTTTTATAAAAATGAATTTGTATACTAGCATAAATTTTAAAATGATAAAAATGTAAAAATTAGCAATGATCTATATCTTTTTTCAATTACCAATTATCATGTCAACTTGGTAGAACAAACATTAGTCTAGTCATCCACTATGACCAAAAATTAATAAAAAAAAGGTAAACACTAGTAAACAAGTTTTCTTATCAAGATTAAAATGTTTGTATCCATGTTGACAAAAAAGCCACACAAAAAAATAGTTTCATTGCAAAAAAGCATAGAATCATAAATTTTATAAATTCTTTGCATTTCAAGTAAACCTTGATTATAAAAGGACTTTACATGATTATTTCTAAGTGAAACTTTTGTAAATGAGAAAAATAATTTTCTTTTTTATTTTCTTCTCATTTATACTTACTAATATAATGATTCAGAGCCATCAAATATCTGCACTGGGTGTTTTAATTTTGGTTGGAAAATTTGCACACAAAAATACCTAATGTTTGCATAGTAAGTTGAATCCAATAAGAAACAAAATAATACAAAGTTTATCATTTATTTATCTTTTTATCTCTATTTTCTTTTACATTAAAGATAATATGAAGATTTGTTTTTAAAAATTTGACAATATTGTATTTTTTTTGTTTCCCTTATAGCTATTGTCAACTGTACTTATTTATTTTTTCTGATTTTTTTTCTTAATTGAAATATTTTCCATTTTCTAATGTTGGGTTAAGCAATGCTAATAAATATAAATATTTATATCTTATTTGAGGTACATGATAGACAAATCATCTCAACATGATGTGAGCTCATCAATTACAATTATTATAGGGTAAAATGTGTTATGATGAAACTTGAAGGATTTTGAAATTAAAATGCTTAGTTAGTGTGTGCTCTCTTGGAAAACCATATTGCAATTTTTAGAAGACATCATTATCTTGTTTAGCCATTGAAAATTTCATTAAATGTAACGTAACTGGTCTAACGACAATCTATTGCTTAAAATTTATTTTTTATTGGCTAACTGCAAAATTAGAATGAAGAAACACAATGGAAATAAATACAATTTCACAAGAGAAACAAGGTATACAATGAATAAAGTTTGACACATAATGTTGGAGATGCAACAAGTTTGACAACCTTAAATATTATTTTAATAAATCAGATGTTATGAACAAATAAATAAATATTTAAGAGTAATATTTATAAAAAATGAATCTCTACCATCAAGGAAAGATGTAGATAGAAAAAAGTTGGTCGGATTACATAAATATTGTTTTGTATGTAACAAGCTTTAAAAATATCTACATACATAATCTTCCCTAGTTACAAAAATAAAGATAAACAAGGGATGCCACAAATTACTCCTATCTTTGGAAATTTAGCAATTAGAGAAAAACCTACTCGGGTCCAAATGGAAAATCATAGATGAAAGTGTGTTTTCCAACAACAAAATTTGTGAAAAAAAACTAACTACAAAATTGTCTGCAACATATGCATACCATGAAGGATGAGGATATCAATCCCCACATGTGCATTTTATCAGGAGAATAGCCTCCACTGACTTGACTCTTTGGGGGTTCCATTCAAAATTTCATAACATATGGTGCCAAACTGAAAATATTCTTTCAACAAAATGACTAACGGAAGGTCATAGTGTTGAGTCAACAGGGGCTGGGAACATGCAGACAACTTACATTCGATGCTCATAAAGAGTATGGATTTCCATTTGTCCTACCATAGAGGTCATCTAGGGAGTTGAATTGACGTTTGAATCCCCCTTGAAGATCTACTCATGCTTTTGAAATATCTTCATTACCATCGGGGAGCATTCTCTCCAAAACATTGACGTGTTTTTTTGTTAGTTTTGTCTATTGATAAACTTACACTTCCAAGAAATTTATGACACACAATCCTTGAGCTACATCAAGGAAATTTCTCATAGATGTTGATGTACACAACACAGAAAAATATTTGGTCTATTTTACTGCCAACAACCATCCAAGAAGTAGTTCCATCTAGTAAACGGAGGAAATTTTGGCACATACGTTCTTCACTTTTTTGTATTAAGTTTTCCTCACCTTTACACATAACATGATGTTTTTATTTTTTCATGCACTTTATTTATTTAAATATTTAATTACCTTCTAATGAAAATTAAGAAATGTTAGGAGCATCCACCACAATTAAACAAAAAGAACTCTCCATACCTTGTGCAATTTTATTTGAGCAATATGGTTCAATTGCACATGAGTTGTAAAGTATTTTAGAAGTTTATTTATATTTTTTATGTTTTGGATGTTTTTTTTTTTTTATGTGGATAGACATGTCTTTCAATTATGGGCAGGGTTACAATGGCTTCAATATTCACTTCATGCATGCATGTGTCGATTGTGATTAAAGTCAGTGTTCATTTGGTTGCATAAATTTTAATGGGATCAAATGTGGGTAAAAGTATGTATGTTTTGGTCATTTATCCCAACAATGAAATCACCATTATTTTTAATATATATGGGCTATACTTTAGATAAGTGGAAAATTTCTCATATCCCACACATATCAAATCATTATATTTTTGTTGCATCCATTCTTTTATATCTCTTTTATTAGAGATGAAATGTTATAATTACAAAAAAACACCCTTAACCTTGTACAATCTTATTTGAGCATAAAGGTTAGCAATTGCACATCAATTGTAAAGTACTTTGAATTTTATTTGTTAATTTATATGTAGAAAGATGTGCATTTTAACTATGTGAAGGGTCTTCATTTTTGGCATGCACTGGTCAAATTAACATTTTCAATATTCATTTCGTGTATGCATTAATTATGAAGAAAGTCAAAGTGTCCACTTGGGTTCGAATATGTCAATAAGATCAATTGTGGGGAAAAGTGTTTATGTTTTGGTCATTCATACCAGCAGTGCCATCACCATTTTTAGTCACAAAATCATGCACTTTAGACACGTATTCATCCCCATTTCATACTACTATTTTCTTGAGTGAAGAAAGTACTAATTAACCCCCGTCTTTTGGCCATCTTGTTTTATTTTATTTCATCATTACCGACCCTTTTCATCCACATGCTGAGTTTGTTTCAGTAATTTCCCATCATTTTAGCCTTGACTGGGGCACCCAAGCTAGTACAAGGGCACGTGTAGGTTCCTTGGTCACACTAGGGGCGCCCCTGTCATTTTGCACTTTCTCGCCAATTTTTGGGTTCTTTATAGCCATTTGGAATCTTTATCTTTCTTGTGGCAGGCCTTTTCGGGGTTAATTATGAAATTAGATCAAGAGAACCCTATAAATATAAATTTATGAGACCATAATGAGGGACTTAGCATCACTTACTACTATCAATCCATTTAGAGTTGCATACATATATTGCATTGAAGATCACTTGCATCCACATAGCTCCATCATCAAGGCTAGGACATTTGCATCACACTTCATAGGGGGTGGGATTCTATTCTATTCCATGTACACATTCTACTACATTTTATACACATAGTTGTTGCTCGTTACTTCATAAAGTGTGATTGACACAAGAGCAACATAGGGCATGTTCACACACACTTGCAGATATAACTACATCGGGTCTAATATATAGTGCATCACTCAATTAGTAAGTCCACTATTATGGTAGATGAGGTCATATTGACCCTTTCATATGCATTTTTTTAGGGGTTGATGGTTCTTTTGGGGTCTTGCAAGTATTTATTTCACCTTGGAGTACTAGCGACATCTATTAAAGGAAAACGAAGTTGATGTGGCACACTTGATAAGATATTTGCATACAATAAATCAATAAATTGGAGAAGATAACACAAAAAAATATATATGGGTGGGACGAGATGCCCAAATAATTAATATATGTAGAATAATACCCTTAAGGTAGGGCAACACCATACAATGCTCCTTAAGGAAGGAGTAACTCCACAATCTCCCAAGATGGGAATCCACTTCGAGGGGGACACCTCCAATATACCTCTAGCAAGTACAAGACTCAACTCATACCTCCATGACCTTGATGCTCACATCCCTTAAATAGACATACATTACTATTAATATATGGGTAACACCTAATCCCAATGTAGGCCGACTCATTACCCAATATAACTAATTCCTATGTGAACCCATATAAATAACCAAGGGGATGTGTGCCACATGTTAGCATCTCCATCAAACCATATATATTATTTCATCATATCATAACATTTCCTCACTATTTGACATGTTTCGTCCCCGAAACATAGGAAGAAGCCATATAATGAGTGTGCTTTAAATTATTACACACTTGTCGAAATGCTCGATCATCCAAGCACCCATATGAAATCCTAGTGGGTGATGCTGCTCCAAACCTGATTCCATATTCCATTGTGCTCATCTTATTCCATCTTGGTCCATATGTGTTCCTCCTTGGCATCCATGGATATCCATAATTATTATTATTGTGATTCCATGTCATATAATTATTGTTCCATTGATTCCATGTATAGCCAAAATTTTTACTCCTCCTATTCCCTGTATATCCATATAGATTGTTAAACTCATGTGTCCTAGCATGTCTCCATGATTTTTTCCTCTCATGATAATGTGGGTGTCTATATGGTGCAACCTTAGTATGCTCAACCTTATCAATCTTTTCCTCTACTTTCTTTTCCTCTTCCAACTTGTTTGTTATTTCTTTTTTCTCTTTAGTAGAGAAATTATTTTTGACTTTTTGATCCTTATTCCCTTCTTCACCATCTTTAAATTCATTTTCATCATGTAATTTTACATTACTTTTCTCCTTGCTAAGTGTGATATCTTGCAATGTAATTTTCTTTCTCTTATTCCATGATTTCATGAATTTATTTTTCACATTAATATTAATTGTCCCCAATGTCTCTAACTAAGGATATCTAAGAACAAATCCATGCCATCCATATCTAATGTGATGCCCCGTTCAGCATTTACCCTAGTTCTTGTCGCAATGACCCTTTTATTGAGCGTCGAATGGCTGTTTGTATTTCCGTTGTCTTAGATCTTGTCTCCATGATGTTTTAGAACCTTCCCTCTCCTTCTTGCGTTCTCAAGTCATTATTGACACCTCTGTGTGTGGACTGTGTAATGTCCTGTGCGTAAACCTATTTAAAGGAGGATCTTGTTGTCGCATAGTTAAGCCAGACCTTTGGCTATTATTGGTGTGAGTAGAAATTATTTATATTTATAGTATATAATGATAACAATGTAGTTTTAATTTGATTATCGATTGGCCTCTATCTTATAGTGTTATTGTTTTACATTATTGTCGAGCTGGTATATACGTCTTTGTTAATATAATAATATTAACAATAATAATAATAATAATAATAATATTAACAATATTATTATTTTAATTATTGATCGACGATAACTCATTAATTTTAGTGCCGATTGTTATCAACTGTATTATTAATATCATTAAGCGATTTTATTGTTTGGTTGGTCGCTTTGCAGAATGAACCCCATTCCGCGCTGAGGAAGGGATTACCCGTCTTGGTGCCATGGTCATTCCTTGCTTCGTGTTTTCTTTTGAATGATAACCTCTAGTTTTCTTCCCTTGGTCGCTTAGGCCTATTCGCAAGTTATTTAATCATTGTGGGTAATGGAGAATTCGATTCTTACTTCCCCTAGCTTGCTCGTGTGTACATGATTTAATTTTTCTCGGGTTGAATAGTAATCATACAAAAATTCGTATACTTTTTTTTAGCTTATGAGAATTGTTCAGGTAATCTTGTAACTCCTTTTACATTTGTATTAATATATCTTCTTGTGTATGTTTTGTGAGCTTACCTTAGTTAGTAGAGATTTTTTTTATCACGTATCTTTGAAAAAGGAGGAGCTCGTGGGGGTGCCATGTCATGGTGAAGACTACCCAGTTTTTTAAATCTTTTAAACTTCTTTCACCTACCCTCCACTGCCACCTTGGCCGACCAGGTCCATTCGCATGTCTTGTTGCTAGTAAATGGTGTTAGAATCCTCCCAACCACTGAACTACCAATAGTTATGGTATTTAATGTTTCTACCTTGCATGAGGGAGATGGGAGTTGGTGGAGTCTTGATTTTTCTTCACCACGATCTCATTTTTATTCTGTTATTCAATGCGCATGGGTGATTCCTTCTCCTGGCACGTTTTCTCTGCCTCTTTGTTGACTGCGTGAATGTTGGGTTAGGAAACTGTTCAACCTCGACATTTGTTGGTTCCCTTTTTGGAGATCCTCCTCTTCTTACCCTGCGCACGTGGATGGATGTCCGCACCTATTCCAAACTGCCATTTTGACCTGGTTGCGTGGGTAGAGAGGCCATCAAAATCTTTTCTGTCAAGGCATTTTTCTTGATGGTTCCTCCTTGGGCACAGTAATGGGTTTGATATGGTGGTTATAGATGAAGCTACAAACTAGTGAAGTAGGTGTGTTACCTCCACTTTCATTGGGTGATGCGAGGTGTGTTCTTGTCGGGGATCCACAACAACAGCCTGCAATAGTAATTAGCCAAGCAGCAGGCATGTTGCAGTATAGTAGAAGCCTTTTTGAGCGCTTCCAACAAGCAGGTTGTCCAACTATGTTGTTATCTATTCAGTATCGAATGCATCCTCAAATTTGGGATTCTCCTTCAAGATATTTTTATCAAAATCGATTAAGTGACAGTAAGAGTGTTACCAGGAGACCTAATGAAATTTATTACAAAGATTCTCTATTGAGACCTTACTTGTTTTACGATGTAACTCACGGAAGAGAATCTCATAGAGGTGGATCGGTTTCATATCAGAATATTCATGAAGCACAATTTGTTGTTGCAGGTCCTGTTTCAGTGTGTCCTAGTCTTGGGAAGTGCATTAAAGGCATGATAAGCCCTAACCCTCTCTCTTAATAATTTATTCCCTTTAATATTTGGGTAAATCAATCTCTGTAATTTTTGTTTGAATTCTGTAGAGATGGGTTTCGGATGACTTATAATCATAATTGCATGAGCTGATCTCTCTCCCCCTTTACAGTTTATCTTAATTACTATTTGACAAGAAAAAATCTCTCCAGTGATTCTCACTTATCGACCTTATAAAGTTGGTTTATCCTTTTTCCATGATTATCCTGTGAACAGTGGTTTCTGTAGAAAATATTGTGGTGTGTGAATGAGATTTAGAATATTCCTTGTATTGTTTTTATTTGTAGAACATGGCTTGAAAACGGGAATTTTCTTGGAAGACTATGTTGTCTTTTAATGTGGTTTGATAATGATATAAACCCCTTTAGAATTGGGGGATTCTTTTTGGGGAGAGTCGTATTGGTTTTACTGGTCTTTCTAGATACCCTCTGACTCTTTTGATTATCGTTTACTTTGGGGATTATTGAAAACCCTTCACCAGGCCCTCTACTATTATTATTACTATGAGCTTATTTTTAGATTGGAATGCTCTTGAAGCATGTGTTAATGGGGTTTCTATTTTGTGAACTTTTTGAATACGGTAAGCACTCAAGACGTTAGCTTGTGTGGATAACTATATGGCTTAAGTTTGAGGCACTACTTAGATCTTCGAATCAGTTAAAGTAATATTGGATACATCGAACTCTCATGAATATATACATTCTTCAAGTTTGATTGACATGTGATGGCCCTCAGGCATATGAATTCAGACAATGCTTGAAATATGAGATTATAAATTTATCCTATACTTTGACTTATAAGCTTGTTGAAATGCTTTTTGGTAGGAAAACAGATGAATAGGGAAGTTATGAGAACTACCCTAAAATGGATTCATACACAACCTTAAGTAAAGGTGACAACTACCATAATGGGACTGTACATACCATGTATGACAGTAAGGATAGACGTTGACCTGAAATTATTTAACTTCATTATATAGAACAATAATTAATGCCCATAAATTTGGGTATGCAAGTGGTGGTTGAATTATATAACATGATATATTATGCTATCAGGTAACCAGTAAAGATAAATATGTTATTTCAATACTTGGTTAACGAGTGGAATATTTTCTGGCATTTACGATGATTATTATGTTAGCTAAAAAAATTGATACTTGCATCTCATTAGTTGTTGAGATAATGTTGATACTTGTATTCATAGTGGCTTGGACCACGCTTACATATCTTAGCTAGTCAAATGTATCTTTGGCATATTATCAAAAAATGACAGTATTGTCGATCATAACTCATTCTTATGAGTTGGACTCTTTTACTAGAAGAAATATATAAGACATGGTAATAAGAAACCAAAAGGATATCTAAATAATATATGAACTTGCTGATTGGAAAAATCTTTGTTAACGTAAATATACTCTTAAAATTGCGGGATAAATATCAAAATTATGCTTACATATCATTGATTATCTATTAAGGTTCGATACTTGGGTAATATCGATGAGTAATATAAGATTGATACTTGTATTTATTATATAAACTTAATGTCGTTGGTGCTTTTATTTAATTGAAAGATAATATTGTTGGATACTTATATATGTGAAGTAGGTTGAGGGTATTAGGTGAGCATTATTATTATTACTGTAATTTACTTATGATTGAATGCAAGGTTAAGGTTGTATATCTCTCCACTTGGAATTTTTGTTCATAAGTAAGCAGATTTTAGGGAAGTGAACAATAATGGGTATGAAATGTATTATCATGAGATGTGCAGTTAAGATTTGAATACATGATTAGAAATTATTTGATAGGGAGTATTGCAAACTTTCATTTATTTAAATGTTAGATGGCATAAGTTATTAGGTGAGGTTTATATCTTATCATGCTCAATTCTAGCGAACTGACTCTAGTTAATATTTGTGCAGATGGATTATGCGAGTAGATTAAAGAAAAGAGTGTAAAAGTTTCATCAGTTCAAATTATGAAGTTCTTTGTAGAAAGTTCAATGCGTTGTAAATTTTGTAACTTTTCTTGCAAGGAGTTTAGAAGATCTCGTCTTGGTATGTTCGGAAAACTACGTGGTGAAGTGTTCTTTCCCTTTTTTTGTTAGACTAGTAACTTACCTTGGTGAGAAATGATATTCAATCATTACATTGGCATAAGTATTGTAAAACCTGGATTTTGAGAATAAAGTGTTAAGTCAAAACTCTCTGACACCTTGTAATGATGTGATATAAGTAAAATTAAATGGAGTGGTTAACCCTTATAGAAGTTAACTGAATATATATATTAAGATAAATTAATGTAGAGATGACTTACTTGAGAACAAGAGATTCCTGAAGTAATCAAAGGTGAAACTATCCTTGTAAAGTAAAATTTTATAATTTGATATCCCTAGCTAAACTAGTGAACACTACCCCTTTTGGATGAACTCTTAAACAAGCTTAAGGGAAAACAATGGTTAGTTTCTAGAAGATAATAAGATTTAGCAAGTAGGATAAGAAAATTTAGAAACCACTCAATTTATCTCTCATCCTTTTGGAAAGTAAATAATCTCCTTTTGTAAAGCTCTTTCAGGAAAGCCTAAGTAAAATCATTAATAATTATGGATAAAACCTCAAGCTCTAATTAAATCTTGGTAATAACTAATGACGTCTTAAGGAGGAATTCAACTTGACCTTCTTCTCTTAACTTTTTCCCAAGGTGCTTTGTAAGTTCCTCTTAATTATGTTGAACACGAATCCATGTGGTAACAAGGTTTTGAGTGAATTTTAGTGACGTAAGTATGGATAGATGGCCTTGTGGAATTAAATTATCTCCTTTATTAAATAATGGAATTAAACAATTAATTGTCATAAAGGAGAAGACTTTAAGTGAACTACTCTATAGTGTATAAGAAAATAACTTAGTTGTTAAGATGAATTTGTGCGAATCATATATTGAATCTCTCTGAAAACATAAGTCATGAGTAAAAGGGTGTTTATCAAAATAAATAACCTTCTATCATTTCTTACTGTGGCTTGCCCTAGCTAAGAGGAAGAGGTAAGCCCATGATTTTGACCAAATTTCTTGCATTTTAGGTTTTTTTGTGATTATGTAAAACATGTTTATCCATAGAAAGCATTAAATCTTCAAAAACTCAAATCTACTTACCATCCATTTGAGATTCCTCAATATGTTTTTCTTTAACATGTAGATGTTGAGCTACATCCATATTGATGAAGTTATTTTTGTTACTAGGGTTTATGAAAATAGTTACCTTTTTCCTTTGAATGTGCCCTTCAAACTGAAATATTGAAGCTTCCTTCCTTAGAGGTACATTATTTGAACTTGTATCTCGATCTGTTGTATCTACTTTTAAATAATGTGTAGCAACTTCAACCTCAACATTTTCTTCTTCTTCTGATATTTCTTCTCCCTCACTATTATCATTAAATTCTTCTACTTTCTCTTTCTTTTCTTCTTTTTTCCCCATCTGTCCATGAAAACTTGTTCCAGTTCCTCTAAAGACCAATAACAATTTTCCCTTTCTAACTCAGAAAACAAAATCTGTGCAGGGCCACTAATCCACAACTTGAATAACCAAATATCTTATGGTTTAGATAATTTCTCCATACATTTTTTCCACCATTCTCTAGCATTAATCCTTCCATCTCCAAAAAATTTACCATCCCCGTGATCTACAAAACTAGGGTTTTAGGAATAGACCCTTTTGATCAAAACTTTTTTTAGGGTAAGTGCGGAAATTTGGTGGACAAAAATATTGACATGAAAACCCTAAATTCATGTACCACGATTGTGGACTGGTTTCTATAGGTTTGGAAATTTCTGAACATAAACCCATGATCATGGTTTAAATACCATGATCAAGGTATTTAAACTGCGATCGTGGTCCTTTGAGATAAAAACAACAGATCCACGACTTCCCATTTTCCCCTGCGAAATGTGATTTCTCCTCCACTGTTGGCACTTGATCTTTAAATACCCCCTGCAAATTACTCTTCGGACTTCTAGATCATAAAATTTTCAACGATGCCACCAAGAGGAAGAGGTAAGCCCTTGATTTTGATCAAATTTCTTGCATTTTAGGTTATTTGTGATTAACATGGGTTTTTTTTTTAAAAAAAAATATTTATACAATTTCTTTGTTTTTTCATTTTTTCGGCAAGCTCGTAATCCTCCAAACCATCCAAATATTCCTCAAAACCCTCCTCCAAACATAGATCCGCCTCATGTGGCTCCTTTTGTCCCCATGGAGCTAGCAGGAATACAAGTTGATATCGTTGAAAGAATCCGTCAAAATAAAATTTCTATTGAGAACCTTATTCTGATAATAAGACAAAACCATGCGAAAAATCCATCCCGCATGACTTTACCCAACACATTTCAAACATTGATTGGTGAAGTCGACTATGCAACCAACCAGATAAATAGATGTAGTACCTTTAGAATTGATTGTAGGCTATGGTATGCAGATAAATTATTCCATGCGGCCATAAAGACAACAATTTTGCAAAATACCTCATTTGTGCATTATTTACTGATCCGAGAACCAATGCCCCCTCTGTGACTACTTACAAACAGTTCCCAATCCATTGGTGACATGATGACATAATCAAGAACAATTTTTAGGACTGATGGTGGATGGGTTTTGATTATCCACCATGCAACAAAAATGAGGTTCCTCTCTATTTTTTGAAGAAATTATATTACGAGTTCGTGCGTAATGAGGTCCCAAATTATTTTTACTTTTATGAGTTTTATGGTTGAGGAGGTGGCTCTGCACATAGTAGATCTGGTGCACACGTTGGTCAACCAAGGATCCCCCATGCACCAAAACCCCTGCTGCCTTCAGTTATCCCTCCTACAGTGAAGGAGGTTGTGGAGATTGACACACTACATGCATTAAGGAAGCTCATTAACACTCTAACTCAACATAGTGACCAGATTGCATCTGGTGATGTTGGTGGAGGCACCGGTTCTAGCGCACCATACCAATATGGATCATGTAGTGTCATATGCACTGCGGGCGAGACATCATTTATTGGATCACATGATTTTTTGTCTCTAGATGAGATGATGGTCGATGTTTTTGGAACTGGTGAAAATGATCTTGGTCTTTCACAGGTAAATATTAAATAAATATAATATATATACAATAGTTTATTTCATTTGATATTTTAATATTTATGTATTTTATTACGTCATGTATATACATGTAAAAACTAACTTTTTTAATTTTAAACAGCAAGAGCCGGTGAAGGACACATCCGGTGTCGACATGCTAGCTACTACATCTGGGTATGTTACAAATGTAAGTTTTAAGTTACTTACATTTAAAATTTCATTTTAATGCACTTTTATTACTAAATAAATTTTTTTAATATTTGTGTATAATGGTTCACGTGTACATGTACATATTAATATGTTTGTCTTTTATACATAGGATCCTGTCAGGTCATCATTTGCTCTAGGCATTGAGGCTATTGGCACGGATCACATGACTTTTACGCAGGTTAGCTTCTCTTTACAATTTGTTTCTAATTATGGAATTCTCTAGTATTTTACAATCCCATAACTCTAGCCAATACAATTTGATCATAAAATTAAGCTCTTATGATGCAAGGGTTAAATTTAACACTCTTCTAGATATACAAAATCTACTTTTATCATGATCATGGACACTTACCTCTATGCTAGACATGTTTCTAGAGAACTCCATCTCTAATGATTTCTCCTTCATCCCTTGCCTCTGAGGATATCTTTTAGCTTCTTAGGATGTATTCATAACTGACCTTGTCAACATTGTTCATTTTATGCATGTTCTTTATTCACCCTCTTCTCTCTAAACAACAAAGAGACATGATAATATGGGATAAGTTTTAGGCCTTATTGCTACTATTCATATTCTCTCTTACATAAATCTTTGTTTTAGGCCTTATTTCAATTTTTAGGATAGGATTGCTTCATGATCTAACTCTCGAACCTTCCAAAGAATCTTATTATTATGCCTTCCTCGATATTTATATAGCTAAATATTTTTTGCTAGAACTAGATGTGAATATAAGAGTATTTTCTTATGTGTTACAAAGTCTTCAAACAACCAAACAAAGGAATTTTTTAATGGATACCGTCAAAGCCAAGTTTTAGTAACTACCATTGACCCTATATGGTACTTAATATCTTCACCATCTATAACATGAGAAGTAAACTTCTTTCTTTCCTCGATGCAACGACATAATGAGATATTCTATTCCTTCTTCATTGTCTTCTATCGCAATAACTACAAACACATGTCCTATAAAAAAACAAAGGTTTCAACTCAAATTTAAATTACATATTAATTTCAATGGACATAACTCAATACAAAAATTGTAAACAACCATTTACCTTGTCGTACCAAAATCAAAATTTCGTCAAATTCCTTGGATGTTGCAACTTCATCTAGAAAAACAAGTCGTAATACTTGCGGAGGTTGATAACTGGGAAGCAGAGTTAGAGGCCTACAAATCCATCCATCCACCCATTCTTTTGAATCACACTCAGTAGTGATAAATTCGATACAAGATGCATAAAATCATGTAAAATTTCTTGCCCATGTGGCCCATGAAGTAGCATCTGAGCTACAAAATGAGTGCATATCACTGAACCCTGTGAGTGTCATACAATCCTCGTAGTTAGAAATTTTTTGTTCCTCTATCAACCAAAAATATCTGAAAAACTGTGGAATTTTCTTGAGAACCTCGGGCCATGTTTTCAATACATTATTCCACTATTCTCTTTGCATCTTTCAATTTAGCACCATCTTTGTACTTCAACTCTTCTCTTGCAAGAGCTCTTTTCAAATATGCCCATGCACTGTCATGCTCTCTTTTTCCATGCCCAACCTCAGTGAAACTCCAAATATGTTGTACACCCATATTAAGGTGCATTCTGCTCATCCAATAAAACATTCATGCATTGTTAAACTGAGATATGTAATTATATGACCATATATAATGTTGATTGAAGTGGATGTCCCTATCAGACAAGTTTCTATAAAATAACTGGAAACACCCTTGCACAAATTTAGTAGAATGACTATGATCATAACTTATATAAAAGTGTTACTCTCTTAAAAAAAATTGATCATTCTCTGTACTATCAAGAGAATGTAGAAATGTTATATGCACAAAAATGTCAACCTGTACTGAGTTGTAATATTGCAATTGAACCTCCATTTGTAATTGCAATGTGTAATTCTCTACAAAATTGACCACTAAAACAATAGTACTAATATGAAATGTGTCATTGCATATCTTGAACTGTTCATCCAACCATTGAGTTCTGTGTGTATGTTTAACATACTCATAAAAAATTTCATCCTTATATTTTCTCATAAATTAAAAAATAGGCATATGTTATGTAACTAGCTCACACCATTTAGAATCCTTTCCATATTTCAACTGATATGGTATTGATTTATATTTATCAAACTCGACTAAATTATGTCCTATTGCACCTCTAATTTTCTCATGGATGCAACTTTTCAATTTAGGTAATCTGCTGCACAGACCAAAACTTTCATCTAAACAATCCTAACTATAAAAAACTTGTCCAACTTCTCTTTCAAAAAATATCGTAGGGATGAAATCCTTGGAAGATATTAGTGGAACTTGAACACCACATTCCCATAACATAGTTTAAGAATGAAAATCAGAACGAATACATAAAAAATTTAGCATAATGCATCGCAAATTCAACATGTTGCCTACAAAAAAAAGTGGTGCGAGCATGGTTGATTTTGACATAGAATGGTTTCATTATTTAAAAAACCATTTGCTAATTTTAATTTCTAGATGCTCTTGTTCAAACTTACAAAAAAATGAGTTTGTGTGATATCTAAAAAATGTTTTGGATGTGGTTCGCGATTAGTAGAACCAAATCTCCGTTCTACAACATCTCTTACATTAGGTGAAACTCTAGTGTTATCATACCAAAATTGAATAACAAATTCTCTTATAGCATCAGATATATCTTTGTCCTTATATGGTGATCTAGAGAAAATTCCCAAAAATATGTGTTATTGAGTGATTGAAGGATATTACATCTTTCAATTGCTTTCATTAGAGTTTTTCAATTAACTTTCAACATTCGATTTGTTTACGTAATCAAACATTATTTTTTGTCGATTTACTTACAACATTAGTAGCAAGTAGACGACTCGCAATATTACTATCCCTTGTGCGTATCTTGACACCAATAGTGTGATATGCATCATGAAGGTTTTCAACAATTGTAGAGGTTTGACCACGTATATTAGATGTTGTCAATCCTAAGATGTTTAATGTAGGTATCATTTTATTCAATTTCATCAAACTAACCAACAACTGACATTTTGGGAATCATTTAAAATTTTAAAATGATTATCCCAAATTTCAATGGCTTTTCTTCTAATTTGTCATTCAAAAAGTTTGTCAAACATTGGTTTCAAAATGTTATCATCTATTTCAATAAAATAATTAGGTCTCTTACGTAAAATCCTAGGAGGTTTTTTTTTTTAATTTTTTTCTTGTCTACAGTTTCAACCTAAATTTCCTTATTCACATTTTCATTGTATTCTTCAATTTCAACATCAGCTACATCACGAGTATTTAATTCTTGTTCAACATTGACAGTAAAAACATATTCATCAAAAGTATTTAATTCATCTTAAACATTGACAGTAGAAACATTACCTGGGTCCTCATTGCTTATAATAGTAGGGGTTGAAGATGAACCTCTTCTTGATTCATGAAGATTCCGCATTTGCTCAACATTTTGAAATATTTTTGCCTCTGATTCGTCTACTATTTTTTAAAGTATTGACTTCCTTTTTTGAATTAGTTTCTTGTCTCCCATGATTTTTTTCTTCCAGTGATAAGAAAAACATGCAGAAAGTGATATAATTTCATAGTAATTCATATAGTAAGGCCAAATAGTAAAAATCACATGGTAATTGGAACTTTGGAATGCATGTAAATATGATTTTACTAACTACAATCGCGCTTTATAAATCGTGATCATGGTTTGTAAAGCACGGTCATGGTTCTAATATTAAATTCCACAATTGTAGTTTATAAAGTGTGATCGCGGTTCTATCTGTATCATCAAATTGAAACCTCAAGGCTCGGGAAATCTTGTTGTTCCCCAACCAAATCTATGGGAGGTCATTATGGCATGTAAAATGTCAAAAACTTTAAATTTTCTCTTCTGTGGACTTGAACCATGCTGAAAATTTGAAAAAATCTCACAAAAATGGTACCATCGCCTAGGGAAGGTTGTTAGGTTCGTAGAAATATTAATTTTAAAGTGAATGGAATAAGATAAATATAATTTTTTAATTTTTTATTAACATTATGTCTTTAAGACATTTTTTCCCGCAAATGTTCATGTCTACGTTTAAGATTGTAATTTTTTTGCTTATCAAAATGGGATAAAACCTATACCATCCCAAGCATTGTGAAATTCTATACACCTTAAAAAAAGTATTTTATTTTGATATTTTTTGATATAGTTATGGCGGGCAAATGGAAAGTTCTCTGTTTTCTAAATTTTTTAGACCGCTTTCATGGAAAAAGTAATTAAAAAAAATTGCCTACAAAAATACCAAATAAAATCCATCCTAAGATAGATAGTGACATCTAATTTTTCACCAAAGGAAAAAAAATCACAAGATTTGGTTATCCAAATCGCGGGCAAATGGACTACAATCTTATAGGTTTTTTATTAAAAAAACCAAGTCATATAATTTTGAGTGTTTAATATAGTTAAACTTGTCTGTTTTTAAAAACATTTGGTAGTTTAGAAACTAGATTCCAGATGCTATGATTTATATTTATATAATTTTTTCTAATTTTGAGTGCATGTATTGCTAATAATCCCTACAAGTTGAGATTTCATTGCTGTTTGCAATATGACATCCACTTATGACCCCTTTTTGGTCCACCAACTTGATGCACTTACCCTTTAACCATTTTGGCTAGAGGTTGGCCAAAAATCATAAATCACATAACCAAAACCCCAATTTAATTTTTGAGATATTTCTTAAAATGTAAGAGATTCAAGAAAATTCCTACAATTACGGCCTGTGGAGAAAAATATTGAAAAATAATAAAACTACAATAAGTTTGAAAAAATAGATCCAAACATTCTGAATTTTCAGTGGTATCACCCTTGAATATATTCACATCAACCAAAAAAATTATTTCCTAATTCGTCATTATGTAAAAGATATAGATGAAACCTTAAAACTAGGGTTTCAACCCTAAAACAAACATATATTTTGTAAAATAGATCCAAAAAATATAAAATTTGGAGGTAAGATCACTTGAAATATGTGTCCAATCCCCACAAAAAATATCTAAAAAATTCCAAGTCGATCTTTAGATATAGGAAAATCACCAGCATTAGGGTTTCCTCCCACAAATTGCTTGGAACGCTGCTCTGATACCACTTGATAAGAGCTTTGCATATATTACTTCAATAATTGTAGAAGATAAGAAACCAAAAGATATATGGGTGGCCTAAGAGGCCCAAATAATCAATATATGCAGAATAACACCCTTAAGGTAGTGTAAAACCATACAATGCTCTTTAAGGAAGGAGTAACTCCACAATCTCCCAAGATGGGAAACCATTTCAAGGGGGACATGTGCAATATACCTCTACCAAGTAGAAGAATCTACCTATACCTCTATGACCTTGATACTCACATCCCTTATATAGACATACATTACTCTCTATATATGGGTAACACCTAATCGCAAGGTAGGCTGAGTCATTACCCAAAATAACTAATTCCTATGTGACCCCATATAACTAACTAAGGGGATGTGTGCCACATGTCGGCATATCCATCAACCCATATACATTATATTATCATATCATAACTTTCTACACATAGTTATTGCTCGCTACTTCACAAAATACGACTAGCACAAGAGCAACCTAGGGCGTGTTCACACACACTTGCACATAGAACTACATTAGGTTTGAGATGTAGTGCATCACTCAGTTAGTAAGTCCACCATTGTGGTAGATGAGGTCAGACTGAACCCTTCATATGCATTATTCTTTTTTTAGGGTTTGATGGTTGTTTTGGGATATTGCAAGTATTTCTTTCATCTTGGAGTACTAGCGACATCTAGCGCATGAAAACAAAGTTGATGTGACACACAAAAAATGTTGGACATCATCTTCTGGGTCTGTAAAAAATAGTTTCAGAGATTTTTCATAGACCAGGGTGCCCACATTGTAAACCAAAGCTCTCGCAGGTGCCTCAGTCCTCCTCCAAGCACCCAAGTGTAGCTAAATCCTCCAAATGCATCCTTTTCAAGACTTTTACATAGTCGTTCCTACTCCTGATTTTTCCAATCACCTCTCCTACACTCTCTGATAGACATATGATATTAGTTGAGTTCTTTCCTTACTCTCTTTTACATATTAGGTTTAACATTTCATTTTGCATAGTTGTGTAGCTCATTTATATTCTTATTTAATACATTTATCTACTTCATTACTGTTGTTCATAGCTTATATTAACTATCCATATACTACATAGTTAGTCCATTTTTATTTAATAATTTTGGTGAACCCCACTCGATAGTCCACACTTCTAGGTCCTTCATATCTTTCTTTCTTTAATCTTTCTTTCATACATGATCCTAGCTTGCACATATTCATGCTTATCTGTAAAATCACCTTGATTATATCAACAAGATTAAGAAGTATTTGTCTAACACTTATATTCCCCCTTATACTTCACCCGACTATGTATACCATAAGTTCATTTCGGCTCTCTCCCTTAATGAGGATCAAATAACTATCACAACATATGATCTACCTCCTCAAGAGATAGTACAATGAGATGCTCCATCCTCCCTTGTAAATCCAAGTTTGCATTAACAGAGACATAGTCAAGTGTGCTTTACTCGAAAATGGATCTGGCATTTAACATTTGTAACATCACTTTCCTTTAACATATAGGCATGTGAAAAGCATATTTATCCCCTATTTCCATCTCTATTCGTGGATTTGATAACATCCTCAAGTGTGTTCTAGGTACTATTAATTTACTGGTCAACATTGGTCCATATACAATTGATATTATATGTCATGTCATGCCTAATGACCTTAATTATAATATTTCCCTTGGAAGACCTTGGAACCATGCCATACATGTGGTCCCCTCTACACTACATGCACAACTTAAATTATGATATCATGGTATTTTTTACGATGTGCCGGTTGATCCCTCACCTTTTGAGTATTGTAATTTTGTTGAACAACTCATTCATATCCCTACTTCTTTCGAAGTTAATCACAAATTTTATAAGGATGGCCTAGGATATGAATATCTTCACCACTTTGGATTCACTAATTCATAGGTAGACCAACAAGAGCATCTAATTATAGAGCTTTGGGACCTCGCCGCACGGTCACACAAGTTTGGGTTAGGATAACAACCTCTTCCTCCCCCTCACTTGGATGCTTATACATCCTTTCATGTTCCTTCACCTCCCTTGTTGCACCCAAAACTCATTAGTGATGATACATCTACTCTTTGGGATACCTTTGATACTTTTGCTACTAATAGTTTATTACTTGATTACATGGGTATTTATGATCATCTCCCCTCTTTCCATCATAACTGGCGTCACCCTTTATCCCTCAATAATATAGCTCAGGGAATATGATATCCCCACTAATGACGTTGATCAACCTAATACTATTCCTACTGACCTATATATCGAGTATTGTTCAACCCTTCTAAATGAAGAAACAATACAATACAACTTAGGTACGTCTAAGTATCCATATATAGTTTTGGTAGCCGCTTCTCTCACCCATGCTAAACAAAAGGATATTAAGTGAGTACTTCATGATTTCTCATAAATTTTCACATGGGATTACAATTATATGTCTGTTATTGATACCTCTGTTACAATGATTAATATTTTCCTTAACCAGGGTACTAAACTTATCCAACAAAAAATTCATAAAATGCACCCTAAAGTGGCACTTTTAGTCAAATAAAAAATTCAAAAGCTTCTAGATGTATATTTTATTCACTCCATGGACTCTCTTGAATGGGTATCTAATATTTTCCCAATGATGAAACCTGATGGTCAGATTCATTTTTATACTAAATATCATGATCTAAACAAATCTTTCCCTAAGCATAGTTTTCCTTTACCACACATCAATGCTATTGTTGATTCTACAACATGATATGACATACTTTATTTCATTGATGGCTTTGCGGGTTACAATCAAATAAAAATCAATCTAGCTGACTACGTAAAAACTTCTTTTACTACGCCATGGGGTAAATTTTTCTATACAGTTATGCCCTTCAGCCTTAAAACTGCCACGTCTACTTATCAACATGAAATGACACATATATTCCATGACTACATTCAGAAGATTATCAAGGATTATGTAGATGACATATTGGAAAAATCTAGGTGACTGATCTTCCCATGTGAAGGATCTACGTATATTATCTGAATGATTATGACAATATCATGTGCGTTTACATCCAAAATAATGTGTTGTTTGGGGTCACAACAAGTAAAATTCTTGGATATAGTATCTGCCCAACGTGGTATCGAGATTGATCATAAAAAAATTAAAGCCACTATCGATATTCATCTGCCTAAGAACCTCCATCAATTACGTTCCTTACAAGGTAAAATTTAAGATATCCGAGCGTTTTATTACACAACTTGCTAATAAGACTCAACCGTTCACACTACTCATGAAGAAAGATACCAAATTTGTTTGGTTTGGGCATTATCAACAAGACATTTGATCATATCAAAGCCTACTTATAAAATCCACCTGTTCTATTCCCTCATGTAGTTGTTCATCCTTTCTTGTTATATATCTATATTATGTTTCATGCCTTGGGCACTTTATTGGCACAACATGATGATTCTCATCTCAAAAAAATCATATATTATATCATTCGTACTCTACTCTCTTACAAATATAACTATAGCTACATTGAAAAATTGTTCCTTAGTTCTTGCCTTTGTTGCAGACAAATTTACAACATTATCTCTTTAACAATGAGGTATATATTATCACAAAAGTCAACCCATTGTATTACCTCCTATCCTGCACACATCTACTCAGGACATTTGGAACGTTGGGTCATTCTCCTCACCAAATTTTATTTTAACTTTATAACTAAAAAAGAAATCAAAGGATATGTTATCACTGATCAATTAGCCATGGAACCCCTCTTGGATGCATCCCCCATTTCTTTATTCCTTTCATGACGCTTTTAATACCTACAGCATTGAGCCACATACATGGAACATGTAATTTGATGGCTCTCATTTTTGATCTGGCACTAGTGGCTGGGATAGTCTTCATCACCCCACATGGTGATCCTACTCCCCTTCAGCATATCGATTAGGGTTTTATTACATAAAACAACATTGTTGAATACAAGGCTCTCATTCTAATCTTTCTTATCTTCTCAAAAGCTTCTCATTCACAATTTATGCATAGACAACAAATCTCAATCAATCATCAATCAGGTTAATGATACATATAATACAAAGGAGGAGAATCTCATTCTATACAATACCCTTGTAAAGGATCGTTTAGCTAATTTTGAGTCTTACTCCATTAAAAATATTCCTCGCAAGGATAATCATCATGCAAATGTCTATGGCTAGTGTCGCGTCATAGCTCATCCCACAAGACATCATCGATGAACAAGATACTTTCATCATTATACACTTACAAAATTCATCTATCTCTACATTACCTCTTGTGGCTTGTGCCATCATCACACACAGTCAAGAAAACATTGAATAGTTCATGTCTATTTATAATTACTTATATAAGACAACTATTCCTGATGCACTGATAACCACATGAAGCTCGTTGGTTACGTCGTGAGGCTACTCGTTATGTTATCGTTGGGACCGAATTTTTCAAACATGCTATCGATGGTCATCTTCTCCATTGCCTTATTTCACTTACAGATGATTCCCATAGCCATCTCAAAAATTCATGATATCATATGTGGTTGAGTCACTTCTCGAGGTAAAGATATGTCACAAATTTTTTTATGGCCAAGGGTATTATTGGCCTACAATGGAACAAGATTTCCTCAAATATGCTACTTGTTGTGAGAAATTTCAAAAAAAGGGCAATCTCCATCATGCACTCGTATACGATATTCTATCCAATTGTCACCTACTTAGCCTTTTTCCCTTTGGGAAATCGATCTCATTGGTATGATTAATCTTAAATTGGACAGACATGCATAAATACATCATTATGGATTACTTAATACTTTACAAAGTGGATTCAAAGTGGATCCTTCTATGAAACACCTCTGGTTCAGACATTTGTAACTTTCTCACCACACACATCATCACCCATTTTGGGGTTCCCTCTGCTCTCATAACTGATAATGGAACCTCATTCAAAAATAAAGATGTTAAGAAGTTTTTTGCTAAACTCAAAATCAAACTATCATTCTCCATCCCTTATTATCCATAGGGAAATGGCCAAACTGAGGCCACCAACAAAAATATTTTCAAAATATTACATAAGACCATTGACTCTAGTCAGTATTGATTGGCATAACCAAATCTTCTACGCACTAATGGGATTATTGTACTAGTGTTCGTACACCTACTAACGCCACCCCATTTTCATTGGTTTATGGTGTTGAGGCTATTATCGCACTTGAACTTGAGATACTGTCCTTGCGAATCTCTCTCAAAGGCATCCTCAAAGATAATGAATATCGTGAAAAGAAATTACGTGAACTAGAAATGTTAGACTCATGTCATGTCTGAAGCACTTGAACATCTCTAAGCATATCAATATTGCATCGCTCATGCCTACAAATCAAAAGACTCATTCTCGCGAATTCAATGTCAGTGAAATCATCTTGAAAGAAAATAAAAAATGTACAAATGCTGAGGAACCTGTCAAAGGCAAATTTAATTCCAATTGGCTTGGTCCATACATTGTCACTAATAAACATAGTGGTGGAGTATATCTCCTTGCCACCCTTTTAGGTAAACCACTCAAAAATCCACTTAACATAATGCATCTTAAGAAATACTACACTTAGATTACCACAATTGGACCATTACCCATGATGACACACTCTTGTGTTTCGGTTCACACTTGACTGTCGAGGGATTATTACTACATTAAACCCCACACATTGTACTATATGAATTATACATCATGTTTCATCACACATCATACATGTCATACACTATACATCATACATCATACATCATACATCATACATCATACATCATACATCATACATCATACATCATACATCATACATCATACATCATATAGTCATACTCATCGTCATTAGGCATATAACATACTAGCGTTGCATAGTTATTCATCATATTAGCCATTATACATATCACACACTTATTACTGTTAGGTTGCATACACATATTACCTTTAATTCTACACATAGAATCTCTACACTGCATCTAATGACATATGCTTTACATCATACACTATGCATCTTCACCTCACAAATTTTCTATATACTATACTAGTCTTCATCACACTATGAGTCTAGCATTACATTTCATCCCTACATAATACATTAGTCAGTCTACCTACACATGTTATATACACTACATGTTATACATTAGATTTTATACATCTTACACATCTAGAATCACATTCTACACATTGAATTTTCAAATATTCTATTCATGTCACATGGTCACATTTCATCATTGCATATACTACATTGTCTTCTATGCAAGTTTCACTCTCTACCTGATGATAAAATTTAGTTCCTAACAATCCACACTCGACTACCGAGGGTTTACAAATCAAATATACCTTACACTAATCTATTTGACCTTTCATCATGTGACATTTCCTAACCTAGTGACATATGCTTTAGGATAAATCGTCACCTATTCTATCATTTTTTAATGGTATACACCTTAGGTTACATCACCACTCCCTCCTTTCATCTTGTAGTGATATACGCTTAGGGATAAATCATCACTCTTCCTTTCATCTTATAGTGATATACACTTAGGGATAAATCATCACTCATCCATTCATCTTATAGTGGTATACACTTAGGATAAATCATCACTTATACATTCATCAAATTGTGATTTATGCTTCAGCTATAGGGTTCATGCACACACATCATTTCTAGATTACATATCATCACTACACCTACACATTCATCATATGCACATAAGACACAACATCTTACTTCTACCATTTCCTCGATGACACACTCTCGTTTACTGGTTCATTATTGAATGCTGAGGGGGAAAATAGAATGAACCTCATTGCATACACTTCCATTCACTCGAAGGGCATGTGGCTTATATCATTCCATCTTGCATTCCATCCCATCCATCCACAACATATTGCATTATTTTGGGGGCATTTACTCTTATTTACTAGTGTTCTAGGGGATCACTTTACTACACATATTAGATTGATTTCATATATGTCATTATTTATAATATCCAAAGATGTGCATTCATGCCTTTGTCTAGTTGTAATCACAAATACAAATCCTTTACATACATCATGGATGCTCGCCTTCTACCCTTCCTACACTAGTCATTTGGGGTATCCACATTCGTCACTCATAGGTGTTATTATTTCATTTTTTACTTGGAACTTTACATTACCTAGTTATTCACGCTTTGACATATTGGTTCTTTCTCTAACATGCTAATGGGTGTTCCATGTACTAGCACTTATTTTTTAGGATTACATGTTTCCATGACTAGTACTACTTTTTGTACTTTTCTACGTCATTTTTTGTTTCTTGTATACGTAGGCCTTGCCTTATGTTTGGTGTGCACACTTGTTCATTTTGATTTCAGCCATGATGGCCTTGGCATGTCTTGCAACATCGTGAGTGATGTCCCATGTTTGTGACCTAGATTTTTGTGGCTTACTTATCTCCTGTGCATGTTTACAATACTAAGCTTGGTAGTTTTTACATTATCTTCATACTTTACACATTGTTTTCCACATGTATGTGTTTTTATACTAACACTTTTCTTTGACTAACCATCCTTATTTGTGTGCGCCTTGGTTTTTAGCAAGCACATTCCTTTCCCCCCGAAAGGAAGAGTTATTGAGTACATGTGGTTGGTCCTCTTTTGGGGCTGAATTATCCTATCAATGATGTTGCATGCTGCCCCAAAGACGGGGCATAATTTGGGGATTTTATACATACTAACACAAAGGTTCTACACCAGTTCAGTTTAGTTACATACAACGAGTGGGTTCAAAATAGTCTACAAACCCCATACACAATGGCTCTTACAGGACATATTGTCCTTAGCATTCTCAAAAGCATTTATAGGCTTAGAAGTTATAATGGGTGTGCCTCTCTACACTCCTTTGACCAATGATGTCGAATTGCCCAAAAAACCAAGACAATACAAAGATCTCTTCACATTTAGGGAAGTGATTAGAGCTTAGAGGAAATAAAGAACTTCATCCCTGCACTTCTTCGGACAGGGTGGTGTGAGATCGCCTAATAAACTCATATTATAGGATATCCTTCTACACTCTTTCTCTCGGCATGGATCAGGTACACAGGTTCCATTTACATTTTCCATTTACATTTGCATATTTTACATTTACATACTTTCATATACATGCATCTTTTACATTGCATTTTTACACATACATACATAAATATTTTTCTACTTGATTGTTTTCTCCTTGTAGTTTTGGCTGTATGAGAAACAAGTAGTCAAATTGGGGACAACAAAAACAATAGTGTCAAAAACACTTTGCGAAAACACACACTTTACTAACCATGTAGGTAGATTACACACCATAATAGATAAACACGTGTTTCACCCTTGGGTTCACTCTAATAAACTTTTCTTTGCACATTTTTCATCCTTAGTTTCCACGCTCCTCCATTTTTTTTCAATTCCATGCTTTTGTCGAGTCCTTTGGCGTGTTTCTACTGAACTCTTCATGGAGATCAAGTACGCATCTCTATCTACTTTATGTTACCAAGATTTCCACTCACCAACTTAAAGTGGGGGAAAAATGTAGTAAGAAAATCATGCACTTTAGACATTGTCTATCCTAGTTTCAAATTACTATTTAGAGGATTCTTGAAGTACTAATTAACCCTCATCTTTTTTCCATATTGTTTTATTTTATTTCATCATTACCGACACTTTTCATCCACATGCCCAAATTGTTTCGGCCATTTACTTTCTTTTTAGCCTTGACTGGGGTGCTCAGGCTAGTATTAGGGCACATGTGGGCACCCTGGTCCCACCAGGGGTGCCTTGGTCCTTTTTACACTTTCCCATGACTTTTGGGCTCTTTTTAACCGTTTGACATATTTATTTTTCTTGTGGTCAGCCTTTTTGGGACTAATTACAAAATTAGATCAAGAAAACCCTATAAATATAAAGTTATGAGACCATAATGAGGGACCTAATATCACTTACTACTATCACTCTGTAGACACCTTTATTTGGTGTAACTCCTTCCCTTTATCCTGCATTTATTCTCCTTCATTCAACTTTAACTCTCATTTTTCTTTGTCTTAAATTTAAATAAATCCTATCCATTTACTCAACCAAATTTAATTAATTATCAAATGGGCTCCATATAAACCCATTTAATAATTGAATGTTAGCATCTCTCAAAACTATTCAATTTATGGGTAATAATATACCCATCCAACACCCCATTCTTAATTTCAAGAATGGAATCTATCATCTCACCTACCATGTCAATCATGCTCCCCACTCAATCTAATAAGTCAAACCATGGGCCCCGCTAAATCACATCACCTCTTTTAATCAAGGTTACTTTACCCCACCCTGGTTACTCATTAACCTTAATCTAACCTCACCTCCAAGTTATAAATATGGGTCTTCCCTCCTCTTTCAAAAGGAGGAAGGACTAGAGACCAAGAAAGAAAAAAGAGACCAAAGAACTGTTGACCAAAATAAACTCCCTCTTATTTTGGGTTAGCTTACTCCCTTTTTGTGCCTCAGTCCAAATTTCACACAGTTCAGGAACTCAAGGATTTGTGGAAAATACTCCATTAGATAGAGAATTTCTTCCCCTTTCCAGAAAGGTAAAGATCTCTTTCTAACTCCTTGTAATTTTTGAGTTATGGCTCGGTGGAGTTAGAAGGAAAACTTTGCCCAAGGCAGACTTGTAGGGCTTGGGAGAGATTTTTGCCAATGAATCTCGGACCAGTGGGGAATCAGAGGAAAAAGTGAAAATTTTCACTTTTGTCAAAAAGGCGAAAATTAAGTGCTGAGCTGGAACATCAAAAAGTTAATGCGGGCCGGCGGACCTTCGGAGGCAAATGAGTTTTTTTGAATTTTTGTCAAAAAGTGTAAAATGGAAAAAAGGAGCCCCTGCCTCTGCCGACCCCAATGGATGCCACGTCGTTAGTGGATTTTTGGGAGAAAAGTTCAAAATTTTCCTAAGCTATTTTTTTTTTGACAACATTAAGGAAAAACTTAGAAGACCATATCTTTTGATCTAGATCTCCATTTTTGATGTTCATCATACCAAAGGAAAGATCTGAAGATTCTCTTCATCATGGCGTCTTCAAGTTTGGATTTTGGTGAAGATTTGGGGGAGAAATTTGCAAAACATGTTTTGGCATGGAAAAGACAAAAAACTAGTTCCAACCCCCAGATTTAATGAAGTATGGATCATTTTGTTTGGTCTACGGAGTAGATACATGGAATTATGAGATTTTGCATCGAGCCCATCAACAGAGGAAGAATTAAAACACATTTTGAAAAGTGCTTGGAGCAGATCCACATTTTTTCCTCTCTTCTTGCGTTTTTCCTAAAAAATGTAAACAGAGGCACATATTTCAAAGGTTGTTCATTCATCTTCTCTTCCTCCCCCTTCTATTTCTTCCCTAGGGTTAGAAATGGAGTTTGAACCTCCTCCCTTGATCTGTAAATGGTGTTTTTTTCCTCTTTTCCATAAATGACACTCTTTGCAAACTTTGAAGCAATAAAAAATGTGTTTTATGATGCATTTTTCCATCCTTTGCTCATTTTTGGTTGTCTCTTCGTGCCTCTCTTCATTACATGGTATATGTGCACGTTTTGAATGTTAATTTTCCAATCTGGGAGCTGTGGTCATGGGTTTTTAGAACATTTTCTGTGTGAATCTAATCTATGGTCTGTGATGTTGTTGTCCATCCTTTCAATTGCTCACCTCTCTTTTTTCCATGGTAGTTTGGTAGATGATCAACATTTTCCTTCTCTGGTGTATCACTGTTTTAGTGTAGGCTATGTTTTTCATTGTTTTATTTCTCTCCTTATCTCCTTGGAAGTTATATTAAGATTATATTAGCTTGTTGTACTAGAATAGCTTGTGGCAGGTAGTTTAGGAAGAGGAACCAGCCTTCTATGGAGGATCATTCCCATTTTCAAGTCCCACGGCTTGGGGAATGATCCAATGTTATGCAAATCACACAAAATGACCTTGCCTTAGAAAAGTAGATCCATAACTCATTTGGGGGTTCTGTGATTTCACACTAACAGTTTTGGCATGCCCAATGGAACCCCAGAGGTATTCACTTCATTACAACAAGATCTATGTGCACTTGTTGCAATTTCCATCTTTTGAGAAGAAACAGTTTGCACATTTGGCGACTCCATCTGGTAAATAACTCATTCTTTGAGTTTCAGACCTATTTTCCATCCATTTACATTCACTCTTCTTTCCATATCTTTCATTCTTTTCCATCTTTCCATGAAGTTGTGTAATCATGACTTCATTTCCATCATGGAATTCACATTCACAGTAGCAGCAGTACATTCCACCTCCAATGTGCTTTACAACTCCTTCAAATCAGCAATTCAAGTAGATTAAAGATCAACATGTTTACTCCTATGAGTAGTAGTGTAAAAATTAGTTTGGCTATGGAGCTTTCCAAGAGTAGGAGTATGCAAACAATGAAGACAATCAAATGCAAGATGTTGGCCTATTGGAGAAGATCCAAAAAATAGAGATTGGCATGGTGCAATCAAGAGCAACAACTCAAATGAAGGTGTTCAAAATTGGTTACACAACTCCTTGTCCATGGGAAGGTCCTTTTCCAAGGCACTACAACCCTCAGGAGAAGCTGAACTTCATAATTGAGATGTTGCCCCAAATTTCACAATAGACTGAGGAGATAGAATTGTATGAGTAGAGTCTAAATCAACCTTGTTAATGGGTAAGTCATTCAACAATTCCTTGTATTTCTTCTTCTTCATCTCAAGCTTTACCATTTCAACAATGTCAAGCTGTAAACCCATCCAATGTTGCTCCAGTTGTGAAAACCATCCCTCCATCCCTTAGTCTTCCATCTCATCTCATATTTTCTTCTCTCTTCTCTTCCAAATCCAAATCCCTCCACAAGATCATAAAGATACACCTTCCCCTCCAAAGAAACAAGAAGTTCCATCCCTCCCACCACCACCAAAAAATGAACAAATGATTGAATCCCAATCTATTTCTCCTCTTGCCTTCCCAATTCCATGTAGGGAAGAAGAAATTGCAAAAATCAGTCATGAAGGAAAGCAAGAAGAAGAATAAATGATTAACATTTTAGTCTACAGAGGAGGTAAATGTTGAAGAACCAAAGGTGGCCAAGGCTGAGTTTGTAGCAGCAGAAGTGGAGCAAGAATATCAACTTGTTTGCTTAGAATGTAGTTTCCATGTTGGCACTCTACTTGAAGAAAATGGTGATCCAATTCAAGTTGCACAATCAGCCATCAAAGAGGAAGGAAAATCAGCTCAAAGTGCCATTGGAAAGGATAAAATGGGTCAGACCAAATCAGAGTTTATAGCAGTAGAAGAAGAAGACATCATTGATAATTTCTTGCTTTCATTCGAAGGGCCTATTTTGGTTGATGAATCCACCATGGAAAGGAGCTGTGAAGAAGATCTTGCAATCCCAACTTGTCCTCTAGAGAAACAAATTGAAGAGTTTGATTTGGAAAACTTTATGATAGAGAAAGAAGTCATTCAAGAGCAAGATGGTCTTCAAGCAGTAGCGGAAGGAGAAGATGCTCCAAATCTAAAAGAAGAAGCACATTCCAGCTGTGGAGGAGAAAAATGCAGGTCCAAGAGCTTTGAAAATAAACCGGCTATAGAATAACCTTCAGTTCTTCCTTCCACTTCATCTCTCTCGAGCTATAACATTGGAGAAGAGTTTGATCTTTCAAAATTCATGTTGGAGGATGAAATAAAACATGGTAAACAAGTTACTGATCAAGCGAACACCATGGAGGAAGTTGAACATTTGCAGTAGGACAACAATGAGACAGTTTATTTGTCTGATTTAGGGGAATGTTTTGATGGAGAAGAACTAGTTGAAATCACATTTTTTTCTCCTCCTTCATCCACCTTCCAAACATGCATACCTGCTATCATGGAGGAGAGCATTCATTTGCAGTAGTCTATACCTTATAGCATCCTTTTGGAATCAATTTTGGAAGATTTAAATATTCCATGTTCTTCACAAGAGGAAGAAGAGAAAGAGCAGAAGGGTTTCACCACTTCTTCCATGCCATTCATGCAAGAAGGTCTATAAGAGGACTCCATTTTTGGATTTGAAAATAAGATCAATAGGCACATCAATCAGACTAGACCTTTCCCAATCAAGTATTTGGCTTCATTGGAGCAAAAGGAGAAGCCACAACCAATCATGCTTGCTTCAGGGCATGAGGATGAGCTACAAAGTACCAAGGATCAGCTACCATATATTTTCAATCCAAATGCAGAGAAACTAAAAGAGGTATTGGATTTGTCTTTAGTTGATACTTTGGTCATTTGGGTGGAAGATCTTCTTGTAGTTAGTTTTTCACTCATCCAACCAGCCATGTTTAGTGCCAAATCAATTGCATGGCTACCATTTTTGAGGAAGGGAAGCTATTTCTCCCTGCCGGTTGCAAGTTTTTTTTGAGTTCCCTTTGCTCTTGGTTAGATTAGTGTAGGTAGATATTTTTTTAGTAGAAGAAGTTCTTTTGCACACTCTGCATGTTCCATTTGGAGCATGTATGATTTTCAGTTTGTAAATAGTTTTTGGTTTTGTTGTATTGCTCTTGCACAGTCTATTTCAGTTGGATTTTCGTGAAGATCAACTCCAATTTTTAGTGGGTTCCCAAGTGAGTCAGAGATCATATTTTTTAGAGTTAGATCAGAAAATTAGTTAATAGGCTTGACTCCATGCCCAATGGATGCAACAAAGGCCACTGATCATTCATCTAGCAGGCAGATGACCCCTGTGAGTCACCAACGTTGTTAACCAAAATAAGCTCCCTCTTATTTTGGGTTAACTTACTCCCTTTTTGTGCCTCAGTCCAAATTTCACAAATTTCAGACACTTAAGGATTTCTAGAAAATACTCCATCAAATAGAGAATTTCTTCCCCTTTCCAGAAAGGTAAAGAGCTCTTTCTAACTCCTTTTATTTTTTGAGTTATGGCTCGGTGGAGTTAGAAGGGAAACTCTTCCCAAGACGGACCTGCGGGGCTTGGGAGATATTTTATCTAAGGAATTTTGGACCGGCAGAGAATTAGAGGAAAAAGTGAAAATTTTCACTTTTGTCAAAAGGTGAAAATTAAGTGCTGAGCTGGAGCATCAAAAAGTTAATGTGGGCCGGCGGACCTTCGGAGGCAAATGAGTTTTTTTGACTTTTTATCAAAAAGTGTAAAATGGAAAAAAGGATCCCCTACCTCCGCCAACCCCAATGGATGCCACGTCATCAGCGGATTTGTAGGAGAAAAGTTCAAAATTTTGTCGAGCTATTTTTTGCCGAAAACGTTAAGGAAAAAATCAGAAGGCCATATCTTTTGATCCAGATCTTGATATTAGACATACTTGGTACCAATGGAAAGATATGAAGATTCTCTTCATCACTGAGTCTTCAATTTTGGATTTTGGTGAAGATTTGGGGGATAAATTTGTAAAATGAATTTTGGTGTGGAAAAGACAAAAAACCAGGTCCAAGCACCAAATTTAATGATGTGTGGGTCATTTTCTTTGGTTTACGAAGTAGATACATGGAATTATGAGATTTTTCATCGAGCCCATCAACAGAGGAAGAATTAAAACACATTTTTAAAAGTGGTTGGATAATATCCTACGTTTTTTCCTCTCTTCTCACATTTTTTCTATAAAATGTAAACAGAGGCACATATTTCAAAGGTTGTTCATTCTTCTTCTCTACCTCCCCCTTATATTTCTTCCCTAGGTTCAGAAATGGAGTTTGAACCTCCTCCCCTGCTCTGTAAATGGAATTTTTTGCCTCTTGTCCATAAATGATGCTATGTGCAAACTCTGAAGCAATATGAAACATTTTTTGTGATGCATTTTTCCATCCTTTGCTCATTTTTGGTTGTCTCTTCTTACCTCTCTTCATTGCAGGGTATTTGTGCATGTTTTGAATGTTCATTTGCAGATTTGGGAGTTGTGTTCATGGGGTTTTGGAACATTTTCTGTGTGAATTTGATCCATGGTGTATGATGCTGCTGTCCATCCTTTTCATTGCTCACCTCTCTTTGTTCTATGGCAGTTTGGTAGATGATCAACATTTTCCTTCTCTGGTGTATCACCGTTTTAGTGTAGGCTCTGTTTTTACTTGTTTTATTTCTCTCCTTGTCTCCTTGGAAGTTAGATTAGGATTAGATTATCTTTCCTGCACTAGAATAGCTTATGGTAGGTAGTTTAGGAAGAGGAACCAACCTTCTCTGAAGGATCATTCCCATTTGCAAGTCCCACTGCTTGGGGAATGATCCAATGTTATGAAAATCACACCAAATGACCCTGCCTTAGAAAAGAATATCCATAACTCATTTGGGGGTGCTGTGATTTTGCACTAACAAGAACCTGGACCTGGACATGGACCAGAAACAAGGAGGAAGAATCAAGTATGAAATCTCTACGTATTAAAGTTATTGCAGAGAAGAAGAAAGTGCTTATTTAAGTTCTATAAGTTTGAGGTCAAGGAAAACCTTTGCCATTTTTAGAAGTTAGAGGTGAGGAGTGTGGGAGAAATATTTTCCATTGGTTATTATCTTGCCATCTTGATGCCTAGTTCATCTCAACATCAGAGCACAAGCTAAGTCCCTTCATCATTTTAGTTACTTATCATTTTATATTTCATTATTTATGCATGATATATATTGTTCATTATTTATTACTATCTTTCTAGACACGGGGGTTGACATCCTCCAAGCGAGTTAACATCCTCTTGGAACCGAGATTGTTTGGGAAATCCCGGAATATTTTTATCTAATCATATCTGTTTCAATTTTGCAGATATATCTTCTTTTATCATACATCTATTTTCTTTGCGCCCGTAGCTCCATATCCATATCTGAAGTCCTAAGCCCTCCATCATTTGAAGTTTTTGGTGGCTTCTAGTATTGACATTCATCCGCATGAGAACGAAGTTTCCTAATAAATATTTTTCCATGCCTGGTGGGACCATAACCAATTTCTATTAATTTTTTTGTTACTTTACTTGTTTTGCGCAGGTTTCGTAAGGATCACAGTAATCATGTTTCATAATTTTTTCTCATTCAGATATAACTTACGCATATTTGTTTTTTTGATTGACTTGTTTGCAGGGTGCTAGTTTAGCCTCCACTCGTCAGGTATGGCATTTGCATATAGTAGTCTTTCTCCGTCATGAGATAAGGGTTTTTGTGTTTCAATTTTATTTTTTCTTCTGGTTTCGTGTTATTATGTTCTTGGATTTTATTGATAAATTTCATATCAACCTGTAAAAACACATAAAAAAATATAATTAGGAAATAAAATTGAATTAAATTATAAAAAAGAGATAAAAAAATTAATTAGAATCCTAATTATCCTAAACTACCCTAGCCTACCTAACACCCCATTAAACTCACTACCCAACTCCCATTGTGTTTTCCTCACCACAGACCATATCACTCCCAAGCTCCCATCTCCTTTCAACCTATACCAAAACTAATCTCCACACCAATCCTCACTGCTTCACCACACCCATTTCTCTCCTCTCCTCGGTTCACCATGCATACTCCACTCTCCACCCAACTCCCATTTCCAACTCGGCTCTTCCTTTTATGACCCAGCTCACACCGACTCCCATTCCTACCCATCTCTCCAATGTTGACCGCCCAACACATCATCTCCACCTCCAAATCCTTATCTCCCACACATAACCTTCAACTCACACCTCCTCCACTTTCTTCCTATATCCTCGGCCTCACTTGAGCCATCTCCACTCACCTGATTCTCATCTCTCCATACCCGAACTCTGTTATCTCCACATGGCTTGATATATCTCGCCAAATCCCAATCCAAGTCATTCCCTCGCTCCCTCCTACAAAGAGAACAAACATAAACAATATTTAAATCTTAGCGACTTACAACAAGAAGAAATTTAACTATAAATCGCCCTCAAATCAATAAGATTTTGAGAAAGTGAATATTGATATAAACTCACAAGATTTTGAAGCATGATGTTTCCTGCTATTTCCATTTCAGTTTTGAATTCACATAGCTTTGTGGGTAGTGACTGTATAGTCACTTCATAGAAATAGGCTTTCAAATACACAATAATGACGTTATAGTGTTATGTTTGTGGAACCTATTTTCATGTTAGAGTTTGGTACACCTTCCATGTGTTACACTCAGATATTTTTATGGTGGTCTCGCTCGCCAGTGAGGGGGTCAAGAGGGTTCGGGGGCAAAGCCCTCGAAGGAAATTTTCATGGGTGGTTTATTAACCCATGGGTAATGGGTAACCGTTATGGGTTGTTTTTGGGCCCATGATTTTTTTGGTACCCATTGTTTTGTAAAACTGCCTCTTCGGCTACCTATTGATGTACTTATAAATAGATGGACATACAATAGGATTTATATGAGTGTGTTTTGTGAAGGTGAATAGTGTGTGTGAATTCAAGTGCGAATTCGAGAGGGTTTGTTGAGCGCAGCTCCAAACAAGATTTGATTATTATAACTGTGAAGACTATTGGCTTGTAATAAAATCTGAGCAAGTGTTATTGGTGGATGTAGCCCACATTGGGTGAACCACGTTAAATATTGTCTTCATGTTGTGCATATTTCATTTCTGTAATTCTATTCATACTTCTTATTATTGAGATTCTAAGGAATTATTCTGCATTAGATATTATTAATTCCTAACATATAGAAGTCCTGATGTTTTTATGTGTTAAAGAGAACCCAAACATATAAAACCATGTATGGATAAGACTTGCCAATCATCTCCATGTTTTTAAATGAATTTTCTCTTACTATTGTACCAGTAAGTTGACCTTAAAGCTTAATCTCAAGTTCATCAATAGGAATCATTCCATCATTTTCCCAACTAGTTTCCTATCAACCATTTGTTCTCTTTCTCTACATCGTAGACTATATGATTCGATGCATTATCCTTCCAATTGTTTCTAGATCAGTTTTCAACCTTCCTTACAAAAATCCACATCATTACAACATTTTAGTATCTAGGTGCTCGACGCTTTCAACTATTTCTAGCTCAGGTTTGAATTCACACAAGCTTTGTGGGTAGTTACTGTATAGTCCCTTCATAGAAACAGGTTTGTAAATGCACAGTTTTAAATGACACAGACATAACGATAGTCTTACAATTATTTAAACAATAATAAAATTGTGTTCTCATAGCTCAATTTCAAATCAACATAGAAAAATCTAATGTTTGGTGCTTCTAACAGTTTCCAGCTCCATTATGCAGACTTCATGGTATTGATTGTAACATTTTTTTTATAGTGACTGGCCTACAAGTTTTTTCTACAAGTTGTTTTAACACCACATACAATTATATATTTCTTTCTTACATTCTTTGTGATTCTGAGTTGTGAAAAGCCATCGACCTATCACATTGGATTTGGCATCTTTGACTTTAATGTTCACTTTTCAGTCCCCAACTTATCTCTTCCCTCTTTTATTCAACTAAGTTAGAAACATAGGTCCACTACTTTCTCCCATCTCCATTAAAACTTTCAAATAAAATTACTTTCTTCCTCCCTGAAGCCTTCATTATTACAATAAAATACCATTCCCCTAATGTACTTTTTGTCGTTAGCTCTTAAAGTCCACATTCAGTTATATTATATGTTTATTCTTATTTATAGTTCATGTAAAGAAATGAAATAAACAAAAAATGTGAAAGATAATGTCTTTTCATTTATAGGTTATCTCATATCATAGTTAGATGGCATTTTATCATAATTTTATCTCACAATCTCTTTCATTGCTATTTAATAGTTTATTTCATAGTTATGCTTTCTTTATCCTGATTAAATACGAATGTCGAATTCTGAATTTTATTAATCCATTAGATTAATTTATTTATTTATTTATTTTTTATAAAAATACTATTTATACACAAAATATTTATGACAACTATATCAGTTTAATCACATCAACTAATTACATATTTTTCCTTTTGCGGTGAAATCTACGATACTACGATCACAAAATAACACTGCCAAAGACCAATATTGAAATCAAACACATAGCACAAAATATTTTTACCGACCTTATCCGCAATTATAAATGGTTCAATTTTAGGGTACTCTGGCGTTCCTGGCCACTGACCTTCCCTTCCCAGTACGCCATCATCTCGTGTAATCAAATAATAGGGAAAAGTGTTCTCTAGGTTTTACTTGTTTTCTCTCTATTTTCTCTCTTATGTATTGTAATTTCCGTTAACTAAGTGATTTTTTGCATTGAATGTCACATTTCAAATTTGGTCTAAAATGAACCTCATGCATTCTGCTTGCTCACATAACTTAAATAGGGGTCTAACCTTCTGCATTTCACTTATCACACACTACCTAAAACTTCATGAATAAAACCAACACATCGAAATACTCCTCTCTCCTAGTTAATTGATTTGGATTTGAACACCCAACAAGAAACCATCTCACACATTTACCTAGCCAAAACTATCTAAAACAATTCTTAGAATTCCATTCTTTAGGAACCTTCATTATTCACTTTTTTTTTACATCTCAGAATTTATCATGATGATAAAAAATATTTTACTTGATTTGTTTGTTAACAAATTACATAATAAAATGTTTTTTGACACCTATTGTCACTCTCTCTCAAATCAAAACAAAAAAATAATGTCCTCCAGCCAATAAAGTTACTTCCGCTAAGGATCCTACCCCACAAGATTCTAAAGTCAAAATCACGCCTTTAGTTATCCAACCCTATATCTTCATGGCCTCGCTTCATAAGGACTGTGTCATCTGCAATCATTCCTAGCTTGAAACGAATCCTCATATCGCTTTCCAAGCCAATCTTCCTAAACCAACCACACCACCATCTCCGAATCCTTTAGAAACTCTTGGACTGCCTCTTAACCCCGTATATGATTTCATATTTCGTGATCCCCCATAATCACTCAATCCTCTCAATATTCTCAATTGGCGGATCACATTCCATCCACAACCCTTTTTTCATTTCTATTTAATCCACTACTAGTATTCCCATAAAACAATCTCAACCTCTGAATACCTATGTTCATACCCATCATATGCTCCAACCGTATCAACCCCTTAACACTCATATCCCTACTTATCATTTACCACAACAACCTACCCAAATTCAACAAACACATCATGTCCCTATTGTTCAAATTGAGCCTATGCAAAAATATCAACCCATGACACATGGTAATCCTTACCAAATAGTTCCCCACACATCTACACACCCACAAGTTTATCAACCATATTATCAGGCATCACACCTGCAAGTTTATTAACCACCTTATCAAACCATTCCCCAACTACCCACACATCCACAAACATACCCTTCACCTTATCAAACTACATTTCAAACCACACAACCAATCCAATTTCAACCTAACATCATGTCAAATGATCCTATTCACGCTTTGGTGAATCGATTAGTCAATCTAGAAACCGTTACCTTGGCACCCAAGGATACATTATCCTATGACCAAATCTTTAATGAACCGATTCATCCATTGGTTCTTATCAAACCTTACCCTTCTCATTGAAAACTTCCTGATTTTACGAAGTTCAATAGCAAGGAATATCCCCAACAGCATCTCTGTGTATTTAAACATTCATGTTGTCTTATTGAGCATGATCACGCTCTAGTACTTTGCACTTTACCCATGTCATTTTCTGGCCCCGCATTGGACTGGTACAACAATATCTCGTAAAATTTCATATTCTCTTTCATCCAACTTGCATAGTTGTTCTTAAAACATATTTCTATCACTATTGCATGCAAAACCACTATCAATGATCTATACACCATTCGAAAGTTTGAAGAAGAGCGCATTGCCGAATTCGTCGTACAATGGCATGGTGTTATAAACCAACTATTCTTCACTCTTCTGCAAACCAAAATCATCTAATTATTCTCGAGTTCATGTGTAAAACATATATCTACTTTACAAATCCAATCATTCTGAACCTTTGATGAAGCTTTCGCAATGGATCACAAACTCAAAAAACATGCCATTCAGCAGGGTCATCTTAAAATTAGAACAGCCAAACCTAAAATTGAATCTACTAAACCATCCATGCATAACAACACATTGAAAAGTGCAGCCACTATCATGGTTGTTAATCCCTTGTCAGCATCTACATCCAGCACATGGCCTCAACAATAAGCCCCTTAATCGACCATCAGCTATACCACCTTGGGAGAATCATATAGCTCCGTGTTTGACAAATTGATGACTGTAAACTCCATCCAACTTCCTCCCATACGACCCATGGACAATTTGTAAGCCAAGCATGTTAGGTATCACGAATCCCACTATTGTAAATATCATCAAGTCAAAGGTCACAACTTTGAGAAATGTCGTTCCTTCAAAGATCGTGTCCAACAACTCATAAATCAAGGGGATATTCAAATCGATATCTCTGCTACACAACCTTTTTCTAATCAACCATCAAGGAATCACATCACTCCCTTTACATATCAAATCTCAAATTATTACACCATTAACACCGTCAATCAGGATCCCATCTCGTCGACAACTCCACATGTTCCTACCTTATACATTATGCCCAATCCTTATTAAGAACCTAACACACCTAAATCAAATTTTCCTACTTGTCCTAAACTTTTACCTTCTCCTACCTCATCCAAAACCACATTAATTATACCATCTACTTCATCAACTTCAACCATGCTCTAATCTATCACATACGATTCATCCTTATCACCTATTTCGGCCCCATCAACATCCACACATATCCCTACACCTCTCACATGTATGCCTTCACCAACATCTGCATCAAACACATCTATTACTATATTTACATCACTCATCTCTACAACCATCCCAAATGAACTCATTTCTACCACATATAACTTTACAACCCCACCTCTAACATCAACCCCATTAGAAAACATATCATTCTTACCCTTGGAAAAATTTATAAAACAACCATTCTCACCAACTTCCACATCCGATAATACTCATGCATTTTCTGCATTACCTATAATGTCTACTCCATCAATTACCAAATCCCCTTCTATAGTTTTGACTACCATACCTCTATCCATTCCACCTTTACCCATAATACCATCCTTATAATCAATCCCAATTCCTCCTTCCACACCCATACTGACCACATCCACTTCCACATCAGCCTTGAGTATACATACCACATCACCCACATCTCCAAATATCCCAAATATGCCTACATCCATGTCTATCCCAACTACCCATATATCTATCATATTATCAACAAATCCACCTATATCTACCTTGACATCTTTACCTATATCCTTGCCTATGGTCACATCACCTATTTTATCCCAATGTTCTTTATCTAATTCTTCTATCACAACGACCAAATCCTCTCGATCTACAACCCTATTAAAGATACCCTTTGAAAAATCTATTGAACAAACACCTCAATCTAAGTCAAATAAATATGGTTTACATTCTCCCTCTAAAAAATCAAATCTTTCCATGCCAAACCCTAAACAATCCAAATCTCACATAGATCTCATTAATTGCATCATACAAATACTTATTTCTCCATTAACATCCTCCTCTTTTTTAGGACATTTTCTCCATCAATATCCACGCCACCACCGTTAGATCCTCTTGTTGAGATTGTTATCATACCTACCAAGGGTAAATATTTTCAAGAAAATTATAAGTCTCATGGAAAAAAAAAATTGACAGTCCCATGTGCATCCTCATGAACATCCAGATATTCTCTCTTTTCAACAATCTAATACCACAATGTCTATTATAGGATCAGTCTCTCCATCTACAAAATATAATAATGATAAATTCATAGCCAAACAATCCAATCCTCTAATAAAATTTGATTTGTTTTCCAAAACATATAATTTACCCATTTGATCTACATCCAAAACCAAGCCAAAACATCATAAGAATTATCTTCCTCATGACATTTTGATTGGGTCCTACGTGGACATTTTTCGAAATTTAGTTCAAATATCTGCCATCACACTTCCTCCCATTAAAGCCTTTTATCTATATGGTCTACAACCATCATGGTTCAATCCCAATTACATTTTCACTTATCATCGTACCCTAAGCCATGACATTGAACATTGTAAGGCCTTTCAAACAATCATCTACAACCTGATTGAGAAAGATGATTTCCTCATTCAGGGAAAAAATACTTCTCCATTTGCATTTAATCTAATTTGTATCCCATCTGTTGGGTTTCCCATGATTCCTCCATCCATATAATTCCTTAACATCATTCCTACAAATGATATTCCTCCTAAGGAATGTCCTCTATTGTTCATCAATACCGCTTATCTTGCCACACACACTTGTAGTCTCCGACCATTTATCCCATCCAAATCTAAAAAAGTCTCGTCTAAACTCCTTCGACACCATTTAAATCATCCAAATTTAACTAATTGTGGGAGAAACCTTCCCTCACCCTTAAGCACATCATCTGTACAAATCCCTTGACACTAGGGGCCTTCACTCATGATATCATTTCATTTAACCTCATTCGAATTCATCAAATCCAACTTTTGTCTAGTCCAAATCTCAGTTAAAGTCCTCCTTTGAGGCCATATTCGTCCTTCCATTTAGGGAAATTTTTATAAAATTCCACATTTTTTTCCACATCTGAGCCTCTTTTGGGGCACCACATGTTTCATCAAGTGCACATTTGTGGCCATGTTTGTCCTGCTATATTTGTGTCTCTCTTGGGGCACCATTTATTTTTATCAAATGCCACCATTGTGGTCATATTTTAACTTCCTTAAGGACATAGTGTTATTTCTCACCTATCTATCACATCTAATCCTTTGTAAGCTATCATCTCATCCTGTCGTAACTTCATTGTCTTCCCTCATTTGGTGATAAACCATAGAAAGAACCTCTTAATGCATTGCACTTGTGACCAGTCTACTACTAGCATATCTACCAATGAACACTTAATCATATCTTTAGATCAGTCCTCCATCATTAGCCCCTGCCATCTATCATTGTAATGATTTGGAATTATGTGGTCTGCTATCATTTTACTAGTGATGACCTTGAATATGGACACCAAATCTTTGTCCATAGCATTTTCCTTATGGATAAGATCTCCCATATGGTGAGAACTCCACAATTATTACATCCATCACCCTCTCATTTTCTTGTTGGAGCAATACAAAGGGTCCACGGGGTGTCACTTATATGATCATCATCCCCTCCTAAGTGGTCTAATTTGCTATTCCCATCTCTCCCCCATGTAAAGTTAAAATCCATTGATGCAAAAAAATCAAAGTCAAAGACAAAATCATAACAAATATACCGATCCCTCGAAGGATGGGTATTAGACATATTATTCTTAATATTCATATTATGTATAAAGTAGACCATATCCTCGAAGGATGTATACTCTGTTATTATGTTATTTGGAAGGTCTCCTGCATTGATCAACTTTATTCTATTATGTTCTTCCCCTTTCATAGATCTGTGGTATAGACTTAAGGAACACCACCTATGGAAATCCCTCTTCCCGCATACAAGTTACATCTCCAATCCCTTTTTTGTGTTGACATTAGGATTACAAGCATCTTTCATCCATATTTCCCTCATCATCTTTTGGTATAATGAACTATCATTGGTTATGTGTTAACACCTGCTATTGGATGCAAGTGCAATACCTTGAGTGGTAACCTTTCTTGTTTATCTCTAATCCATTTCGAAGCATAGTTTCCCTATACGCCCTTGCTACGATTATGTTTAATTCATCTCATAAATGTCATATTTTATCAAAATCACATCAAATTTCACACTATGAATTCTATATCTATTCATAATATCCATGAATGCTTTTGCAAATACACTTTTTAGTTTGTGAAACCTACTTGAGGATCCTTCTCAAGTCAAGTACGTTATCCTGAAGCTTCTTATCCCCCAACATGTTCAACAATGTCTTTGATCCATTTCTCTTCACTCCCCATTTCCACTCATCACCATTTGTCTCCACATTATCCTTATCACCTTGTTGTCCCCTTTTACCAGTTTGTGTGTATTCCTTGCCTTTCCTCCTGGATTTTCACTTTTCCTCTTCCACATCATATTCTAGCATCATCACACATACCACGTGGGCATCCCAATTAAGGATTTCCCTTACAGTCTCCATAGACACTGCATATATTCCTCAATCCATTCATATCACATTCCTTTGTTTCCTTGTTATCACATTATTATCACCCCCTTTCATCTCTTGCTCTACCTTGGTATACACTGCTCGATCTTTTCATCATTCTTCTTCTTCTTCGGCTTGTCAATCCTACTTAACAATCCCTATCACATGATAATATTACTTAAGATTTTGTCTTAAAATTGGTTTTCCATTTGACCCTTCCACATCCCGTCATATATCCATCATCGTCTATCTCCCATCTCTCATCGTACTCATCTACTCCAACCAACCATTCCACACCTGTACCCAATAAAATGTTGTCTTTCTCCTTCCATATCATCACTACCAGTTTGGTGATCTTACTTAGCTCCTCCCGCGGCCTCGCGATCTTACTTAAGAGTTCCTCTTAGGGATGATCTGTCTCCTTTCCTTTCCCCATCACATCACATTCCCGTCATCCATATTTTCTCATTATTCCCTATCATCACATCTTCTCACCTCCTCTTCCAATCTTGCAAACACCACTTCCTACTTTCCCCCTTTTCATCTCCATCATCCCTTGCTTGGTAAACTTACTTAACCATTGTTTATCCATTCATTTCATGTCTTGTTTCTTCATCTTTCTCTTATTCATTCTCTTCCATTATGTCCTCTCCTCACCTCAATCGTTTCACAACTCGTTATCCCTCCTTTATTTATTCTTTTCTATCCATCTTCTAGATTTCTCCCACATGCCTACCCCCATACTTATCCATCATTGTCGTTGATCATCTCCAAACATTATTTCATCATCATCTTCTATTTCCGCACTAATAATTATCAATGAAATTTTCCTAAAAATCACTCATCCCCATTCTGTGCCTGGATCCTTCTATTTGATGTCCTACATTCTATCTTCATTCCTTCCTTCCTCTGTGCCCTCTGATCATTATTGGGGGACTCCTCCTTACGTCCCTTCATTGGCATTCCCTCTTCCATTCCTCATTTACTTTATCCCTCTTCTCACCTTTTGACCCATCCTTCCTTACTGATCATTATCAGTGAATTTCTCCTAACATATCATCACTCCCACTTCCTCTTTTATCCTTCCCTCTCTTTTTCTTCCCCACCTCTCCATCTTCCATTCTTCCTTTCCAAATTTCTTCACTATCTTCATCATACACCCTCTCTCTATTTTCTCATCATCAACTTAATCCTCATCTCACACATCTCCACATCTTTTCCAATATGTTTCATTCCTCCCCTCCAGGTTCTCTTTACCTTCCTTATACTTCTCACTCTTTATCGAATATCTTCGTTCTTGGTTCCCTTCCTTCTACATAGTTTTCTCCATTTTCCTCTCCTCCTTTCTGATCCTTTTCTTTTTTCACTCCCTTTGTATCATCTTCATCCCCTTTTTACTCTGCATTTCCTTCTTACTTCCCCATCGATAACCTGGTTCTTCAACATTATCCCATCATTTTTTATCATCTCACCATCCACATGCATTTCTATGCGGTCAATTCCATATTCTTTTCCTTGGATTTCCTCACCATGTTTTTTTTCTCCTCCTACATCTTCGTTCCTCTATTCCATACCCCTTTCTCCTTCACATTCGAACTTTCTTGCTCTTCACATAATCATCCAGTCCTCCTACCCATTCCCTTTACTCTTTCTCATTACGTCCTTCAAAACATCCCTCACACCTAAAATTCAAAATCAATTCCGATGTTTCTCTGTTTATGTACCACCATTGATCCATTTCATTACCGTTCTCAATTTTCTCTCTTTAGTATTAACCTCTTCTCTTTTTAATAACCCTGTCACATATTTTATCTTCAGCAGTCCTCTCGTAGGGGAATCATCATATCCATTTCTAAGAATCTCTTCCCGTCTTCCTTTGACATTTTTTTCTTCGATTATACCATAACAGTCATCACTTATCTGATCTTGTTATCTTCCATGAATGTTTGATCCTATTTCGTTTTTTCACAAAAGAATCTTAACTTCTTATCCTACTTCTCGAAGAAGTGGGATTACTGTTGCTTTTCCATCTACTAATTTTCTGTCACATATAAACCTTTCCTATGAAACATGTTAATATCATCATATTTATCACCTTTTCAGGGAATTGTACCTCACAGTTCTATCCTATCTACTCATCATGTCTACATTCATGATTACACTTATTCCCCATAGGGCATTTTATTTACATATCCACCTTTTATATTAAACCTTGTGCTATAGTATCATCATTTCCATCCTCGTCCCTTTTGTGGACACATGATTTTTTGCTTGATTCCTTGCAAACGAAGGATTTTGCATACTCTTCGCATTCATTTTTGGATACTTTGATGTTTTCCTATGACCTATTGGTCATCACAGTTTACATCCATATTGTATTGCTCTTCACCCACTCACTGGTCTGTAGAACATTGTCTCCTATCTCCAGTGAGACCATAATTTTCCTCTACCGATGTTATATTGGAGTCACCACCATATATTTTTTCATTGTTATTGCGATACTTTTTTTTACTTGGGGCATCTTGCCTTTGGTCATGTCTTCATCCATCCTTGAACACATATTTCATCCAACCCTTTTTATTTTTTTCTCATGGCTTGTTATCACAAACCACTCAACAAAAAGGGGAAAATGTAGGGTGTTCCATGTACATCACTTGTTTTGTAAGATTATATGTTTCTACGAATACTATTTTTTCTTGTTTATCATTGTTCACTTCTTGTATACGGGTATTTCCCTATGTTTAGTGTGTATACTTGTTCAGTTATTTTTCATGATGGCCTTGGCTTGAATTGCAATATCGTGAGTGATGTCCCATGTTTGCAACCAAATTTGTGTGGCTTAATTATCTTTGTGTATGTTTACAATATTGTGCTTGGTAGTTTTTGCATTGTTTGCATACTTTACACTTGTTTTCTAAATACATGTGTTTTTGTAATAACACTTGTTTTTGGCTAGCCATCCTTATTTGTGCATATCTTGGTTTTTACTAAGCACATTCCCTTCCCCCTATAGGGAAGAGCTATGAATTACATGTGGTTGGTCCTCTTTTAGGGCCACATTCTCTTATTAGCGATGTCACATGCGCCCCCAAAGAGGGGGGCATCATTTGGGGGTTTTATACATACTAACAAAAATATTTTACATGGATTCAGTTCTATTACATACAGTGAGTGGGTTCAGACTAGTCTATGAACCCCATACACAATGCATTTTACATGACATGGTGTCCTTAGAATTATGAGAAGAAGTTACAAGCTTGTAGGTTACATTTGGTGTGCCTCTCTATACTACTTCATCCAATGGCGTCATACCACCCCAAAAAACTAGGATGATATAGGGATCTATTCATATTCAGGGAAGCAATTAGAGCTTATAATAAAAAGAGCATTTCCCCCTACACTTATTTAGCCAGGGTGGTGTGAGATAATAAAATCATATTACAAGATATCCTTCTACACTCTTTCTCTTGACATGGATCAGGTGCACACGTTCCATTTACATTTGCATATTTTACATTTACATACTTTCATATACATGTTTCTTTTACATTGCATTTTTACACATACATACATAAATATTTTACTACTTGATCTTTTTCTTCATGTAGGTTCGGTTGTATGAGAAACAAGTACTCAAATTGGGGGCAACAACAACAATAGTGTCAACAAAACTTTGCGACAACAAACACTTTACTAACCATGTAGGTACATTACACACCATGGTAGCTACACATGCATTTCACCCTTGGTTCACTTTAATAAAATTTTCTTTGTGCATTTTTCATCCTTAGTTTACACACTCCTCTATTTTATTTTCATTCCATGCTTTTGTATAGTTCTTCAACGTGTTTCTATTGAACTCTTCATGGACATCATGTACACATATCTATATACTTTATGTTAGCAAGATTTCCACTCACCAGCTTAAAGTAGGGGAAAAGTGTAGTAACAAAATCATGCACTTTAGACATTGTTTATCCCGGTTTCATACTATTATTTAGAGGGTTCTTGAAGTACTTATTAACCCTCATCTTTTGGCCATATTGTTTTATTTTATTTCATCATTACTGACACTTTTCATCCACATGTCCATTCTATTTTGGCCATTTATTGTCATTTTAGCCTTGACTAAGGTGCTCGGGCTAGTACTAGGGCACTTGTGGGTGCCTTGGTCCCACCAGGGGCACCTCGGTCCTTTTTAAACTTTCCCACCGCTTTTTGGGATCTTTCTAACCATTTGACATCTTTATTTTTCTTGTGATCAGCCTTTTTGGGCTTAATTACAAACTTTGATCAAGAAAACCCTATAAATATAAAGTTATGAGCTCATAATGAGGAACCTAACATCACTTACTACTATCACTTTGTAGACACCTTTTTTTGTATAACTCCTCCCCTTCATCCTGCATTTATTCTCCTTCATTCAAATTTAACTCTCACTTTTATTTTTCTTAAATTTAAATAAATCCCATCCTTTTACTCACCCAATTTTAATTAATTATCAAATGGGCTCCATATAAAACCATTTAATAATTGAATTTTGGCATCTCTCAAAATTATTCAATTTATGGGTAATAATATACCCATTTGACACCCCATTATTAATTTCAATAATGGAATCTATCATCTCACCTGCCATGTCAATCATGCTCCCTACTTCATCTAAGAACTCAAACCATGGGCCCCACTGAATCACATCACTTCTTTTAGTCAAGGTTACTTTACCGAAACCCAGTTACTTATTAACCCCAATCTAACTGTTGATGCAAAATGACAGCACCCCTAGAGTCTGAAACTCAATGGGTTGAGACTCATAGTGTGATTGCATAGCATGGAGCATCTCTCAAAGTGTGGGACTTTGTGATTTGAGAGAGCTCTCCAGATGAAGGATGGATCCTATTCCTCTATTCAGGTATACACATTCAGATTACAGAGGGTCATTCTAAATCCTACTCTAACTTTCCAAGGAGACAAGGTTAAGAAGATGCAAGTAAATAAAATCTAAACTAAAAAGGGTGAGGCACCAAAGGAATGTTGAACCACCTACTTTGCAATAAACAAAAACCATAAAAAATATAATACGATCAACATACATAAATAACTACGACTGCAATGAGAGATCATAAAGGAGACAATGAACACAAGAGAGGGTTGAAAATAATCCATGGACATTCATTATCACTCCAAAATTTGATATAGTGCATTACAATGACCAAGAGGCATGAACTTGCATTACAATCTAAATGGGAGGCTTGGACTCCACAAATCCACTTACAGGAAAGAGAAGAAGGGAGGGTGTAGAGAAGAAATGTCCAACCCTTTGTAATTTTCCCTCTTGTATAATATATAGCAAGAATGAGAGAGAGAAAAGGAGGTAAAAATTCCAACCTTGTTCCAACTGCCACTGAAGGAGAATTGAATTCCCTTGCCACAAAGATGGGTCTCACTGTAACACCCATGCCCCCGTCGTTGTTCCCTATTGGGCAGGAAAGGAAACCCATTCTTCATCATGATGGCAGGTGAGAGACTTGAGGGCCTTGAAAATGGTGGGTCGAAACATTAATGGCGGAAGGTGGGTAACAAGTGCTGAGTGCTCTCTAATACATCCCCTCCCGATAGATTACGAGCTTCTAATTGAAAGATATGGCCGCTTAAAAGTATTTCAGGCTTGGATTCTATTCGTACATATCCACGTGGTATCCCCGCATGTTTCAAGGTTTCACCCCCTTTTTTACACTTTTGAAGTTGCGCTGAGTTGACATGTGGCACCGTCTGCGGGCATGCTCTGATTCTTTTGTCGTTTTCCTAAGCCCGTCTTGTTAGCTGAGAAACCTTTATTTAAACCATACACTATTAATGAAGGATTTTGTGATGATTTCACTACATATTGTTTTGATATGGAAGCATGGACCAAGTAATTTGGCATATCTTCTCATGTAGAAATAACATTATTGAGTGTGAAGCCTTAATCCCAGGACTATAAATTTCTTCAACATTGAAAATTTGACACTAATGGTTTGTTGGTGATTCCCAATTATTTTTCCATTAAGTGTTAGAAATATACCAAACCAAAGAGGATTTATTAATCCTCATATAGTAAGTTAGATTAAATTGCGAGTTTGTCCCTTTTCCGAACCTTGGACACAGTGGAGGGTTGGCATAAGTCTATGGGCTAATATCCCCCATAAAGGCAATGCCTTTTGAATTTGCCAATGTATGAGGCTACGTGTGCACCTTCCATGGGTCCATTACCCTTTGACAATACTTAGTCGACTGCACCACTTTCACAATCTGTCCAAAATACTTTAAGCCCTTTCTTCAATCCATTTTCTTGCGTGCTCTAACCTCCTATTGACATGCGTTGGCCTCCCTCACTGACCTGCCCCTTTATTATTGGATTTGGTAATGTGGGCTCACATGATCCAGAACCACCCCTTCCAATAATCTTTTATGCGATTTTCATGTTATCAAAAAATATTCCCGGGGGGGAAATGGGACCTCACCATAGGAACCAACTCAATTTTTTGAAACATTTACATCACAAAGTGGCAGGGATATATTATCATTGGTGGCAACAGTCATTCAATCTTTTTTTGATACCAATCCCTAAGTTATGATGTTGTAGTCATTGAAGACTAGACTATCACCTACCCTTTATTTTCTGAGCACCAACTATAGCAAGAGACACTGATCTCTTCGAATATGAATAGTAGCAACCTTCCATCACGAAAAACAAACTGTCTCTTAAATCTATCTATGTTAAGGTTGTTATCTACTCGCACAGATGATAGAACAGAACTGCCTACTGGATATGAATATTCTTCTTATTTATTTCAGTCCAATGTAACATAAATAATAGTCAATGCAACTAAATCATTTAAAAATATCATGTGCACTTCACAACCTATTGTGTATATTTCATGGCCATCTACTTTCATTATGGGGATTCTGATCTCATTAGAAAACGTAATCCTAAGTTCGTCCATGAAGTCACTCAAATTGCTTGCCATTACGAATGCTAAATGATTGCATCTCCTAAATGGGTATGAATTCTCACATACTTTCGAAGAGATCACACTGTGGTTGAGGACCAATTGTAACCTTTCAATTGATTTAATTATACATAACTTAATCATGTGCTTTAGTTGAATCCTATCAACCAATAATCATTAACGCAATGGATCTTATTTATCAAAATTAGATGGTTAAACAATGCAATTAACCACTTGATATGAGTCTTGCCCCTCCTTACACAAAATCTCCACTCATTATTCATAGGGTAAATGGTCAACCTCAGCCATCACTAGTAAGACTATTGTCAATATTTTACACCATAAAACATGTTACTATATGAAATAGCATTGAATGACTTAATCAAATTTATCTATATCTCTCTCTTAAGGTTAAAACTCCATTGGTATATGTATACCTACTATAGCTACATCCATTTAATACCTAGTATAGGGCCAAAACACTTCTCCTCCCTCCAGATGTATAGAAACTATCCTAACTATTTTCTGTCCTTGGGAGATACCGTATCTAAGAATTTCCGTTACTTTTTATCATTTCCATCAAGAGGTTGCATCAAACATCCATTACATAGATTCTAGGAAAGTATATGCCCTTGATACATCAATGAACTATACGTCAAGTGTGACATCAATGATAACATACATTATAATAGACTTTTGTAATGTTGAATTCCACATTAGTGATTTTCTTGCTCAAAGAGGAATCATAAGAATATGAATGCTTATAAGCTTCCATCATACCTAAGGTATAAATTGGTAAACTTAGTTTTATTGAGAGATATGTGATACGTTTAGATTGATTTAAGATGCATTGTGAAATAATTTTTTGGTCACCATAATTTCAAATAGGAAGATTGATTTTTGGGGCAAAAGTAGCCACATTTGTAGTTGTCATGAAATCAACAAGAGGTTTTGAGGGAATTTGCAAACTTGGTGATGATAGTTTATGGACTTTGGGTGGAATTCACATACCTTATGAAATGATGCATGTTTTTGTTGAGATATGCAAGTCAATATTAAGTGGCCTGGAATAAGGTTTAGGTCACAAGTTTACCTAATTGACAGGGTAATTTAGGAATAGTGATTATGTCCTCAGTGAAATTGGTTTAAAAAGACCAATATCTTGGATTGGTTTATGTTGCATATCCATTGGAGAGTGATGATGGGTTAAAATTTATCCTAATCCATGCATTTATAGGTCTTGAAAGGATAAAAAAGGTGTAAGAATTTCCTACTTCCAAGAATGGTTTATGGGAAGATCAAGTTGTTTGAAGGATAATGTTGTTTCAGTTCATACAAGTGTGATTTATTTCATGCAAAATTTATTTCTGCAAGTGTGCCTTTATATTCCTACAAATGTGATTTCCTTTATGCAGTTTATATTTCTGCAAGTGTGCTTTTAAATTTCAGTGTGTGTGATTTATTTTATGCAAGTTTGGTTTGTGTTTAAAGGAGTTTCTTTCCAAGATATTATTCTCTTAATGCGTACAACCTTTGGACACCAACCTGGATTGACATTATTAATGGTGAGGATTGACGACCCTCATCATTTAAGCGTCGTTGCCAGGGACACAGTGTTATTAAGAGATTCAAAGTTCTCTAAAAGAATATTCTAGTGACATTAGAATACCTTTTAGCAAATTATGTGAAAGGAAGAATTTGGTTACAATTAATTTCTTTAGACTTTTATTTTCTGCAAGTAGATTAAAATTTCATTTCTCCTATTAGGATTGTAAATATTTATCTCCCCATAAACTAACTCTGTGTATACAAAAATGACTGTGATGTTTGATCAATAATGTATAATGGTATGAAAAAAGAATTTAGATCTGGAAATGGTAGAATATGATATTAAATCTAGAAGTAGATCCAGTTGATGAAATATCATATGGATTTCTTGATAACCACCACCATTTCCCCTTGTATCAACTAAAAACTCACTAATCTTATTACACAGAACCTTAGTAAAAAACTGGCTTATCCAGTTTGTAATAATGAAGTGGTAGCATTTCTAGTTAAATCCATCCATATTCAGGGATTTCATTAGAGCCAAAATAAAAATTGAATCATAATAAATCTACCCTTCTAAATTAGTTTTCATCCCATAGTAAAATTCAATCCCTGAACCATATCCATTAGAAAAAAATATTTTCATGTCTTTCAATTTCTTTATTTTTATATATGTTTGTATAACGTTAAGAAGCAATTATGGTGAATATAAAGGAAAGTAATTTTTACGTACTAACATCTGAGGACTAGATCTATAAGAATTTCAAGAGTTGTTCTTGATATCGGCATGCAGATTTTGGAGCACCAATAGTATTAACCAAGGAGCATGCAGATTTTGAAGGGACACACAAATACCTTCACTCTCTCTTTTAACAACTATCCATCTCCTGAGATCACTAGTCTGGGATTTGAAGATTACTATGGTGATTTTGATAATGCACAATTCAAGATGGGATTTGAAGACCTAGAAATTATCTACACGATTTTTAGAAATCTTCTTGGAGTTACCAAGTATACAAAAAGGTTTTATGAGATATCAGACATTACTTCCTATTTTACACAAGTTGTACTTTGATGAATATAGTCTGATGATGGATCAATTTTTTCTCTAATCTTCTCATGCTCTCATTTCAACAAAAAAAGAAAAAAAATCAAGAAGCTTTGATTGGAAAAACAACTTACTGGTCAATCAAAGGTAAAAAAAAGAAAAAAAAATCAAAAAGATTTGATTGGAAAACCAACTTGTTGGCCAATCAAAGACAAAATAAAAAGAAAAAAAGTCAAAAAAATTTGATTGGAAACCCAGCTTGCTAGCCAATCAAAGGCAAAGAAATAACAACTTTGATTGGAAAACTAGCTCGCTGGCCATTTAAAGACAAAAAAGGCGTCTCTTCTTCAAAATTAATCAACTGTTACCTGGTGGCTTCTTTCTTGACACTATCTGAGCATGTTAACAATAGGATGACAAGGACAACTAGAGGTATGATCAAGTTATTTTGTTCTTTTTATTTTTAAGATTTATTATATGCTTTTTTATTACAGCTAGATCCACTTTTAAAATCTCCAAGGAAGACAAGATAAAATTCATATTTCCCCTACTTATATAAAAAATATGTGCACCTCTTTACAATTAAAATTTTAGAGTCTAATTTATGGGCAACTATGAATAAAGAACGTGCATGAGGACATGCATGAGCTTAAGTGTGGGAGAGAAGGAGAAGCACGAGGTATGCATTTTGATTTTAGATATGAGACACAGAAGAAGGAGATCCATACAAGAACCTACTATACAAGAAAGGAAATCAAAAGTAGCAGAAGGATCTTCACATAAGAACCTACTGTACAAGAAAGGAAATCAAAATCAGCAGAAGGATATCAACACAAGAACCTGCCGCAAAAGAAATAAAATAAAAAACAACATAAGGAGATCCACACAAGAACCTGTTGTACAAGAAAGAAAACAAAAAACAATAGAAAGAGATCCACACAAGAACTTGCTATATAAGAAAGAAAATAAAAAACAACAGAAGGAGATCCACAAGAACCTTCTGTATAAGAAAGAAAATAAAAAATAGCAGAAGGAGATCTACACAAGAACCTACTACACAAGAAAAAAAAGAAAAAAAAAGAAAAGGAGATCCACACAATAACCTGTTGTTCAAGAAAGAAAATAAAAAACATCAGAAGGAGATCCACACAAGAACTTGCTGCAAAAGAAAGGAAATTAGAAACAACAGAAAGAGATCCACAAGAACCTGTCTTTGAACTATATTTGGAATGCATACATGCATAAGCTCATTGTGGATAAGACTCTAATAAGAGGAGATAATAATATAATGCATGAAGACATGCATAAGATTAAGTGTGGGGCAATGATGAGGCCATAAATTGGCCATAAATTACCATTATTTTTTCCTTCCAAGTTACCTTTGAAAGCGGATTTAAATGTAATCTAGAAACTTATAGTTTGCTTAAGATATAATATAGGATATATATCTTTTTCATTATGTGGAAATATTTTGTTATCTATTTTTTTGACTAATCATATTGACTATTTGAGAAAAAATGCAAAGTCTTATGTCTGCAGGCCATAAAGGAAAGATAATGCTAGTATTGAGAAAAGTGGAATTGATCATGAATGGTATATCTAAACTCAAATCTAATTTCATATTCAAATTCCTCTCAAAAAATTATGCAAGTTCAAAAAAAGAATCATCTCAATCCAAGATCATATGAAACGTTATAGTTGTTTTAATTTCACTCTAGAACTCATAGGCTTAGTTTTGAAACTCGCAGGCTTAGTTCCGAAACTTGTAGGGTTAGTTCTGGAACTCGGAGGCTTAGTTCCGGAACTAAGCATATTTTGACAGTTTTTGAGGAATTGTTAAAGATCAGATAATCCAATGGAAAATGTGAGAGAGGTTTTTGTTCATAGCAATGTGATTAACAAAAACTCATTCATATTTTCTACAGGTTTTACCAATGAAAAGAGATCTAACTTTTAGTGAGCTGTAGTCCGAGGAAAAGTGTATCAGACGAGCACTAAAAGTTTCATAAAATAAAATAGAAAAGTCAAAAATAAAATATGAGAGATGTTTTTGTTCATAGCAATGTGTTTAACAAAAACCACATTCAGATTTGCAATAGGTGTTACAAATGAAGATAAATCTAACTTTTAGTGAACTGTAGTCTGAGGAAAAAACGTATCAAACAAGCGTCAAAAGTTCCGCAGTCAAAAACAACAAAGTCAAATGGAAAATCCAAGAAAGGTATTTTGTCAAAATCATATTTTGAGGAAAATACTCTTTCCAATAATGTAGAGAAATAAAATCATTATGATTCTTGTTACCAAAAAGAAAGGAGAATATTTGGGAGCAAATCTTCCTAAAATAAGTGAGATAAGATTTGACCCCAATAATATATCTCTCTCCATATTTTGTGGAGATTGAGATTTTAGTTGTTAGGATTGGAATAAATTTAAGATCATATTTATATTTCCTAAAATAAGGAGTTGGTTGGATGCATGAATTATAAATGCAACCTTCCACACAGAGATATTTAATTCTTTTCTCCCAAGAAATAAAGATCTATTCTTTCCACTCGAATATTATGTAGTTTTAAGATCTTAGAAGTATGATTTAAATCCTCTTCCAAGGAATGAGATGGCCACTCATTCTAAGGAAGATGGATCCATTTGTTTATATTGATGTTTATTCATTTTTCTTTAATTCATTCTATTGTATGGTTTTTATCTTTGTATTTTGAAATTTTAGTTTGTTGTGAACCTGCAAGTGTTTTGTTCAATTATGTTTATTTTTAATTCAACAATTTCAATTAATGCAAGTGTTATTTATTTCATGTAAACTTTATTTATGCAAACATGCCTTAATATTACAGCAAGTGTGATTTCCTTTATGCAAGCGTATTTAGATTTCTACAAGTGTGATTTTAAAGTTTAGCGTGTGTGATTTATTTTATGCAAGTTTGGTTTGTGTTTAAAGGAGTTGCTTTCCAAGATCTTCTCTTAATGCATACAGCCTTTGGACACCAACCCAGATTGACATTATTAATGGTGAGGATTGATGACTCTCATCAACTCGTGAGATCACCTGCTCGCTAGGTGGAGAGACAAATTGTATTTGTTGCATCTATTGGGTACGAAGTCATGGGTGGTGGCCTCATACCGGTCATTTTCTTGAAGCTTGAATCTGACGCTTGCACTTGGTGACCTTGAACATGCCTTGCTATTCTTGAAATGGACTCCCTCGAGACCCGATTTTAGTTACTCTATATTTGTTCTATTTTAAAATTAGTAATTCATATCCCATCCATCGGGTTTCCCAAGATTCCTCCATCCATATCATTCCTTAACATCATTCCTTCACATGATATTCCTCCTAAGGAAGGTCCTCTATTGTTCATCAATACCGCTTATCTTGCCACACACACTTGTCGTCTCCAACCATTTATCCCATCTAAATATAAAAAAGTCTCATCTAAACTCCTTCGACACCCTTTAAATCATCCACATTTAACTAATTGCGGGACCAACCTTCCCTCACCCTTAAGCATATAATTTGTACAAATCCCTTGACACTAGGGGCATTCACTCATGATATCATTTCATTTAACCTCATTCGAATTCATCTAGTCCATATCATCCAATCCAACTTTTTTCTAGTCCAAATCTCAGTTAAAGTCCTCCTTTGAGGCCATATTCGTCCTTTCGTTGAGGGAAATTTTTATAAAAGTCCACAATTTTTTCCACATCTGAGCCTCTTTTGGGGCACAAAATGTTTCATCCAGTGCACATTTGTGGCCATGTTGGTCCTACTATATTTTTGTCTCTCTTGGGGCACCATTTATTTTTATCAAATGCCACCGTTGTGGTCATATTTTCACTTCCTTAAGGAAATAGTGTTATTTCCCACCTGTCTATCACATCTAATCCTTTGTAAGCTATCATGTCATCTTGTCGTAACTTCATTGTTTTCCCTCCCTTGGTAATAAACAAGAGAAAGAACTTGTTAATGCATTGCACTTGTGACCAGTCTACTACTAGCATATATACCAATGAACACTTAATCATATCTTTAGATCATTCCTCCATCATTAGCCCCTGCCATTTGTCATTGTAATGATTTGGAATTATGTGGCATACTATCATTTTACTAGTGATGACCTTGAATATGGACACCGCATCTTTGTCCATAGCATTTTCCTTATGGATAAGATCTCCCATTTGGTGAGAACTCTAAAATCATTACATCCATCACCCTCTCATTTTCTTGTTGGAGCCATACAAAGGGTCCACGGGGTGTCACTTATATGATCATCGTCCCCTCCTAAGTGGTCTACTTTGTTATTCCCATCTCTCCCCCATGTAAAGTTAAAATCCATGGATGCAAAAATTTCAAAATCAAAGTTATCAAAAATAAATTGATCCCTCGAAGGAAAGCTATTAAAAAAAATTAAGAAAAGCATGCAAAATCAAAGTCAAAGAAAAAATCATAACAAATATACCGATCCCTCGAAGGACGGGTATTAGACATATTATTCTTGCTATTCATATTATGTATAAAGTAGACCATACCCTCGAAGGATGGATACTCTATTATTATGTTATTTGGAAGGTCTCCCGCATTGATCAACCTTTCTTTTATCATCATTCCTAGAAAGCTTCCCGCATTGATCAACTTTCTTCTATTATGTTCTTCCCCTTTCCTAGATCTATGGTATAGACTTAAGGAACACCACCTATGGAAATCCCTCTTCCCGCATACAAGTTACATCTCCAATCCCTTTGTCTTGTCGACATTAGGATTACAAGCATCTTTCATCCATATTTCCCTTATGGTCTTTTGGTATAACGAACTATCATTGGTTATGTGTTAACACCTGCTATTGGATGCAAGTGCAATAGCTTGAGTGGTAACCTTTCTTTTTTATCTCTAATCCATTTCGAAGCATAGTTTCCCTGTACGCCCTTACTATGATTGTGTTTCATTCATCTCATCAATGTCATATTTTATCAAAATCACATCAAATTTCACATTATGAATTCTATATCTATTCATAATATTCATGAATGATTTTACAAATACACTTTTCAGTTTATGAATTCTACTTGATCGCCATTGCAGTTTACGAAACCTACTTGAGGATCCTTCTTAATTCAAGTACGTTATCCTGAAGCTTCTTACCCCCCAACATGTTCAACAATGTCTTTGATCCATTTCTCTTCGCTCCCCATTTCCACTCATCACCATTTGTCTCCACATTATACTTATCACCTTTCTGTCCCCTTTTACCAGTTTGTGTGTATTCCTTGCCTTTTCCTCCTGGATTTTCACTTTTCCTCTTCCGCATCATATTTTAGCATCATCACACATACCACGTGGGCATCCCAATTAAGTATTTCCCTTACAGTCTCCATATACACTGCATATATTCCTCAATCCATTTATATCACATTCATTTGTTTCCTTGTTATCACATTATTATCACCCCCTTTCATCTCTTGCTCTACCTTAGTATACACCGCTCAATCTTTTCATCATTCTTCTTCTTCTTCAGCTTGGCAATCCTACTTAACAATCCCCATCACATGGTAGTCTTACTTAAGAGTTTTTCTTAAGATTGGTTTTCCATCTGACCCTTCCACATCCCATAATATTTCCATCATCTTCGATTTCCCATCTCTCATCGTACTCATCTACTCCAACCAACCATTCCACACCTGTACCAAATACAATGTTGTCTTTCTCCTTCCATATCGTCACTGCCAGTTTGGTGATCTTATTTAGCTCCTCCCGCAGCCTCGCGATCTTACTTAAGAGTTCCTCTTAGGGATGATATGTCTCCTTGCCTTTCCCCATCACTCCACATTCCCACCATCCGTATTTTCTTGTCATTCCCTATCATCACATCCTCTCACCTCCTCTTCCATTCTTGCAAACACCACTTCCTACTTTCCCCCTTTTCATCTCCATCATCCCTTCCTTGGTAATCTTTCTTATCCATTCATTTCATGTCTTGTTTCTTCATCTTTGTCTTATTCATTCTCATCCATTATGTCCTCTCCTCACCTCAATTTTTTCATAACTCATTATCCCTCCTTTATTTATTCTTTTATATCCATCTTCTAGAGTTCTCCCACATGCCTACCCCCATACTTACTCATCATTGTCATTGATCATCTCCAAACATTATTTCATCATCATCTTCTATTTCCACACTAATAATTATCAATGAAATTTTCCTAAAAATCACTCATCCCCATTCTGTGCCTGGATCCTTCTATTTGATGTCCTACATTCTATCTTCATTCCTTCCTTCATCTGTGCCCTCTGATCATTATTGGGGGACTCCTCCTTACGTCCCTTCATTGACATTCCCTCTTCCATTCCTCATTTACTTTATCCCTCTTCTCACCTTTTGACCCATCCTTCCTTACCGATCATTATCAGTGGATTTCTCCTAACATATCTTCACTCCCACTTCCTCTTTTATCCTTCCCTCTCTTTTTCTTCACCACCTCTCCATCTTCAATTCTTCCTTGCAAAATTTCTTCACTATCTTCATCATACACCCTCTCTTTATTTTCTCATCATCAACTTAATCCTCATCTCACACATCTCCACATCTTTTCCAATCTGTTTCATTCCTCCCCTCTAGGTTCTCTTTACCTTCCTTATACTTCTCACTCTTTATCAAATATCTTCGTTCGTGGTTCCCTTCCTTCTACATAGCTTTCTCCATTTTCATCTCCTCCTTTCTGATCCTTTTCTTATTTCACTCCCTTTGTATCATCTTCATCCCCTTTTTACTTTGCATTTCCTTCTTACTTCCCCATCGATAACCTGGTTCTTCAGCGTTATCCCATCATTTTTTTATCATCTCACCATCCACATGAATTTCTATGCGGTCAATTCCATATTCTTTGGCTTGGATTTCCTCACCATATTTTTTTTCTCCTCCTACATCTCCATTCCTCTATTCCATACCCCTTTCTCCTTCACATTCAAACTTTCTTTCTCTTCTCATAATCAACCAGTCCTCCTGTCAATTTCCTTTTCTCTTTCTCATTATGTCCTTCAAAACTTCCCTCACACCTCAAATTCAAAATCAATTCCAATGTTTCTTTGTTTATGTACCACAATTGATCCATTTCATTACCGTTATCGATCTTCTCTCTGTAGTATTAAACTCTTCTCTTTTTAAGAAACCTGTCACATATTTTATCTTCATCAGTCCTCTCGTAGGGGAATCATCATATCCATTTCTAAGAATCTCTTCCCGTCTTCCTTTAACATTTTTTTCTTCGATTATACCATAACAGTCATCACTTATCTGATCTTGTTATCTTCCATGAATGTTTGATCCTATTTTGTTTCGTCACAAAAGTAGATTAACTTCTTATCCTACTTCTTGAAGAAGTGGGCTTACTGTTTCTTTTCCACCTACTAATTTTCTGTCACATATAAACCTTTCCTATGAAACATGTTAATATCATCATATTTATCACCTTTTCAGGGAATTGTACCTCATAGTTCTATCCTATCTACTCATCATGTCTACGTTCATGATTACACTTATTCCCCATAGGGCATTTTATTTACATATCCACCTTTTATATTAAACCTTGTGCTATAGTATCATCATTTCCATACTCGTCCCTTTTTGCATACACATGATTTTTTTCTCGATTCCTTACAAACGAAGGATGTTGCATACTCTTTGCATTCATTTGCAGATACTTTGATGTTTTCCTATGACCCATTGGTCATCGTAGTTTACATCCATATTGTAGTGCTCTTCACCCACTCACTGGTCTGTAGAACATTGTCTCCTATCTCCATTTAGACCACAATTTTCCTCTACCGATGTTATATTAGAGTCACCACCATATATATTTTCATTGTTATTGCGATACTTTTTTTTACTTGGGGCATCTTGCCTTTGGTCATGTCTTCATCCATCCAAGAACACATATTTCATCCAACCCTTTTTTATTTTTTTCTCATGGCTTGTTATCGCAAACCGATCAACAAAAAGGGGAAAATGTAGGGTGTTCCATGTACATCACTTGTTTTGTAAGATTATATGTTTCGACAAATACTACTTTTTCTTGTCTATCACTGTTTGCTTCTTGTATACGGGTCTTTCCCTATGTTTGGTGTGTATACTTGTTCAGTTATTTTTCATGATGGCCTTGGCTTGACTTGAAATATCGTGAGTGATGTCCCATGTTTGCAACCAGATTTGTGTGGCTTAATTATCTTTGTGTATGTTTACAATATTGTGCTTGGTAGTTTTTACATTGTTTGCATACTTAAGACTTGTTTTCTGCATGCATGTGTTTTTGTAATAACACTTTTTTTTTTCTAGCCATCCTTATTTGTGCATATCTTGGTTTTTACTAAGCACATTCCCTTCCCCCTATAGTGAAGAGCTATGAATTACATGTGGTTGGTCCTCTTTTAGGGCCACATTCTATTATCAGCGACGTCACATGTGCCCTCAAAGAGGGGGGCATCATTTAGGGGTTTTATACATACTAACAAAAATATTTTACATGGATTCAGTTCTATTACATATAGTGAGTGGGTTCAGACCAATCTACGAACCCCATACACAATGCATTTGACATGACATGGTGTCCTTAGAATTCTGGGAAGAAGTTACAATCTTGTAGGTTACATTTGGTGTGCCTCTCTACACTACTTCATCCAATGGTGTCATACCACCCCAAAAAACCAGGATGATACAGGGATCTATTCATATTCAGGGAAGCAATTAGAGCTTATAAGAAAAAGAACATTTCCCCTACACTTATTCAGCCAGGGTGGTGTGAGATAATAAAATCATATTACAAGATATCCTTCTACACTCTTTCTCTTGACATGGATCAGGTGCACACGTTCCATTTACATTTGCATATTTTACATTTACATACTTTCATATACATGTGTCTTTTACATTGCGTTTTTACACATACATACATAAATATTTTACTACTTGACCTTTTTCTTCATGTAGGTTCAGTTGTATGAGAAACAAGTACTCAAATTGGGGGCAACAATAACAATAGTGTCAACAACACTTTGTGACAACAAACACTTTACTAACCATGTAGGTACATTACACACCATGGTAGCTACACATGCATTTCACCCTTGGTTCACTTTAATCAAATTTTCTTTGTGCATTTTTCATCCTTAGTTTACACACTCCTCTATTTTATTTTTCATTCCATGCTTTTGTCTAGTTCTTCAGCGTGTTTCTATTGAACACCTCATGGACATCATGTACACATATCTATCTACTTTATGTTAGCGAGATTTCCACTCACCAGCTTAAAGTGGGGGAAAAGTGTAGTAACAAAATCATGCACTTTAGACATTGTTTATCCCAGTTTCATACTATTATTTAAAGGGTTCTTGAAGTACTTATTAACCCTCATCTTTTGGTGATATTGTTTTATTTTATTTCATCATTACTGACACTTTTCATCCACATGCCCATTCTATTTTGGCCATTTACTGTCATTTTAGCCTTGACTGGGGTGCTCGGGCTAGTACTAGGGCACCTGTGGGTGCCTTGGTCCCACCAGGGATGCCTCAGTCCTTTTTACACTTTCCCACCACTTTTTGGGATCTTTTTAACCATTTGAGATCTTTATTTTTATTTTGGTCGACCTTTTTGGGCATAATTACAAAATTCCATCAAGAAAATCCTATAAATATAAAGTTATGAGACCATAATGAGGAACCTAACATCACTTACTACTATCACTTTGTAGACACCTTTTTTGTATAACTCCTCCCCTTCATCCTGCATTTATTCTCATTCATTCAAATTTAACTCTCACTTTTCCTTTTCTTAAATTTAAATAAATCCCATCCATTTACTCACCCAAATTTTGATTAATTATCAAATGGGATCCATATAAAACCATTTAATAATTGAATTTTGGCATCTCTCAAAATTATTCAATTTATGGGTAACAATATACCCATTTGACACCCCATTATTAATTTCATGAATGGAATCTATCATCTCACCTACCATATCAATCATGCTCCCCACTCCATCTAAGAAGTCAACCCATGGGCCCCACTTAGTCACATCACCTATTTTAGTCAGGGTTACTTTACCTAACCCCGGTTACTCATTAACCCCAATCTAACTGTTGATGCAAAATCACAGCACCCCTGGAGTTTGAAACTCAATGGGTTGAGACTCATAGTGTGATTGCATAACATGGAGCATCTCTCAAAGTGTGGGACTTTGTGATTCGAGAGAGCTCTCCGGATGAAGGCTGGATCCTATTCCTCTATTCAGGTACACATGTTTAAATTACAGAGGGTCGTTCTAAATCCTACTCTAACTTGCCAAGGAGACAAGGTTAAGAAGATGCAAGTAAATAAAACCTAAATTAAAAAGGGTGAGGCACCAAAGGAATGTTGAAATACCTGCTTTGAAATAAACAAAAACCATAAAAATGTAATACGATCAACATACATAAATAACTACGACTGCAATGAGAGATCAGAAAGGAGACAATTAACGTAAGAGAGGGTTGAAAATCATCCGCAGACATGCATTATCACTCCAAAAGTTGATATAGTGCATTACAATGGCCAAGAGGCACAAACTTGCATTACAATCTGAGTGGGAGGCTTCGACTCCACAAATCCACTTACGGGCAAGAGAAGAAGGGAGGGTGCAGAGAAGAAATGTCCAACCCTTTGAAATTGTCCCTCTTGTATAATGTATAGCAAGAATGAGAGAGAGAAAAGGATGGAAAAATTCCAACCTTGTTCCAACCGCCCCTGAAGGAGAATTGAATTCCCCTGCCACAAAGATGGGTCTCGTTGCCACACTCATGCCCCCGTCATTGTTCCCTATTGGGCAGGAAAGGAAACCTGTTCTTCATCATGGTGGCAGGTGAGAGACTTGAGGGCCTCAAAAATGGTGGGTCAAAACATTAATGGAAGAAGGCAAGTAACAAGTTTCGAGAACTCTCTAATTCATCCCCTCCCGATAGATTTCAAGCTTCTAATCGAAATATATGGCCGCTTAAAGGTACATCAGGTTTGGAGTCTATTCGTGCATATCCACGTGGTATCCCCACATGTTTCAAGGTTTCACCCCCTTCTTTACACTTTTCAAGTTGCACTAGGATGACATGTGGCACCGTTCGCGGGCTTGCTCTGATTATTTTGTTCTTTTCCTAAGCCTCTCTTGTTGGCGGAGACATTGTGCTTGACTTGAGACACGTGGAGAGCTGGCGCATGTTTAGAATTGCCCCCCAAAATTTTCTTTTGAAAGAGCGTTGAGTTGAAGGGTGGCTCTTCTAGCCAGTTGTAGACACCAAATTTAGGTCTTACGACGCCCTGTACCCTGCATCTCGTCTTGCAACCTAACCCTACCTCACCACCTAAACCTTACACACTTAATTATTTATTAATTACTTTATAATTAATAAATCCACATCTCTAACCCTACCACCTCACCTCGCCACCTCACCATGACCTAGCCCTAACCCTAAACTAACCTAATTAAGACCTATGACTTGGTCCAGACCCACACCCATGACTCATCATCCCTCACCCGCACCAAAATGAACCTAATAATGACTTAACCAAGCCCACAACTGACCCCTTGGGAGAAAAGGAGGGAAAGTTAGCTATTTTAGTAAAAATAACCAACTTTGACCTAACCGACATCGGTCCCTACGTGGCCGGTGTCAGTTAGGTAACTTCCATTGGTTCCCTGTAAATGACCTCCCCCAACCAAAATGAGGGGAGTACCCGGAATTCATTTGCGAAAAAGAGAGACAAGTGAAGGAGAGAGAGGAGTTTGCAAAGAGGAGTATCGAGTCCAAGACTGTAACTGAGAAACTAGAGCATTGTCACACGCATCTAAACATTGGGAGAGTAAGAGGATAGCTTCATCATATCACTTCCAATTGTTGGATCATCCCAACTGAGCCTTACCTTTTCCACTGCATTCTTTGGACCTGCATCCACATCAAAAACTAGTAGGTAGTCTCTTTTATCACCTTGTATGCTTCTAGACACTACTTTGTGAACTTTTAATTCATAGGGATTATAAGCTCACTCCTGGATCTACCACCCGGCAACAACCTACACCTAACCTTCAGTCATCCATCTCTACATTACCCCAAAGACAACTTTCTCACTCCCTAAGTCTTCTCTATCACCCTACTACTTCCCTCAACCATCTACCAACCTTCTAAACCTCATAACCACCTTACCCCAACCTCTATTTAAAATCCCCTAAACCACTGCCCCTACCGATATCAGTTATTCCCTATTGGTACCAGTTTTATAACCACAATCGGTTATCCAGTGACCGGCATCGGTCACTGTGACTTATGCCAAAACCAACCTTTCACCTATTCACCTAAAAAAAATATCATGTCCAGCCTAGTCTATCCCTGTAACTTGATCTGAACATATCAATAACCAGTGACCAAACAAACAACATGACATTCTATTATTGGTAGTTTAGTCTCTATTGCTTTTAGTAATGAGATACCTAAATCGTGAGTTCGCAATAGCTTCTTTATTATCACTTGCATCAATTTGTATTAAAAGGGAACTGACCACCTTCAAAAGGAAGTATAATATTTCATGGGCCCAAGGCAGTTCCCTCACTTATTGTCTAACTAAAATCTGGTGGTCTTGCATTCTTATTTATAGGTAGTCCTTCCCAGACAAAAATGAGCTCTTCACAATCGGTCTGATCTCTCTACGGTACGCGTACACCTTCCCAACACTCAACAGGTATTCCTCCTAACCCTAACCCTTATCTGTTTCTCAAGAGAATGAAAGGATAGAAGTAACTCTATTCTGGAACAAAATTCTGTGTGAATCATTTTGGCACGCCCGGTGGGACCCTTCTCAGGTTTCTTTCTTTCTTGCTTGTTTTCATACAAGGAGCACACTGGCTGTTTCTTTCTTCTAAATATTCACAAAATATTTTGTCATTTTGGTAAAAGAAATTGTCTTTCTTTCGCATCTTTGCATTATTGAAAGTCATCTTCTTAACCTCTTCTCTTTCTTTGCTTCATCGAATATCATTTTCGATTTGGGTTTAAAACACGTGCATCACATTCTTGCTTGTTGTTTTTAATTCTAGTGAACGTAGATTAAGTAACAGGTCGTACACGTGGGGGTGATATCCACAGTATTGACGAGAAATTAATCTTACTCTCACTACACAACACATACCAAATCACATCATAATCTACACAACGTCTCAAACATCCCCCTTCCCGCGGTATTCCTCTACCCGATTGAGGTAGCCTTACAAGCCAAAACAAACTTGACATCTCCCTTAGGTCTTTTTTTTAGGATTGACATCATCTTGCATCTAAGGCATAAGCCCAAAGTGATTAAAACTAATCCTAGGGTTAGTCTCTTGAGTTGCTTGTGTATTTTGCTTGTTTTATTTTCTTTTAGTTCTGTTTCTCAGTTATACCTTGTCTCAGTGATCACTTCAGACAGTTTGGTGGGTATACTAAGCCTTGTTATCCCCCAAAACAGTAGCCTCTTACATTCTCTCTTTGCCTTCATAGTGACCAACGCCGGTCATCTTCTACCAACATCGGTCACCTGACCGACGCCAGCTACAATTTGACCAACATCGGTTACCAGACTGATATCGGTTACTGTGTTTCATGGTTCCTGACAAACCAGTAACCTACCAATTCCAACCTTTTGTTGATGTTTATGTTCCTAATTGACTAATTCCCTACTGTATCTTCTTGTCCATGGTTGTTATCACCTAGCAACAAGCCGCAACCATTATTTCCCATGCTTGTTCTATGTCTTTTCCTGAGTCACCCCCTTCGCATCCTATGGGGGATCCTACGGACACCAATAATTTTCCCAAGATCCCTGTAGGAGATAAGGACTTTGCCAAATTTTTGTATGCTAATCCTAGCATCGTACAGTATTATTTGTCTCATACCCCTTACCGTACACCCGACGATCAGCTCCTCTTTGGTATGCCTAGTAGTATAGCCACTCACTTAGCCCTTTCTCCACCTAATAACTCTGCCTCACCATCTTCATCCTTAGCCCCGTCTCCTAGCTCAGTGGCTTCGGTGGTTCATACTGCACCAATTGGCTTTCCTCTGGTTAATCTGGGGCCCCACATATCACTACCATCCACTGCCCCTACCTCATCTCTCTCGTAGATTACCTCTTTCATAACTTGTTCTCTACCACCTATTCACATGAGCTTTCCCTCTCAAGCTCCACCCACCTTTTCATTTCCGCAACATCATCCGGTGGCCTCAACATCTTATATAGGACATCCTTATTTGGTCGTCCCAACACATTCATCATCGATACCTTATCAACATTTAACCCCACCATTGTCTAGTAGCGGCTCTTGGCCCAATCCTCCTCTGTTTACGAAGACAACACCATCATCTAACCCAACCAATGATGGACAAGATGCAAAATCTTGAGGCTTCTGTTTCAGGAAGATATAACACCTTGACATACGAGCAAGTTTGTCAGGATCCTATTCATCCTTCTGTCTCCCTTCATACATATCCTCCTCAATGGGAATTACTGAAATTTACTCGCGTTAATAGTAAGGAGGACCCTCAACAACACTTGCGATCGTTTAGACATGCCTGTTATCTGATTGCTCATGACGATGCCTTACTACTCCGTACGTTCCCCATGTCCTTATCAGGACTTGCCTTGGAATGGTACAGTGCTTTAGCCCAGCACTCAATTTTCTCCTTTAACCAGTTAGCCCAATATTGCCAAGAAATTATCCATTACCGATCTCTATGCCATCCGACAATTTGTAGACGAATCTATCGCAAATTTCGTTGGATGGTGGCCGGGCCTCATCAACCAACTTACTTATGCCTTACCTCAGGCTGAGCTCATTGAACTCTTTATGCAGGCCTACGCTAAACACATTGCTCCCACCCTCCAAATTTAAACTTTCTGCACCTTTGATGAGGCCTTTACTATGGCTCGGAAACTAGAGATTCGAGCCTTAGAGGAGGAGAAATTGAAGTTGCGCAACAAAGAATGAAATTTTTGAACCCAAGAATCCACCAACAAACCCAACACCACCAACTCTCATGCATCGGCTGCTTCGAAATCAAAAGGAGTTGTACACGCGGTAATGGTCAAATCTCAAGCACCGTCTTATACCCAACCGAAATCCACCTATAAGTATAAAGCCGAGCCCATCAAGTACACTCCCTTGGGAGAAACTTATGATGTGATCTTGGAAAGATTGCTTAAAGCAGGAGCTATCACCTTGCCTCCTGTTAAAACTCACTTCGGGTTTGATTCCACCCGTGATATACCTTCTTGGTATAAAGAAAATGACTTCTGTAACTTCCATCGCATGAAGGGACACAACCACGAAAACTGCAAGATGTTGAAAAACATAGTGCAGGAAATGGTTGATACAGGGGATATAACCATTGATAATGCTAATGCCCCTGCTAATCAAAATTTAAAAATCTTCAAAAAACCATTTCCAAACCATTCATCGAACAGTAACACAAAACAAGAAACCTTAGTTGAGGAGAAGACTGTGCATGAGATCCATGTGGTTTTCAACTCCCAACCAAGGGCTTCCATCGAAGAAATTCTGAATCGAGCCTCTTCACCGACGCAGGAGTCCTTGCCCCCTTCTCCTTCATCAAGACAAGAGGACAGCCCTGCTATTCCTTTACCCATAAAGGAATCAACCACCCATAGTTCTCTTCTCACAGAAGAGACTTCTTACACCACATCCTTGCAAGACTGTGAGCAGATGTTATCCAACTTATCTATTTCCCAAACATCTCCTTCCACCACTCTTGTTGCAAAATAAGAAGGATCACCACTTTTTCTATCATCCTTAGAAGAGAAACCCCTCGAGCCTACATCACCAAATTCCTTAACCATGACAGATTCTCTAGAACATGCCCTCCTCCCTATCAGTTCTTCATCGCCTAAATATTTCCAGTGACCGGTTGACCTCTTAACACCCATTGATATAATGCCTCATTTGCCCCCTGTATCACACTCCCAGTGGACTGGAATCACAACCCACTTCTGTTCCATACCAAAATTCCCATCCATACGTGAAGATTGTTATCCCCCAGAAGATAGATAACTCTTATGGGAATATTTGAGAACACCATGCTCTACTCAAATGCAAATGACTAATCCAGACACCTCTACCATATACTTAAAGTTCTTATAAAAGCTCAAAATGCCTATGTCCTCTCCTCCACCCTCCTCATCTCTACCGAATACCTCATCCACCTCTATCAACCTAACCAAACCTTCCCCTACGCTTGGGACTTCACCAATACCCATCCTGATGCACCCACCTAAACGGTTAGACTTATCCAAAAATAAAGCCGTTAATCCACCTAGGAGACAGACCCAATCTCCTCGAGTCTAATCTATGCCTCCGCTACAACTAAAACCCTCACCCCCGATCACACCAGTACATCAGGCACGAATTCAACCCTCGCCATCACACCTACCTTCTATATTGGGGCCTCATCCCTCCACCTTGCCTCAATACACTGTGCCTCCCACGTCTTCTTCAACATGACCAACACCTTCTGCACCCATACAGAAATCCACATGCATCTCAACACCGTTGCCCCAAGTATCTTGCCTACCTACGAACCCTAAGCAAACTCGATCATCGAAGGACTTGTTTGCTGCCACTCCTCTTTCCCTGTGGTTGTTTCCTACCACCACGTCATCTGTGGCCTCATCATCTAACCAACTAAACATGACTTCTACGTAGACGAAGCCACACCTAGTTAAACCTAATCATCAAAATCCCTTGCCTAAACCACCACCCATACGAACCGCTCGTACCTAACCATCACCAAAACAATTAATAATCTCACCCACCTAATCAATAGCCTCAGCTTCATCTGAATTTGACCCGCTTAAAGGATCTTACGCCAAGATCCTTGATATGTTGGTAGGGGATGTGACCATTTCCCTACCCCCACTCAGACCCTATGATCCATCTAAACCTCGACCTATAGGTTATGATGAATCTAAAATTCGTGCCTACCACCGCACACTAGGACACAATGTAGAAGGATGCAAAGCTTTGAAAGCCATCCTTCTCTAGTTGCCTAGCTTGGATAGAAAATATAAGAAAGACAACTTACGGAGGGAAAAGCCCTTAGCCTCGATCCCTTCTCCTATACCACCTGTCCCCACCTCACCAAAATCTATCATTATTATAACCCCGCATCTCGATAACAATGACTTATCCCTACCATCTTCCTCATCTCATATTCACGAGATCAACATGATTAGCATTGCTACTTGAGGTCAGAAAAACAACGGAAAAGCTAAAGAGAGCACACCTGCAGCCTCTCTTTCTCCTTCCACCATCCTGATCACACCACCACCTAAAGTGGTTATTCATGGACCTGCCTATCCAGTCTCTGATGGAGTTTCCCATCGCACCATGATCAAACAACTTCACCAATCTCCTGTAAAAATGACACTTTATGATCTCATTCAAATATTTGAATCTTGTCGACAAGCTCTAATTGAGATCCTCCAAGGGATAGAGGTCCTACCTAATGAAACCTTACCCATTGCCTCCATCTTAACACCCAACCATGTCACTTCTCTCACCAAACAACCTACTTCCACCACCACCTCTGTCCCTATACAGCAAGCCACTGCAATTAGTTTTTCTGAATAAGAAATTATCATCTTTGGTGCAGAGGATCCTGACCCCGCTCTTTTCATCTCGAATTATGTCTGGGACATCCAGGTACATCATGTTATGATCGATGGGGGTGCTATCCTAAACATCATCTCTTCCAAAGCCTTCCAACAGATGAATATCCCTCCTAGTTGCATGTGTGCCAACCCCACCATGTTACGTTCATTCAACGATGCTATTACTTCTACCCTAGGCACCGTGATCCTTAACATTCATGTAGGGCCATGTACCTTTCCTGAAGTATTCTATGTCCTTGAGGGAGAATTCCAATACAACATGTTGTTAGGCCGCCCTTGGATCCGGGCTATGGGATGCGTTCCCTCCACCTTACATAGATGCATAAAATTCGAGTATGAGGGGAAGTCATACACCTTCATAGTTGACGCTTCCCCCTTCAAAACCTACAATATGTTATACCGCCCTAATGATGTGCTTGTACCAGTCAAGACACCCATTGATCCAACCCAACCATTTACTTCAACCACGTCTCAACCATCCACCTTAGCCGCACCCACACCTTCAACCAATGAAACCACCGACGCAAATACTTCTTCCTTTCCCATGGACAACATTCCAACCTCAGATCCCTTGGTAGGTGTTTTTCAATGCCATATGCCAGGGGAGTACCACCTATACAATGTTATCACCTTCCATACCCCACAAGAGTATGCATAGTTACAGGCACATCCTACCTACGACCATCGTGTGGGGGAGGTGATCTCCTACGGACCACCTAATTTCCGCACCAACCTAATGTATGGGGGCGTCGATGCATCCTATGTCACCCCCGAACCTTCCCTTGGTGTGGTTCCCTTCCAATCGGATTTTCAATATCTAACCAACCGTCGTTTCGCCCTCACCTTTTTGACGCGTTGTGCTTGGAAAGGTTTTGGTTTCGGTCTTTATGAACAAGGACGACATACGATTATTCCCATGACTACACGCAAACAAAAAGATCATAGTGGTCTTGGATTTTTTGAACCACCTACACTGAAGAAACCTCATGTCAATTATATCCAGGAAGACGATGAAGTCACCCCTTCCGAAACATCATCACCCATTTTACCATCTTCACCCACAGAGTCGATAGACCTGGAATCTATCCCTCCTAACTTTTTTTTTTCGTGAATGCTATCTTCCTAGGTCCTCTCACTTATCAACGTGATGGTGAAGACCCATCTTCTCTCCCCCTTTTATATCCAGACATGATCGAAGAAGACTCACCTTCAATTAATGTTGTGGAGTGCCAGGATGATGACTCCATCCTCACCTACCTTGGTGCAGACGACTCTTATATTCAATGTGCCTTACCATCTGAAACCCAAACCATGTTGAATGAGTTGACTATAGAAATCAACATCCACACAGAGGATGATCCTCACATTGTAAATATCGGACAATCTCTTGACACATCAGAATAATCCGCCTTCACTACCTTTCTCCGTGCCTGCAATCAAGCTTTCGCTTGGTCCTACGCCGACATGTCAGGAATCGATCCTGACATTGCTGTCCATAACATCAATCTGAAACTAGACTCCAAACTATTTAAACAGAAGCTGAGAAAAATGCATCCACGCATTTCCCTCTTGGTTAAAGAAGAGCTTCAACAACTCCTTTCTATTTCTTTCATCTTACCTATTGACTATCCGCAATGGATTTCTAATGTAGTACCTATCACTAAAGTGACGGGGGGACTTCAGATATGTACGGATTTCTGGGATCTTAACCTCACTTACCCAAAGGATGACTTCCCCCTACCTAGCATTGATTAACTTGTTGATCTCACTGCGGGCCATGAGATGCTTTCTCTCATGGATGGTTTCTTGGGATACAATCAAATTTTAGTAGCCCCAGCTGATCAACATAAAACAACGTTCATTACCCACTGGGGAACCTTCTGCTATCATGTCATGCCATTTGGCCTTAAGAATGCTGGTGCGACCTATCAGCGGGCTATGACTTACATTTTTCATGACATTATGCACACTATCCTTGAGGATTATGTTGATGATCTTCTTGGAAAATCCAAACATCGCAGTGAACATCTCGATGTTTTAACCATTATTTTCGATCACCTATTACAATACTGTGTTCATCTTCAACCAAAGAAATGTGTCTTTGACATCCTTTCAGGAAAACTCCTTGGCTTTATCATCTCTTTGCATGGCATTGAGGTCGACCCATCTAAATTCAAATATATTTTAGAAATTCCCCCACCCACTAACCTAAAATAATTGTGTAGTTTGCAGGGCAAACTCCAATCTATCCGTCGTTTCATCTCACAACTCTCAGATCGATGTCAACCTTTCCATCATCTCCTTAAAAAGGACATTGTCTTTCAATGGAGGGAGGAGTGCCACCAAGCCTTTGAGGCTCTTAAAACTTATCTCTTGTAGCCACCTGTGCTTATCCCACCTCAGGACGATCGCCCTTTCTACCTTTACCTTTCTGCCACCGACCATGCTGTAGGAGCCATGCTCGCACATCGTGACTCCGAGCATCAAGAACAAGTAGTTTATTACATAAGCCGTACTCTTGTGGATTATGAAACTAGGTATACACACGTCGAAAAGTTTGGCCTAGCTCTATCATTCGTGGCCACCAAAATCCGACATTACCTCATGAATCAGAAAACTTTTGTCATCACCAACGCCGACCCCATACATTATATGTACGCAAAACCTCATCTAAACCAACGTATCGCCCGATGGCTTAGGCTCCTCACTGACCTCGAAATTGATTTTTTACACCAAAAATCAGTCAAAGGACAAACCATCGAAGACCAATTTGCAGAAGCCCCTTTACCAGGGGAACAATTTACCAATTTTACTTTCCCTGATGAACTCATCGCAACTCTTTCACTCAGTGAGCCGTCTTATCCGATGATCCTCTTCTTCGATGGATGTAAATGCTAGCGTGGCAGAGGGGCAGGCATTATTCTCATTCCTCTTGAAGGTGAACCTATGCGTCTTTCATTCAGGCTTGATTTCCCCTGCACTAACAATATAGTGGAATACGAGGCCCTTGTTTTGGGTCTCCACGTTGTGTTACACTTAGGTGTGAAGTCTATTAACATTTTTGGTGACTCTCAATTGGTAGTAAATCAAATTACTAGCATCTACCAATGTGAAAATGAGGAACTTCAAAAGTACAAATGTTACGTAGATTCACTTTTGACCTTATTTACCCATTATACTATCCAAACCGTTCCACGCTTAACTAATAAATTTGCGGATACTATGGCTTGCTTGGCCTCACAAATTCCTGCATCACCAACTGACTCTGACATATTTGTCTTGGTCCAACAACTCTTTGCCCCATCTTACTTAGTCCCAGATGTTTGTATGGTAAATAATGTATCTGCTGACTCGCAGGATACCTGGTATCACCAATTTCACGACTACCTTACAACCTCCGTTCTCCCACCTGACCTTAATAATAATGACAAAAGCACTTTTCTTAAAGGTGTTTCTCGTTATGTCATCATGGGGGGAACCCTCTATAAACGTGGCTTCGATGGTATCCTCCTTTGATGTCTAACCGGTGCTCAAGTCACTCATACCATCCAACAAGTCCATGATGGAATTTGTGGTGGGCACTTTAGTGGCTTTGCCATAGTGAAGCTGATCCTTCGCCTAGGATATTATTGGTCTACTCTTAATAAAGACTGTTGTGAATATGTTAAGTGTTGTGTTATGTGTCAACAACATGCCAACCTTCAACATACTCCCAGCCACCCGCTACAGGTCGCATGAGATCTTTGGCCTTTCTCATAATGGGGTTTGGACCTTATTGGTGAGATTCATCCACCTTCTTCACAATGCCACCAGTGGATCATCACTGCAACCAAATATTACACTAAATGGGTGGAGGCCGTTCCACTCATGTTAACCAAAAAGGAGAAAATCGTTGAATTCATCAATCATCACATTATTTACTGTTTCAGTGTTCCTCATCGCTTGATAACTGATAATGGAAAATATTTCAAAAATAAGCTGTTACGAGCCCTTTGTGACAACTTTGGTATCAAACTTAGCTTCACGTCACCCTACTATCCACAAGCAAATGGTCAAGCCAAATCTTCTAACAAAACCTTAACCAAAATTCTCATGAAGGTCGTTAACGATTCTAGGTAAAATTGGCATGATCACATCCCCTTTGCCCTTTGGGCTTATCGTACCAGCATTCATACTTCTAGTAATGCCACACCATTCTCTCTGGTGTGTGGTACCGAGGCTGTCTTGCCTATCGAAATACAAATCCCTTCCCTCAGAATATCTCTCCAGGATATTCTCACCAATGATGACTTTCGCCAAGAGCGGTTATCCCAATTGGAGCTTCTTGACGAGCGTCATCTTACCAATCTTGACCACCTTCAAATTTATCAAAAGCACATCAAGCGTGCTTATGATAAGGGAATTCATGAGCGTACCTTTAAAATTGGTGATCTTGTCCTCAAAGAGAATCAACATGTAACCAAACTAGAAAAGAGCAAACACGGAAAATTTACTCCTAATTGGATTGGGCCTTACATTATCACTCACACTTACGGATCAGGTACTTATCATTTAGCTTCACTTAATGGTACACCTGAGCCTGAACCCCTTAATGCCTTACATCTCTGACCATTATACTATTGAATTTAGTGTGACATCACTCCTTATCTACCTTGCGCTCGTCCCTTGAGCTCATTTACTACCTCATACACCTTTTTTCGTGCATCTCAAATTAAATCAAACCCATGTGGTTTGATCATCACCTCCTCTTAAAGAGGAGTTCTCCTTTTTAGTCTAGTCAATGACTTAAAAATATCAAAATAACGAGTTCTCAATTATGCAATTCTAGGATATTCTTGAGTCAAACTTCCTACAAAACTAGATGCTTCATGCCAAACAGACATCTAGACCTCTAAGCTATAAACTAGACTACTCCCTCGAAGGACAGCTATGTGCTAAGCCGCATCTGATACTATAACTAGACTACTCCCTCGAAGGATAGCTATGTGCAATGCCGCATCTGCTACTATAAGTAGACTGCTCCCTTGAAGGACAACTATACAAAGTCAGCCTCTATCAGAAGCTTCTCGCATTGATCAGCTTCGTGAAGACCTCAAGAACAACAAAATGCATATCCCATATAGACTTCCCACATCGATCAGTCTATATCCAAAAAAATAAAATCAGTATTCAAAAGCACTTTTGAGTCATGGACTTGTCTATTTTGGTTTGGTTCTCTTCTATCAGAATAATCATCTTATAACAAGTTCTCTACGCCCCAGCTATACCATCTACCTTACCTCACCATTCTTCAAAATAACAAAACTCAAGGGACGTGCATATATCTGATATATTGTGATTATACAACTCTTTTCACCTATCGACTTCTCACCTATGCAAGGTACCTAGGGATTCAAGCTCATCCTACGATAATACGTGGTTTGTTTAGCTCTTTCCAACTATGGGACACTTTTGCCTCTTTTACCCAAATCTAGGATTGTGTGTTGACCTTAATTAGGACATGGTTTCCTATGCTTGGGTAAGCTAACCCTCACTTCACCTATACCCTCACCAACACCAACAACATTACTCTACCAACATCACACTTTTACCAACCAACAAATTACCTAACCACAACCAAATTACCTGAATTCACCTCTCCCTGGTCCTAAGGGAGAACTACATCGGTCTGAGGCCCCTCCTTGTTTTGTGCAAAGGGCTATGTAGGCAGCACTTAGGAGACATGGGGTCTCCCAAGGTTAGCTCAACCATCCCCTACCATAACCTATCATGTGTTGTGTTTTCTTTAAAAATATAAATATTTTCATGTATTTTTATTGATAACACTCACCTTGATCCTTTATCAATCCAAACATTCAAAACACAAATATTCTTATAATTATCACAAACTCAAATCAACATGCATATTCCATTTTATTTAGATGTTAAACAAACACATATTCTCTATCATCGACGCGCAGGTCAGAATCCTTATTTATTCTTTTACCCCTATGTATGAAACTCACTTAGACCCCCACGCCTCATCCCGAACCAAGTAGTGATGGTGATTGTCAACGCTGCTCACCTGGCCTCTCCATACTCAAAGGTACTACTGCTATTGGTTCCTCCCACTGATCCACCAATCTCTCCTGTAACATATGAATATGCCCTCTCGCATGGAGGACTCTTGCCTCTAGTCTCTCCACTCGAGACTGCGAAGCCTCTAACAATCACGTGGTCTTGTTCACTTGTGTTTGAAGCTGGTGAAATAAACCCTACAGGTGGTCTCTCTCCGTGGTAATCACAACTATGTCAGGATGATCGGCCCTATCGTGTGTACTTCACAGCTTTGCTGCCCACCATAATCTATAAGACTCTGTCACTCCTACATCCATTACCCTGCGATCGGCTGCTATCTCTTCTGGTCCTTCTAGAAGAGTTGGCCATGGAGGTGAGAATGGTGCCTCGGAATCGATCCTTCTATATGGTCTATGATCCATGGGTATATCCTGAACAAATCCAAATTGTCATCGCACGTGATCTAGAGGAATCCTCTGGTACTCCCCTGGCCTGTGTCCTGTGATCCACCTCACTCGCTCTACACCCGTCAAATCCTCGGCTATGTTCACCGTCACCATGTAGTTCCCGTAAGGCCTCCAACAGATATCCGCAATTGTCATCATCTCCAACTTCTACCTATAATACTCGGCCTTATCTGTCATGGTCTCGGCTCTTGACTCTTGCTCTGTCTAGACCCACCGCCTGAATCCCAACCTCTGCACTCCTATCTCTCCTGCCTGGATTGGTCAGCCTATTGGTCACACACACACAATGTGCTCATAGGCCCAACAATGTAATAAGTATGTACAATCCATTGTAGTCCGGTGATTTCACCTGTATGCCCATAAACCCCTGTATAGCTCCACCAGATATGCGGGTGCCCATGCGAAAGTAACGCTACCTTCTATCATCTCATGAATAATACACATCAATGATTTTGGAAATCTTCCCCAGTCCGCTCTAGGTAATGCATAATACCCCACCGATATCATTAATACCACGGCTAACCTTGTTGCCTCAGGGTGTACTATAAACATTATACCATAAGTAAATGTCACGCCTCGCTGTGTCAAATCTCGTGCAGATGAACCAAATACTGTCGTTATCGCTGCCCGCACCACGTTAGGCCCTACCTGATACATTGGTTTTCCTATAATTGGAAGTCTAAAAATTCAAAACACATCTTCTAACGTCACTTTCATTTCCCCTGTTGGCAGATGGAAGGTATTCTTTTCTAGATTCCATCTCTCAATCAACACCTACAACATAGAATGATTGCATGTGATTCGTGAATAATAGCAGATTCTGATTAACCCCACATGATTTATTAATGCCCACTCCACTGGTGTTACATCCACTCGAACCCGTGACAACAAAGCTGGCAGCCTATCATTCATCATCAACCTTGCCTCTACCTGCACACATCAAACCAACGAACAACAAACAACAAATGAATCCACAAATGTTTTTTATCCGAATCTACAACTTTACACAGTAACCGATATCGGTTACCTAACTGATACTGGTTACGCCTAAACCAATATCGGTCATTGCCAATACTATCCATCCTTCTCAAAAACACCACCTATGATAACTTATTCGCTGGTTTACCCCTCTCTGTACCTACAAACATATCTAAAACACCTGATTACCTACACTATAACACTCACCCCATCCCAAACCTTTGCCTATCACCTTTCTACCCACTTACCTTACCACATCCTATTTATAAGCATGCAAAATCTCATTCCAACCAAAACTTATACCTCTTGGGATGCAGCAGCTTGAGGTGGAACCTGTCCTCTCTCTCCTCTCTGCCCACTGGACGCTTCTCTTTGATCAACCATGTTCACTAGACTCTTCACTATAACTTGCCTTTACATTTTCTTAATCCAATCCCATTATCACTTTACCTATCTCTTTCCTCCTTATCACTCAATTATCCCATGCAACTACCCTATATGGATGTCAACAGCCTCACATCCTCATATTTAACATGTTGCGTGACTCTAAAAATAAGAATTTAAGTTGCCTTCCAAGCTTTTCTATTTTTAGAAAAGCTCGTTTTAACATAACCGATGTTGGTTACCTAACCGATATCGGTCAGATATCGACCGACATCAGTTAGCTAACCGATATCGGTCAACTTGTCTCCTTTTGCTTATACCTAGGCCTTTTCATTGTTTTTTGTAAATTTTTGGTGGCACCTGCCTCTTTTCCCTACATAATGACATCATTATCAACATCCATCATCATAATAACATCAACATTTCAACACATATGCATATCATCAAAACATCATCAACGTTATCTATATACATCACATTCCAATACCATCAACAAAACACATGAAACATTATAATATATACATCAAATCAATAATTATACACACCATATGGATCAAACTCATCATCTATATAACATCAAATCAATGTCAACATATACAAATTACCCTGCATGGGGCCTTTGTGATCCCAAATACAAAGTCAGCATGCAGGCCGCTGTCTCTGTCAAACTCTCGACTCAGCTCACAGGCCGATCTCTCATGTCAAAAATATACTCGGCTTGTAAGACGGTATATACAACAAAAATGAATACATAAATCCTATGTGGGCACGCAGACCTCTATATGCACACTCATTTCACAGACCGGTGTCTCTATCAAAAAATCAACTATCCAACTCAACCAAAATCATCTCCACTCCTGGGGTGACTCAGCTCTCTCCCCCTCCTTCGGCTCTTCCTTCAGCTGGCTCCTGTGCCATATCTCGCCTCCTACCTGTCACTGACCCTCCAGCTGTGGTTGCGGCCCCCTTTGACCTATGACTCCAGGAAGTCTCGGCTCTATGAGCCGCATATGGCTGATAATTTGCACCGGTACCATCTAGTACGTCCTGATAGTAACGGGCCTCCACTCTCGCCTCCATGTACCGAGCTCATGCCACCATGGCTGGTGGGGCTGGTCTGCCAGCTCCTAATAGAAGTGAAGCCTACCTTGCCTGTACACCCTGACCCTTAACCTATACTTGTGGTGGCGGTGGAGCTGCCATGGAAGCATGAATATGGACCTGAGGCTGTGCCTATGCCTGTACCTGTGCCTGGGCTAACTGCCCCTGTAACACCCTAATCTATGCCTGTGCAGAAGCAAGCTGCCCCTGTAGTAACTGTACCTGACCCAAGAGACGGTCCCTCTCCGCTGTAAAAGCCGCTAAATCTGGCTAAGCTGGCTATGCTCTCATGGTTTCCCTCTGCCCTGCCCACCAAACCAAAAATGAACCTGTAACCCCGACATCGTCCACTGTGTCATCTTTCGGTCTCTCTGCTACCCAGACTGGGTCAAATGGTTACGGTACAGGTAGTGGTGCCTCTACATCCTCCCTCCGATACTGTGGGAAGAGCGGTGGCTCATCCTGCTATAATCCCAGCTGTCGTCATACCCTCTCTAGAGGAATCCTCTCGTACTCCCCGGGTCTCCGTCCAGCTATCCAGAAGATGTACTGGATCCATCGCAGCTGTGTTCGGGATCCTCCATGGGGTTGATGGCCTCTATATGGTCTCCATATAATATCTAATGTAGTCAAGCCCTCTAACATATGCCTATAATAAGTGACATCCCGCCCTATGATAACTACTCGTGGCTAGCCCATGACCCCCAACCACCTCTGAAACCCATATCTATAGACTTCCTGTGGCCATGGCTACTGGGGCAGCCCTACTGGTCGCACACACACAATATGCTCCTAGGCCCAGTAGTGTAACAAGAATGTCAAACATATACCAAATCGCCTCATATGGTGATAGCCCTAGAGCTCTCTGTATAGCTGCACCAGATACACTGGTGCCCATGCGTAGCAGGTGTGCTCCTCCACCATCTCATGTAACACTCCCATCAGATCCCATGGGAGGCAGTCTCCCTCTGAGTCAGGGAGGGCGAAGCAGGTGATACCAATCATCATCAGCACGGTAAGCCGTGTCCCCTGTCGATGAGCGCGATACATATCACCGTAGCAGATGCTCACACTATGATACGTAATCAATGGGGATGCATCCCCGAATACCTATAGGATGCTATCCATCGTTGTCTCAGGATCCACTTGGAACACCTCCTCACCTCTGATCGGCAGTCTTAGGGTGCGATACACATCCTCTAGGGTGATTGTCATCTCTCCGGTAGGGAGATGAAAGGCATTGGTTTCCGGATCCCATCTCTGAATGAGGGAAACCATCAAGCTGTGGTCCCTATCCACAACCCTATACCTCTAGACTCCGCCGAGTCCAACCTCCCACATAACTACCCACTGCGCTGCTGTCACATGTGGCCACATCTGCCTCAGTAGAGGCAACATCTGATCTCGCATGGTTAACTGTTGGCATGCCTGTAAAAACAACACACTCCGTCAGGCCTACCCTACATAAAACAACTACCTTAACCCTATAATCTATCCTACCCGCCTAAAACAACACCCAACAACACAATTTTACAACCCTACTTCCAACCCATGGTGACCGGTATCGGTCACCCTCAACTGCCATCGGTCACCCACCCACAGTCTATGTCCCAAATTTTTGTACTGACGTCAGTCGACACATGAATGACGCCCGTCTTTGCACCTGTTAATCTATACAATTACACTGTGACCAATGCCGATCGACTAGTGACTGACATCAGTCACTGTGGGATTTCGGGGCCGAACCAAAAACGGCCCCCAAATCCCCTTGTTTTTCCTATTTCTACCCATTTACCCAACACAATTGCCTCAAAACCTACCCACCCTGACATTTTGGCCTACCTAACATATCTACCCAATCCATTTTACTGATCACCTTCATTTCTTCATTATTGTATCAAATTTTGGATTCCTACCCCAATACCCAAATCCCAACTAAATTCATAAAATTGATAGATATAGGGATTCAGAGCCTACCGGTATGACTACACGTCATCTTGGTGGGATAGGTGGTGGTGGTCCAGCTCCTCCAACACCTCCTACTCCTCCAGGTTGTGCCATAGCTCCAAATCTCCTCAGTAGGGTCCTCAACCAATCAAGCTCTGCCTCCTGATCTCTGGGGCCTACCAATAACTCACTCACCCACTCAACTAGTGCCAACTCAGCCTAAACACTCAACCCAATCAATTCAAAACTCAGACAAGAAAAAGTTGGCACTCAAATTCACAATGTGACATACCGTATTTTTTATTTTTATAGGTTTTGACCTCTAACCGATATCGGTTAGGGTGCGCCCTAGAAGACCGATATCGGTCACCCATAACTGATATCGGTTACCTATTTATCTTAACCTAACTCCTGCCTTTATCCACCAATCTCCATTTTTCACCACATCACCTACCCCCGGCTTGGCTAAATGGCCTTATTTTAAATTCCTCGACCTGACCTAAGGCCGTAACCAATCAATCGGCCCGACCCAAGGCCACAACCATCGGCCTGACCCATGGCCGTAACAAATTAATCAGCCTAACCCAAGACTGAAACTAACCAATCGGCTCGACCCAAGGCCGCAACCAACCAATTGGCCCGACCCAATGCCATAACCAACCAATTGGCCCACCCAAGGCCGCACCAATTATGTACCTCGCACGAGGCCCGACCCAAGGCTGCAACCAACCAGCCGGCCCGAACCAAGGCCGCAACCAACCAACCGGCCCAACCCAAGGCCACAACTAACCAATTGCCCTGACCCAAGGCCGTAACCAACCAATCGGCCTGACCAAGGCCGCACCACTTATGTATCTCGCCCGAGGCCTGACCCAAGGCTGCAACTAACCAATCAGCCCGACCCAAGGCTGCACCAATTAACTACCTCAACCGAGGCTCATAAATTGTGATTCTATCCACCCATCCTATAGTTGTTTGTTCAATCGAGCTCACTTGTTCATGTTTTAGCACCCTAGGATACTTGAATTGATCAGTTGACCAGCTTTTCCTAGACCGAGACCATGATGTTTATCTCAACCAAACCAACCATTTGGTACTACTGAACATGCCTAAATGTTCCGGTACCTTACCCATTATATCCCCTGGAGCTACTTCCTATGCCTTGGATACCATGATTATATCAACCTTGTTTGGATACACTATCGATCTTTGCCTATGAATTGCTTGTTTGCTCTTCAAATCGTGTACCCTGGTCGCACTACTACATTTTAACATGTGTTGGCTTCCTTGAACTTACCCCACCATCTTACCATCATCTCATAATCATTCACCCTTTATCAACCCTATCCTTGATTTCACGTTACCTCAATCTATGATAGATTTGAGGGGGATTACCTATACCCTTAACTGGGGCAACCACTTCTTATTATTGTCAGTGTAGCTTTACAAGACAAGCTACACGACAACAAGGGGCAAATGTAGACACCAAATTTAGGTCTTACGATGCCCTGTACCCCGCATCTCGTCTTGTAACCTAACCCTACCTCACCACCTAAACCTTACAAACTTAATTATTTATTAATTACTTTATAATTAATAAATCCACATCTCCAACCTTGCAACCTCACCTTGCCACCTCACCATGACCTAGCCCTAACCCTAAACTAACCTAATTAAGACCTATGACTTGGTCCAGACCCACACCCATGACTCATCATCCTTCACCCGCACCAAAATGAACCTAATAATGACTTGACCAAGCCCACAACTGACCCCTCAAGAGAAAAGGAGGGAAAGTTGGCTATTTTAGTAAAAATAGCCAACTTTGACCTAACCGACATCGGTCCCTACGCGGCCGGCGTCAGTTAGGTAACTGCCATCAGTTCCCTGCAAATGACCTCCCCCAACCAAAATGAGGGGAGTACCCAAAATTCATTTGCAAAAAAGAGAGACAAGTGAAGGAGAGAGAGGAGTTTGCAAAGAGGAGTATCGAGTCCAAGACTGTAACTGAGCAACTAGAGCATTGTCACACTCATCCAAACATTGTGAGAGTTAGAGGATAGCTTCATCAGATCACTTCTGATTGCTAGATCATCCCAACTGAGCCTTGCCTTCGCCACTGCATTCTTTGGACCTGCATCCACATCGGAAACTAGTAAGTAGTCTCTTTTATCACCTTGTATGCTTCTAGACACTACTTTGTGAACTTTTAATTCATAGGGATTATAAGCTCACTCCTAGATCTACCACCTGGAAACAACCTGCACCTAACCTTCAGTCATCCATCTCTACATTACCCCAAAGATAGCTTTCTCACTCTCTGAGTCTTCTCTATCACCCTACTACTTCCCTCAACCATCTACCAACCTTCTAAACCTCATAACCACCTGACCCCAACCTCCATTTAAAATCCCCTAAACCACTGCCCCTATCGATATCAATTATTCCCTACCGGTACCAGTTTTATAACCGCGATTGGTTATCCAGTGACCTGCATCGGTCACTGTGACTTATACCAAAACTAACCTTTCACCTATTCACCTCAAAAAAATCTCATGTCCAGCCTGGTCTATCCCTGTAACTTGATCTGAACATATCAATAACCAGTGACCAAACAAACAACATGACATTCTATTATTGGTAGTTTAGTCTCTATTGCTTTTAGTAACGAGATACCTAAATCGTGAGTTCACAATAGCTTCTTTATTATCACTTGCATAAATTTGTATTAAAAGGGAACTGACCACCTTCGAAAGGAAGTCTAATATTTCTTGGGCCTAAGGCAGTTCCCTCACTTATTATCTAACTAAAATCTGGTGGTCTTGCATTCTTATTTACAGGTAGTCCTTCGAAGACAAAAAGGAGCTCTTCACAATCAGTCTGATCTCTCTACGGTACGCGCAAACCTTCTCAACACTCAACAGGTATTCCTCCTAACCCTAACCCTTATTTGTTTCTCAAGAGAATGAAAGGATAGAAGTAACTCTATTCTGCAACAAAATTCTGTGCAAAACACCAGTCTTGGACTTTTCAATGGACGACTCTATCCCCTCTTGACTCTGACCACATGTGAGCTGGCACTCATTTGGGAGTCTTTCTTTGGTCATGTCTTTGAATTCATGTTGATGAGGCACATGGAGGCTTCTTCTTACCCTCTTATACTTCGCTGATTAAACTACCGGCTCTATCTTTTCATACTATGACCACGTGGAGGGCCTGCACACGTTTGGGGTCTCCGCCTTTGTGTAACATACCAAAATTACACTAAAGTGACACGTGGCACCTTTTGTGGTGCTTCTATACTTAGCTGATTCGGGCCTCAATTGAATAATGCCTTTTCTCCATTTTTCTCCTAATGAGCTCTACTCGCTTCTGGACTCAGTTTTTTTGAGTCGACTATGAGTCAAAATAACTAGGCCAACCTTTCTGTTCTTCCTGTGCAAGATCACTTTTGACCAATTTTTCTCTGGGGGGAAATTGGGATAACAGTTTGGTGACTCATGATGAGGCCATAAATTGGCCATAAATTACCATTATTTATGTCCTTCCAAGTTACCTTTGAAAGTGGATTTAAATGTAATCTAGAAGTTTATAGTTTGCTTAAGATAGAATATAGGATACATATCTTGTTCATTCTTTGGAAATAGTTTGTTATCTATTTTTCTGACTAATCCTATTGATTATTTAGGAAAGGATGCAAATTCTTATGTATGCAGGCCATAAAGGAAAGATAATGCTAGTATTGAGAAAAGTGGAATTGATCACGAATGGTATATTTAAACTCAAATCTAATTTCATATTCAGATTCCTCTCAAAAAATTATGTAAGTTCAAAGAAATAATCATCTCAATCCGAGATCGTATGCAAAACTTATAACTCTTTTAAGTTCACTCTGAAACTCACAGGCTTAGTTCCGGAACTAAGCAGATTTTGACAGTTTTTTAGGAATTGTGAAAGATCAAAGAATCCAATGGAAAATCTGAGAGATATTTTTTTCATAGAAATTTGATTTAAAAAAACCTCATTCATATTTGCTATAGGTTTTACAAATGAAGAGAGATCTATCTTTTAGTGAAGTGTAGTCCGAGGAAAAATGTATAAGACGAGCGCTAAAAGTTCCGTAAACAGAAACAGAAAAATTAAACATAAAATTTGAGAGAGGTTTTTGTTCATAAAAATTTGTTTAACAAAAACCTCATTCATATTTGCAATAGGTTTTACCAATGAAGATAAATATAACATTTAGTGAACTGCAATCCCAGGAAAAAACGTATCACACAAGCATCAAAAGTTCCACAGTCAAAAACAACAAAGTCAAATGGAAAATATGAGAAAGGTATATGGTCAAAATTATATTTTGAGAAAAATTCTCCTTCCAATAATGTAGAAGAATAAAATCATTATGATTCTTGTTATTGAAAAGAAAGGAGAAGATTTGGGAGTAAATCTTTCTAAAATATGTAAGATAAGATTTGACCCCAATAACATATATCTTTCCATATTTTGTGGAGATGGAGATCTTAGTTGTTAGAATTTGAATAAAGATAATATTAGATTATATTTCCTAAAATAATGAGTTGGTTGGATGCATGAATAAATGTAACCTTCCTCACCGAGATATGTAATGCTTTTCTCCCAAGAAATAAAGATATGTTCTTTCCTCTCAAAATTTCTATAGTTTTAAGATCTTAGAAGTATGATTTAAATCTTCTTACAAGGAATGAGCTAGCCAATCATTCCAAGGAAGATGGATCTATGTATTTATGTTTATGTTTATTCATTTTTTTTAAAATTCATTATGTTGTAATGTTTTTATCTTTGTATTGTGAAAATTCAGTCTATTGTGAACCTGCAAGTGTTTCGTTTAATTATGTTTTTTTCTAATTTAGCAATTTCAATTCATACAAGTGTGATTTATTTCATGTAAAATTTATTTCTGCAAGTGTGCCTTTATATTCCTACAAATGTCATTTCCTTTATGTAATTTTGTTTATATTTCTTCAAGTGTGCTTTTAAATTTTAGTGTGTGTGATTTATTTTATGCAAGTTTAGTTTGTGTTTAAAGGAGTTTCTTTCCAAGATATTATTCTCTTAATGCATACAAACTTTGGACACCAACCCAGATTGACATTATTAATGGCGAGGATTGATGACCCTCATCATTTTAGTGCCATTGCCGGGGACACAATGTTATTAAGAGATTTAGAGTTCTTTAAAAGAATATTCTAGTGACATTAGAATACCTTTTAGCAAATTATGTGACATGAATCATTTGGTAAGTAATTTCTTTATACTTTTATTTTCTGCAAGTAGATTAAAATTTCATTTCTCCAATTAGGAATATTAGATTGTAAATATTTATCTCCCCACAAACTAACTCTGTGTATACGAAAATGACTGTGATGTTGGATCAATAATGTATAATGGTATGAACAAAGAATTCAGATCTGGAAACGGTAGAATATGATATTAAATCTGGAAGTAGATCCAGTTGATGAAATATCATATGGAATTCTTGATAACCACCACCATTTCCCCTTGTATCAACTATTTAATATTGGTCCCCTTACCAAATTATTTTTAAAAAAACTCAAAAATATATTTTTTAAAAATAATGAAGTGGTAGCATTTCTAGTTAACTCCATCCATATTCAAGGATTTCATTAGAGACAAAATAAAAACTCACTCATAATAAATCCACCCATCCAAATTAGTTTTCATCCCATAATAAAATTCAATCCCTGAACCATATCCATTAGAAAAATTTATTTTCATGTCTTTCAATTTCTTTACCTTTTTGTATATGCTTGTATAACGTTAAGAAGGCAATTATGGTGAATATCAAGGAAAGTAAGTTTTACGTACTAACATCTGAGGACTAGATCTATAAGAATTTTCAGAGTTTTTCTTGATACCAGTATGCAAATTTTGGAGCAACAACATTATCAACCACAGAGCATCGCAAATTTTGAAGGGACACACAAATACCTTCACTCTCTCTTTTAACAGCTATCCATCTCCTGAGATCACTAGTCTGGGATTTGAAGATTACTATGGTGATTCTGATAATGCACAATTCAAGATGGGCTTTGAAAGACCTAGAAATTATCTACACAATTTTTGGAAATCTTCTTGGAGTTACGAAGTATGCAAAAAGGTTTTATGAGATCTCAGACATTGCTTCCTATTTTACACAAGTTGTACTTTGATGAATATAGTCTGATGATGGATCATTTTTTTCTCTAATCCTCTCATGTCTCTCTCATTTCAACAAAAAAAAAGAAAAAAAAAATCAAAAATATTTGATTGGAAAAACCCAGCTTACTGGCTAATCAAAGACAAAAAAAAATTAAAAAAGTCAAAAAACTTTGATTGGAAAACCAACTTGCTAGTAAATTAAAGGCAAAAAAACAACTTTGATTGGAAAACCAGCTTGCTGGCCATTTAAAGACAAAAAAGGGAAAATCTTCTTCAAAAGCAATCAACTGTTATCTGGTGGCTTCTTTCTCGATATTATTTGAGCATGTTAACAATAGGATGACAAGGACAACTAGAGGTATAATCAAGTTATTTTGTTTTTTTTATTTTTAAGCTTTATTGTAAGTTTTTTTATTACAACTAGATCCACTTTTAAAATCTCCAAGGAAGACAATATAAAATTCATATCTAACCCCTACTTATACAAAAAATATGTGCACTTCTTTGTAATTAAAATTTTAGAGTCTAATTTATGGGCAACTATTAATAAACAACATGCATGAGGACATGCATGAGCTTAAGTGTGGGAGAGAAGGAGAAACACGAGGTATGTATTTTGATTTTAGATATGAGACACAACAGAAAGAGATCCATACAAGAACCTGCTATACAAGAAAGAAAATCAAAAGCAGTAGAATGATCGTCCACACAAGAACCCTACTGTACAAGAAAGGAAATCAAAATCAGAAGAATGATCTCCACACAAGAACCTGCTGCAAAAGAAAGAAAATAAAAAACAAAAGAAGGAGATCCACACAAGAACCTGTTGTACAAGAAAGAAAATAAAAAACAATAGAAAAATATCCACACAAGAACCTGTTGTATAGGAAACAAAAAATAAAAAACAACAGAAGGAGATCCACACAATAACTTGCTGCACAAGAAAGAAAATAAAAAATAGCAGAAGGAGATCCACACAAGAACCTTCTGTACAAGAAAGAAAATAAAAAATAGCAGAAGGAGATCCACACAAGAACCTACTGCACAAGAAATAAAATCAAAAACAACAAAAGGAGATCCACACAACAACCTATTGTACAAGAAAGAAAATAAAAAAACAGCAAAAGGAGATCCACACAAGAACCTGCTGCAAAAGAAAGGAAATTAAAAAAAAATAGAAACAGATCCACAAGAACCTATCTTTGAACTGTATATGGATTGCATACATGCATAATCTCAATGCGGATAAGACTCTAAGAAGAGGAGATGATAATATAATGCATGAGGACATGCAGAAGATTAAGTGTGGGGTAATGAGGAGGCCATAAATTGGCCATAAATTACTATTATTTTGTCCTTCCAAGTTACCTTTGAAAGTCAATTTAAATGTAATCCAGGAGAACTTATGGTTTGCTTAAGATATGATATAGGATATATATATTTTTTCATTCTTTGGAAATATTTTGTTTTCTATTTTGTTGACTAATCCTATTGATTATTTGGGAAAAGATGAAAAGTATTATGTATGCAGGCCATAAAGGAAAGATAATGCTAGAATTGAGAAAATTAGAATTGATCATGAATGGTATATCTAAACTCAAATATGATTTCATATTCAAATTCCCTCTCCCAAAAATTATGCAATTTCAAACAAAGAATCATCTCAATCCAAGATCGTATGCAAAAGTTATAGTTGTTTTAAGTTCACTCCGGAACTCATAGGCTTAGTTCCGAAACTTGCAGGCTTAGTTCCAAAACTCACATGCTTAGTTCCGGAACTCGCAGGCTTAGTTCCAAGGGAATTCGAGAGAGGCTTAGTTCCGGACCAACTAAGCATATTTTGACAATTTTTGAGGAATTGTGAAAGATCAGACAAGAATCCAATGGAAAATTTGAGAGAGGTTTTTGTTCATAGTAATGTGATTAAAAAAAACTCATTCATATTTTCTACAGGTTTTACTAATGAAGAGAGATCTAACTTTTGGTGAGCTGCAGTCCAAGGAAAAATGTATCAGACGAGCACTAAAAGTTCCATAAATAGAAATAGAAAAGTCAACATAAAATGTGAGAGAGGTTTTTGTTCATAGCAATGTCTTTAACAAAAATCGTATTCACATTTTCAATAGGTTTTACCAATGAAGATAAATATAACTTTTAGTGAACTGCAATCCGAGGAAAAACGTATTAGCCAAGCGTCAAAAGTTCCACAATAAAAAACAACAAAGTCAAATGCAAAATCCAAGAAAGGTATTTAGTCAAAATCATATTTTGAGGAAAATCCTCTTTCCAATAATATAGAGTAATAAAATAATTATGATTCTTGTTACCAAAAAGCAAAGGAAAATATTTGGGAGTAAATATTCCTAAAATAAGTAAGATAAGATTTGACCCCAATAATATATCTCTCTCCATATTTTTTGGAGATTGAGATCTTAGTTGTTAGGATTGGAATAAAGTTGACATCAGATTGTATTTCCTAAAATAAGGAGTTGGTTGGATGCATGAATTATAAATGGAACCTTCCACACCGAGATATGTAATTCTTTTCTCCTAAGAAATAAAGATTTGTTCTTTCCTCCCAAATATTATGTAGTTTTAAGATCTCAGAAGTATGATTTAAATCCTCTTCCAAGGAATGAGCTAGCCACAAATTTCAAGGAATATGGTTATGTTTATTCATTTTTCTTTAATTCATTCTATTGTGTTGATTTTATCTTTGTATTGTGAAAATTTAGTCTGTTGTGAACCTGCAAGAGTTTCGTTCAATTATGTTTATTTTTAATTCAGCAATTTCAATTAATGCAAGTGTTATTTATTTCTGCAAGTGTGCCTTTATATTTTTTGCAAGTGTGATTTCCTTTATGCAAGCGTGTTTACATTTTTGCAAGTGTGCTTTTAAAGTTCAGCGTGTGTGATTTATTTTATGCAAGTTTGGTTCGTGTTTGAAGGAGTTGCTTTCGAAGATATTCTTCTCTTAATGCATACAACCTTTGGATACCAACCCAAATTGACATTATTAATGGTGAGGATTGATGACCCTCATCAACTCACAGGATCACCTGCTTGCTAGGTGGAGAGACAAGTTGTATTTGTTGCATCTATTGGGCACAAAGTCATGGATGGTGGCCTGATACCGGTCCTATTCTTGAAGCTTGAATCCAAGGCTTGCACTTGGTGACCTTGAACATGCCTCACTATTCTTGAAATGGACTCCCTCGATACCCAATTTTAGTTACTCTATATTTGTTCTATTTTAAAATTAGTAACTGTTACAAAAACTATGGGTCTCCCTAATGTAAATGATGAAGGGCATGGCACATTCTTGGAGGCACATCAAACTGTACAATGATGCAAACCTGGAACAAAATCTGTGCCAGAGAACTTAGGGAAATAAAACCAATGACTTACAATAAGACAATGTGCACACAGTACTTAGAAAAATTAAAATCCTATGCTAATATTTATAAGGGTGAAACATTCCTTTTCAGTAGCAATCTTTAAGATGGATCCTATTGAGCGGAATTGGAAGTTCCTCTCCATCCAATGTAGACAATTGGAAGGTGTTACTACTTTTACATCCGATGACCATGTAGGGGCCACTCCAAATGGCATCAAACTTGGAATGGCTTCCTGATTTTTCCCAATCTACATCCCAATTCAGAACTAAGTCCCCTTCCTGAAATGTCCTTGCTCTTACTTTCCTATCAAACCATCTCTTAGTTAAGGCTTGATCCTTTTCCATTGTTTGAACTACATGTTCCATGATTTCTTCTAATTCAATTAGCTTTGCATACCTAACATCCATTGGTTTGAACCCAGACAACTCCAACTTCTTCATGAGCTCTAATGCGGGTAGTTCTAAAGATATAGGCAACACTGCCTCTTTACCGTAGACTAGCTTGTAGGGAGAATTACCTATTGACCTCTTTGGTGTGACTCTATCTGTCTAAAGAGCTGATTTGAGTTTTTTGTGCCAAGTTCTATGATTCTCATCAAGATTCCTTCTGATGATTCTTAGCAAGTTATTTTTTATGGACTCTACTTGGCCATTATCTTGAGGGTAATAGTTTTAAGAGGTTGCTAAGATATACACCATTCTTGATTAGCCCATTCATTAATTTTTGTGCTAAGGAATGCCAATGGATTATTTGATATGATTAGTAGGGGCATCAAACCTCATGACTATCCCCTTCATAGAAGTCCAAAATGTTGGATTCATTTGCCTCCTTGAGTGCCACCACTTCAATCCATTTGGTGAAATAGTTAGTCGCTGTGAGTACCAGCTTGTGGTCCTAACTTGAATTTGGGTTAATTACTCTAATGAATTCTAATCCCCATTACATGAATGGTTTCTCCCACTGAAATTAGACGAATGGGCAAGGCTGCTAATCTTGCTTTCCCTATGAATAATGTGAAATTCTTGCATTTCTTGATCCATGAGTAGCAATCCCCTAAACACCGTAGGCCAATAGTAACTAGCCCTCATAATTTTGAGTGCTATTACCCATGGATAAAAGTGGCCTCCAACTTCTCCATTGTGGAATTCAAGTAACACCTTCTCAATTTTGACTGTCCCAATGCACCTTAATAGGATTCCATTGATTTCCCTTTTGAACAAAATTTCGTCAAAAAGCACATACGTGATGTCTTGTAATCTAAAGTACCTTATTTTTGTTCTACTCATTTATGGAGGGCATGAACCTGTTTGGAGATAATGCACCAAATTTTGATTCCAACTTGGAATGAGTGCATTGTTAGCTAGATTCTCTAGCTCATTCATGCGTTAATAGGACAACCTCTTCGTCATCCCACTGACTCAGTTTGTTGCTTGGAAGTGAGCTACTCACATAGACCCTTGTCACAAAACAGTTTGGTCACTTTGATTTCAATATCATACTCCATTACACGAGTGATCCAACCTACTCTCTTTCTCATTCAAGTTCTTGTTTAGGAGAAATTCCTTGACACCAGTATAAGACACTAGCAGTTGAATCTTATTGTTCAAGACCAAGTGTCTGAACTTATTCAAACTCATAATGACGATAAAAACATGCTTTTCAATGAAATAATACTTTAATTTGTAATCTTCTGAGCTCTAACTGAAGAAGGCTATGGGCTGTTATGAACCTTCCTTGTTAGGCTGATCCAAGATAGCTGAGATTGTGTATGACCCTCCATAAACATACAACATGAAGTCCTTTGAAAAATTTTGGGTTAATAAGAGTTGGGGCCTATGATATTGTGAGCTTAATGGCCTCAAAACTCACTTTTCCTTCTGCTATCCATTTGAATGGAAGAATATTCTTTAGGCATCATTGTTAAAGGCTTTACAAGAGTGGAAAAAAACAGGCACAAAACTTGTGGACAAAGTTTATCTGTCATAAGAATATTTTGAGGGATTTATTGTGATTTGGAAGTGGAAATGTTCTAATGGCTTCAACTCTTTTAGGGTTGATTGTTAATGTTTCTCTTGAGACAAATGTGACCCAACAACTTTCCCTCGTCTACCAAAAATACAAACTTCTTTTGCTTCAATGACACTCTGAATCTTTTACACCTTTGAAATACTTTCCTGAAGTGAAAGAGGTGGTATCCTAAATTCTTTGAGAATACAGTGATATGATCTAGATATACCAGCACCATCTTGTTGATCAAGTCTTTAAACGCCATATCTATGGCTCACTGAAATGTTGCTCTGGTATTGGACAATCCAAATGGCATATTCTTGTAAGCACATGTGCCCCATTTCGTGGTGAAGGCCATCTTGTACTGCTCTTCCTCTTTCACCATTATTTGATTATAGCCTAAGTATCCATCTAGCAATGAAAACATTTCAGATCCTGCTATAACCTGCAAGATCTGTTCTATTGATGGAAGTGGATAATGATACTTGAGTGATTCTCTATTCAGATCAAGAAAGTCGACACACAATCTGATTTCTCCATTTCTTTTCCACACTGGCACCAAGTTTGCAACCCAAATTGAATGTTTGATAGGTAAGATGATTTGAGCTTCAATTAGACTGTTCAACTCTTTCTTCATGAAAGGTTCAATATGGGGATTTACCGCCATTTTCTTATGTCTGATAGGTTTAGATCTCAGATCCAACTCGATAGTGTGTTGTGCCAACCTTGGGTTAAAACCTCTTAAATCCTTGTAAGTCCAAGAAAAGAAATCTAGGAATTCTTGACAAAGTTGAACAAACTCATATTTTTCTTTTTGGGTCCTTACCCTTGCCCAATTCACAAAATTTTTCCTTCATCTATGGAAATGGGCTCCGAATCTTTACCCTTTACCTAAATATTTTCTTTCTCCTTCCAGAATTGATCATTTGGGTTGAAGATTGAATCCAAAGTTACAAGAAACTTTGGTAATTTGTTGGTTCTCAGCTGCACCACTTTGTCACCATACCGTTATTCCATCTTGTCCTTGGTTTCTAGTGGAGAACCCAGCTTCTTCTTGTAGAAAATTGACAAGTTTTTGATCATTCTCGAAGACTTGCCAACTTGTATTGTTATCTGGAACATCCGGTTGTACAACCACTTTAATATGGGATGAAATTTCTCACTCTTGATACTTTCTACCACATAAAATGTCGTCCCCGATTTCTGCTAATCTATCTATTGCTTCATTCTTCTTCCTTGGGATGGAATTGATGTTAAAAGCCTCAAAAAATTCAATGAGATCACATACCCAATTCTTGTAGTTTTTTAACAGATCATTCTTGGCACCATTTCATCCTCATACTTGATTCACAACTAGCTCACTATCGTCAAACACTTGTAAGTTTTTAATCCATCTCTTTCTTGCCTAATGTAGTCCATGGATCAAGGATTCGTACTCTTTTGTGTTGTTTGAGAAAGAAAATTGGAAACGGAAGGCTAACTAATATTTTGTACCTTGAGGTGAAACACGCATAGCTCCTCCTCTGGCTTCCTGTCTAGTTCTCGAGCTATCGAAGAATAACTGCCATACTTCGTTGTCATCTTTGTGGTCTGGATTGGTGATGCTAGGGTGGGGATGATTCTCTTCATGAAAATAATAGACTCCTAGCTCCGCTTCTTCCATTTCCTTGTAAGGGTAAAAATCATGCCTCTTTCTTTCCCATTCATCAAGAGTCAGTCTGGAATGTATCTGACTTTGGTATCTACTTTATGAGTGCTTGGACAATCCTCTTGATCAAATGTTGAACAATTTAAATTGACTGGATTTGGTGTATGAGGCTCTATGTGAAATTTTGTAATAGGCTCACATATGATTGCAGCCCTAACTCCATACCTTGTTCTTAATAACATATGTGACCAATCATTAGACAAATATCCTCCAATTTTAGCAATAAAGTCTCTTGACAAACACAATGCAAAGAGAGGTGGAAAGTCTATAACTGATACATCTTGCAAGACGGTCACATTGGGACATGCATGTAATGTGAGGCTTGAATATTTTATTACTCCAATCGTTATTACCATTGTCCCCATCCAATTGCACTACGCCTTTGGAGATGACTTCATATCAAAGACCTAGATGATCAACTATTTTTTTCGGCATGACTGAGGCTAACTTGCTCCTGAATCAATCATGAAATTATGCACTAGCTTGTCTCCAATGATCAATGAGACATAGAAGGGAGGGGGCTTCAGATTCTTACCTTTTTGATATCTATGATTTCCTTCTTACTGAGTTGTATTGGTAAGGAACTTTTCTTTTTGATTGGGTGGCTAATTTGAGGCTGACCAATTGGCCATAACAGCTTGTAACATGTCTCTCTGTTCTGGGATATCCATTTACTCCCACATTGAGATGTTTACATTCGTCCTCTTCATCTGATCAATGATGTTGAATGGAGATGGGGTATCTCTCTTTTTCCCTTTTCCTTACACATTCTTCTCTTGCACATGGGTTGTTACAACTGGCACTTGAGCCGGTCTAGGGGTTGGCTTGGGCTGACCTTACACATTGGGAGCTAAAATTTGATAACCAATAGCTTGTGGAGTAATAGATGGTTGTGGATCACTTAAATTTGATGATTGTCCCTCTCCAATATTCCTTTTATTGGACCATGTATTGGTAGATACACTTTGATAAGGGGCTTATTTAACTCCACAGAAGTCTTTTGTTTTCCAATTAACCAGAATAGTTTTAGTTGGAGGTGTCTCTTGTTGAGCTTCTTGTTGATGATTTTCCTCTTGATTAGGTTCTTGGGATACACCAATGGTTTGTACCATCAAGGCCTGGTTTAGAGCACCATTGAAACACATTGATTGACTATGAGGTAGACTGCAGGGGTAACATCAGTTGTACTTTTCTGCCATGTTGTTTTGTGTTGGAACTAAATCTTTTGACGTTGAAGCTACATTTGGATTAAATGGTCAGAATGGCTTGACAGTTTGAGGTTGTCCTTAGCTAAATTTTTTATTTGTGGCATGACTTGGTGGTTTATTTTGCTGGTATGGGGACCTAGATTGATACTGAGTTTGAGGCTGATATGGCCTAGAACTCTGAGCGTGTTGTCTCTCGATAGTCACTAGCTTGTTTCCTAGGTTCTGCAGCTATTTCAAGACTTCTTGGAGCTCATTTGAGGAGCTAGAAGATGAGGTGGAATTTTCATCTGAACTTTGATTCCTTGGAGTAGGTATGGGAGCTAATGTGGGTGTTTGACTAGTGCTTAGAGATCCTAGTTCTGGATATAGAGGAATAGGTGGCCTAGTTGACAGTTTACCAGCTTGGATTAAGTAATTTTCAGCTCTAATAGCAATGTTATATGATGTGGGTAAATTTATACCTCCCATTGATTGAATCATCATGGAAATATCAAAATTTAAAGCTCTAACGAATTATAGAAAATAACCTTTATCTGTTGGTCTCACGGACACTAGAATCCTATCCCACGTCTGTTGGAATTTGAAGTTGAAGTTAGTCAACTACTCATTAGGATCCCTTTTGATTGTTTTCAGTTGTTCCAACAAGGATATATTATCCCCCTTTTTATCCAAATTGATTGTGAAGTGTTGTCCACAGATGGTACCAATTCTGAATAGAGCCTACTATTACACTCCTGAACCATTGCAAAGATTTACCCTTGAATGAAGAGGCTAAATATTTGACTGCAATGTCCATCTCAATGATTTCATGAATTGCACAGACATTTGCAATGTCTTGAATGTGGTCACTAGGATTAGTCTAGTTCTCTCCATTAAAATATGGAATGCTCTTCAATGCTACAACTGGAACTATATTTTATGCATTGAGTGCAAGTGGGCTTCTTCCAGTGAAGTTTACATAGGGATTGGGTTGTGGATGTGCCATTATGATTTGCCTAAGAACCCTTGCTGATTGATTGAAAGGCCTACCAGAGGGAGGTGTTGACAAAGTTCTATTTAGTGGAGATGGATATCTTTGAGATCTTGTTCCCCTTCTCCCTATGTCTAGGGACAAGTGTAGATAGACAAACAATCTTTCTTCTCTAGTTCTTGATTTAGTCTAAATTATTCTCATGAATCTGCCAAGCATGGGCTATTGAAACTAGTGGACTCTGCCTATTTTGGATTCGTAATATGTGTAATTTCAGAGCTTCTTAAAATTTAGGGACTTACAAAAAGTGCACATCAATCTTGTTGTGGTAAAAATAAAGACTTCTTGTCCCACCGGGCGTGCTAAAACTGTTGATGCAAAATCACAGCACCCCTGGAGTCTACAACTTGATGGGTTAAGACTCATAGTGTGATTGCATAACATGGATCATCTCTTAAAGTGCGGGACTTTCTGATTTGAGAGAGCTCTCTAGATGAAGGTTGGTGCCTATTCCTTTATTAAAGTAAACACGTTTAGATTGCAGAGGGTCATTCTAAATCCTACTCTAACTTGCTAAGGAGATAGGGTTAAGAAGATGCAAGAAAATAACACCTAAACTAACAAGGGTGATGCACTAAAGGAATGCTAAGATACCTGCTTTGCAATGAACAAAAACCATAAAAATGCAATACGATCACCATGAAAAAATAACCAGGACTACAATGAGAGATCAGAAAAAAGATAATGAACATAAGAGAGGGTTGAAAATCATCCACAGACATGCATTATCACTCCAAAAGTTGATACAGTCCATTACAATAGCCAAGAGGAATGAACTTGCATTACAATTTGAATGGGAGGCTTGGACTCCACCAATCCACTTATGGGAAAGAGAAGAAGGGAGGTTGTAGAGTAGAAATGTCCAACCCTTTGAAATTTTCCCTCTTGTAGAATATATAGGAAGAATGAGAGAGAGAAAAGGAGGGAAAAATTTCAACCCTGTTCCAACTGCCTCTGAAGGAGCACTGAATTCCCCTACCACAAAGATGGGTCTTGTTACAACACCCATGCCCTCGTTGCTCTTCCCTGCTGGGCAAGAAAGGAAACCCATTCTTCATCATGGTGGTAGGTGAGAGATTTGACAACCTCGAAAATGGTGGGTCAAAACATTAATGGTGGCAGCCAGGTAGTAGGTGTTGAGATCTCTCTAAAACGTCCCCTCCCCCTCGATTCCAAGATTCTGATCGAAATATATGACTGCTTGAAGTTACTTCGGGTCTGGATTTTGTTTTCTCATATAGACGTGGTGACCCCATGCGTTTAAAGGTTTCACCCCTTCCTTTACACTCATGAAGTTGCACCAGGATGACATGTGACACCATCCATGGGCCTGCTTTGTTTCTTTTTTTCTTTTCCTAAGCCCCCTATTAGTGGAGACACTATGCCTGGCCTGAGAGACATAGAGAGATTGTGCATGTTTAGAACTACCCCCTGAACTTTTCTTTTGAAAGAGCACTGAGTTGACGGATGGCTCTTCTTGTCAGTCTTGGACTTTTTAATGGCCGGCTCTATCCCCTCTTGAATATGATGATGTGGTGAGCTGGCATTTGTTTAGGAGTCTTTCTTTGGGTCGCACCTTTGAAGTTGCACCAATGAGGCATGTGGAGGCTTCTACCGACCCTCTTATACTTAGCTGATTAAACATCCAGCTTTGTCTTTTTAGACTTTGACCACATGGAGGGCTTGCACACATTTGGGGTCTCTGCCTTTGTGCAACATACCAAAAGTGTGCTGAAGAGACACGTGGCACCTTCCACGGCCATTCTATACTTAGCCAATTTGGGCCTCGATTAAACACTACATTTTCTCCATTTTTAAACTGTTGAGCTCTACTCACTTCTGGACTCATTTTTTTGGGTCAACTGTGAGTCAACGTAATCTGGCCAACCCTTCCGTTTTTCCTGTGCAAGATCGTGTTCGACCAATTTTTCCCTAGGAGGAAAATTGGGATAACACTAGCCTCACCTCCAAGTTATAAATATGGATCTTCCCCCCTCTTTCAAAAGAAGGAAGGACCAGAGACCAAGAAAAAAAAAAGACCAAAGAACTTGGACCTGAACTTGGACCAGAACCAAGGAGGAAGAATCAAGTATGAAATCTCTGTGTATTGAAGTTATTAGAGAGGAGAAGAAAGTGCTTAATTAAGTTCTTTAAGTTTTAGGTCAAGGAAAACATTTGTCATTGCTAGAAGTTAGAGGTGAGGAGTGTGGGAGATATTTTTTCCAATGGTCATCATGTTGCCATCCTGATGCCTAGTTTATCTCCATATCAGAGCACAAGGGAAGTCCCTCCATTATTTAAATTAATTTTCATTTTGTATTTCATTATTTCTGCATGATATCTACTGATCATTATTTATTTTTATATTTCTAGACACGGGAGATTACATCCTCCAAGGGAGTTAACATCATCTTGGAATCGGGATTGTCCGGGAAACCTCCACATATTTTCATCTAATCATGTCTATTTAAGTTTTATAGATCTATCTTCTTTTATCATACATCTATTTTCTCTATGCCTGTAGCTCCATATCCTCATCTGAGGTCCTAATCCCTCCATCATTCAAAGTTGCTAGTGGATTCTAGTATTGGCATTCATCCACGTGAGAACGAAGTTTCCTAATCAACACACTCTATCAAGAGTTGCATCCATCTATTGCATTAGAGATAACTTGCATCCCCATATCTCCATCATCAAGGCTAGGACATCTACATCACACTTCATATGGGGAGAGATTCTATTATATTCCATGCAAACATTCTACTACATTTTCTACACATAGTTATTACTTGCTACTTCATAAAGTGTGACTGGCACAAGAGTAACTTAGGAAATTTTGATACTTACTTGCACATAAAATTACATCGGGTCCTCCTCTAGGTGTCCCAGTTCAGCTAGATCATTGAAATCCATAATTTTTGGGACTTCTACACAATCGTTCCTACTCTTGATTTTTCTAGTCACCTCTGTGACACTATTCAACAGCCATATGTTATCAGATGAGTTATTTCCTTACTCTTTTTTTCATATTAGGGTTATAATTTCCTTTTCCATAGTTGTTTAGCTCATTTACATTCTTGTTTATTGCATTTATCTACTTTATTATAGTTGTTCATAGCTTAAATTAACTATCCATATACTATATAGTTAGTCCTCTTTTAGTTAATCACCATTCTTTTCAATAATTGTGGGAAACACTTTAAACATGTGACAAATTACTCATAACTCAAATAGGTCAAAATCATTATATTGGTGTTGCATCCATTCTTTCATCTCTCTTCCATTGGAGATGAAATGTTGTACTTATACTTAGAAATCTCACATAGCTATATAAACATTAAATATGTTGTTGATAGTATTGAAGTAAAATGAAATGCATTTGAAATCCCCCATGCAAAATTTAGCAAGCTCTATGACTACAAAACATGATTTTGAATAGGATAGTTTAACACAGTTGAGATTTCCATGTTAGTAGAAGATGGTAATTTTTATATAAATAATGGTAATTTTTGTTTGGTAGTAAAACCGTAACGCTAATAATAAATTAACCCTAAACCTGAAATGAAAAAAATTGCAAATGTCTTGCTTCTAGCACAATTATTCCAAAAGGATGGGTGCCCACATTTCATCCATGTGCTAAGATGCCTACATGGAGGATTTAAGGAGGCGGTACCCATTGAATGTACTAATGATTTTATTTTTCAATGATTTGGTTATTTACTTAATATTTATTATCCACTAGCCATATAACCATTGTTAAAGATTGCGTTTGATTTGAATCTCTTTTAAATGTGGATATATGTCTATAAGCCAAAGAGGATTGGGGGTTTAGGTATCAAAGATATCAGAAATATGAATGTTGCTCTAATTGCAAAGCTGTGTTGGAGAATCATCAAAGAGCATAAACCATGGACTGAGTATGATCAAAGTAAAAATACCTTTCCAATAAAAACTTATATTCCTTTCTCTTTGACTAGTTTCTTCCAAATGGATCAATTTTCTGGAATAATCTACTCCACATCAGGCATATCCTCTCTCAGGGTTGTAGATGGAAACATGGAAATGGGCAAGATTTTGATTTCTGGGATGACATCTAGTCTAACATAAGTTGGGATACCAGTTCTAGCTACATCAAAGACAACCTAATTAAAAACTATGGAAAGAAAGTCAAAGACTATATTGAGGTGTCTGACAATAGAAGGAAATGGATGCACCTTAAAGTTGACGAGGAAAATATACAGCTTATTTTTTCCTATGTATAGAATCATCTCTCGCTAATTCATATCAACCAACATGATAATAAGGATGAGATTATTTTGAAAGATTCCTTTGATGGAGAATGTTTTGTTAAATCTAGTTACAATTCTTCTTTTGCTTCTATTGATAGTGAAATTGAATGGCACAAGATTTGGATGCCCGAGCTAACCCCTAAAGTAAATTTCTTTTGGTGGTTTATCATCAAGGGTAAGATTATCTCTAATGACAATCTCATCAGGAAAGGTTTTATCATACCTAACGGATGCTGCATGTGCCAGGAAGAAGCTGAAGACATTAAACACCTTTTTCTACATTATAAGTATACTTAAAAAATATGGCATCTTATTCTTGAAAATTTCAATCAGAATTGCGTTTTCCCCCATACTTGTCTGTAGGCATGGAAACAATGGAACTCCCCTTATAAGAACTGTATGGTTAGGAGGCTTTGGCAACTAGTTCTCCCTCACACCATGTGGAGAGTCTGGAAAGATAGAAATGATGTTATTTTCAAAAATACCAAAAAATATATGTACAAAAGTCTTTAATGAAATTATCATTGCAGTGAAAGACAACATTGAAAGATTTAAGCCTCCCAAAAATAAACTTTATCTTGAGGAAGAGGAGCACATTCTTACTGCTTGGAACATTGACACTAATAAGAGTAAACGTAAGGACAACAATAGCATTTATAGATCTACTATATGATGGATCTAGCCTCCCACTGCATGGCACAAACTAAACTTTGATGGAGCTTCAAATGGTAATCCTGGGGATTTGGGAGGTGGTGGGGTGATTAGAGATCACAAAGGTTGCTTTGCTGCCACTTTTTCTAGCAAGATGGGTAAGCAAAAAAATCACTACTCAGCAGCTTTAGCAGCGCTCTGGGGAATAAGGTTGGTTAGAGACTATAATATTTCCAATATTATAATTGAGGGGGATTCGTTGAACATTATTAATTTGTTAAATCAAAAGAAACCTCCAAGATTGTCCATCAAGGACTTCGTTAATGAAGCTATTGAAATATACAATTATTTTGATAATTATAAGATTATCCACACCTATCATGAAGGCAATATAGTGGCTGATAGTTTAGCAAATATTAGGGTCAACAATACAATGCAAAATTGGCTAAGTGGCGACCCCCTTAAGTACCTGATGACATCACTAAATATAGACATGATTTTGAACGCAATCATTAATAGATACAGAGTAGATGCTAAGGAGGTGCTTATTAATTTCAAATTTAAGTTTAATGATGATCTTAAAATTCCACACACTTCAGAAGTATCCAAAAGCAAACGCGGTGTTAAGTCATATGGGATTCAAAATAAAATTACCGTTGTGCAGAGCAGAAACAATACATGCAAAATTAGGGGACCTCCATGCAAAACCAAACCCATTCATGATCTAGCCTGGAAAAATGACACAATTATTTGGAATTATCTACAAATGGGGGGTATTTCAAATTTCATTCAAAAGATGAAGGGATTTGACTAGGACATTTCGGTGAAATTCGCTAATGGATGGAGAAATCATGCGGTTGAGTATGGGGAAGTGAGGGTCGAGATATCTGAGGAACTCATTGCCTAGGTCACAGGGATGAACTTGGATGGAGCAAAGTTCTTCAACAAACAAGTCGACAGAGAGGTGGAGGTGAAAAAATTTATCGATGAAGGGGAGAACCTCGAGTTTGTTGCGGCTGGAATAAAGGTGACCTCTATCCCTAAGACCTTTTCTGAGATTACACGTATGATGGTCAGGTACATCTCTTTGGAGGGAAGATATGTGACCATTCCCCTGAAACATTTAATATTACTCAATCACTTTCGTAGGACTATTACCGTAAATTTCCCGTATTATTTTCTTAACTCCTTGGAGAATTCTATTCTTGAAGTTCAGAAACATACCAGGGCTGTTCCCCTTCACCAAGGTTTGATTTTGCTCATCCACCACCATTACTTCTCTGGCTCTCACCCTTTGCCTACTCCCCCTGTTATTATCCCTCTCCCAGATGATAGAGATTTGGACACTGCTACCTCGGATAGGAAGAGGAAAGACAAGAAGGCTAAGGTTGCTCTGCCTTCTTCATAGAGAATTTTATGTAGTCATAGGGATTTGGAACTTGCGGAGAACTTATTGCACATAATTAAACCTGTTGATAATTCCAGAGAAGTGGACCTTCTTACCAAGGTTAGTAAGCTTGAAGAGGAGGTCAAAGACCTCAAAAATGCTATGAGGAATATGGAAAAAACAAAAGGTAAAAGGAAGCTACAAAATTCTGAGGACATGGATACTATTGTTGACATTTTCAAGAAGCTACTTTCACTTGATACAAGGTTGGGCAATGCCAAGGGGTGTCAGGATTTCATCCTCTCTACTCTGAAAGGTGTCTATAATTTTATGGATCAACATGTGAGAAGTGTGTACAGCCTTAGCGGCATCCCTGAAAACATTTGGGATTCTAATGAGACCCGTGACCTTGCACTTGCTCAGGCAGACATGAACGATCCTTCTTGTGCCACAGCCATTGCACTCTTCACCTCTCTCTAGAAAATTAAGGTCAATATTGACATGGTAGTCAAGTGATGCAGTGCCTAGATAATGCTTTGTTGCTATAAAGGTGCTGTTTTTTGGCGGTTTTGATGTTTTTTTCTTGCTGGGATGCCCTGTTTTGGATCCCTCTTTGCTATTTTTTGGCTCTTTTGTTCTTCTTCAGACCACTGTCTAGATTGATCATTTTTTTCTCTATTTACTGATGTATATGGCTTTTGAGCCTCCATGTTTAAGGAATTTATCCTTTCTTGGATGGGTTTTCTCCTTCTGATATCTGGCTTTTTGAGCCTTTTTGTACACAGGGTATAGTCCCTTCAAAACTATTTATCCTTAATAAAAAATATTAAATGAATTTTTGTAAGATTTTTTAAGAACGAATTGATTTTTTTGATTTCCCAAACATGATTCGAATATACATTTCAATTTAGCCTTCCAGATTTTATGTTTTAGATGTACAATATATTATTGAAGTTTTCCTTTCTATTGATTTTGTGGTTTTTATATTAAGATGTTTTCAATTAAGAAAATGAAGAATTTTGGAGTCATAATATTTCCCAAAAAAATATTTCATGCTAAGCAAACATGTTTGATGAGTATGGAAGATTATATGAAACTGATTTTTTTTACAATGAGTTCTTTTTATTAGATTAGGTAATAATCTAGTTTTGAGGGGACTAGAAAAACCCAAAAGTACATAATGAGAATAGATATAACAATGAATTAAAAAAATGATGCCTCCACTAGCAGAAATAAGTGACAACAGGAGACCAAATGAGCCATCACAAGGCCAACCTAGAAAAATATAAACCATGGAACAATTTTTGGCCAACACACCAAAGCCCAGTCAAACAAGATTGACAAGGCTCATCAGGAACCACTACTCAACACACCACGAGAATGGCTCCATGTAACACACGGTTGAACCAAATTCTAGTTGCCACCATCCCCAGGGTCGACCGTCCCCTATTTTACAAAACCAAATGTTGACCACCAACAGACCTTCAACTTGGTCGTTGAGAGTGGAAAGGACTACCATCCACTCAATATGCACCTCAGTCAACATGGGTCAATGCATCATGACCTTCCATTTCAACATGGGTCAATGCATCATGACCTTCCATTTTGAAATGGACGGTTATGATGCATTGACCCATGTTGACTAAGGTACACATTGAGTGGAGGGTAGATGTTGGTCTCAAGAGTCCCACCATGTCATGTCCATCATTAAAAGTGGGATTTGAATTACGGTATCTATTGTTATTAAATGAGGTTTTGGAATTTGAATTGGCCTGCCTTAGGAGAAACATGAGCTAACTGGGGAATGATCAACCAAGTCAACACCAGACTGTACTCCACCTACCCCCTCAACATTTGAAGACAATTTTTCCTTCTCTGTGTCAATGTCGACTTCTTTGTGTCCCTGCATCGCCATGCTAGCACTAATCTTCTTGATGTTTCTCTTACCCAAGTCCACTGATGACATGTGCATGCCAACCATCTCCTCCTCCTCCTCATATTCTTCCGGCCTCACTTGTTCATCAATCTCGTCATCGATTTGTGAAACTATTTTCTGCTCACTATGGGATTCATCTTCTTCCTGAGATGACTACATGCATTTGTAGCACATTTTGGACACAAATTTGACTCTCCAGCAATTTTCATTAAATTTTTAAGAGCTATCTACTAGTATTTCATGCTTGCATATATCCTCTAGGGTATGTAAATATTTTTTGGTAGGGGTATTTGTACCCTCTAGGATATTGATACATAGTCTTGCAAAAACCAGTTTGGAGTGAGCTTTCGTCACTTGATCAATAGCTATAAGCACCCCTAAGGCCCTAGTTATGCCAAAAATAACTTCTACTTCCCAAAACTCCAGTGGTAAGCCTGGTAGATGAATCAAGATTGTGAATTATTGGAAGTTTTACAAAGTAAACCTAGTTCTCCATTGGAATAGGCTCAAGGAAGCCCTACAAAAAACCCAATGCAAACCCATGAGCACTTCTCTATAGGTTAGCCTCTTCTTGAAAGCAAAAAATAAACCCATTTCCGGTAAGTGATTTAACATCTAGATTGCATTTCCATTTCCTCTTACACCATCCTCTTACCAAATCTATATTATTCCTAAGGCCCATAAAACTTCTAACCACGGTGTGTCTATATTTGCTTTTGGCTCTGTTAATCACACTAACTAGTACCTCCAGCTATGGTATATCCTCATTCAACTTGGGAAATAGCTTCATGGGTTCAAAATGGGTAGATCTGATGAGTGTTGTTGCCCAGGTAGTGTTCTCCAGGCTCAAGGGGTAGTCTGGTCCACAGGGGAGGAAAGCGCACCTGTAGCAGACATGGTTATAGTCGGGCTCATGTTTTTCCCATATAGCATTTTAATGTTGTATAGTAGCCTCAATTATTTATATTTTCATATATAACAACAATCTCGAGTATTAATATTATATAAACACAATTTTTTTTTTTTGAAAAGTAGTGCCTATTTTCCGTGTTATATATGGACAAAAACACTAAACCATGAAATTTTGGAATTTTTTCTTTCCATCATTATTGAAACTTCTATCACAATAATGTTGAGTGGATTTTATGTCATTGTATATTCTTGATTCACCCAATGGAAGCAATATAAAATCAGAAACAATTAGGAAATATCACCTATCGACAAGGGTGATGTTATTCTACATTTAAGAGGGGAAACTCTCTCATATGATGGGATTTTTTGTATTTTTTGGCGCTTTTAATTGGAAAGAAAAAAAGGGAAACAAAATAAGAAATATGAAATAAGGGAGAAGAAGACATAAAAGATGAAAAATGTATAGTAGAATGGAAACAAATAATTGTTGAGATATCCCACATAAAAGAATGAAATATAAACCCTCTATTTTGTGGGAAGAACATAATATAATGACAAAAATGAAACCATAAAGCACAAAGTCTTTATTACCTCTAGATTGTGTGGATATGGCACAAAGTCCATGTACCTTTATAACTAGCACAAATTTTGAATATCAAAGCATCGAACACATCACGAAGGAGAAACAACATAAATGTTATCATCTAATCATAACTAGAATGAAATATTTTAGAATTGAAGAACATTAATACAACAATTAGAACAACATTGTATTCATGAGAATAGGAAGAAAAATAAAATACACATAGTTACAAATATATTTCTCCAGTAGAGAGGTAGATAGAGAGAGTCCCAAAAGTCCTCTTTAAAATTACAAAATGATTCGTTTCATAGTTATATTGAATAATGTATTTATTTTAACTACTTTTCAGCCTGGTTCATCTAATTTAGATTATATTACATAGTTTGAGTTGAATAATACATCAATCTAACTCAAATATAATATTTTAACATTACATTAGATAAAATCAAGTATGAAACCTTCATTCACATATTTCCTTGGTAAAATTGTGACAGTTGTAGTGAAATATGGCGTGAAAATTGGTCTAGTCATGTTTTCAGAGAATAGGTGGAACTTTGGAATAGTTCTATAGGTGTCTTCAATTACTGACTTCATCGTCTCCTTATTTAGCAGATTGGGTGGTGTACTAGAGAAACATTGAAATGGAGGAACAATTCTCTCAGTTCCTGAGTGACTCAAATTAATCTATTGATTTGTATGTTCCTCTATTTTCTTTTTCGGTGTAGGTGGATTACCGAGGCACGAGAAGAACAAAAATTTTTTTTCCCTGAGTTCCACCAAATGTCGACATGACCTATGAAACCTCCATGTGTTTGGGTGTTAATTAATCTTGAGATGTGGGGCACTTGAGGAAGAAGATAAAAATTCCAACTATTCCAAAAATGACTAATTCATCTGACTGCATTGTCTGAATTATTCTTTCTTAATATTGTGATGTCGAGTATGTGGGGAATTGATGAAACAGTGGAACGATTCTGGGAGTTTCATTAACTTCTGACATATCCAATCCTTCCCATTGTGCTTCATCGATTTGCTTTATCCATTTTTGCAGGATATTGAGGAACATAAAGAACCATGAAACATTTCCCTATGTTCCCAAAAATAGTTCCTGACTTCCCAGTGTTATACAATTAAAGAAGATATGTGGAAAATAGGTGGAACAGATGAAAAATTCCACCTATTTCTCAAAAGGAATATTCTCCCTATTTTATCTAAAAATTAAAAAATTGAGTAACTTATCCTTACAATGGCTTAACAAGAGGGTGGAAATATGACCAAAAATGAAAACTTTCCCTTGCAAAATTCACTAACTACATGTCAAAGTGGCTTAACAGGAGGGTGGAAACTTGACCAAAACATGACAATTTTCCCATGACTTGTAATGTTTCAAAATTTCATTGATCTTATGACAAAAAATTGTTTACATCATGTGCTTATGATAAATGAATTTTCTACCTTTCAAGGGGTTGAAAATTTGCTTAAAATCCCCAAATAGTGTTTCTTCTATTCTTTTTTTAATTCGAAATTATTACAGTTTGTAATTTTTTGCACTGGGATAGTGGACAATGGTTTATATAATTTCTCTTTGCCCGATTATTGATATTGACAACATTACTCTTGTAGTTATTACTCTAAATGGACAATTAGAATGGGATTTTCAAATACTATAGTAGTGACTTGAACAAAAATTTAATTTTCATTTAAATATTACATGGAGTTATTAACATATATTGTTTAATTAAAAAGATCTTATTGTTTTCTTTCTCTCATGTGATTGCATTTTATTGTTTTGTGTATTTTTCCTATTGAAAATTTTGGTTCCATATTACATTGTATATAACTTACTTTATTAATAGAAGTTATAAATGTCTAATGGTTCTAATAAAATATTTTGAAGGTGGAGTTGGTAGAACTCAGTTATGAACTATGTAGTTTAAAAATCTATTTGGCTTAAAATATTGTGGAATTTTTCAATGTTTATGAGGTTATTTTTTCAAAATCAATTTTATAAGTGGGTTGTTTGGCTTCTGTTGTGAAAATTTATCAAGTCAAGATTCTCTGATCTAAAATCTATTAAGATTTTTTTAGGAAAGTTTTATTTTATTCAAAAATATATTGTGAGATCTCTTTCCTTTGGTGAAGAGTGTTTTCAGTTGTTTTTATAATTTAGTTTGTGATTGTAAAAATATGTTAACTTTTTTTGTAAAATTTTATGTGTCCTTATGCATTTCCTTCTTGCACATAATTGGCTAAACTTTAGGGTGAGTAGCATTATTCCTCTAAGTTATACTTTGTAAACATGTGCCTTCATTAAATCCAGGAATTGGTCCACATGGAAAGGTTTTGTACCTCATTACATCCACACCAATACATTCTAGGATGGATGGTAGACTATGCTGCAACAAGGTTTTAAGGGTTTCCTACCAAAAAATTTCAATTCCACATAAAAACATAACTAAACACTATTATTGTTTCCACTTGATTTACCTTTTTCTATGTTTATTTTGTAATGTTAAACAATCAAATCAAGTTTTTTTAGTGAAAATTTTTAAATGTATTTGACCTTCTTACTTCATGTATATGTTTCTTTTTTATGTGTCAATTTGTCGGTTATAGAGGGAATTTCCTACAAATAGAAATATACCTTAAATGCTTGGTTATAATGCTCGTATAATTCTCTCACTAAATTTTGGTAATGATGTTATTATTTTTCACAAATAAATATTACATTTTTCACACTCGTGTCTAGTTTTATTTTAAGTTCAAAATTCATATAGTGCTTTTGAAGGGATTAATTAAAATGAATATTTTCCTTTTATGATCATAAACAAAGAAAGAAAGGTTTGTAAGTGCTTTTCATTCCTTATATCACACCTCCTCATTTTTTGCAACACTTTTCCTCTTGGCTCAATTTTTTGGTGGACATAAAAACACAAAGCAACTTGATTGTGTCCTTTGTTGCCTTAACATTAACAATTTTGCATTTCAAAAGGGAGGAGAATTTTCATAGATAAATGTTTTTGTGAATTATTTACATTACAAGAAACCTAGGCCCCTTAAACTACTAATATGTGAAATTATCAAATAGATATCGAATTTTCTAGATAATTGTGCCATCTACATTTCAAAGTTTCAAGTTATTGGCTCGCACTCAAGAGGCTTCATTATTACTTATGATATAGTTAAGGATGCCATAAAATAATATCCTAACTAAAAATTGAAAAGGATGGGTATAAAGTTTCAAATACAAGATTGAAAAAGGAATGTTACAATTGTGTAATAAAATATCTAGAGCGAAGAAGTGAAAAATTTCTAAAAAATAGATTTGTGTCACTTTCCTTGCTTTTCGTGTTTGTGCCAACTTATTTTTGGTTCCATGAAATTTGATTAAAAATAATTTTTATATTCGATGGATTTTTTCTATGTTGATGTAAAGATTGAAAACACAGAAAAATATATCTTATTTTATATGCAAAAAGATCGACAAAAAATGGTGCATTTTTTCTGTTAGTGGTTATCTTCCTAATTTAACAAAAATTAAGTATTTAGTAAAGTAGATCAAACACATATAAAAAATAATAAAAAATATCTATCATGGAAAACGATAATAAATTGCTTACAATAGCGAGATAAGAATGACTTAGCTTATATCTAAAGATACCGGCTATTTCTAGGCTAGAAACTAAGTGGAACAAGATAGATTTGGACAAAGTGCACTTCTTCCAAAAAAAATGGATCCAAAACTCCCTAGTATGAAACCACCTAAAGGGGGACAAGACCTCCTTAGGCACTAGTGTTTGAAAAGGGTGCTAGTGTCCTTGAAAATGCTCTACCTTTGATGTTTTCAAGGCCTGATAAGGTCTTCTTCCTTTCAATCTTTGTCTCTCTGGATATATTGTAGGCTCTCACTATCACACTTGAACCTTAAAAAAAACTCTAGCTATCTACAAAAGGCTAAATAAACATTAAATTAAATAAATAGTGCATTTGTTTGATTCAGAATGACCTCAAAGGTCACCCCAATGTGATTGTCACTAAGCATTGCACTACATTTTAGAACCTATGTAGTTTAGTGTGTGAGTGTGTGAGAGAGATAGAATAGTTACCATTAAATTTATATTTACCTTGTGTCAATCACACCAGATATCGAGCTACAAATAATTTCCCCCCAAGCTGAATGTGTGAGATGGAATTTAGAAATATTTTGTCTTATACAATGAATGATGTAGCCCAAATGTATTCCTTGATTTTTTTTTCTCTTTTCCCAAGTAGTAGATAAGAATTAATAGCTTAAAATATCCCAGGCCCTAGTAATAGTGAGTAATTCACACACACACACACACACACACACACAATTCCATTGTTGGCCATTTTTTGTTTGTGTTGTCATTGATGTCAATTCCATTGATGAAAAATGTTTTCATGGTATTTTATGATTCTACATGTGATGTCTATTCAATGTCAAAGATGATGTTTGACCAGTAGTGTCATGTTTGGTGGTGTTCTACGAGGTGCTTGTGCATGGTCTAGTAAGATGAGTCATAGTTTGAGATATCCCAAGATAATTGAAGGATGTTATGAGGTAAAAAATAGTTGGTATGATGTTTCATGAGTTTATAAGGGTTTATATGAGGTAAAAATAGTCAGTTCATGAGGTTTCATGGTTGAGTCAAGTCATTTCAGGCCTATTCCTAGCCTTGGAGAATGAAGTATGAGGTGGAGGTATGAAGTTTTTCTACTAATTAGTATTATAATATCATGGTGATAGTGTATTTAAGGTGTATGATGAGTTTTAGGTCAGTTCTAAAAGGTTTGGTGGTGTTTCAGGGACCTTGGGAAGTAAGCAGGTGAGAACAAGTAGTTTATCGCAGGTATGTCTTATTGGAAAGAGATTTTTAGATGAATTGGAGTTATGAGGTGAGTTTTAACAGTTATAGGATGTTTTCATGATGCTTTGTGACAAATTTCAAGTCAGAGTGCTGAAGGAATTGCAAGATATGTCAGTTTTGGCAAACCAGGTATTCCATGGTATGATTTTAAAGAAAATGTGAACCTTCTAATGCTCGTTGTGAATTATGTTATTTGTATGGGGACCTGAGATCTTTTTAATATATTATTAGGTCATTTATAAATGTTTCACAAACATAATTATGTGGTTTGATCATCATGCTTTTATGAACAATCACTAAGAAGGTAAGTTGCTTTGAGACCCTAACTAAGATGGACTTGGAGAAAATTGAGTATACGAACCCATTTTTTATTGGATTTGAAAATTTTATGATTGTATGTTGTATATTACTCTCCCTGTATTAAAAAAATGTGTATTAGTCCTTGTGACAGTATGTGGACCCAACCTGAAAATGCTTATTTCTGAAGAAGTTTAGTTTGTGAAAAAGTTATTCAAAGAAGTTGAAGTTTAAATTGAAATTATTTTTATCCCCTAAGTTTTTTTAGATTTTTAATAAGGTTTCAAGTTATGGTTGAGGTTGAGGTGGAAAGGTGAAAAGTGTGCCCAATTTATAAATACTGGTTTTTAAAGCAGTTTGGAGTTGTCAGTGGTAAAAGTGGTATTGCATGAGCTACATGAAGAGTTAAGACCTCAATGAAGTATTTTATGATCCTAGTTAAAATAAATTTATAATGGTGTATCAAAACTGATATTTATATATGGTATGCATAAGTTATAAACTATTATTTGATGTTTAAATTTGGAGGATGCTAGATCTAGGAGCATGTGAAGAGGCTTCATGAGGTAAAGTGATGATTCAGAGCTTTTTATGCTTGGTGAATGTTTCTAAGTGATGAAACATCATGTCTAATTGTGTTACATTATTTTTCCAAGTGTGGAAGTGATTTTTGGTGTGATGGAGCAAGTTGAGCTCAAGGTTAGTTCTTGAGTCCTAGAAGGCTTAAGAAGTAGTTTCCAGAGATGAGCTTTGTTTAAGGCATTGTAATTGGATTTGGAAGGAGTTAAAATATGTTATGTAAAAAGGATTAATATGGATTTATAATGGTTTATTTATTGTGTATTGGTGATATTTTTTTATGTCTTTCAAGTCATTTTATGAGGAAGAAGGTATATTGGTTTTTTAGACAAGATTTCTCTAGATAGAAGATTGAGTTGGTTGAGGAATGAGATGGATGCGTTGATACTTTATATCACATGAAAAGTGAATAGGTATGAATTTTTTTCCTATTTAATGCCTTTTGAGATCTTAAAATTGGTAGAGATGATGTAAACTAGTTCAGTTTACATAATTGGTTTCTAGGTAGCATGTTTTGGAGAAGAAGAAAGTTGTAGTTTGAACATATGGATGTTTCATGAGATATAACATGTATGCATATGCTCTACAGGTCTGTAGGATTCTATATCATTTCTACATGTCATAGTTGATGTGTTTTCGAGTATATTTGATGCCCAAAGGTAAAGACAGGGTACTGGAAACAACTGTTTGGTGAAGGATATGAGCCTTTAAGATTTTGTTATGAATTTTTTGATTGGTCATATAAAATGTGTGATTATTGATGATTCTTATATGTCGTATTATACATGTGTCATGAATTTTGGAGCTTTACTAATCATGATTTTTATTTATTTTTAATCTCATCCTAGTGATGGGGTTTTGAGCTTGTTCGGTGTAAAATGAGTGGTTTTGGGCATGACCAGCATATATGGGTCATATGTGGATATTGTAATGAATTTAATGTTAATTTTCTTTGGTTGAAATTATTATGATGGATTGACCTCTCTTGTGTTTGAAGGAAGAGAATCTAATAAAGTGTTTTTAGTTCATTTTTAGAATAGTGCTCTTAGAGGGAAAAGTGCAACTCATATGTGAGAGTGTAACATGTTTTAATGCATTATTGTATGGATAATTATTGTGTTATAAGTTGAATAATGATTTATGACATGTGAGAAATGACTTAGAGCCAAGATAAGTTTAAAAGGAAGATGATATAGAGAGTTCAAGGATTGAGGGTTTGATAAAAGGTTTGTGTGTTGAGTTAAAGATCTCCATCGGTTGTGATAGAAAAAAAAATTAGATATCATAATGATCATGTGTTTTAGTTGGTGCTTAATCATATTAGGGGGTTGTATCCTCCTTGTGGAGTGGGTTCTTGACTAAATTAGGGGTTAGTGCTCCTTGTAGTGTTAGTGCTCTACTAAACTAGAGGTTGATTCTCCTTGTGGGGTTTGTGTCTCACTAAATTTGAAGCATGGATAAGTAAAATTTATGCTTTATTTGGTTTTCTTCCCCTTGAGGGTTTCCCAATTATGTTTGGTGTTCATGTGTACTTTATTGTTCTTGCTCATGTGTATGGTTGATTAAATGCTTAAGTAAATACACATAAGGTTCTGGTTTAATTAAATGGTGAAATGAATGCTAATGTGTGATAAGTGGAAATGAAATAAGTTATTTAAATTATCGATTCACTCCCTCCTCCAAGTCCCTTTTTCTTCCAACAACTGATATCAGAGTAAGTCCTTCTGAAGTAAGTATAATAGATTGGAGGATATCCTTGAAGCGAAAAAATGTTGAGAAAATTAGGAAAGAGAATTAGGAGCTGATAACCATGGCCAAGAAGGATGAATAAACTGTAAAAATCCTTAAGAATTGGTTGGAAAAGGCTACTTCAGATTTGAGTACAAAAGAAGAGGACTCTGAAATATTGAAAAATAATTTCTGTAATGTTTGTTTTCATAGTCAAGACTATCTCAATGATGGTAATGGATCTTAGTGTGGATTTAGATTTCCATAGGAAGGATAACATCATTTTGAGGTCTGAAATCAAAGGTATGTCAACCACTGTTAAGACCAAAAAATACGGGTATGCCAAACTCAAGGAATAAATTTAAAACCTAAAGGTCAAAGGAGATGAAAAACTTGATCTAGCAGATCAAGGAGTTGGTCCTAATTATAAAGGAATTGAAGATGATGATGTTTATTGTAAAAAATTTTATTCAAGGCCTAATGTTTTTAGAAAACCATATGGAATAAGCTATGTAAAATTTCATGGTTATTGTTATTCTTGAAATGGTTATGGTCATAGAACGAGTGATTGTAGGAAGTTTTTTTAATTGTGTGTACAATTAGAGAAATGGAAGAGACCACAAGATTGATAAGTAAAGGGAAAGGCAAGAAGTTGTTTTTCATAAGTGTCATCACAAGGGTCATATTGTAAAGTTTTTCTCTCATGAATCATCTAGGAAAGTGAAAAAGGATAAGTTCTCAAAATGAAGGAAGTTTGGTTACCTAAATAAGTCAAAGTTGAATCAGATTCAGTCAAAGAAAGCAAGTTAATCTTATACAAGGTTGTCAAGGAATTAAATCATGAAAATAAGGTAAATAAGGTTGAACAAAAATGAGAGATCCAAGATATTTATGTGTTTAAATTCCATCCAAAATCTTGTGGATGATAAGTTGAATAAATTTGGTTTTTTGGACTCCTTAAGGGTTATAAGGTATGTTAAGTGACCCATTCATATCGTTATTAAGTTATTTTCATTATAAGGTGTCTGAGATTGTAAGTGTGTGTCATTCTTCATTGTTCCTAAGGTTGAAGAGTCCATTTTTCTTGTTTTCATCATGTGTAAGGTATGTACATGTCCTTGGAAGTGTTTTTCCATGTCTATAATTATCTGATCATAAGTATTTAAGGTATATGATAGTAAGTCACATTGTGAATATCATCAAATGTATTTATTAGTTTGAGGTCTTCAAATGTATTGTATCCTTAACCAAATAATAGTCAAAAAGTGTTAGTTATAACTTGTCTTGATGTCTACATGAAAGTGTTCTTGGCTTCAAAATTTTGTCTATAGTTGATGATGTTTAAATTAAGCTCTATTTAAGTTTTTGAAAGTGGTCATGTTCATGATCTTTGTATTTATGGTGTCCAAAGGTTATGGTATTCATCCATGTAATGATTATTCTATCTTACAGTCATGTATACATACATAGAATTTATCATCAATTAGAGGTGTCCTTGTGTAAAAGGATTCATGTCAAAGAATCTTAGGTTCTGTGTGAGTGAATTATAGATGATATTGAGTCCACAAGTTTATTTCAATGTTGTAACAAGCTATGAGATGGAAAATTTCATCAAGAGTGCCTTCAATAAGGTTTACCAGGTGTGATAGAGGAGGTGTTATGCAAAGAATAGTGTTGTGATCAAAGGTTAACACCAATCAATTATGAAAAGTATGATGCAAGTGCTTATGAAATCCAAAAATACATCTATTCATGAATAAGATATTAAGATACATGTATATTCTAAGGTGAGTAGTTCCATATATGGATACAAATGATATTTTTCCTTTCCAGTATTGATATTATGAGAAAATGTTCTTTGTTTTTACTCTATCTAAACTGTGGGATGCTTAGTTTACGCTATGAAGTTGTCATGAGAGAAAAGTGAGGGTTAAGTGTTCTAGTCAAATGTCTTGGTAGCACTAGTTATGTGTCACAATGTCAAATTTTTACTATAAGTAGATGTGTATGTGTTGATATGACTAATGGTCTGCATTAAGGTACTCGTCAAGAGATGTTTGAATGTTAAAGATTGTGTGTTTCATCGTCATGAGATCTATTTTGATAAACTTGTATGTATGGGTCTAAAATCACAGTAGTGTGGTCTGAGTTAACTGTTATAATGTCTAAATATACTGCAAGAAGATGTGACTAGGTCCAATGGTCTTGACCATATGGGTATATGTTCTTTATAGTCAAGAATGTCTGTTTGGGATGTATTGAGTTGGTAGAGTCTATGGTACCCATTTTAAACTCAGAGTATTGTGTGGTTGTACCTTGAATGAGGCATGATAAATATTTTTGATTATCTATAAGGTTAATGTCATGCTAAATGGGTATAAGAGTTTGTATCAAGGTTTATTATAGTTCACTCAAGGATTGTGACAAGTAGTCAAGTTGTGTCTATCTCTGGGTTTAGTTCTCAATCTTATTGATGTCTGCATTAATGAAGATAATAAAATGAGGTTCACAAATGAAATGAACAAATTGAGTGCATCTAGTGTGTGATCATACCTTGGAGATAGCCTAAAGTAGTGGATTGGATTGTGAAAATTATAAAATTTTCAAGGGTGTGACATCTAAGGTTCCAAAGATGAAAGTTTGTGCTTTTATACTGAACTAGTTGTTAAAAATTCATGACAAAGTCCAATTTGATCATAGGAGATTTGCAGATCTATGAAATAATTCATAAGTTATGCAAAGGTTAGAATATTCTATCCAAGCATTTTTTTGGATTTCAAGATGTTCTCAACTGTAGTATGTGTTGACGAGATAACAAATATGTTTACACTCAGAACAAGTTTCTTAATGCACAATAATTTCAAATTTGAGACTTTGAAGGCTAAAAAGAAGTATTCAAGATGGTTTTACATGTTTGAACTTCATGGTTGGGTATACAACTAGTATTAAGGTACTTGAGGATGAAAATGTCTCTCTATAGTAGTAAGAGTTGATACTCATAATCTTGAAGGATAAGATGATATCATGTCATACACATAAAGTAACTCTATCAAAGATATTTTAGATAATAAGGAGACCTTGAAGAAGATAAAATAGGTATTGGGTAGATCTTATGACTTGTGAACAAGGTATATCAAAATTACCAAGTCTATATTAGTGCATGATGATTAGTGAAATGTTGGAAATTGTGTAGTCTTCATTTAAAATTAGGGGTTGTGTCTCAAAAATCTAAATATGTGGTGATAATGTCTTGAGAATACAAATGGGCTATGGTTGACCTCAAATTATGTTGACTTCATGGATGAAAGAAGGACTCATTAAGTCTTTAGGAGGAAGGAGTAGGCTAGTCAAAACTAGGAAGGAAAGAAAAGTGTGGTCTTTGACAATGGCTTGGGAAGAGATCAAAGTTCAAGGTTCTCTAATATGAGGTGCTTAGTAAATTGACATCAAGAAATGGGCATGAATTACTTAAATCTAAGATCAATATGTCACATGGTTCCAAAAATACAAGCTATGAGTCAATCATGTCTATCAATGCCTTATTATGTACCGTGAGTCTATGAAGTAGTCCTTAGATGCTATAAAGTGTTGGAAAGCAATATTATGCTCTGAGCTAACATTGAAAAGTGTCAAGTCTATATAATGGATCCCCTATCTTCAAAGAATTATCAAGTGACATATATACAGTCCTAGGTAGAATTGGTATAAGTCAAAGGTCTTGAGAGTTATCCAGTGTTTTTAAATACCTAAAATCTTGGTCTACAAGTTAATACAATAGTGAGAAGTCCTTAGGTGTGCTACAGGATTGATACTCCCTATCAATGAAGGGGGATTCTGTTACATGTTTTTGTAGGTTCTTATGACTAATAAAGAAATAAAAGTAACAAGGTACGAGCCTGATGAAGACTAGAAATCTTGAATTATTCCTTAATTAAGCATGAAAGGTGTCATGGAGGTCTGTGAGGTAGTATTGATCATGTTGGTGGAGTTAACAAGGTTGAAAAATTATTTCTTAAGTTGGAGAACATTGATTTATGGTTTCAGGGAATGTGACAAAGTTCATGAGCATATACAATGTTATCTAAGAAAGGTATGTGCTTGAAATTTGCATTATCCATAAGAATTTAGTGATACAATGATATGGGAGAATTTGGAAGTTTTTTTGTATGCTTGATGTGATTTTATGGATGGTATAATTTTTCCTAAAATGTGCTAAAGGTATACTTAAGATATCTTAGTCTTAGGGTTGTGTGGACACAAGATGTGGAAGAATTAAGCTAAGTTTGAGTTCTACCAAATTGAGGTGGATCAAATAAAAGGCAAGAGTGATGTCTTAATATAAAAATTATGTTTTTTGAAATGAATGAGTGATATACCTAGGGGGATTTCTATGTGCTATTGTTGAGAAGAATGTTAAAAAATAAGTGTTGTAAAGAAATGATAGTGTTCGAAGCAAATCTGGTGCTTTTAAGCATGGTTGAGACCTAGAAAGTGATTTCAAGCATGGACGAAGGTCAATATGGAGTGTATATATTTAGGGGGAGATATTTTTAAAACTCTTATCAGGTCTAATGGATCAATTTTTTTGTTGTTGAGGTCAGAGAAGAGATAATATAGTCCTATGGGGAGCTACTTGTGTAAGTAAGTTATTCTATGCATTATTGTGATTGGGTGTTGCCATTTTCCATGAATAATAGTCATTATATCATTTTTCATAGGTTTAAAAGAAGGAGAGAAGCACCAAAAACATGTAAATGAGTCAATTATGTGTTTGGTCTTATTAGTTTCCATCAATGTTTCTGAAGGTGGATGCCATCAATGAAAAAGGGGGAGATTATTGGCCATTGAGTGTTTGTTTTTTCATTGATGTGAAGTCTATTTATGGAAAAGGGTGTCATGGAGTTTTATGAGTCTCCATTTGAAGTTTATTTAGTGTCAAACATTAAGGTTTATTTGTAGTATCATGTTTGGTGGTGTTTTAGGAGGTCATGGTGTATGGTCTAGTGAGATGAGTCACAGTTTGAGGTCTCACAAGTTTATTGAAGGATTTTATGAGGTCAAACATAGTTGGTATGATGTTTCATGAGTGTTTAAGGGTCTATATGAGGTCAAAATAGTCAGTTCATGAGGTTTTATGGTTGAGTCAGGTCATACCAGGCTTATTCCTATCCCTAAAGCATGTAGTATAAGATGGAGATTTGATTTTTGCAGCTCAATGGTCTTGTTGGAATATGGTAGAATCATGGTGACTGTGTACCTAAGGTTTATGGTAAGTTTCAAGTCAGTTTTTATAGGTTTGGTGGTATTTTAGGGACCTTGGGAAGCAAGTAGGTGAGAACTGACAGTTTGGCATAGGTAATTGTTAATGGATAGAGAGTTTCATATGATTTGAGATATGAGGTTAGTTTTCACAATTAGAGGATGTTGTCATGATTCTTCATGAAAAAATTTAGGTCTAATTGTTAAAGGAATTACAAGATATGTCAGTTTTGGCAAAAATGAGTATTCTACAATGTGATTTTGAAGCAAAAGTGGACCTTCTGATGCTCATTGTGAAATGTATGATTTGAATGGGGTCCTCATTTCTTTGAAATAACTTCTTAGGTCATTTATGAAGGTTTAAGAAAATTAATAAGGAGGTTTGATTGTCACATTTTCATGAATGGTCATTAAGAAGGTAAGTTGTTTTGAAACTATAGATAAACCCTATCTAAACCCCAACCAAGTTTTGATTGGTTCTACAAAATTTATGATATGATGTTTTAGAGGACTCTCCCATATTTTTGGAAATGTGCATTAGTTCTTATGAAAGTATGTGGGTGCTACCTAAAACTGATTTTTTATGAAGAAGTTTGGTTTGTGGAAGAGTTATCCAAAGAAGATGAAAATTAAATTGACATTTTTTATCCCCTGATTTTTTCTAGATGTTCATGAAGGTTTAGTTTAGGTGAAAAAGTGCATAGTGTTCCCTGTTTATGAAGACTGATTTTGGCGTATTTTGGATCAGTTAGTGGTAAAATTTAAATTTTAAGAGATAAAGGAGGAGTTAGATCTCCATTAAATTTTTTTATAGTCCTAGTTTAGATATATTTACAATGATATATCAAACTTGAGATTTTTATATGGTATGAAGAAGTTATGACCTATTATTTGAGGGTCAAGTTTGGAGGGTGTTGGATCTAACAGTGTATGAAGAGGCTTCATGAGGTAAAGTGATGATTATGAGTTGGTTAGGCTTGGTGAATTTTTTTGAGATATTATACATCACGTCTAAGGGTTTTCCATGATTTGGTCAAGCGTGGAATTAAGTGTTGGTTTGATGGAGCAAGTTGAGGTCAACGTTAGTTTTTTAGTCCTAGAAGGCTTACGAAGCATTTTATAGATGGATTTAAAATTTGAGTTGGAAGGATTTCAAATATGTTTTGCAAAGATGATTTAGAGGTATTTCTATTAGTGTATGTATTGTATCTTAGTGGGATGATTTTATGTGTCTTTCAGGTTAGTTTGTGAGGAAGAAGGTATGTTGGTTTTCAAGATAGAATTGCTCCAGCTAGAAAATTGAGTTGGTTGAGTCATGAGATGGATGAGTTGATACTTTTTATCACTTAGAAATGACGAAAAATGAATTTTGTTCATATATAAGGAATTTTAGGTTTTGAAAATGGCAACACGGGTGCAAACTAGTTATGTTTGAAAAATGTGTTTCTAGGCAACATGTTTTGATGAAGAGGAAAGTTGTTGTTTGAACATATGTATGTTTCATGAGATATAACATGTATGTATGTGTTATAAATGTCATGATTATTACATATATTTTTACATGTTATATTTGAGGTGTTTTGGGGGTATGCTTTATGCCTAAAGATATAGACAATGTGCTAGAAACATCTATTTGGTGAAGGATGTGAGGCTTTTGGCTTATGTTATGATTTATTTCACTGGTCTAAGAATTTTTTTGACTATGGATGATGCTTATATGTCATATTAAACAATCTTATGAATTTGGGATATTTAATAATAATGGTTTTGGAATTTTTCTTTTTAGCTCATCCTAGTGATGGGGTTTTGAGATTGTTTGGTACAAAATGAGTGGTTTTGGAATGGTTGGCTTATATGGGTCATATGTGAACATTGTAATGAATGTAATGGGATTTTATTAAAATTATTTTTGAAATGATGATGAGTGAGTGACCTATCTTGTGTTTGAAGGAAGATAATCCTATAAAGTAAGTGTTTTGAGTTCATTTTTGATCTAGTGCTCTTAGAGGGAAAAGTGTGACCCATATGTGAGAGTGTACCATTTTTGAATGTATGATTTGGAGGAGGAATTGTGTTAAAGGTTTAATAGTTTTTGAGGGAATGTAAACAAGGGTTTAGATTCAATATAAGTTGAAAACGAAGAAAATATAGCGACTTGAATGATTGAGGGTTTGAGAAAAGGGTTGTGCTGAATTAGATATGTCCATAAGTTTTGGTAGAATAAAAATCAAAGATCATCATCATCAGGTGGATGATTTGGTGCTTCGTCATATTAGGGGGTTGTAGAATCCTTGTGGAGTGGGTTTTTCACTAAATTAGGGGTTGGTGCCTCACTAAATTTCAAACATGGCTATATAAATTTTATGTTCGAGTGGGTTTCTTCCCCTTTAGGGTTTCCCACTTAAGTTTGGTATTCATGTGTACTTTTTTGTTTTTTCTCATGTGTATGGTTTATTTAATGTTTGAGTAAATACACATATGGGTGTGGTTTAATTAAATGGTGGTATGAATCTTAATGCATAATAAGTGGAAATGAAATAAGTGATTTAAAGGACTACTAATTCACCCCCCTCTCATTCCCTTATTCTTCCAACATCCCTTGTTTTAATTTCATCATCAAAAAGAAAAAAGGATGACCCAAACTGAAAAGAATTTTTTTATAAAAGATAAAAAAATAATGTGATAATTCAAATTTGACAAAAAGCGGGAAAAGGACATAGGCACCTTAAGGGGACAATATCACCTGTGTAATCATGCCCCTAATGTGTGTTATTGGTTGTGATGCTCGGAGGATATAATGAATAATATAAATATAGGTCACACATTTTCATATGTTTAAAAGTAAAGTGTACATTCCAAAAAATAAAATAATAAGAGTATTAAAAGGATAAAGTAACGTAAAAGTAAAACAAGTGTTGTTGATTTTTCTAGTTTTCTTACTTAGGAATCATGCATATAATGACATAAATAAAGGCATGATGTAAATACTAAGTTTGTGATTTTGTGTCTACATTTTCCCCAATTTTATCTTGGTGAGTAAATATTTTATAGCATAAATTAGATAAGAGGAACATACATTATGGAGAGCCCAAGGAGGTTTTCGCCAATAGCGTGTCAGATGAAGATCACAATTGATAGTGTTTTGAATGGGGAATTATAACATGTGTATTATGTAATATAAGAATAGGATAAGGATCCTAGGTGTTACCTTACGTGCATAGTGATAATTATGCCTACATTTGTTCCTTGGATATTGCCTTTACTTGAGTATCTTGAGATTGAGATTTCTCCTTCTTGGATTAAGCTCAGACCTACAAAAAAAGATAAGTGTAGTCAATATTCATGATAAATTAAATTGAACTTGAACTTAGAGAATATGAGAATATAAATGTGTATTTAAAAACAAGTGAATGAATGATAGATACACCCAAGTTCCCTGAGAGGAAAGATAGAATTGTTCATGTATGTTTTTGAGCTTGGAGATGGTTGGAAGAGTACTTAATTTAGGTTTCATGTCTCCAAAATTAATACTTAGGTGTCATGTCATCATACTGAAGATTTAGGAATCATATTGCTAAGGGAAGAGTATTGGGAGATATATAATATTTACCCTCCAACTATTAGCGCTTCCCTATGATTAAGTGCTACTAAATATGGTGAAAAACCCAATAGAAATGGTCAATAATGACATATCATTCCAGATATATCATTGTGTTTCATTCCTTATCTGATATAGAGAAAATAGAGTAATTAGTTCCCTTTCTCAAATTATGTAACTTACCACTAATTATGTTCCTGTTGTACCTCATAATAACCTATAATTGAGTATGTACTACAAGAAATCGGAAAATATTATCACTTAGAACCTATTGAGCTTCTACAATACATGTTTCTACTCCTAAATTAAACCTCCTAGGTGGGATATTATCACCTATCATTCCCTTTTGTTTTGGGTGTTTATATCCCTCCACTAGTTTTGGCCTAATTTTTTATTATGAACCATGTTATTAGATCCTACTTATTCTAATTTTGATATGTTCCATTATTTTTCTAGTTTTTTACTACTGAGAAGGTGAGATAATCACCTGATGATTAATTACACTCATTTGGGGTGTGTGAGATGAATAGAGGTTAGCGCGACCTAAACGAGGAAAGATAAAACTGATTTTCACATATGAAATAGTGATTTAATATAAATTGAATTAAATCTAATTTTAGAGTAACTACTGTAATGAATGATATACAAGTGATAAAATATATTAGATGGAAAAGAAAAAAGTATGTAAAGATATGAGACCCTAAGGAAGAGAAAAGAGAGAGGGTGACTTAGCTGGTTTTTGAGTGTTCTAGAAGTGATCTAGGATGAGAAATTCTTGGGAAAGACTATGATAAGTGTTTTCAAGACTCACTAGAGGTTATGGAACTCATTTATATATAGGAAAGAAGCATCCATAGGAGGATAGGAGTGCCCATGTGTTAATGAATGATCTGGATGCTAGTGTCTAGTTAGATGCTCAAGTTATGATCTTTTTTGTATAGGAGAAGCTTTGTTGTTGATCCTCTTTTGTCACTCTATTTTTTATCCAATGTCGGTGCTCACACTAGTAACCTGAAAAATAGATTAATATATGCACATACCCACAAAACACATTAAACCTAATAAATAAGATGTAGAATAGGGAGACAGATTAACCCTGGTGATTAACTGAAGAGTGTCATTATGACTGAGCATTGTACTACATCTTAGACTCCATGTATTTTTATGTGTATGTGTGTGTAATGATTCCCTAGGTTTCCTTTTAGCAAGTTGTACTATGATAGGGGGCTAGATCTAGAATGCTCCAAGTATGGAAATGTTTGCGATGAATTATAATAGACTTCCCCTCCTTTGTGTTTTATGCACAGTGATGCAACCCTTATCCCTTTTGTGAGTGTGATAGATGAATGCAAGATTAGGTGATAGTATATAATGCTAGTGATTGGTCCTTGAATTAAAAGAAATAAATAAGTATATCTATGATTCCCTTGTTTGAATTTCATAATTGACTACTGAAAGGCCAACCCAAAAGTGATAAAATATGATGAAGAAGTAAAAGAGACCCAAAAGGATAAGAAAATGTTAGAATAGTTTAAGAGTGCCCAGAATGGATAGGAGTAGTTGGTGCTTCTTTCTTAGATGGGAGCTAGTTTTTGAGGCCATAAAAGATAAATCAGTAAAGTTTTGATAGAGTTGTAAAGTATGTAAGACTAATAAAAGTGTTTCTAGGATTATTTACAAGTGGTACTCCAGCTTGATCTTTGTAACTCTAGTCATATCTTATATAGGCGAGTCCATAAAGGATCATGATTAATTCTAATAAGATTGGAAGATAAAACAAAATGTCAAAAATGAGTTGTCAACCACTAGTTTTCTTACTTAGGAATCAAGTATACATTAGTATTCTTTGAGACCTAGAAATGTACCCAAGTGCATAGATTTTGTGTCTAAATTTTCCCCCAATTTATGTTTCTAGGTGAATACCTAATAACATAAGTAGATAGAAGATGCATACCTTATAATCATGTAGAGAAGAGTGTAGCTAATAACATGTTGAATGGATAAGTGAAGTCTGAAGTGGTCGCAATGTGAAGTGTGGAGACTAGGAAGGGGAGGTAGACCCTAGGGGTGGAATGTATGTGTTCTATTGTGTGTTGGAGATTGCGCTTGCTAATGTGAGATCCTTCTTGTTTACGAATAAGGACGAACATGCAAAAGAAGATAAATAAAGTAGTCAAAGTCATGTATATGAAAAATATGTGTATAAGTACAAAGTGTGTAAAATTATAGAGTGCACCTAATGTATAAGAGAGTATGAGATAGAAATTTATCATGTTTATCATGAAGATGCTATTGAATTTAAATGTCTTGTTACCGACAAGGAATTTTTTGTGATCTCACACCAATAGCAAGTTTTTGGTGCGATCTCAGGTAAAGAGCAAGTTTTTTAGGTGATCTCATGTCAAGAGAAAGGTGTTGGGGAGAAAGGTCTATTGTTTCACTCAGGGAAAAATTTAAGACCCCCCCTCCCCCCCCCCAAAAAAAAAAAAATGTAGAAATTCGTAGGCGAATTTGGGAAAATTGACTTTCACGCTAATATGATGTCGGCCAAAAATAAATGTATTTTTTCTAAAATTTTTTTTTCTGAAAATAATAGTTAAATTGATTGGCTTAACGAAAAATCTTTCCTAAAAAATTATGAAACAAACAAAAAAAATTAAAAAAGATTTTTTTTTGTGAAAAAAACATAAATTCCACTAATTCTGTATGGGAATTTATTTTTTTGAAATTTTTTGATGTTAGCAATTAAAATGATCACCTCAATGAGAAATTTGTCCTCCCAAAATATGACCCAAGAAAAAAAAATCATGTTGTCATTTTTTCCTTCTATTTATTGCTACCGGGCAGTAGCTTTTTTATATGTTACCAACTAGTAGCATAAAATATCCTACCAAACGACATCATAAATTATGATGTCGGCCAGTAGCATATTTGATGCTACCGACCGACAACATATCTTTATGCTATTGCTCGGTAGCATAAATATTCTATCGCTCGGTAGCATAAATATGCTATCGCTCAGTAGCATTAATATGCTACTAGCTGACAATATTAAGGTGAATATTGTGAATTTCTCTTTCGCGGGGATGATGATTAACCCCTAAAATTAACTTGTAGCCATAAAATTTTGGTGACCCAGGCCTACTCGCTTCCTAAAAAAAATTTGAATTTTAAATTTTAAAAACTATAATATTCGTGAATTAATGAATATTCCCCACTAAATTTTTCCTTGGTTTCTCTCCATCTATGACACTTCCTGATAAGCACCATTGTAGAGGGTACATACGGGATTTTTTCCTATTGTTCTTATTGTTCCTTTTTTTCCTATCATAATTAATGGGTAAATGCACCAAGTTGGGGGGCAAAAAGGGGGTCTTAAGTGGACGCATTTTTCTAAAAAATAAAAAACTTCAACTTTTATGATCTTTATGAAATACTTACAGTCAAAATTGGAAGATGTTGTATAAACATGAATCATATCATTTTGAGTCTAGTTTCTAAGCTACTAAATTTTATTGAAAACAAATAAGTTTAAGTGATTTAAATAACTAAAATACCAACAGGTGCTCCTGTTTTTGTTAAAAAATATAATAGAGTAACTTTCGTGCTCCCCACCATTTTTTTAGCACCATTTAGTATTTTTGAAAACTCTTTGGTAGAAAGATAACTAGGAGCATCTAGTTTGTGTTCCATTGTTTTTAGATTTTTTTAGCTAGTATTTGTTTCTTATGATTTTTCTAATACATAAATTTTTAATTAAAAAACATAATGGAGCTCCGGCCATGCCCCCCCCCCCCAACTACTTCAAAAAATATCATAAATTAGATTTCTTTTAATATGTATAGAATTAGGCCTAGTTTGGGCTAGTATATTTTCATTTCAATTTCAATGAGCTAAAAAAGATGCACAATAAAAGATAGACATGTTTAAACTTCAAAAAATATCTATAAAAAGGCATAGTTAGAATAAAATTTATATAGAGACCTTATATTAGTCAGAAAAATTGTAAAATTTATATTTTTTGAAAGAAGAAACTTTGCTTTATGTTGTGGCATAAATTTTTTTTAAACGAATCGATCATATTATGTTGATTTATCATGGTGGAAGTGGAATTTTTGAATTTTCCTACAAAAAACAAGTTGTTTACTATGTTTTTGCATGTCCACGCCTCAAGCTTGGGGATTCAAACCAAATCCAAGAAGCCTCAAGGCATGGCTTGGAAAAAGTAAAAACACAAAACACATTGGATGCGTGTGCCCTAACATTTATTTATTCTTAATAGAATTTTCCTCAAATGTGCTTATTGGCAAGCCTCTAATAAGATCACACACTAGAGTTCTAAGTATAGGAAATAATAAAATGTAAGATAATAATAAATGAATAATATTTTCATTTATTATTATTTATATTTTATTATTTATTATACCTTGGTCACACCCTTGTTTTAGTCAAATATAAGAAATTTCTCTCACATTCTATGTCTTCTAGATCACTACTGATCTCACAACCACCATTAGTCATGATTTCTCACATCTCACATTCCATAAAACTCAAATCTGGTGAGTCACATAAGTAATTTTCAAGAAATTTTAGCATTCAACCTAAAGATTTTATGCATGGGGGGAAATACCTTTCTTTCTTACTCCCTAACACCCAAGGCCCTGGGACCTCAACCATGATTCCTAAACCCTATACTCTATTCCTTATTTCTTCAATTGTCATCTTAAACATTTATCCTGTATTATGTTGGGGATCCCTAAACTTCCTAAACACAATAAGCCTTGAGGGGGGTTCTTACAAAAATTCCTTTTCTCATAAACCTTATGAAAAACAAAAACAATTGTATAGCCCTATGACACAAATATTAAATGCTCAACCCTGTAATTTTTCTATCAACCCCTAAACCAATAATATGCCTAAAATTGTATTTACTAAATCCTCATTTCTGGATCCATGTAACCTAATCCGGTTAACCCTGATACCTATACCCTAAACCATACAAATCTAAAACATAAGGTCTGACACAATAACCTTAACTTTTATATAGTATTTACATCCTGAATCCTAAACCATAAACCTTAAACATATATTACCTTGTTCCCTATTGTCATTAAACCTAATCACTAAATCTAGAGCTCCTTTGGGTATGATTAACACATCTAGAACCTTAAAAATGTAGACACTGAAAAAGGAACCTTGAGCCATAAACCCTAGAGATGCATGTGTTTTTTTATTCTAATTGTTAAACCCTAAACCCTAAATGCTTAGCATTTTGAATCCTACACCCTGATATATGATACCTATGTTACCCTAATCCCTATGTCTCACATCCCTGCATGCTATAATTCCCATAAACCCAAAAGCATCGTATATATATGTTAACCCCCGAACCCCTGAGCCATAAACCATGATGGATCCTATTGTATGCTAAACCCTAAAATAAATATGCCCTAAATTTTTTTCTTTGAACCATACACCCTAATACCTAATTAGTAGACCCTAAATTTTGTAGCATCCTATCCTCCACTTGTAACTTCCAACACCACTAAACCCATGAGCACTAATATCATCATATTCCTAAACCTCTATTTAGCCTTATGAATCTTACTTAATCATCCTTGGAGAATATGAATCCTACATAAGGATACTCCTTAAGGGGGGGTTATTATCATGCCCCTTCACATCTACCACCATGATCAAAATTTCCTTTGACCATTCCTCCCTCTTGATCATCTATCCAAGAAATACACATAGCCACAACTGATTATAACTTACCCTCCTTTATATCCATCATCTATCCTCTCACATCATATCCACCCTCCTCTCACCATCAGATTTTTCATTACCATCATGTCTTAGTCTACACCATTAAGCTTGGGAATATTATTCAACCATCCATGTAGAATATTATTCTTACTTGAGGTCACCTCTTATACCAAGAATTTCATACTATCTATCCCCCTTCACCATCACATTTCTCACATCAAAACCATCACCAACATGAACATATTTTCATCACTCCTTCTTAGTTTGGGAATATTATTTGATAACCTATGCCTCATGGGAATCTTACGTGAGGTCACACCTTAATATTAGACTTCCCTATTTCCCATCTTCCTCTACTAACATATCCTCAGAAAATTTCCCTTATCAACATATCTTACACATACTAACCCTTAAGTCACTATCATCATCCGATAACATCTTCCGTTATCGTATTTGATCTATCAGATTGGAAATATTACTTAATCACTCCTACAATATGGAAATATTAATTAAGGATTATCCTTGATAAAATATTGTCATTTTGTACTTCCCACTCCACCATTCTCCCATATTTCAACTTTTAGTTTCCTTGTTTACTTATCCCCTTTCTTACCCCAACATTATTTCATCCTACGCTTTGGTATCATCCTTTTCTCTATTTTCCATTCCCCATATTTGATCTTGGTTAAATATTTTGGATTATACACCCGTTCTCTATTATCCATCCCTACATTTGTTATTTCCTACTCCCTTTCTCATTCTCTACACCATGACTCCTTTAGGCCCCGTCATCCCAAAAAATCTCCCATATCTTCACCATCTTCCTTTTTATTTATCTTGTTCTTTCCACGTGTTCTTATATTTCATCCTTATCCACTTCACTTCTTCCTTCCATTCCCATTCTCCTCATCCTCGACCTTGGCCTAAAATTTTTATGTTCATCTAAATATTCTCCACTCGTTTGTTATATCCCCCTCTCGCATACCTTCCCCTCATCACTTCAAGTCTTATTTCCTTAATTTTATCCGACCAGCCACGACATAAATCTTCCTCTCCCCATCACCGTGATTCAAAAGTCCTTTCCTTTTTCATCACCTCTCATTCCTCCATAATTTTGCCCTCTTCTTTATCTTTCCCTCTCCCATCCTCTTTTCACTTCTAGCTAACATCCTCAACTTTTTGACTGCTCACTCAAAATTTTTCCCCTTCTTCATCCTACATTTATTACACTCCCCATTCCACATACATATCACTTTAATATCATAACGTTAGAAATCATTCCATTGTAACATTTTTCTTCTCTTCGTAATTTAATTCCTATGTAATACTGCAATCATCTTTATCTATTATTGTCTCCCACTTTCATCATTATCCTACTTGAACAACCCCTTCCTCTATACTTCAACATATTTGTATGTTCTTTCTGACCTCTTTCCTTTACTATTGCCACTGACAAGAAGTATTTCAATAAATCTTAGTTGAATACCATTATCTCCCATATTATTCCAATTTTTTTATCCTTTATCTGCTCTGTCATCTTTTCTACTAACATTAATATTCTTTATCATCTTTTCAAACAATCATCCCTACTTACACTTTTTTCACTAGTTCTTCATCTTCCTCCTTTCCCCATCCCTAGTTCCTTTCCTCTTTGCCCCTCGTCATTTTATTCATTATTTTTATCCTATCTTTTTTGACATGCCTCTTCATTTAGTCCGTTCCATACTCTTGTGTATCATATATACAACATTATATTTCTTCCATGTTTTATCATTTTCATATCGATTTCCTTTCTCTACCATTTCATCTTCACTTTTTTCCTCTTCTAACATTTTCTATACCAATTTCCCTCACCATTTCCCCACATAATTTCCTTTATCCTTATCTCCATCTTGTACCTTCCTCTTTGCCCCATGCATTCTAGTACAGTCAGTAAATTGTACCCTCCCTTCTATGCATCTCCATATGATTTGTTCCATATGTTGTCCATATCATTGCCCATATCTGTTTCTCCCCTATTATTGCCTAAACTTCCATCCTCTTTTTTCACCTCTCCTAAAATTAGAGTTGATTCTTATCCTTCTATACCAATACCCCTCACCAAGTTTCTAGATCATTACCTTTACACTTATCTCCATATTCTACCACCTCTCCTATCCTTTCCACTATGGTCACTAAAGTGTAATATCCTTTATATGCATCTCCATATGGTCTGTTTTATACTCACTAACACATCACATTACATTACTACTTCCATTCCCTTACCCTTTCCAACCCATATTTATTTACATTACCTTCATATCCCTCCATCTCATATACCTTGTAAGTAAAATCAATCTCTTGTATCACATAGGGCATATTTATTTCATCCACGGGAACCATTTCATGTTTCTCATAACGCTAGGCCTCAAGATGTGATGTGTGTTTTTCTTGATAAGTGCATGATTCTATTATCCTATAATCAACATCATCCACCTCATTGATTGTAATGGAAACACGATAGACCATATTATAACTATCATCACATAAATGGCCATTGTGAAAATTATTGTAGTGCCCTTCATGATCAATTACTACAATTATAAGAAAATGGTATTCTTGCCTTTGAATCTCACTCTCATGAGTGGTATATGTCTCTAATTCTACGAACTCATGCTTCTAGTTCAGTTCACTCATCTCTTACATTTTCTCCTTAAGTCACTATTCATCCATCCACTATTCCACCATGTCATCCATTGTGTCATGCTCTTACTACACATTGGTTTCCTCAATCGTCAACATTTGCGCTTCCCACCATTGTCTCACCCAGCATTAGCACCATCACATCTGACATTTAGTTTAGTTCCTAGACTCATGCTACCTACATGCCACATGTTTCCACCACTCCCCACCCACTTGATATTTTGTAGAATATTTTCTCACCTTATTCCCCTCTCTAACACTGAAACTTGTCTTATCTTCTCATCACATCACATCTAGATCTTTACACACAATGCACACATCTTGATACACACTTGTACCATCATTCCCTAATGACATAATCTTGTGATTTAGTTCACACTTGACTATTGAGGGAATCTTGTACACATGAACCTCACACACTGCACACTACATTTCATACTACATACTTAAAATAATCACAAAACATACTCGTGCTTACACATCCTTTTCATGCATATTCAATGTAACATATAATGACGCATTCAACATATTTACAATCTACTGCACGCTTAGAAATTTCATCACATGGCATATATTTCTTGTGCGTAATCAACACAAATATATTCTCCAATCTATAGAACTATAAAAAACTACACATCCGGTGTAGCTGTCTTGCGTAACGTACTATACAATAAAAAAATTCACAACATATTTCTCTTTTATACAAATACTACACAACACACCATATAATCAAACTATTCATAGCATTCAATGCTAGCAGCAACTTCAGAACATCTTGCAAAATCAAAAAATTCACAAAAAAACACTACACATTCATTATATATCTCATACATAACCAATGTGATACATTACCCTATGGCACAATCTAGTCCCGCGGTCTATAGTCGACTGTTGAGGGTCTACTTCTCACATGGACCTCATAACACTCACACATTCAATTAATCACTAACTCACATGTTTGCACTCTACACTTTGCACTTCGACGATCACATCTTTCTCATACACACCATTCAAACTATTTCCGAATGATGCACTCTCATTTATGGGACATTCTTTAATGTTGAGGGGGCATAAATAAATGAACCTCATTACATACATACACATCCACTCGGGGGGCATGTGTCTCCTATGATTCACATTACATTCTATTCATTGACATTTACATCATACTACATATCTTGGTTACATTTACTCTTGCTTACATTTACTTGTTACATGAACATATTACTACACATGATACATAGATATGTTGTATATCATTATCTTTTTCCATACACACATGCACGTTCACTTGAGTTCTAGTTATGATCGCAAATTTTATAGATCCATACACATAGCACAAATGCTTGACACGGTACCTATTACTAGTCCTATAGTAGCTCCTGGGGCATCCACTTTCCTACATTAAAGGTGTTCTTATTTCATTTTATTTCATAGCACACTACTTTATCATCTTATACAAACTTTAACATACTTTTTAATCTTTCTAACATGCTAATGAGTGCTTTATTAGCACCATTTATTTCACAGGTTTGTTTTCCACCATGGTTTTCTATTACATTGTTTGTTATTTCTTGTCATGTTTTACCACTGTTTGCGAGCTCTACCCTTTTTCTTTTGTGCACATTTTCTACTTTTGGCTTCTTCGGCCTTGATTTTCTTACAACAACTTAAGTGGTGTCCCATGTTTTCAACCCTATTTTTATGGTCCACGTTATATTCTTGTGTGTTTACATTATCCGCTTGCATATCATCTTATATATTCTTTGGACTTGTATTTTACATGCGTGTTTGTCTTTTCTTGTAATAACACTTATCTCCTAGCCACTTTGTTTGTGTGTACCTTGGTTTTTACCAAGCATATTCCTTTCCCCCTGTAGGGAACAGTTTCAACACAGTGGTCAGTCCTCTTTTCAAACAAATACTCCTTAAGTGTTGTGACATGCACCTCAAATGAGTGGGGGCATAGTTTGGGTTAATTAGTGACCCCATATAGTGTTATAAACAACACAACATAATACTATTATAACAAAGTTTGCAATTTCATGGCTCAGAATTAGACTTGGGTCCTTAGCATAGAACAACCCTTCCTAGATTCCTCTAACAAGGGGGAAATTACACCGCGATTTATAGGTAAACATAGTCAACATAAATCCACCCAATAGATTTTATAGGGCACATAGTCCTTAGCACTTGTGTTTATACACACCATCTGCAGTCCTTAGCATAGAACAACCCAATAAAGGAACTATCACGCCTCTACAATGTTACATCTCACCTACCATATACACAAAAGCACATCAATAGGCAACTGACTAACTATTTTTACAATACCTTGGCTATAAAAATCATGGTCCAGAGCTGACCCATAAACCTATGGGTCAAAATCCCTCTCATATGAGTAGCAAGAATCTCCCTAGGTATTAGGCACATTTTTTGAGGCCAATAACTTGGAGAGTGTAGAATACTTTTAGCTTACAATCTTCAACACTTCTGCACATGAAAACAAGATCCAAAACAAAAAAACATAACCTCCTCTCTTGCATTTATCCATGATTATATAAAATAGAGGTAATAAATCACACACATAAATGTAAGTTATATTACCTCCACCATTCCCGCAAGATCCAAAGTCTTCTCTGATACCAATTGATGTGAATTCAAGTACAAGAGGTCAAATTTCCTCCAAAACACACAAGCACACACATGCACGATTTTGTAAAATTGCAGAAGATTCAAAATGATTTTATTCTCATTCTCGAATCCACACTAATCTTTTATAACGTTAAAATCTTCCTTTTATTTCCCCTTATCTCTAATAAAACCTTAAAAGGAAAAAATAACCCTAAAACTCAAAAAAACCTACAAAAAAGTAAAACACCTCGGATGGACCTCAATTTTTATGTACAAAATATACCTTTGTAAATTAAGGGTTATACAAAATCTTGGATTATTACATAAAATGGAGGAAAAGATACTAAAACTCTAAGTTTTAAACAAAACAAAAAAGGTTCGAAGCCAATTTGAGACAACTAGATAAGGTAATTTAGCCCTAAAAATATGCCAAAAATTCACCCAAAATTTACTAAATTTTTTGTCATGGCATATTAATAATCAATATCTAACACCCTAGAAAATTTCAAGATGATCCGACATTCAGATCAAAAGTTATGGTCTCTGGAATTTATGCCACCGCATTATTCTCCCTTGGTTGAAAATAATTCTACTCCTATAAATTGATTTTATGGAATTCATCCAATTTTTCATTGTCAATATCCTTTAACTCCCAATTAGGAATCCAAGTATGTTTTTCCTACTGCAAACCTTTCCACTACACCAAATATTTGATGTATCTCCCATGCCAAATAATGGTTATCTTTTGGTATAACACATGTATTACCCTCTTCTTTTTCTTCTTCAACATCTTTTATTCACAGTTTATTTTTTTCTTAGGACTTGAAAAATTATATAAGTCAGAAACATTTTTTTTTTGAAATGTCAATGTTTTCTAGTAGCTCCACTTTGTAGGCATTATCACTCATTTTCTTCAAAATCATACATGGTCCAATCTTCTTAAACTTTAGTTTATTATGTCCCTTTTTGAAACATCACTTTTCTGAGATGAACCATCACCATATCTCCTTCTTCAATTGCATTTCTTTTCCTACTTGTATATACATCTTCTTTATACTTTTTATTACTAACTTTAAACATTTCACTCACTTCTTCTTGCAATTATAGTATGTTATCTGCAAATGATTCTACATCATAACTTGTTCTATCTTCACTAGGAAGTACAATCATATCTAGAACTCACCTGGGGTTCCTACCATAGACAATATAAAAAGGATACCTTCTTGTTGTCTTGTTTATCAAGCTATAATAAAAAAAATCAACGTGTCGTAAAATTGAATCATAGTTTTTTGGCTTTTGTCCAACTATGCAATGTAGAAGATCTTCTAAGCTTTTGTTGACTACTTATGTCTTTCCATCAGTATGGGGTGATATCCATTACCGAACGATAGTTTTGTCCCCATTTTCCTCGACATAGTATTCAAAAAGTGACTCAAAAACCTTGTTTCCTGATCTAGGGTGATCGTTCTTAGAAATCCCTGTAACCTAATCACTTATAAAAAATAAATCTACAACTCTAGAAGCATCATTAGTTGTCTTACAAGGAATGAAATGTGTCATTTTAGAGATTCTATGTACCAAAAAAATATAAAATCATTCCCTCATTGTGTTTTAGGAAGTCCTAACATTAAATCAATACTAAATTAAGCCCATGGCCCTTTAGGTATAGGTAATGGCATATGCAGCCCAATATTATATGCATGACAGTTAGCCATTTGAAACACTCTTACATATTGATATGATCCTACTTATGTCCCTCTTTACCTTTGGTCGAAAATAATTCTCTTCCATAAGAGTAGTTTTCTTGCTTATAAAAAAATATCTAATCAAACCCCCACTGTATAATTCTATTATAATATTATCTCTCATTGAACAAAAAGGGATGCATAATTTATTTCCCCTAAATCAATAACCATCCTACATCAAATAATAATAAGAACCACTGCCTACTAAAGGATCCTTACATTATCTCACAACATCACCAAAATATGGATCACTTTCATACAATTCCATAACTAGCTCAAACCATACTACTTCATTTTCCATGTTTATCAAAAGTGTTACACACCTACTCAAGGCATCATCAATTTGATTATCCTTACCTGAGTTATTCTTTAAAACAAAAGTATATTCTTACAAAAATGAAACCCACTTTTCATGTATGCTATTTAGTTTCTTTTGTGTGTTTAAATATCTCAATGCTTCATGGTCAAAGAAGAGTACAAATTCCATAGCTACCAAGTAATGTATCCAATGCCTTAATGCTTGAATAATAACATAAAATTCCACATCATACATAGGATATTTCCTCCTTACTTCATTTAGCATCTCACTGAAGAATGTTACAAACCTTCCATCTTGAATTAGTACAACTCTAATCCTAACATGTGAGGCATCACTATCGACCACAAAGACCTTGCTAAAATATAGAAATACCAAAATAGGTGCCTTTGATACTTTATTTTTCAAAAATTCAAAACCATTTATTCCTACCTTGGTCCATAAAACTCTTTTCCCTTCATGCACTTTATTATGGGTGTAGAAATTCTACTATAATTCCTAATGAGTTTCCTATAAAAAATTTCCAAGCCCTAAAAACTAGGAATCTCCATGGCATTCCTTAGAATAGGCCATTCCAAAATTATCTTAATTTTCCCCCCATCCATACTTACTCCATCCTCTAAGATGACAAACCCCAAAAAACTAGACTTGTAAGAAGAAATCTACACTTATTTAATTTTTTATACAAACTCTCTTTTCGTAAAATTTTTAACAGCAATTTCAAATGTAACAAGTTTTATTCCACTGTCCTACCAAATATAAAAATATCATCAAACTACACAGCTACCAACTTTCCATTATATTCTCACAGTACTCTATTCATCAACCTATTGAATGTACTATGTGCATTAGATAACCATAATGGTCTCAACATGCACTAATACAATCCATATTTTATTTTGAAATTAATTTTCCATTCATCCCCTTCATGGATTCAGATCTGGCAGTACCCACTCCGAAGGTCAATCTTACTCAAATATCGGGCTCCTACTGGCACATCCATCATATCATCTAATCTTGGAATTGAGAATCGATACTTAACTATGATTTTATTTATTTCTCTATTATCCACACACATTCTAAAGTCTCCATCCTTTTTGGGATTCAATAGTGTTGGGGTTGCACATTGACTCATGTTTTATCTTACTAACCCTTTATGTATCTGTAGACACAATACACACAATTGGGTACATTTCAAGGTCCTAAAATCATACTAGCATTTATATGATTCCTAAGTAAGAAAACTACTAGTTGAAAACCATCCTTTTATTTGTCTATTGTTTTCTCTTTATTTTTACACACCCTAGAGCCCAGCCAAAATTTCACTTATTTATATTTTATGGCTTCAGATAGTAGCACCCGTCCAGGATAGAATTTCCCAAGTACTCATTTCCCCTCTGGGATCCCCTGACCCTTTCTTTCTTTAATCACTTCTTTTGGGTATATTTTATCCTTTTGGAATCTTTTTCACTTATGGGTCGGCCTTCCAATTGTCAATTACAAAATTCAAACAAGGGAATCTTATAAATACATAGTTATGTGACCAAAATCAATCACCAAGCACTAAGCATATACTATCATCACCTAATATTACATCCAAAAGGAAGATAAAGCTCTCTAAAGAATCCATCTAGCATCCATTCAAGGGAAAAGGGACTACATTTTCTTCATACACAACATAGCAATGAGAATTTTTTTATTCCATCCACACATTCTACTACTTTTTTACATTCTAGCTAGCTTTCTATCAAGTGAAACTTACACTAGTGAATAATTCTCACACAAACTCACAAGAAATACATAGAGTCCTAGATGTAGTGCAGCACTCGGTCATAAGTTCAGTTCGAATCCCCAGGTCAATTCGACTCCCCATTCTACATCTTTATTTTTGGGATTTGATGTGGTTTAAGGGTTTTGTAGGTGAATCTTTCTCTTGCAAGTTACAGGTACCTCGACGATCAAGGAGTGTCTATCAAGTGATCAACATAGAGTAATTGTGATATAGTTGTGACACACTTGCGATTAGAATCTGAGATACTAAGTAGTCACTAGTGCCTAGAAGTGGTCATCAGTGCCCCAAGTGCCCTTTCCCAAGCCCGTGCACTCATGTCCAACCAAATTCATTTTTTCTTAAATTTATTACGAGAATTTACCACACTCTTCCCATCTTGTTAATCAAATTTCTCATTCTAGGATCAAGTATAAATAAGCTAGCTCTGCTTCCCTTATTCTTTGCTTAGGGTTTTAAATACTACATATTAGATTTCTTTTTTCATTTATTCATTTCTACATTTATAAATTACTTTGTTCAGAAGTGAATCTGAAATACCTAGATTTAATTCAAATTTAATTAAATCGTTTGGTGAACTTGCATTCAAACACTATTCAACCTTTACTTTTTGTCTAGATTTTATACCCTAGGATTCTCGCACCATGAGTATATACATTCCAACCTTCTTACGGGATAATCCTGATTGCATGCTTAAAACAAGATCATTTTTAGATAATATTTCTATTCATCTGCAAACTTATCCTGAATATCTATACCATAAGTTTACCATTGCTTTATCTTTCAATGAAGATGATAGTACTTTTACATCCACTGAGATTCCTTCTGAAACTATTTTAGACAATGATCCCCCCTGTATATTCAATTTTTTATCAATAATGTTGGGGTTAAACGTGTTTTAATATATAATGGCTATGAGCTTAATATTTGCAATATAACATTTCTTCATCAAATTGGTCTCTCGGAAGACTCCTTACATCCTTCATCTATTTCTATTCGTAGTTTTTATAACATTCCTAAATGTGTTTTGGTTACTATTACACTTCCCATCACTATCAAGACGTGTACTCTATCTGTCACATGTCATGTGATGCCCAACAATATTAATTATAACATTCTTCTTGTAGATCCTTGGATCTATGCTATGCATGCAGTTCCTTCCAATCTTCATGCATGACTAAAATTTCTCTATCAGGGTGTTGTCTATGAGGCCCTTGCAGATTCCTATCCATTTTTCTTTGGTAATATTATTGAGAACTCATTAGATGCTCCTATTTCATCTACATCTAATCCTCATTTCTCTCATTATGGTCTTAGTTACCAGTATCTGTTTCATTATATATATTTTGGTCTTGGTTTAGGCCGACATGGTCAAGATGTCACTGAACCATTGTCTATTCCAACTCAATATACCAAAATTTTCCTTGGATATTGTCTTCCATTGACAACCTCTCCTGAGGTTTATACTACACATACTTCTACATTTCATCTCTTACACCTGAAACTCATTGGTGATCCTATTTCCTCGTATTGTCTTGATTTAGACACTTTTTCTATGGATGATTCTCTCTTTGAATATATGGGACATATGATCATCTCCCTTCTTTTCATCACAAAAAATTCTTCCCATCTGTTCTTGACCTAATTTGGTGAATCTGACTCCCTTAGTATAAATACAGATACTTCTAAAACTATTCCTACCAACTTGTACATAGAGGACCATTCCTCTCTTTTAAATGAATAAACTATTCAATACAATCTTGGCATTGCCAACATCCCTTGAATGGTACATAATTCAAAAAAGATAACATTATACAAGTGCTTCATAAATTCTTTGACATATTTACATTGGACTATAGTGATATACTTGGTATTGATCCTTATGTAGCCATGCACAATATAGTCCTCAGTCATGGTGCTAAACCAGTCTAACAAAAAATCCACAAAATCCATCCAAAAGTTGCATTATTAGTCAAAGATTAAATACAAAATATTTTGGATGTTGGCTTTATACATGTTTTGGATTATTTAGAATGGGTGTCTAGTATCATACCCATAATGAAATTAGATGGGAAATTTCGTTGTTGTAATGAATTTCATGATCTCAATAAGGCTTTCCCTAAAACTAGTTTCCCATTACCACACATTAATGCAATTATCAATTCCACTGCTGGCTATGACATTATTTCCTTCATGGATGGATTTACTAGTTATTATCAAATAAAAATTAACCCTATACATCAAGAAAAGACTTCATTTACCACTCCACAGGTACATTTTGTTACACTATTATGCGTTTAAGACTTTAAAATGTTGGGGCCACTTACCAACGTGCAATGATGTATATTTTTCATGACTACATTCACAAAATTATTTAATATTATTTGGATGACATACTCGAAAAATCATGGCATCATTCCACTAATTCTAAAGATCTCTAAAAACTCTTTGAATGCTTGTGACAATAAAAAGTTTGCATCAATCCAAAGAAGTGTGTCTTTGGTGTCATAACTGGCAAGCTCCTTAGCTATATCATCTCCTAGTAATGCATTAAAATAGATCCCAAAAATATCCGCACTATTGTTGACTTGCCTCCCCCTCATAGTTTACATCAATTACGCTCACTACAGGGTAAAATCTAGGCCATCGAGAATTTTATTGCACAACTCACTGACAAAACTCAATCATTTATGTGTTTAATTCAGGGTTCATTTTAAAACCCTCCCTCCAAAAATTTAGTTTAGAATTGGTGGTGAATAGCCAAAATAGAACTTTTCATCAATGGTGAATTTCTAAAAAACCATTTTGTGGAAAATCCGACTGGGTCGGATGGTCGTCCATCGTCTACCGTACAACCTAGGTTAGAGGCCATCCAACCCAGGTTATATGACAGACGATGGATGGTTGTCTAACTTGTGCTAGCCAATTTGCTATTGTATTTCATCTAACCCATCCATTCAACCTGGGTTAGAGGGTCATCCGATATAACCTAGGTTGGATGGAGTTCAACCTAGGTTGTACAGAAGGTGATGGATGACCATCCAATCTGAGTTGGATGACCATCCATTATCTACCATCCAACCTAGCCATCCAACTTGGGTTGGAAGGCCTTACATTATCTGTCATCCAACACAGCTATTCAACCTAGGTTGGATGATTATCCATCTTATGTCATCCAACTCAGCCATCTAACTTGGGTTAGATGATCGTACATTATTTTTCGTCCAACCTAGCCATCTAACCCAATCGTTGAACCCAATCATCTAACCCAACTTTCCAACCCAATCTTCCAATCCAGCGGTCCAACCCAGTCATCCAACCCAGCCTTCCACCCCCTTTGTCCAACCCAACCTCCAACCCAGTCGTCCAACTCAACCGTCCAACCTAGGTTACACGACAAACAATGGTTTTCTATCTAATCTAAGTTGAATGAACATTCACTCTTTGTTGGATGTCATTATTGAATGGGTACCCCCTACAACCCCCCAACCTAGAGGCTATGTATTATACCTTGGTGAATACATGTATAAGTGAATTTTTACATATAACTAGTGGGTGAATTGACTCATACAAGTGACTTGTCTGCTGAAATTTTTGGCAAACTGGGTTGTAACTGACTGTTGAAAATTTTCCATTTCCAATTTCAAAAATCCCTAATATTCACGATTTTACAAAAATTTGCCACTAAAATTTTCCTTGGTTTGATTGAAAAGACACTAAGCTCATTTGGGAGACCATTTCCAATGTGCATTTGAGGCTATTAAATCCTCATGTTCTAGTTCCTCCTGTGGTCGATCGACCCTTCTTCTTGTAAATTTTAGCTACATTCCATACATTACAAGCCCTTCTTTCTCAACATGATGACTCATAATGTGAACATGACATTTACTACATTAGTCTCACGATGCTTTCTTAGGAATGTAATTAAAGCTACATTGAAAAGATATATCTTGGCCTTGTGTGGATAATTTGTGACACTATTTTCTCAATAACGAGGTTCACATAATTAATAAACTAGATTCTTTATACAATCTCTTATCTCACACTCATCTCTTCGGCCACCTTGCACAATGGGTCATGTTATTCATAGAGTTTGATTTCAAAATTCATCCCCAAAAAAAATCATCAAGGGCCAAGTTATCACCAATCAACTTGTCAATGCCCTTCTTTTTGATGCGCCACTCATATGTGATTCTTTTCGAGATAAATTTACTTCTCACACCATTGACACCCGACACTTATATTTTTGCTTCAATGGGTCTCACTTCCTTTCGAGAACCAGGGATGGGATCATGTTTAGTCCTCCACATGGTGATCATCTCCCTTTTACATATAGCGTAGGATTCTCATCCACTAATAACATCGTTTAATGTGAAGCTCTCATTCTTGGCCTCACTATCAATCACAAAATTATTCTTCAAAATATTTGAATACATGATGATTCAAAACTCATTATTAACTAGGTTAATGACATGTATTAAACCAAAGAGGAGCGTTTCATCCCTTATAATAACCTAGTCAAAGAAATCTTAGTGAAATTTGAGTCCTTCTCTCTCAACGCTATGCCTCAAAAATACAATCATCATACAGATGTTATGGCTAGTGCAACATCACTCATTCCTCAAGATATCACTGATGAGTAGGCCACCTTCATCATTCGACACTTGTGACAACCTTCTACTAATAATCCTCCTTTTGAAACATGTGTTGTTACACATAGTAATGATCATCCCAAATGGTTCACACAAATCTATAACTTTCTTGATCGACAAACCATTCCCAATGGTTTTCGACCTCGTGAATCTCATCATCTACGACGAGAGGCCACGTGATATGTTATCGTTTGTGCTTCATTATTTAAAAATATCATTTGATGGACATTTTATGCAAATTTTAGGACTAAATACAATCCACTCTATTATATCTCAAGATCATGACAATATATGCGGTGATCATTTCTCGGGAAAAGATATGTCTCACAAGATTTTATGCCAAGGCTACTATTAGCCCACAATGGAATAAGACATCTTGGAATATGCCAAGCGTTGTGACAAATGTAAAAAACATAGTAATAGACATCATGCACCTACATATAACATTTAGCTCATCACTCCATCATGGACCTTTTCTTTATGGGGTTTTGATTTAATTGGAAAATTTAATCCCGAGTCAGTTGATAGCCACACATTCACCATTACTACTATGGAATACTTTACTAAAAGGGGTAAAGCCGCACCTTTACTAACCACCAATGGTCTTGATATCTATCATTTTATTACCACACACATTGTTACATGATTTGGCATTCCCTCTGCCCCTATCATTGATAATGGATCCCCTTTCAAAAAAAGGATTTTAAAAGGATTTGAGCCAAATTCAAGATCAAGCAGAAATTTTCCACTCCTTATTATCCACATGGAAAAGGCTAAGCAGAGGCTGCTAATAAGAGAATAGTCAAAATATTGTGGAATACCATTGATACTAATGGAGGGGATTGGCATGATAAAATTCTATACGCTCTTTGGGCTTATCACATTAGTGTGTGTACCCCTAAACATACTTCCCCTTCTTCGCTTGATTATAGAACTAAAGCAGTAATCCCTTTAGAGATGGAAATACCCTCTTTACGGGTATCACTTAAAGAAATTCTCAATTATAATGATATCATGAAAAGTGGCTCTGTGAGCTCAAGATGCTTGATTCTCACCATGTGCATGCTCTAGAACATCTATGAGTATATTAATCTCACATTACACAAGCTTCCAATAACAAAATCCACGCACGTGAATTAGATATTGGTGACCTTTTAATAAAGAAAAATAAGAAAAATACAACAACCAAGGGTCACCTGAAAAGTAAATTCAAATCTAACTAGCTCATACCCCATATCATCAGTGATAATCTCAGGGGTGGCATCTATCTCCTAGCCACTCTCTTTGGCAAGCAACTTAAGAACCCAGTCAATGTGATGCATATCAAAAACTATTATGTATAAACAAACTTATTACCCAATTACACACTCTAGTTGCATGGTTCATACTTGAATGTTTAGGGTCTAAATCGAAAATGAACCTCACCTCTTCTACACTTCATGCTCTATGTTTCATGTTACATCTCTCTAGAATATCTTTTTCAAACCATTTCCCGATGATGCGCTCTTGTTCTATGGTTCATTCTTGATTGTTGAGGGGTCTTCTTTAAATTAACCTCATCTCATATTCATACACATCTGCTAGGGGGCACGTTATTCTTATCACATTCACATTTCATACCATTCCATAACACTCATACACTACATATTGAATATATTTTTTGCACTTACTCTTGCTTGATTATACTATTTTTTTGATGCACTTTACTTATTATGTCGGTAAGATACTCAATATGTCATGGTTCACTACAGAAGCAAGACTTGAAAATTAAAAAAAATGATGAAAAAAAATACGAGAGGTTTTGATAGATTTACAAGGAAAGAAGCAACACAATTAAAGAGAGAATTGAACAAATTGCAAGAATATCTAGGTGGGATAAAATACATAACAAAATTTCCCGATATTGTAATAATCTTTACCATATACACATGCACATTCACTTGGTAATTTGGAGTGAATGTGGATATCTTAAAAATTTTCACACGTTGCAATGATGCTTGACACAATATTATTTTCTAGTCCCACCGAGGCTCTTGAGGGCATCTACATTTACTACTTCCACACATCACAGGTCTCATTGTTTCATTACATACTACTTCTTATTCTTGCTAGCACATTAATTTACATTGATACATAAATACCTTGACATAATATTTATCTTTCTAACATACTAATAGGTTATTCATGTGTAACATTTACATTATATGACTATTTTCCACCATGGTTATCTATTACACTTGGCTAGCCATTTTTTTCTATTGTATGTTATTGTTTGCGGGTTATTCCATATGCCTTAATTGATCACTGTTTGTAATCTTTTGGCTTATTTTTCCCTGATTTTCTTGTAAATTTGTGAGCGATGTCCCATATATGAAACCCACTTTTCATGGTTCATTTTTCCTACACTATTGCTTGTTACATTGTCTTGTATTGCATGTTGTTCACTTTTACTACTAATACATGTTACTAACCATTTTGTTTGCATGTGCCTTGGTTTCTACCATGCAAATTCCATATCCCTGAAGGTATTAAACTCAAATTAGAATCAGGTCCTCTCCCTTGGGCCACATCTCTCCAATAGTCATCACATGCACCACAAGTGATGGAGGCATACATTGGGTGAACAAATCACCCATACAGTAGCTCAGAGCTATAGTTTAGTCATGCATAGTATAGAAAATGCATAGGAACATAGTCACATAACAACCAAAAATATGACTTGGGTCCTCAACACAACACAAACACCAATGCCAAGACACAAGCACTAGATATTGGTCACTCCTAACCTCCCTTGGGTGCTAATTTCTAGGGGTAGATACACTATGTTTCTCATATCAACACAATTCACAGTAGTTTATAGATTAGTTTTATAGTACATGCACATTCCTCCAGCAAGCGAGATGAATTCTATCTCCTTCAATCAGTACAACTCAGAACAATTTAAAACTAAAAAGGAACTAATGAGAAAAGCAGGAACAACACCATCTACAATGGTGTTTATCGGGTAGATTCATGGAAGGAGAGTAATGCTAGACCTCTCTCCCAAACACTTGGTCTTTAGCATAAGATCACCCAAATAACTATCACTTGGTGTGTGATTTTTCAAAAAAATCTCTCTTGGCATGAGATCGCCCAAAAAATCTCTCTCTTCATAATAGTTTAGGACACCTTTATATCCTTTTAATCTCTTCTACATCATGTGCACACTTTCCTTTTATATAATTCTACATAATTTTACATACTTATGTACATTTTTCTCTGATTTATCGAATAAATGACTTTGACTAATTTTTCACTTTTATTTTGCAAGTCCATCCTCAATGCTCAACAAGGAGCAGCTTACTTCATCGAAAAAAGGTACTAGCAACACATCTTTATGCATACACCCCTAGGGTCACTTTCCTTTACTAGATTTCCACATTTCGCTTTGCATCATTTCACGCTCCTAGCATGCTTCTCACCAAACTCTCTACAAGTACATAAGGTATGCATCTCTTATCTACTTTATCTTATCAATTATTCACTCAAAAAATAAAGTGGGGGTGAATGTAGAAACAAAATCATGCACTTGGGTACATTTCTAGGTCCTAAAAGCATACTAGCATTTATATGATTCATAAGTAAGAAAACTACTAATTGACAGGCACATTTTTCCTTTTTACTTTGTCTCTTCTTTTCTCTTTGGTCTTACACACCCTACAACCCAATTGGAATTTCACTTATTTATCTTTTATTTTAGATACCAACGCCCAGCCACGACAAAAGTGCTAAGGATCTCTTATCCCTTCTAGGCGCTCTTGAACCTTTCTTACCTTACTCACCTATTTTATGTCTCTTTTATCTTTTGGGAATATTTTCCACTTATGGTTTGGCCTTCCAGTTGTCAATTAAAAAATTCAAATAAGGGAATCATATAAATACATGGTTATGTGACCAAAATCAAGCACTAAGCATATACTATCATTACCTAAGCTTGCATCCAAAAGACACCTAAAGCATTTGAAAGTATGTATCTAACATCCTTCAAGGGACAAGGGATTGCATTTTCTCCATACATAGCATAGGAAGGATAAGTTTTTTATTCCATCCACACATTCTACTACATTTCTACATTATAGCTAGCATGCTATCAAGCACAACTTGCACTAGGGCATCATTATCATTCTCACACACACTCACAAGAACTTCATGGATTTTGAGATGTATTGAAGTTGTCGATCGTTAGTTCACTCTCGGGGTGACTGTCAGGTTCAGTTTGACTCCCCATTCTGCATCTTTCTTTTTGGATTTGATGTGGTTTGAGGATTTTCCATGTGAATTTTTTTCTTATAGGTTATAGTTACCTTGGTGATCAAGGATTAACTATCAGGTGATCAACATAGAGTAATTGCGACATACTTGTAAAATACCTGAGATCAGAATTTGAGCTCTTGAGTAGTAACCGAAACTCAGAAGTGATCGTCGATACCCTAGGTGCCCTTTCCCTAGCCCAGGCTCCCATGTCTTTCACCATTTATTGTGAGCATTTATGACACTCTTCCTAGCTTTTTCATCACTTTTCTCAGTCTAGATCAGTCTAGGATCAAGCGTAAATCAGCTAAGTCCTCTTCCCTCATTCTTTGCTTAGGGTTTTAAATATTACATCTTAGACTACTTCTGTCATTTCTTCATTTATGCATTTATACATTATCTGGTTCATTAATGACTTTGAAATATCTATATTTAATTCAAATTTAATTAAACCAACATCAAATATGTCACTTACATGTTCAACTCCTCACTTAGTGTTGGAGTATTTACAGATAAAATTGGAGTGGGTGAAAGATAGAAAAGAATGAATTAGCAAGTATTTCAAGTTTCTCCCTTTGATCCTTACTCCCATTTTTATTATGATCTAAATCAAATTTTCAAAGCTTCGTGACTAGCCATAGTGTTCTAATTTTTTTCCATTTTTTGCATCTATATATTTTTTCTAGATTTGAGTTCTCACTTGATATCTATAGATCTACTCTTGATGGGTCTATCTTCTTCTGAATATTAGGACAGGTCTATTGATTTTTTGAAAATATTTTTATACATTGTTTTCATTACATGTATAGGGATCCTCTAAAATTGGTTTTCTTTATACTTTTGTAGTTGTTGGTAGAGATCGAACTAGCTATTAGTAGTTGTTGAATGTATAGATCCTTTTCCTCTTGGTAATATCAAGCATTGTCTATTTTCTTTCAATATTTTGAGTTTTTTTGGGTATACGTATTGTCCCATCACCATTTTGGGAAGAAAAATCCTTACATCCTCACAAATGTAGAACATGGATGGTTGTTGGTGGTGACGATGCTACATTAGGATCCAGAGTTAAATTTGACAACCACTTATGCCTCTTAAACAATCAAGCGATGGTAAACTTTTTATTTTATCATTGAAAAATATAAAATAATGGTATTCATATACTATTTTAAAATTTTAGAAATGATTATTCTCTATTTATTTAATTATGCTTAATATATACTAATATAGTTTACATATGAATGTATCTAAAAATTTATGGTCACATTTTAAATATGCAAGTCACACGTGACTGTTCTATAAAATATTTGCACATATTTTATATCTAAAATCACAAAAAATGTCTAAACGACCATCAAATTTAACCCCATTGAGGATAATGCCAAAGAGATGGGGATTTAAAAAAGACACCTGTTACGCATACTTATTTCAATCATATCTACCCTGACATAAATCAACGGGAATAGACCATAATTAATAGTACATCATGCTACATTTATTATTAAGAAATGCGTAGTGGTGTAAAATTGTAAATATGTGTAAATTTTAGGTTTCGTTGTCATAGTAAATGAGGAAATCAATAAAATAGGTTATAAATTCAAATGTGCAGAGTAACATGTTTGGGATTTAAGACTCTATTTATTATCCTGCCAAAGGCAAGGATATTGGCTTCAAGTCTCTCATTAATCTATTTCTCTTTCCTCAATCAAATATTGCCATGTGGATTATTTTGAAATTGGCTAAAGTTTAATTTTCCAATATTGTAGTTGAGCTACATTTTATTGGCCGACCCTTTATTTGGCACTGTTTGTGAGAAAGAATTTGTCCTGCATTACATTTAAGACTGTCACTGTTTATCACAAGTTTGATTGGTGTTGCTGGGCTCAAGAATGGATTCCCTGCAAATATTTGAATTTGTCCACATCATTATGTACTTTCATGAATTTATTTGCATTTTTCAAAGCTAACCAACACCTACCCATAGTTTTCCTGAATGAAATTAATGAAAAAAATTCATGTTGAAGCTACAAGGTTTGTGTAACACAAAGCATTTTAATTTTTTAGGCATTAATTATTGTAAATTTTACCAGTTAATGTCTTGCCATTTTTCCTGTGGCTTATGCCTTGTTGGTTTGAGAATGAAGTTCCCTTTTCCATTTTCATTTACTGATGGAAAACCTTGGACTCAAGTGAATCAGGTGCTATTTTATGGCCCTAAGTTCTACACATAAATTGTTGCAATTTTTCTGTTTACCTAAAAATTTGTTTACTTTCATTGGATTGTTTATAATGGGTTTTGTTTGTTTTCAACGATTCTTCAACCTCCGTCAGGCTATTGGGAAGTGAAAGAAAAAAGGTGACTTTCTATGTCACAGTCACAAATGTCACAGTCGGCAAGGCTTTATATTTTGGAGCTGTATACGATACCTCACTGAATGTTGCGTACGCTAGCAGTGGATCTGCCATCAAGATAGCTTCTAATTACATGCCAAAGAATTTTGTTTTTGTCTCTGATTATTTTGTGTTCTGTTTCAAATTTCTTCCATTATTTGGTATTATGTCTCACACGTTTGCCCTTATTTGGTGTTCTCCAAAGAACTAAATAAAAATTGAAAGAGTATTCTGCAAGAATTGGATGACTTGAGGATTTGTGTGAGCTCGCCATGAGGAAAATTTGTAATTCCAATTGAGGATGGGAATTTCCTTCCTCACTTTGTTTGTTTTCTCACCAAAATCGGTGCACCAAATGCTCCCATGTTTCAGATATTTGTAAGGTGGAAATCATTTGTTTGCAATTCGTCAAATCTAAGAATCACCCAGGACCAAGAACAGACTATGTTTACCGTAGTTACTTGTGTTCGCCATTATTTTTCTTTTGGGTGTTTTTTAAATTTTAATCTAGACACCAATCTTATTTGTTAATTGTTCTTTATTGCTTTTTTTTATCGTCCCGTCCTTCCAAAATGAAGCTTCTTGATGATTATTATTTTCTGTTTATGGTTGTGAATGTTTTTTTATCTATGTGTGTTGCATCTAGTTTTCAAAATCCATTTTTGAATGGGATGTAGAAGTGACGGAGATAGAAAGCTACGAATATTTCTTACAGAAGAACAATGGGTTTTGGAGAATGTTATAACAAAAAAAGTAGGTTTTTTCTTTCTTCTTAAATATTTTCTACAAAAGTTTTTTATTCCTAATAGTGGTAAGATTCTTCCAAACTTTTTTTCCCTAAATATTTATTAATGACATGTTTTCCTTTATGGTTTCAGTGAAATTCTGCCTTATGGATTTCTAGGCCTTCGGAAAAGTTTAGTTTAAAATGTCATAAGAAGGTGACTTTCCATGTCACAATTTTGTGTCAGGCCTTGGGAAAATTTTAATTTAAATAGGGCGGATTTTCCGTGTCATTGTCCCAAATGTCATAGAAAATAGAGCCAGACATTTCCTTTTCCAGCTCGAGTAATTCTTCCACTGGTTTTGAATCCGGTCATTTGCATCCTTTTGCAATATGAAAGCCTCATCTAATTGTTTGGCAACGATCTCTCTTTCCTTGCAAGATATTATTTTGTGTTGCATGTTTTGTGATATAAAGAAATATTATTTTTCTAATATATGCTCCTTACAAACTTTTTTGAACGTATGCTGGTTTCGTTTTATATTGTAGGTACCTGAAATTGCTCATATCAAATACAAACATAAGATTACATGGTGGACATCATGCAAAACATTTTCTACGCCTATTTCCAGTGGATTACATCTCCTGAAAAAAAAAGAATTTTTGGCATAAAATCAATATAATGGCAATCACCTTTGTTAATTTCAATCTATATGTCAATCTTGTTCTCATTCTCAATTGTATTCTCATTTTCCTATTCAGTTGTTACATTTAGTTATTTTTGAAAAGAAAGATTGGTCTTTACAAACATGATAAAACATTTTCCTGTACATTTATATATACACTATACTATCTAAAACATTGACAATCATTTTTTGAATAAATAGAACATTGATGCCATGAGGTTCCATGCAGGTAGCCAAGGTTGATGGATTTTGCCAAATAGCTCACGGTCCTCTTCCGGCACTTTGGCATGACATGAAAAATTCGACACTCTCCCGAATCCAACGCAAGCATATTCATGGAGCATCCACAAAGACAAACCGGGCATAACCATGAAGCACGAACACAAAAGATTTCCGGATACATGGCAATGCATGCCACATCTATTCTTACATAAGTGACACCCTTCAAAGTATATTACATTTGGTTATGCACTTGTTAAATAAACAAAAAAGATTGGGTTTTTGTTCTTCTCTTGGAAAAATATATATATATTTTTCATTCTATGACCTTAATATTTAATTTCCTCTGAAAAATTTCGTGATTCTAAATTATCCTCTTATTATATCCAAATAATGTTCTAAACTCCACAATAATCTTACAAAAATACAAAAATTCATAATTTTAAATATTATTATACACAACCAAATAATTATAGAAATAATAAATCTTTTCTTACTCGTATTTGTAAATTGACTACAAAAAGGTGCCCCGTAAATCCTTCACTCACGCACTTTCAAACTGCATGTTAGAAATATGTTTCAATAATCATCTGAACAACACAATGACCACTGCCATGTCAAATCCCAAGCAAACCAGCCTCTCTTATCTCGTTCGTACATAGGTTCATAATAAAGCTCTCCTCCACATCATAAAACTAAAGATTCGGCAAGATTTTCCATATCATGCCTTTGTTTTATAAACAGTTGTAGGGCAAGTTTTTTTTAACTGTTAAAAACATTCTTCTTTTGGTCATAATTGTGACAAGGTTCAAAAATAATTAATTTCATTATCATTTCATGGATTTATCTTTATTACAAATTAATAAATGAGTGAGTGTACTCATTAAATATTTTTAGTAAAAAATATTTCTACACTAATAATTTGAAGTGCATATACAATAGTGTTGGTGAAAAAATATATAAAGTAATATATGTGCTAGGAGGACACTTATATTCTTTGTTCTAACTAGTTTTATGAGTACATTTATATTTTTTGTTCTAGCAAATTTTATGAGGACATTTATATTGTTTGTTCTATGGATCTAATGAAATACTAACACATGTACCTAGAATTTGAAAATTAAATTAATCTGTATTTAAAGTATTAATATTTTTTTAGGAAATAGACATGTTTTTACTATCAAATTATCTTTTTTTTCATGATCTCTAAAGAAAATTTTAGATTATGAAATTTTCTTGACTTAAAATTACCTCTAGGAAAAAAATCCTAATATAGATTTTATTGATAATTAGAAAACACCTCAAAAATGGTGTCAACCCTCTAAATTTGGTAGTTTTTAAAATGTTGATACAAACAACGTCATATTTTGTGTCAATAAGTGATATGTAGGATTCCAAAAATGCATTAACCTTAATAGTGTCAAGGTTTGATGCAAGTGTGACATAACTAATAACTATTGAAATAAATCGCATCATATGATATAATTATCAACAAAAAAAAGAATATTATTATGAATTTTGAATTTTCTTCATTCATTATACTATACCAAAGGTAATTTTTGACACCCATCCTATGAGTTTATAGATAGATTACACATATTTGACCTCCTTTTGATTCACAATATTTAACCCAACCATTACTCTTTTATCAAATGTGAGTTGTATTATCATAGTTACTCTTACATGACTTGATTGAATCTAATCATGAACATGATGGATCTAATCAATCACCTTGTTCAACTTGGCATGTAATTGGGATTAATTGATATATTATTCATGTTGAATTATTAAACTTAATTTGATGGGGATCGATTGGACACAACCACGTACCTGATTAATTAAAGTTAACATCTATTACCATTGCATTATCATACTTTATCTAAAAGGATCGATTGGTCCTAGTTGCAAACTGAATTAATCAAGCATCTGATTTAAGTTGAGGCACAATTAATGATAATTAAGAATAAATTTATATTGCATTATCATAGTTAATCTAACATGGCTTGATTAGTTTCAATCACACACCCGACAGAGCCAATCAAGAATTTGTTAGACTTCACATTTGATCGGGATCAATTGAGCATTAACTCACATTACATTGTTGCGCTTACTATAGTGGGGCTTAACAAGACTAAATCTCGCGCCTATTCAATACAAATAACAATTTGTTTCAACGTGACACTTTATTGGGTATAATTGAGAAAATTGTGAATTACTTTGTCAAATTTAATATGATGGAGATCGATTGGCCTTGATTCCACACATGATTGATATGAACAAACACTCAAAGTAGGACATTACTCATATCATCATTTAGGAAAGAATTTTTTGAAGCCTATTTTTAGATAATTTGCTACAAAATATTTTTGTAAAAATTAATGCTTTGGATTATTATTTAAATAAGAAATGACCCATATCAACATTTATATTAGCATTCTAAAATTCTTGTCTAAAATTCTTGTTTTAGAAGTCCTTAAATCTGTTTTTAGCAATTTTTAATATACCACTACATATAGTGGTAAAAACATTGAAATTGGCGTCAATTGCACATAAATGTATTAAAAAAAATTGCGAATAAATATACGATAAAAAGATGAAGCAAAAATAGTGCCACAACATGAAGTGTTGAAAGGACTTTTAGCTATGTGAAGACTTCATTATGCTAATTTAATAACTTGTCAAGTAGTTATTACAACAATGGTGTGATGCGATGGATGCTATTTGCCTAAACATTTTTTTGGGTGAACCTTGAGCTATAGATGTTTTTAAAATAAGTCTTTGACCCAAAGATTCTATCTCTATTGCTTCACCTGATACGTTTCCTTTAGCTTCATATAATTAAAGTCTCAATATTAGTGTTGCATAGATATCGAGAGGTTCTCATAAATGACATTATCCTCCATTACATTGAATTTATACTTGTACATTACTACTAAACCTAAATATTTCCTCGACTAAAGCCATCCTAGTAAATATGTGTGAGGATGCGTGGAAAAGGAATTGCAAGGATTTGAGATGCTTCTTGAGAAATCATGGTATTTTGAGATTAGATACCTTTTGACTCAAAACTTTGGGTGAAAAAGTAATTATCAACTCTCAAAAAAATGGGTGGAAATGGCACCGGTACTCATTTTTTAGATATTTGGATTCATTTCTTTCATTTGTTTGTGACTGGATGTAGATTGACCAAATAGGAGATGTTACATGTGGCATTCAAAATTATCATGAGGGTGAAAATGGTGTTAATGATAATAAATCTCACTCATCTTATTCTTACCTTTGTTTGAGATGGAAGTCATATAATCGTTATGGTTCTATTGAGATGTCTTCTTATGTTTCTCACTTCTACATAAAGAATTTTTCTTGTTTCATGCAAGGGTTTGAGATGGTGAATTTTATGCAGGATGTATCTTACGCACATCATCAGATGAAAATGTGTAGCATTTTTCTATCTTGGCTTTTATCTGTGGCATTATGGTACACTTTACCTAAAGATTCAAAAGGAAAGGAATTCATCATGGCATGTTGATAAGGTGAGATTCCTTTGATGTACCTTACCACCTTTTAGAGGTCCTCATGTAGTCGATAAACATAGTCATAGAACTTGTTGTTATATAGTCTTTCATTAGTTTCTCCTTATAATCTCACAATTTTTCTAATATTAAAAGTGTTTATCCGTATAGTTTTCAAAAGGATGATAATCATTCTAGAAAGGGATAAGGAAAGCATCCCATGTGCGAATGGGATTAAAGTCTTTGTCAAAATGTACAAGAAAGGACTCCCACCAATGTGATAGTGAAATGCACATCGTCAACACTATGAAAGTGATCTTCTTTTCTTTAGTGAATTATTTTATAGTGAAACTACATGTCACAAATTAGGAATAAAGTGTGTTCTCCTAAAGGGTTGAGTTAAAACATCAAGTAATGGAAATAGCTAAAGCACTAGTTGTATTAGCCCCCCAATGAATGTTGAATGATGTTTTTAATGTCCAAACTGACCTTAGGGTGTTTATGGAAGTCATTCATCTTAATATTCTTATTACAATGTTCTTCTGAGTAAGTGGAGACTAAATCTTGTCATTTTTTTGTTATTTTTTCCCTCGTGTCTTTACAAGAATAAAAAAGGTTTCAAAATTTTCCTTGATATCCTTTATATCTCTTTGCCCCTATGTGTTTATAGCTATAGAAACTACCGAAAACTATGCTTTGATACTGATGATTTACTCCACTTGGCCTAGAACAATGTGTGAGGGAAAATCCTACACTAACTAGTGAAACATGGATTATCGAAGAGTGTGTGGGGATTATTGAAAGTGATGGACCAAAACACACAATAATGTTGCAAAAGATAGATTTATAGGAAATGTAACTTATCTTCATTAATGGTTATTAACAAGTTTGAAGACATACAAATAGTGAGTAAAAATAAGAGAGAAGCATCTTTTATCAGAAAGGGAATACATCCTTTTAAATCGTTTAAACTATGGTGAAGCAAAACAAAACAAATGTATGTTCACGGAAAACAAAATAAGGAGATTTAATGTGTTTTTGAGTGAGTTCCATCTTTTGAGTGCTTAAATATATAGGATGCTAAAATAAATAAACAATGTCAATGGCACTTAAAACTGATGAAAATAGTTAAAGAGACGTTTACAAACATTCCACTTTTTTGTAGGAAAAACATTGGAATCGGATGACATGCTACAAAGATGCTTTGACATGGCCTAGACATGGCCTAGTGCAAGATATTTCTTTTGGCACACCACTTGGAAATGAGGTGTTGTGACAGAAATACGCATTAAAAATGACATGTAAGTTGGCAAGGTGAAAGTTTGATGACATGCAAGAGAGCTATGGGAAGGGTGCAATGTTGAGATAAAGTACAGGGACCAAGGGATATCATGTGGCATCACATGAGATGTGAACACAATGTAGGATGGTTGATGTGGCATTACAGAAGATGAAGATGCAACATAGAGTATTTTATGCAAAACTCTAAGAGCCTCAAAAGTTGTGTGGCTAGCGCAAGCCTTCAAGAGCTACATGGGTTGTACAGAGGTTTCAAAGGATGTGATGGATTGCATTGGGTAAATTTCTAAGGTTCTACATGACTCATCGAAAGTGGCAAGTGTAGAGAAGGTTACATATGAGTAGAAAGTTATATAGGATGAAGAAACGAGGTTTCCATGATGCTATAAAGTTGTGCACTAGTTGCAAGATACTATGAAAGAAAGGGAAGCCACATAAAATATGATCTGGAAGAGAAGACACAAACAATGAAGTGACTATGCTTTATCGTGGGGTGTTGTGATGTGGATCCTATGTTTTGCAAGAGAAGTGACACGGATCTTGTGGTTGCGAGACAAGATATGCGATTCAAAACACGGTCAATAGGAAATTTCAAATTATTTGAGTAATGATCAAAAGAAGTTAAACTTTGAATTATTCAAATTATGTTTCTTCATTTTATGAGGAGGCTTAAAAATTTACATTTTACACGAAATTTTAATGAAGGATAGCAGAACTATGTTTCTTCATTTTATGAAGAGGCTTAATTGTTGTAAACCTTACATTTTACAATAATATAAACACAAAATTTTAATGAAGGATAGTAGAATTTTTAATGGAGGATACTAGTCCAAATAACATGAGTGTAACTAGCACGCAAAAACTACATGGCCAACTGCCCATAATTTGTTACATTTTTTAAACACGAAATTTTAATGAAGGATAGTAAAATTCTTGAAGGAGGATAGTAGTACAAACAACATGCACAAACTGCATGGTCGACTGTCCAAATTTTTTAGGAAGTTTTCAGCCAAGTGTGACCCTCAACTTGTCTATTTCAACTGCAACGTCCCCACCACTCTCCGTGTGCATGCTATATGCATATAAATGTTTATCGTTTCTGCCAGGCAGCACTAGCAGCAATTTGTGCGTGTTGCGTAGGGCTCTCCATTTAAATATTTACTAGAGTAAGTGCAACTAATCTGACATAATTTTGAAATCTTATCTTATATTAGTTGTACACGAAAACACGACACCGAACTAAAGGTAAGAGAAAACCATTTACGCTAGAACCACAACCATTTCTTTAAGCAAGATTGTCATTTAGTCATTTATTTTAGCATTTCTTTAACCAGAGAATATGAACCCAAGAAAAATAAAAGCCTAAACCGGGATTTGTTATCATAACCGTGACAGAAAGCGCCTTTGATAAATATCAGTCAATCCCCAGGAACCTTTTCATATGCTTGATAACCTTATTACCATCAGGCAGTGTTAATTTCACAACTTCATTCGTGAGCAAACTCTGAATCCATTTGTGCAGGTTGGGGCATTTGTCACTGCCAAGCAGCCGTAAACCGAACAACTTTTCCACGGGACCAAACAGAGCAACATATGGAGCGAAACAGAAGTCCATGTATCCCACGCAGGTTTTACCCTCCAAGTAAATGAGCCCTCTCCTCTCCATTTCTGCTATCCCGCTTTCGAGTGTCATTGCCATTTGGGCATACTCATCATGCCCTTTCCTCGACATAAAAGTCTTAGTTTCAGAGCTCCAACCACTACAAACCAGACCTACGGCCTCCATAAACTGAAAAGCAAAACAATCACCACTCAGATCCGTTTTAACATTACCAAAAGAGTTTAATAATAGATTTTCGTACCTTTTGATCGAAGAAGTCTGCCCAGAAGCGCACCAGATATCGATCGTATGGATGATTGGGCAGCAGGGGAGGAGGCGCAGGCCATGTCTCGTCTATGTACTCAATTATGATGCGAGATTCGCAAATGGGTACTCCGTTGTGAATGAGAACAGGGATCTTCTTATACACAGGATTGCTCCTCAGCAACAGCTGGCTCTTGTTTTTGGTATCTTCTTCTACATATTGATAATGTATCCCTTTGAGTTGGAGAGCCAACTGTACCCTGATACCATATGGGCTCGTCGAACCACTTAATAGCTTCACCTCCTCTTCGCTCTGTATTGTGTGAATGCCTTGCATACTGTGGTCGAACGAGCTCCCTGTAAAATATGGCTCCTACAAATGAAAATTTAGTCAAGATGAGTGCTGGATAAGGATTTTAATTTTAAAACATGATATGCAGCAATAACTCTCTCTTTAATCTTTTTTAATTCTTCTAGAGTGTTCGGTAGTTCAAAATAGTCTGCTGGAGTGTTCATAGCTTACAATAATCTCCTGGGGTGTTCAGGGGCTCGCGGATCAGAGCTCCTCACATGGCATTGTCTCATCTTAAATATCCCACAGCTACTTTCATTGATCCATTAATCTAAGATGCTTTTGTCAATTGTCATTGATCCATTTCTGTTTTCTGTGCGCATTGTTATTAGCTCCTCCCGCCGGCAGGAGAACTAAGCATTTCAGTCAAACAAATAATTTATTCTCAATCCACGGATCAAGATTAAACAATTTCGTAACTTTCAACCACTTTAATGTTTATATTTTATTTAGATATATTTTTAATCTTAAAAAATTATTTATTGGTATGTAAAGCTTTATTTAAATATTGATTTATTCTTAAAAAAATAAAATAAGACAGGTCCAATCTTTAAATGAGATATAATATTTAGGGAAAAAAAATTTAATAAAATATTCACTGCAATGAAGATATCTATCAATTTAATTTAATATTTAACCAAAGAGAACAACTTATTTGTAAGCTTGGACAAGTGCAGGGCGGCAGATCCAAAATAGTACATTACTCATAAAAGAAAATAAACTTTGTTTAATAAATCATATCTGGTCATGAATTTTTTGTTGTCTTATCTTGTTTTCCATTGAATGAGTTGGACAACTCATTGTCTCTGGTTTTATTGTGGCCGTCATTTTAATGTATTGGATTCTCAAGTTTTACTTCCCTATAATTTGATTTGAAGATATGATGTGCTACAAGAATGAATCAGTTACTTTGGCTTTCTAGAGACAATGATAAATGGGCTGGAATCATTTTCAGTCTACAATACCCTTGAATCATTTTCTCTTTTGATAGCTTTGTTGTTTTCATTTTTTAGTTTCCCATCGTCTATCATTTAAACTAGAACAACTTCAGACCCTTAAATTAGAAGCCCATACTTATTGGCAAGTTTAACTTAAAGATTCTTAAGATGCTCACAAATCCATTGTTATTGTTTTAAAGGTATATGTGGTTGTAGTCTTTGCAATGTTTTAAATCTGGAAATAAGGTTGATAATACAATTTAAAAATATTATTGTGACGGGCTCAGTTTATCCTTGCCCATTTAGTGATTTTGTGTTTAATCTGATTTCATTGTTTTAAAAAGTATGCTATTATTATGTCTTAACCTTTGTCCAAAGCAATATGTTATGCCATTCAATTTCATAGTAACTTTCAAGAACTTTTACTCATCCCTTTCATTTACTCATCAGAAAACTATATGAAGTTTTACAATGGAATGAATTTTTTTATCCTAATATCAAAATCATTTCCAACTATAACGAATCTTTTAAATAAATTGATCATCCTACAAACATGTATGATTATCATGTAAGTGCAGTTTCAATGATTTTTTTATATAAATTTACCTAAGTAAAACAACTAGTTACCACAATAATATAGTAACAAACTATGATCAAAGGTAAACATTAAATACAATTAAAATTACTAAGTAAAAAAAGTTTACCCTAACATTCCCCCCTTAATTTAACATTTCCTCAAGGGATAAGGAGAGGAACTCTTTGAATAACTCGTGATGGTCTAACCTCCATTTTGTGCACACCCCTTTGTTACCAGTTTTACTTTATACTTGTTTATAGTCCCATCAACTTTATACTTTGTTTTAAATATCCATCTATAACCAATGGTTGTATTCCTTGGTGGAAGATCGACAGGCTGTTAGATGTTTATTTTCATCACTTACTAATTTATTCATCATCTAATGCATCTTTCCAAGATTTTGATTGCAGGGATTCCTAGATAGTAGAGGGCTCAACATATTCAACAACTCCACTCATCAAAGTAAACTTTACCTCTTCTCATGCTTTGTTGTGAGTTCATGGTCCAGTGATGGATGTATCTGAAGGATCATCAAAATTTCCATCTCAAATCATCTATGTACCACTTAAGCATACGATATATTGTTCCCATGGGTCATGGTCCTATCTAATCATCACCATCATCCCCATCTTCAGTATCATCATCAGTGGGAATATTTTCTTCTATTTTCACAATAGGTGAACTTTCTACATCAGGTGAGTCTGGAGAAGGAGTCTCACCTTCTTTCTTCTCAACGAACTCAACATCTTTGTTGGTGTAGACTTTTCTGGTTTTTGAATCCAACAATCTGTACACAAGATCCTCTTCAATGTAGCCATCGAATATGAGTTTAGGTGATTTAATATCCAATTTATTTCTATTCTACTTGTGTATGTGCATGTTGAATTTGAACCCGAATACTCTAAGGTGTGTAACACATGGTTTTTTATTCAACCATGCTTCATGTGGAGTTACTAGATCAAGATCAACTTTAGGAACTCTCTTTAGAAAATATATTGTTGTCTTCACTGCTTCTCCCAAGAATGTCCTTGCTAGTCCAGAATCATTGATCATACAACACACCCTCTCCATGATAGTAGGATTCCTTCTCTCGACAACATCATTTTGTTGTGATGTGTTTGGAGGAGGAATCTATCAACGAATATCATGAGCTTGCAGGTAGGATTTGAACCCATTATTGGTGAATTCCCCATCAATCTGAACAGGGAGATCTGAAATGATGACCAGTCACATTCTCTACAACCACTTTGAACTTTTTGAACTTCTCAAAATCGTCACTTTTGTTATGATGAAAAAAATCCACATTTATCTTGAATAATCATTAACACATAACATGAAATATAGAAAACCAATATGACTAAGTTGCATAAGACCACAAAGATCGCTTCAAACTTACCTACATCTCAATAAGTAATCTTCTAGAATGAAGCTTTGTGTTTTTTCCTACCAAGCAATTAAGACACTTTTTTGTATCCTTTTTGAGAGATTAACATCCTCTCACCATATTATACTGAGAAACTATGTCGGGATATTTGAAACTAATGTGACCAAGTCTTCACTACCATAAATGTTGAGAGAAATGATTCTAGGAAACTAGTGCTTGATCATCTCTGTGAAAAAAATCAAAATGGAAAATTCATCTCACATTTGAGGATTTTGCAACAATGTTTGAGCCTCTAGATTTGTCTCGAATCAAACACACTTTCTTACCAGAATGACTATCAAAATAAATCTTCATATTACGATCTAGAAGTTGACTACATGATAATAAATTCTTTGTTAATCTAGGGACATATAATACATCAAATAATCTACAATTATGTGAACCAACTGGTAGTGAAATCTTCCTAATACCTTGTATCGTGTAAGAAGAATAATTGCCTAACAAAACATGTTGTTTTGAAGGTGTGTCCCTCATGGTGGTAAACTAATGTGAGGACCATTTTCTAAAACTTCAAATTTCACAAAAAAAAACTAACTACACACATGGACAAACAGTGATTTTGAAAAAATCGTTTCTCTCAAACTATCATTTGGGTTTTTCTAAAAACTGGATAAAATTTTACGGCATATAAGGATAAAAAACCATTAAATTTTAGGGAAACAAAAATAAAAAATATGGAGATATGACATGATCTTCAAATTGTTTTAGCAAGATTTTGCAATACCAACAATGTCTTTAGTGAGCTTCAACATTTCCAATAAACCATTTCCTTTCTTTGATAAGGAAATTTTTCTCAATCTACTTCCAGTCATAGACTCCAATAGGCAAGGAAAATCTTAAATCTCTAAAAATCCCTCTCCATACATTTACACCTTTCCTAGTTCAAACATGCATTCAAAGTTTCTCTATCACCCACTAGCAGTTTCCAATATTTAACTTGAAAATATTTTGCTACTATTAACAATTAATATCACCATTAATGCTAACACTTCGACAGAGCATTATTATTTAACTTTGGCGCCTTATCAAACATCCTCATGCATAATAGCAATTGTGATATGTATTGCCCACTTCTCTTCAACACTAAGTGAACCATGATTATCTTTTTTGAATTGTTTATAATTATAAACTGACTGGTGTATTCTAGTTAGCATGCAAAATAAAAGGTGTGGACTATAGTGCCCACTTCCCTTCGACACTTTTTTTTATTAATGATTTCGATATTGTTGACTACACTTATAGATATCATTATGGCTTTTTGTTTTAGCATGATGTTAGATATTAGAGATACTAGACTGTTATTGATTCGATTCATGTATGACACATGTGGACCATTAGAGACATTTCATATTGATGTTGATATATTGTTAACATGGTTATTTATATATATATTTCTGACATGTGAAATATTTTGTCATTTTGAGTAGACCTTTGATAATTGGATTAATGTTGTGATCATTTTGACATGGATGAAATTTGGAATAGAATTGTTGCTAGAAATTGTAAATGATATAGTATATTTTCCTAGATGATATTAATTCGTATATAGATGATTTTAGATTTATATTGCATATTTTGGCATGGATGTTTTAATACAGCCACAAGGCCGAATGAAGTATTCTCTGTTTTACAAGTATATTTATAAACACAACAACATCAGGGGGATTAGAGACCAACCAAATTGAAATTCTAGATGAATTCAACAAGGGTCAGCATGCCAACATCTAATTGCATGTGTGTTAGAATTTTTGGCTTTGGAAAAATCTCGGCATAAACGTTCTATTTTTCAGAAATAGGATCGCCGCCTTGTGCAGAGCGACGGTCCCATAACCGCTACTCAGGATAAGGTGACGGTCTCAAAACTACTGCTCAGTAGGGTGGCGGTCCGTGGTTTGTCACCCAAGAAGGGCGGCAATCCCAAGACTGTCGGTCTGCTCTACATGGTGGTTCTATCACTTGCGAAATTTTTTTCCGGATCCGCGCCTATGCATGAATTTTAATTGGTTCAATCTAATTTATAAAATTTAAAATTCATCTAATAACTACCATCAAGAAAAACAATGATTAAAACCCTTGGATTTGCCAAAAAAACCTCTAAATGGTGGATTAAAACTATTCTTTTTCATTTATAACAATGGGGTAGGGTTTGCCCCAAATTTTAAAAAACCAAATACAATGGTTTAGAGAAAAACAAGATTAGGGGAAAAAAATCCCTCCCAATCCTTGAATGAAATAGATTACATTAAAAACACTAAAACTAAACTATGTCTATATTAGATCTCCATGTAGAATCCTCCATCGCTTCTTCCTCTCCAACATGTAATTTTAACAAAAGAAAATAGACCAGATGAGGAGAATGGAACAAAGAAAATGTTTAATAGAAATTCATAAGGAGATTTAGGGCTAGTTTGGAACCCCGGGATCATGTGGCCAAAAATGATTTGATCTAAGGGTGGAGAATTCACCCTACTTTTGTTGCGTAGAAATGTCTTTTAAATGTTTAATTTAAAATCCTTAAGGGTATGTGTAATTGGGGAATGGGGCCATTTAAATTTCCTTAGAGTGTTATCCTTTGTTAGTTCTTAGCAAGCCTTGGGAAGTCACAAAAGGACTCTAAGTTAATAAGATAATGAATTTAATAAATTATCATAAGGTTAACCTTCTAGGATTGAACTTTAGCTAAAGAGAAGAAAATATTTAATTAAGTCAATTAATCCTTGGTACCTTCCAAATGAATATTTGGTTAATGGACCTTTGAGATAAATTTGAAAATATGTTAATTTTTAACTAGACCTGGTTCTTTAATCGTAAAGTTGAGTTTAGTAGTGTAAGTTAATTTAATGAACACTAAGGGGCCAAACACCCTTATAACCTGCTGTTAACTTTAAAAAAAAAAGAAAATCGTCAAATTTTTTGGGTTAAGTGTTAGGTTGAAGCGTTTTACTAGAACGTCATTTTTGTGGGCATTACACTTGGTATCAAATCCATGGGTTCAAAACTTGGACCCTTGGGCACACCTAGAAGACATGAAATATGAACATTTAACCTAGTGCAAGATTGTTTTCTTTTTAATCTAGAAAACCAAAATGTCTGATAATTGTATAATTTAGAAAACATAGAAAACTGAAACAAGACTTAGAACAATGAACTAACTCTCGCCTTGATTTGTGTAGGAGGTGTGGATCAGACGAGGGGTATTTTTACATAGACGTAGATATACCACCGCTAGATTAGGTAGTAGCGGCCATTCTACCTCATATTTTACAGACACTTTGGGACGTCAATGCCGCTATATGCGGAGAGCCCTTGGGAGGATGATTTGCTAGACATGACATGGAACCATAAGTGGAGGTCCATGTATCCCCTCGACACAACTAGGAGTTTAGGGTAGAGAAATTCTGTGTGAAGTCGGCTAGGGTAGAGTTACCACAAAGAGGACATGGGGACATGACCTCAGGACATAGGGACATGTCTCAGAGCCCTAGATAGAGGAAGGAGCATGCAAAGATACGTAGGGGTCATTAGATGTCAGCTGCAGACCATATCAGGGAGATCTTGAAGCTACGACCATATCACTATTTGGGTGATATAGGTGGTTTTCATGTAGAGGCATGGTTAGTGAGCTTGAGAGGATGCTTCAAGCTCTTCCCTTGTACTAGCAACATGAAAGATTGTGTTTTGATCCATCTTCTGAGGGATGGAGCAGGAGTCTAATAGAGGACCGAAGAGCAGAAGCTCCATATTGAATTAGAGATAGTTACATGGGAGCTTTTTGAGGAGCATTTTAGGAGCAGGTATTTTCCCAGGAGGTTCATTCAGCAGCGGATAGACAAGTTTCATGACCTCTTTCAGGTATCGATGACTGTAGCCAAGTATGAGAGTCAATTTCTTGATCTACTCTAGTATGGAAACTATATGCAGGATGAGTAGGTATGGATTCACAGGTTCATCCGAGGCCTAGACTTTGATTTGGGTGGTGCGGTGCGCATTCACTGCCCATAGACATTAGCAGGAGTTGTAGAGAAGGCCTATATTATAGAGGACACACAGGGGAAGACGCAGCAGGCTAGAGACAGAGTTTGAAGTGGTATCCAACAGATGTAGGATGGAAGATTAACGAGGTTAATTCCTCCTCCACGGGGTGGACAGAGTTCAGGACATGCTTCATTCAGGCCACCACAGTAGCCACCTTAGCAGCAACAACAACAACAGACCCACCGACCTCACCAACCTCCTTAGAGATTTGATGCACAAAGGAGGAAGATTATGGGGCATCCTCCTAGGGGTCCCATCAGGACACAAGGTCCACCTCGAGCTCAGTCAGCAGGAGCTCATCAGCAGAGAGCTCAGAAGTCCATAGTCAAATCGTAAGGATCCAAAGCTAAGACCTCTAGAGTACCAGTAGGAGCTGCATCCCACTGGAGAGGACCAGACAACTGTTATGGTTGTGGTGTTGTGGGACATCATTGGAGATATTTCCCACAAACCCCTAGCAACAAGGGTAAGATGCAGATCTCAGAGCCTACTGTGAGAGATATGACATGGAGCCATTGGATCTATGTAGTGGTCAAGAACTGCCAGGCTGAGCACCAGAGTACCGTGATAGAGACGACAAGTAGTATTGGTGGTATTTCTGCCTCTATATTATTTGATTATGGATCTTCTGATTTAGTTATTGTACCATCCTTAGTAGAGTGTTGCATGCTAGTGGTAGTTAGGTAAGGTCATAGTTGGAATGTTGAGATGGCTTCGGGAGCTAAAATTTCTGTAGACTCCTTAGTTAAGGAGTGTGTAGTGTATTTAGGACCCTTCACCACTACTTCAAATCTTTGAATCCTTCCATTAGGATCTTATGGTGTCATTTTGGGCATGGAATAGTTGTCTGCACAAAGAGCTAGAGTGGACTGTTACCATAATAGTATTGCTTGTACATATGATCTAGGAGTGGAGTTAGTAATATCAGGAGTTAGGAGGCCCATTTCCATTCACACCATCTTCGCTATGCATCTTAAGCGGTGTGTGCGACGGGGTTGTCAGTTATATGTTATTACGGTTAGTGATAGATCTGAGGATGAGTCTAGTGGACCATCCCTTGATGACAATTACATTTTGAGAGAGTTTTCTGATGTTTTTCTAGGGGAGCTACCAGGGTTACCTCCACCATGTGAGATATATTTCCACATATATCTGGTTCTGGGCACACAGCCTATCTCACAAGCACCTTATCAGATGACTACTCCTGACCTATGTGAGCTCAAGTTGCAGCTTAACGGCCCTCTGGAGAAAGTCCTAATCCATCCTAGCGTATCCCCTTGGGATGCAATCGTGATCTTTGTGAATAAGAAGGATGGATCTCTATGGTTGTGTATTGATTACCGTCAGCTGAAAAAAGTAATGATCAAGAATTGTTACTCCCTTCCACGCATTGATGACTTGTTTTATCGGATGAAGGGGGCCACAGTTTTCTCCAAGATAGATCTTAAGTCAGGGTATCATTAGCTTTGGATCATGGTGGGAGATATTCAGGACTTTTCTACATCGCTTGTGCTTATATTCCTTGATGAAATTTTGATTTACTCACGTATGCGTGACGAGCATGAGGAGCACCTTCGCCAGGTTCTTCAGTGTCTTTGTGAGAAGCATCTTTACGGGAACTTGGAAAAGTGTGCATTCTTTTAGACAAAGGTGCTGTATTTGAGCCACATAATTTCTGGGGAAGGTATTGCCGTCGATCCTTCTAAGATTCAAGACATCATGGATTGGCCAGCACCCAGTAGTGTGACTGAGGTGCATAGCTTCATGGGTTTAACAGGTTATTATAGGATATTTTTTTAGGAATTTTCTTAGATTACGCACCCCATCACTTCCCTTTAGCGAAAAGGGAAGAAGTTTTTTTGGTCAAACAAATGTGAGCAAGCCTTCAGTACACTAAAGGAATGCCTCACGACAGTGCCTATCCTAACAGTACCAGATCCTCAGGGTGAGTTCTACGCTTTCAAATATGCTTCTTTGGCATGACTTGGAGGTGTGTTGATGTAGGAGGACAGAGTAGTCACTTTTGAGTCTCACAAAGTCAAGGATTATGAGGTCAATTATCTGAATCATGATCTTGAGCTTGCGGCAGTTGTTCACACTTTAGTTTGATGGAGACATTTCCTTCTTGGCCAGAGATTTACACTCAATACTGATCACTTGAGCCTTCATCACCTCTTCACGCAGCCCAATATCAACATTCGTCAGCGACGTTGTATGGAGTTGTTTTGTGTGTACGATATGGAGATAGAACATGTGAAGGGGAAGGAGAATGTGGTTACAGACGCCTTGAGTAGAAAGAGACACGTGGCTATGGCTACTTTAGTGGGCATATATTTACGGAGTAGGATTTTGTAGCAGCTTCCTCATGTCAGTTTCTACCTCACAACCAGAGAAGAGATTGAGTCCTAGAGACCCCTTGAGGGGGATATTTGATGGATTTTCATTAGAGGTAGATGGTCTTCTTAGACACAGAGGTCGGGTATATGTTCCTAGAGATAAAGACTTGAGGCAGGATATCTTGACAGAGGCTCATCGTTCACCTTATTCCGCCCATCTCAGAGTGAAGAAGGTGCACACCACCTTGAGACAGTTGTACCATTCGAGAGGGCTTCAGAGAGATGTGGCTATATTTGTGTCATGTTGTTTAGAGTGTCAGAGGGTGAATGCTGAGCATCATCATCCAGATGGGCTTCTTTTCTCTCACGCCATACCGGCGTGGAAGTGGGACACCATTTCCATGGAATTCATCATTGGGTTACTAACTTTAAGATACCACCACGATGCCATCATGGTCATGGTGGATAAATTGACGAAAGTAGCTCAATTTTCTTATGTGAAGACCACCTATATAGCCAATGCAGTGGCATGGGTATATCTTGTTGAGATTGTCATATTACACAAGATTCCATGGAAGATCATTTGTGAATGCAATCCTTTGTACACTTCCCACTTCTAAACCACCATGCCGCTTAGGATGAGGATCAATTTCAGTATAGCATATCACCCTGAGATAAATGGAAAGATTGAGTGGGTGAATCAGATCCTAGAGGACATGCTAAGGATGTATGTGGGTAAGTGCACCAAGTTGGGGGACAATTAAGTGGACATCAAATCCTGAATTTTACATTAAAAATAGCAAAACATCAAATTTAGTCTTCCGCGGACTTGAACCATGCCGAAAAGTAAAAACTATGTCATAAAAATGGTACCATTGCGTAGGGGAGACTATTAGCTTTTGTAGAAATACTAATTTTAAAGTGAATAGAAGAGGATAAATATCATTTTATAATTTTTTACTAATAGTAGGTCTTTAAGACACTTTTTCCTGTGAATGTTTATGTCTACGTTTTAAGACTGTAAATTTTGTTTCACTTATCAGAATGTGATAAAACTTATACCATCCCAACCGTGGTGAAATTATATACATGTTCAAAAAAAAAAATTATTTGATTTCAATATTTTTTGATGAAGTTATGGCGGGCAAATGGAAAGTGCTCTGTTTTCTTTATGTTTTCATACCACTTTCACGGAAAAAAATCATAAAAAATAAAATATTACTCAAAAAAAATACAAAATAAAATCTATCCCAAGATATATAGTGGTATATAACTTCTCACCAAAGGAAAAAAATATATATCAATTTTTGGTCATCCAAATTGTGGGCAAACGGACTATAATCTTATCGGCGTTTTTAAAAAAAAATACCAAGTCATTGAATTTTGAGTGTTTAATATAGCTAATCTTGTCCAATGTTTTTACAAAAATTAGTATTTTAGAAACTAGATTCCGGATGCTACGATTCATATTAATATAATTTTGTCTAATTTTGAGTGTATGTATTGCTAATAATCCCTACAAGTTGATATTATGTTGTTATTTGCAATATGATGTCCACGGATGACCCTATATTTGTCCATCAACTTCCTGCACTTACCCATGTTATGGATCATCAATCAAGATGGGAGGAGTATCTATACTTGATGGAGTTTTCCTACAATAATAGCTTTTAGAGTTCAATAGGAATGGATCCTTTTCAAGAATTATATGGTGGAGAGTGTAGGACACCTCTTAGTTGGGAAAAGTTAGAGGATAAGGTTTATCCTAGGCCAGCCTTATTATAGGACATGGAGTAGCATGTTGTTTTTATTAGACAGAGAATGCATGAGGTGCAAGACAGGTAAGAGAAGTATGCAGATCAGCATAGGACAAATCATAGTTTTAGGTGGGCACAAAGGTGTTTATTCATGTCAGACTACACAAGATCCCTTTGAAATCTTGGAGCACATCGGTCCCTTGGCCTATCGTCTAGCATTGCCACCTATCTTGTCTTGTGTCCATGATGTGCTTCATGTTTCTCTACTTAGGAGATATATTTCTGATCCTTCTCATGTGCTACATTGGACTACATTACAAGTGCAAGATTAGGAGCAGGTGATGGGGGAGCCTGTTCGCATTATAGAGTGCAAGACCCTGGGCCTTCACGGTAGAGAGATTGACTAGGTTCGGGTCTAGTGGAACAGGTATGACCAAACTGCTGCTACATGGGAAGATGCCACATTGCTATGAGTTTAGTTCCCACACTTGTTCTAGTGACTTCTAAGAGGATTTCCAGTGTAAGGGGAGGGGTATGTAGTGCTGACTTCTCTTTAACACTTTTTTTATTATTTATTTCGATACTGCCGAATACACTTATAGATATGATTATGGATTTTTATTTTAGCATGATGTTAGATATTAGAGATACATGATTGTTATTGATTCGTTTCATAAATGATGCATGTGAACCATTAGAGACATTTCATATTGATGTTGATATATTGTTGACATGGTTATATATATATATATATATATATATATATATATATATATATATATATATATTTGTGATATGTGATATATTTCGTCATATTGAGTAGACCTTTTATAATTGGATTAATGTTGTGATCATTTAGACATGGATGAAATTTGGAATAGAAATGTTCCTAGAAATTGTAAATGATATAGTATTTTTCTAGATGATTTTAATTCATATATAGATGATTTTAGATTTATATTGCATATTTTGGCATGGATGTTTTAATACAACCACGAGGCCGAAGTAGGTATTCTCTATTTTGGAGGTATATTTATAAACACAACAACATCGGGGGGATTGGAGGCCAACCAAATTGGAATTCTAGATGAATTCAACAAGGGTCACCATGGCAACATGTAATTGTGTGTATATTAGAATTTTTGGCTTTTGGAAAATCTTTTCATAAAGGTTCTATTTTTTAGAATTAAGACCGCCACCCTGTGCAGAGCGGCAGTCCCATAACCACTGCTCAGGCTAAGGCAGTGGTCTCAAAAGCACTGCTTCGTAGGGCGGAAGTCCCAGGACTACCGATCTACTCTGGGTGGCGGTTTTGTCACTTGCAACAGAGTTTTCCGGATCCGTGCTTGTGTGTGAATTTTAATTCATTCAATCTAATTTATAAGATGTAAAATTCATGTAATAACTACCAACAATCAAAACAATGATTAAAACCCTTGGATTGGCCAATAAAATTTTCAAAGGGTTGATTAAAACTATTCTTTTTCATTTATAACAATGGGGTAGGGTTTGCCCCAAATTTTAAAAAACCAAATACAATGGTTTAGAGAAAAACCAGATTGGGGGAGAAAATCCCTCCCAATCCTTGAATGAAATATATTACATTAGTAACACTAAAACTAAACTAAGTCTAAACTAGATCTCTATGTAGAATCCTCCATAGCTTCTTCATCTCTTGCTCCCATGGCTTCCTCCTCTCCAACCTGTAATTTTAACAAAAGAAAATATACCAAAAGAGGAGAATGGAACAAAGAAAAGGTTTAATAGAAATTCATAAGGAAACATAGGGCTAGTTTGGAACCCTAGGATCTAGTGGCCAAGACTAATTTGATCTAAGGGTGGAGAATTTACCCTACTTTTGTTGCGAAGAAATGTATTTTAAATGTTTAATTTAAAATCCTTAAGAGTATGTGCAATTGGGGAATGGGGCCATTTAAATTTCCTTAGAGTGTTATCCTTTGTTAGTTCTTAGCAAGCCTTGGGAAGTCACAAAAGGACTCTAAGTTAATAAGATAATGAATTTAATAAATTCTCATAAGATTAACCTTCTAGGATTGAACTTTAGCTAAAGAGAAGAAAATATTTAATTAAGTAAATCAATCCGTGGTACCTGTTTCTTCAATCATAAAGCTAAGTTTAGTATTGTAAGTTTATTTAATGAACCCTAAGGGGTCAAGCACCCTTGTAACCTTCTATAAACATAACAAAAAAAATTTCAATTTTTTTTGGTTAAGTGTTAGGTTGAAGCGTTTTTCTAGAATGTTGTTTTTGCGGGCGTTACACGAACATCAAGATTTATAATTTTTTTGGGTGATGATTATTACTTTTAATCTATGTTGTATTGTGGACCCTGAGGGGCATCTAAGGATAATACAATTAGCTAGAACGAATACATTGTTATAAATTGATTATGATATCATTATTACTCTTCAATAATGTTTTGTTATATTTAATCTAACACTGTGACTGAACACATAAACATCATTGCACATTGTACATGTAAATAGTAATGGAAAAATGATAGTAAAACATTGTGATATGTAAATTTAAGGATAGACATATTCAATCGAAATGATTAACTTTTGATAGACTTTCAGTATGGAAGAAAATGATGTGTTGTCAATTTAGATATATGTTGATATTTAAAATTATTTTCGTATTGATTTTTACTATGATGTTCAAAGTTATTTTGTGATTCCTTTGATGTTGGGGAATTGGAAAAATTGTGAACAAGTGAAATTATTGCTTAAGTTAGATGATTTAGTTGGTTTATAATCGTAATTACAAATTGATGTATTAGTGGAATCGAAAATTTGGAAATTGAGAGTAATTGTTGAATCACTTTGTCTTGGCAATAGTATTTATGACATTTGACCTTGAAATTTATATGTAGATATAATAATTTTATTAGTTCAATATCACTAATATGGCCATGAGGCCAGAAAGTTACAATTTGATTTTTACAGGTAATTATTTCACAACAATAAAATACGGGGGGTAGGAGACCAACAAAAAAGGAATGTGGGGTATTGGTAACTGATCACCACATGGCAACTTGTGTTATGTTATGTGTGTGTCTTGTTTGTTGATAGGGGGTCCCCATGGAGGGGATTACCTCTGATTGTGACTAAGGGGTTTTTCTATTGTTTTTTTATTTTCCTTCAATTAAATTTAGTGTATGTGATTTTATGGTGATGTAATTTCCTTTTACCATTTATTTATTAATTTGTCTTAATTAGGTAAATTAATCATGTTCGTAAATTTAATTTTGAATGGGAAAAAGGAAGTCATTTATTAGATTAGATGGTTCTCTGGTTTATGTGTTTTATGTTGTGTGTATGTGATATCAAGTATTGTACACTCTACCTCTCCTTAGAAACTCATATTTTGCCTTAAGGGCCAATTTTGGAGGCTTGTGGGACAATTTAAACTTGTCCCACACCTCTTAATTTATTATACCAACCCTACCTATGGGTTGGGGGGGTCAAAAATAGACCACATTAAGTGTTTTGTAAGGTAAAATGTGAGATTTTATTTTTATTTTCTTTCTTATGTCTTAAATTTTGTCCTTTGGGGTGTGGGTTGAAGTTGTGTATGTAAGAGGGTTGTCATACCTTTCAACAACCCATTTATTATTCCTTGGGGTTGAAGTTTGACTTGTGATGTAGAGTTGAGGATGAATGATGTGGCATCCTACATGGAGCCAACTCACCATCCTCTTCCCTTTTCCTTTATATGCATGTTTAATTGTTGTTTTGGGGGTTACTTACTCATTTTCTTTTGGGGAATGCCTGGAATTTTGGGAGAGCTTGCTTGAGAATGATGAATGGACCTTGGAATGGATGGTGTTTGCTTAGGATTTTGGAAGGCTTAGATCTTGTTGTATATTGACACTCTTCATTTGTAAAGTATGTAATTCCCACTAAAACAACCCACTTTAGACCCAAGAACAACCTAGGATTAGTTAGGAAAATTATGGAATATTTTTTTTGGATTAAAAGAGTCTACAACCAGGTTACAAGAAAATAGTTGTCACTAACAAGCTCTAGATCAGTTCTAAACCATTGGAATATAATTTTCTTTAATTAAAAATTATTAGAGGTCACAAGGTCCCAAGATTTAGGGTTAGAAGGTTCAATTAGGTTCAGAGGGTAATTCTTCACCATACCCACTCTTTAACAAAATTAAATATTCAACTTGATTTTTATCAAACTTAACGCATTCACAATTTTCCTAAATCATTTCCATTAGATAGTAAATTTCCTCACCTTTCCAGTGATATAAATAAGTCTTCCTAACTTTTCATATTTCTCAATTTATGGGCCGATGAGCCTTGGGGAGAAAAGTTTCCCCAAGAACGGGCCCAGGGCAGAAAATTTGCCCCAAGGGCAGGTCTGCGGGCTGCGGGGAGAAATATTTCCTAGAGGAGGAGTCAGATCAGCATGGTAGCAGGAGACATTTTGGAAAATTTCTTGCGTGGGGCGAAAAGCCAACTTTGTGCCCGAACTCCTATGAGTCCAGAAGGGACACGTGGCACCTCGTAAGCCAATGCAGGGAAAGCAAGGTGGCGGGGATAAAAGAGTTTTAATGCCCAGTAGGGAAAAAAGGGTAAAATTCACCCACACCTCCACCAATGCCTCATGATGCCTCTTGGCAGCTCCTAATTGGTTGTGGGGTGATGGGAAAAATTTATAAAATTTTCCCTAAATTTTTCGACAACACGAAAGGTAAAAAGGAACCACTCCTCCGCTGATGCCTCGCGATGCCATGTGGTAACTCCTGATTGGCTACGGGCCAGTGGGGAAAATTTAGAAAATTTTCCCAAATTTTTTTTAGCCCTGAGTAAAAAAAGGATCTGCCCCTCTGCCAGTGCCTTGTGGTGCCATATGGAATCCTTTGATTGGCTGCGGTTCGACAGGGTGGCGGATACAATTAGGAAAATTTTCCCAAAATGTTTCCGAAGCATTAAGCTTAAAAAGGGGTCCGCCCCTTTGCCAATGCCTCATGGTGCCACATGGTGGCCTTTGATTGGCTGCAGGTTGGCAGGGCGGTGGGAAAAATTACGAAATTTTTCCCAAAATTTTTCGAAGTGCTAAGGGAAAAATTCGGGCCCGCCAAGGAATTTTTTCCCAATTTTTTTTGACACCAAGTGAAGGAAAAAATTTAAAAGGCCATAACTTTTGATATAGAGCTCAGTTTTGGGAAAACGAGGACTTTTTTGGAAATATCTCGACATCCTCTTTACTCAAGAATCATTAAAAATTGATTATAATAAAGTTTAAAGAGTAATCTCAAGAAGACGATCTGTAGGATTTTACTGTGCAAACTGGTAAAACTTAACTTATAAAATTTTTTCAATTTTATCTTCTTCCTCTCTTAACATGTCAAATTTGTATGGAGAATTGTTCTTAGGTAGTTTTATGATATGTTTGTGAGGTAGTTCTATTTGATTGAGTTCCAATTTGAAATTTTATAACTTTGACTGCAAAACCACTATGAAATCTTTCAACTCGGTTTTGCCGAGTTTTGAAAGATTTATTTTAAGTGTTTTTGTCTAATTGAACTCATTTATATCCTGGAATGTTCAATTTTAATGTTTCATTATTATTTCTTGGTTGCAGGTTCGGTCTATTCATTTATGATAAAAGTTACAGAGTTTAATGTGAAGCAAAAATGGAAACAACAAAATTAGCTCAATGGTTCTGATTTTACGTACCTAATAAATGAATTCATTTCATGCTAGTTTCAAAAATGTTTCATTCCTTCAATCAAATGATAAAGAAAAGAATGTAACTTTTATTCTTTTCAAATCATGAACTTCACAAAACAGAGTACTACATTTCCTTCATACCTATTTCTTTCTTTCAAACAGAGATTTCAATTACATTTAAAAGATCAGATTCAATACCACAATGTAATTTGAGAAAGGTAATACATCATTTATTGATTCCAAAAGACAACTTTGTAACATCATTCTTTTATTCTTCGAATGCAATTTCTTTCACATTCTTTCAAAACAAAAATAGGTTGATCTCTTTTACATTTAACTTTACAACTTTCATGATCAACACAAAATATTTCTATCACAAAACATTTAAAATTTCATCCACTTCAAGTGGGAAAGATTACAATAAAATTTATCTCAACAAGGGACTGTCCAACTGTCTTTTTCCTTGTTCTAGAGTAGCAGCATGTGTATTTCTCATTCTCCCAATCTGATCACAACAAGAGTAGGGGAAAGGAAATGCTCTCCACCCAACTAGGACATCCAATGAAGAGGATAAGCCATCCTTCTTCATTTGCCCCCGATCCCCAACCATAATGAAATAAAATATGTGATCCAATCTCATGGCAACAACATGCTTCAACAAAACACACAAACAACATATTCACAATAAAAACACAGTATAAAACATAATGTACTTTTACAACTACATTAAAACATGAAAAATAATACCAAGGCTTCCTCAAGCAAGCCAAAGGAGCAAGAAAATATGGGGGATGCTTCTTGTGCCTCCCAAAAAGGGGAAATGGATATCACCACCTGAGTTACAAACCGCCAAAAAAAATAGTATATCAAAGCCTTAACATTCCTTATGCCTCTCCAAGTACCCCTTATTCCTCACATTTCCTTATGCCTCCCCAACCTCTTATGGCACCCCATAATGAGTAAAGAAATGCAAGCTATTTCTTTGTAATGTGGAACCCAAATCCTAACTCCCTTCACCCTTATACCTCCATAAAACACACTTGTGCCTCCCACAAAATAAACCCCATAGTCTTCTCCTACACCATTCCTAGGCCATCTACCCAACATCCCACAAACATGTCAAAACATTTGTACAATAACATATACAGTCATAAAAGAAGATCATTTCAAGAGACAAGATCCTACCTCTCCATGAAGGAGTTGTTTGAGGTTCCGAAACAACAAGCTTTAACCCAATGCAAGTAATCCAAATCAGCCAAGCACAAGCATGCAACAATAATCCAAAAAATTATTCAAAGCAAAAGCTCCCAAAACAGCAAGGAATTCACCCCAAGAATCAAGTCTCCACAATGAAACAACCCAAAACAAGGCAAGGAATTCAAATTTAATAGAAGATGGAAGAGAAGAGGATGAGGTGGATCCATGTAGGATGTCACATCACACATCCTCAACCCCAACCCCCAAGGTCAACTTCATTCTCCAATGCATAATAAATAGGTGGGTGAATAATATGACAGTTTACATACACACTCAAATCCAAACACACCCCAAAGGACTAAAATTAAATCATCTAAGAAAAGTGCAATTAAAACCTACAATTCACCTTCTCAAAAATCATTATAAAATTTTAATCTCAACTCTCTAACCATAGGTATGGTTGGTAATTAAATTTAAGAGGTACGAGAGAAGTTTAAGTTGTCCCACAAGCCTCCAAAATCAGACTCCAAGGATTATTTCGAATTTACAAGAAGGTGGAGTGTTTCACGCTCAAAAGTTAACTTACACATCACTTACACATCTCTTTAATTCAAGGCCAACAACTCTATTAATTACTTTTTTATGACATATTTTAATTAATTAACTTAACAACATGATTACTCACAATATTACACACCATTTAACGAATAATGAGAGGGGTAAAAACACCACAAAATAAACACATGCAAACACAAACAAATGGACCAAAATAAAAGAAATACATAAAACCCTTTGGTCACAATTAAAGGTGATCCCCCATGGGAATCTCTAACACGCACAAACAAATACTAGCTGTCATGCTGACCTTGTTAAATTCACCTAGAATTCCAATGTGGTTGGTCTCCAATCCCTTGATGTTTTTTGTGATCTTTTAACCTGTAAAACACAAATACCTCCTCCGGCCTCGTGGCAATATCAGAACATCCAAAATAATATAAATATAATTCCCAAAATCATTTATATATATGAATCACAACAATATTAAGGCAATCTAATAATATCCTTTATAGTTTTATCAACAACTATATCATCATCCAATAATTTCTATTTCTAGGTCTACTCACAATATCCAAATATCACAAGTCTGAACAACATCCATTATATAATCATGTCAAACAGTATATCATCATCAACATCTAAAATGTCTCTAATAATCATAATGCATCATAACTGAATCAAGTAAACAATAATCCATGATCTCACATCTATCATCATACTATAATAAGGTCCATAATCATGTCCATAATATAATCAACAGTATCATGATTAGTATTAAAAAGGTGTCAAAGGGAAGTGGGCACTACAAGGTAAATATTCACTCTTATTCCTTCCTTGCTATTTTTGTTGTGCTCATATGTGTTGTTGATTATTTCTATATTGCTTTTGAATTTGAGAAATAGAATTGATTCTTAGGTTGTGGGAGAAATGGAAATGGGGGTAAAACTTGAGGGATGCATAAGATAAATGTAATGGGTATATTTTAGAAGGGAGTTGGGTTGGGATGTCCACCTTGTTGATAAATATAAATTGTGTTTATCTTATTTTCTTGAGGGAGGCATACAAGTGTGTTGATTTCTTGAGGGAGGTATAAGAGTGGTGTATCTTCTTGGAGGGAGGCATAAGAGTGTTGTGTGTATTGTGATGGATTTTTTGGAGGCTCATAGGTGGACACCCAAACCCTTGGGAAGCATAAGAAGACCCCCATGTTCCTTTCTCCTCTATGTCTTTAGTATGAAGCCTTGGTGTTTTGAAATTTGTGGATTTTTTGTAAAACCGGTATTGTGTTTTTTACTTAATGACTTGATTGAATGTGTATGTGGAAGCCATTTTTAAGTTTCCATGGTTGTCTAATAACCCTCATTGCTTCCTTTTTGGGGCTTAGGGGCCAATTGGTAAGAAGGATTTTCTCCCTCATTGGATATATTGGTTGGGTGGAGAGTGTTACCTACTCCCCCATTTTCTTGTGTGCGTGACTTGATGAAGATGGTGGACTCAACGGATGGAATTCTCTTGTTGGAGAAAATACATGTGGAGGTGCAACTTGTGTTTCTATGATTTTACAACTTGTAAATGGCACTAATAGTATATTGGGTGTAATTTTATTCATTGATTAAATCCTTGTAGATTATTTATTTTGACCTTCCATTGTTGGCAATTTTGTTGATTGGAAAAAAAAGAATAAAAAAAGACATTCAAGTTCATGTTTTCCTGTCTTTTACCCAAGTGAATGTGCAAAGAATAGTTAGAATTAATTTTGTAATATAATTTCTATTTGTTGCTATAACAATTGTCCTAAAGTAAATGGGTAAAGTACAACAAGATTACCCCTTTTAATAGTCATATAAATACATTTAAAAATGATAAAAATAAAATTAAAAAATTAATTGATGAATGCACAAATTTATACATCCAATTACATAGGTGTATGTTAAATTTATATTCAAATAAATTTGCAAATGCAAAATTTATCCTTCCGCACTAAATTTGTAACCCCCTATTTCAATGGGAAACTAAATTAATAAATAAATACATATTATTAATATATAATAATTATATATTAATAATATACATTGATCATTTTCACAATTCATAATATCATTAAATGAATATCATTATTTAAATTTCCTTAATAAATATTTATATTCATATTTTAGTAATAAATATTTTATATATATATATATATATATATATATATATATATATATATATATATTAGTAGTTAAAAATTAATAATAAAATACAAAATATGTAATATTAGTCAATAAACAACTTTAAATTTTTTTTATATATATTTAATTTAATTTAAAAATTAATGTCTAGAAGTAACCAAAAAGGTTAAAGGGACTACAAGAGGTGCAAAGAGAATAAGACGATGCATGAAGGAAGAAAAAAAAAAAAAAAAAAAACAAAATACAAGAAGCAGCAAGAAGGACATAGGATGCAACAAGTGCCATGTTTAAGAGGTTCTACGCCTGATAGATCATGACTGATGTGTGAATTCATGTGCCCGTGTATGCCTCCAGCGTTGTGTAGAAGGCTGAAGGAATGCACCAATATTTTGGGACGCAAGGCTATCAGGATGATGTTTGAGGAGGCCATATCTATGTTGGGTCATCTCCGTGATAAATAAAGCTACACACCTCTGGTCATCATAATGAATAAGGGCACATAATGAACCTAGAGTTTCTCGAAAGAGAAAATAGTACCTACCACGGATCTCATAATACAGAGGACAATGAAATATAAAGTGCTCCTCTGATTCAGGTTCATTGTTACAAAGTGTGCAAGTGTGTTGGTCTCTAGGAATGTAGTGCTCTGTCTCCATGCGAAGCTGATGAGATCAAACTCGTAGTTGACCCAAGGGGAATCTCAAACCAAGTGGGAACCTGATGTATTTGTGGGGACTGACATGTCACTCATCAATTTGGAGATAATGCTCCAAATAGTGGTGCATTTTTGTTGGCAATGGTTATAATGGTTCAATCCACGTTGATTTTATGTAAGCTTTATAGATCTCCTCTCTAATTCCTCGATGAATTTACCTTTTAGGCATGTGGGGAGAATTAATAGAGAATGTGAGAGGAGGAAGGTGATCAATATCTAATTCGATTCTTTGGATGAAAGTTGTACAATGTGCATACCAAGTGGTTTGGATCCCCAACTCACGTAGCCTCATGTATGATTGGAGAGCCTTGAATGGGTTTCTATAGACATACCTATATTATAAATGTGGCCTATTGGTTTCTTTTATATTGAAAAGTTGGTATAAAAAGTATATGCAATAAACTTTTTTAGAAAACTACGAAACTTTTTAATGAAAGAAAGTACAATAAAATAAAGTAAAATTAAAAGTTTTTTTTTTAAAAATGGGGACCACGTGTGGTAAAGCCATGGCCACTATTGTTTTGTTTAAATTTATTTTGTTAACTGTGACCCATTGTTGGGTGGATGCAATTATGAGTCTTAAATTAAAGAAAGTGGGTTTATTGCTTATGGGTTGCGGCCTATGTGGATGTGGTTGTGAGTAGGGAATGGAGTGGGTGCCTCAGCCATCCCAAACACTTTAATAAACCCTCCTCCCAATATTGTAAGCCCCCACCAATTACAATAAATCCCCCACAACACTAAGCTTCCACTAAACTAATACCCCACATTATAATCCCCAATCTCAAGTCAACCCTGCATAGGTTTAAACCACCCTTTTCAGTATGCAACACACCATTGGAATCTTTAAATGTGGTCTATGAAAATGGTCAGTGGTGTGTGTGTGTGTGTGTGTGTGTGTGTGTGTGTGTGTGTGTGTGTGTGTGTGTGTGTGTGTAAAAGAGAAAGTTCTGGTTATTCTTCTTAAAAGGGGTTTTAAAATGTACAGAAATATACATATTAAATACATATTTTTATAAGAAATGCATATACATGAATGTATTAAAATATATATACACTTTTAAATGATGATCATACAATGCTCATATATGTAGATCTATAACAAAAATCCCAAAAACAAATAAAAATAAATTGAGAAAATACCCACAACGCGATTTGGGTAATCCCTTGCAAATGAGATGTAAAAGAATAAAAAAAAATACATTTAGAAAATAAGAAAACCATTGGAGAGGGAATGCTAAAACTAACTCCTCTTGGGATCAATCACGCAAGAGCTTGAGCTTCCTTCCATGTCTCCATCTTATTGCCTCCTTCCTTAACCTACAAATCCAAACAGGAGAAATGAGAGTTTTGTTTTAGAAAATGAATATATGACATTCCATAAGGATTTCTAGGGTTACTTTTGTGTAACCTAAATCTAAGGGTTGAGAAAGTTTGGATCTAAGGGTGTAGGATAAACCCTACATCACTTAAGTGATGTGGTATTTAGGTGGGAATGATATAAATAAAAGATGGGTGTGTTTTAGTAAATGGGGCCCAAGGGGGTTTGGATTAGTGCATATACCTTGAACTTATCGAAAATAACTTTATAACAATGTGCATGTCTTTAACAATGCAAGAATACTATCCTAGTATGAATTAATCTAAAATTGTTTTGTGCCTTAAAAAAATTTAATTTAAATGGGATTAATGGAGTTATGACTTGAAAAACTAATGAAGATTATTTAAATAAAACTTTAGAACCTTGTTGGTGAAAGAATTAAAAACGTAATATTAATTTTTAAAATTAAGGTAGTCTTAATTAATTGATAGTTGTTTCTGATGCCTTGTAATTGTTTTAAAAAAATTATAATCCGGATCAGATTAAATCTCAGCTAATGCCTTGTAACCTTTACAAAAAAATTATTCCATAATTTTTTCGCAGTTTGTTGTCGGGTTTAGCATGGGTTTGAGTGGGAAAAATGCATGTGTTACACTTGGTATCAGAGTCGTATGTTCAACGCTTGGACCCTCGGACAACTTTGAAACCCGTAAACTAGTTAACATAATTTGAACGGCCATAATTAAAATAATAATAATAAAAATAATAATAATAATAAAGTGGGTTGAATTATTGTACTTGCCTAGTGACATTTTTTCAAACTCGGGTAACCGTAAATTTCGAATTAGATTGACATTTTTGAGAACTTTTGGTGTAGCAACAAATTGTTTCTACTTTGAAAAGATGTTTTTTGATGAGTCTTAACCCTTGCTTTAGTCATATGATGCGATGAATCCACTGGTACTGTTCCTTGTTGGAATGATAAATTGTATGGTGTAACTCTTATGGCCTAGTGCTAGAAATTGTGCTCGGAGTCTAACAGAGTAAATTAGAAGTTGTTTAGTCGTCTAAGTCTCCCCTTTTTCCTTCATTGGTTGGAAAAGTTAGTTTTGGTTGCTGCTTTGGCAACTTAATCCCCGTGTGTGTAAGTGGATATTAGGTCTTGATTTGTCTTTTAATGCAACTATGCATATGTGTTATTGGAATGGATATTGGAGGTATGGTACCCCTACTGGTGGCCATGAAGGGTTGTGAAGTGATTATGATGTTGACTTTCTGTATTTTATATATTTGTAAACTTTTATTATTTTATCAAGGGCCATAATCTTATTTGATGATTGGATTGAGAAGCTCTGAGGCTATTTTAGTTATTTATATTTTTGCGAGAATTTTTGACATTGCAATGTGGGTTACTTAGCCACTTTCCTTGATTATCAATATTTCTTGGATTTTACTTTGATTTGTAACTTAGAGCCCATTATCTTGTTGGCTAGTTAGCTAAATGTTATGTGATTCTTTCTTGCATGTTGATGAGTTGTTTCTACATTGTTTGCATTGTGACATTTCATTGTATGGGGGTACACCCTAGGTGCCTTCAATTTATTCTTAGGTCTCTTTAGGGTTTTTTCCTTGGTTTTGAAAAAATAGAACCTTAAGTGTGTCTAGGATCTTGGAGAGTTTGTTATGTAGTGTGGTCAAGTTGGAAATTGTTAGTAGTGGTGGGGACTTTCTTACATCCTAGTACGATCTTTTATCCTTGTTAGAGTAGATGTGTTCGGTTATGGGCTTATGGATTATGTGAGCATCAAATTGACTCTTGGTTGACTATATATTCTTAAGTGGATAAATGTTTGTTTGGTAGGGATGTTCCATGAAGGCATGCTTAGTGTTATCATGTTTTCCTTCTTTCATTATAAAAAAAATTATTGACTTATGTATTATATGTATCTTGGTAATTATGATTAGATTTAAGCCCATTCAGGCAATGTGTTTAATTAAGTGTGCTTATTTTACTCTCATTGACCTATAAATAAGTCTACCCTTGTCTTAACCATTTAGATTGTTATGAATAAAAACTTTATGACCTATTAATATTTGGATTACATGGAGACACTTATGGATCTTCTTTGATCTTTTATACCTTGCTCTTAGAGATGTTATTTTGGGAGATCTTAATAATTTAATCTAGGTGGTGCTTGTATTTTGCTTCTTCTTTTAAAACTATAACTCTTGAGTGTAGAGTCCATGTTTGGATAGATTAGTTTGTTTTCCTATTGCAATTGATTCTTTCTAATGGGAATGTGTTGTCCTAGGAGTAAAATTTTCATTGTCATCTTGTTGCTTGGTTGGTGGTATTTTGTGGAAATATGGGTGTTGATTTGAAAAATTTCCTTTTCTTCTTGTGCAAGTAAAATATTTGAGCCTAAACAACAAACATTGCTAAACCTCGTAAATTCGTAAAAGTAATTATGCCTCTTTAATGGGTATTCCTTGTAACTTCTTTTGAGACTTTTAAAGACCCACTAGGAATGTTTAATGATGCTTATAATTATTTTTTAAAACCTTGAAACATTGGTGTGATACATGTTGAATGATAGATTCCTAGTTCTTACAAAATTAATGATGTGTTTGCTATGTTGAATGTCACTTGTTCCTATAGAATTAAAATGGATGTGTTGATTCATCTCTCTCTCCCATAAAAGTAATAATGTGATATATTTAAATCTTCCTTCCCATTAAAATTTAATTGATAATATGACTCACTCAAACACCATTAAACTATAATTGATGATATTTGACCTTGAAACTTAACAAGTAAATTGGATCATAGAAAGAGGAAAATGATCTTGCTATAACCTTGGTAGATTAATAGAAGAAATAAAAGATATGTAGAGAGATAGAAAGGAAACTAGGCCATATACCTTCCGTAGGAGTAAAAATAAATATTGTTTCTACCTATATAAAATGGCGAGATGTCATGCCAAATTTAACAATGCTTCTAATGACACAAATATGTGATGCCATGATAAAAGGAAGATTTAAAGTAGGAAAAATGGTAAGAAGAGTTCCTTAGCAAGTGAAATTGTAAATTTTGACTTAATAGTTGATTTATGAAATGAGTAAGATTTATGTGCATTGACTGCAATGTAAAGTTGAACCTTTAGTTCTGTCACCTACTTGGAATTGTGAAACACCTTGCTTTTTAGTGATGTCTTGTAATTGGGTAGTACTCCCTTATTCATAGATGTATGTTCCCTTCCCTTGTAGGAGTTTGGTTTGGTGTACCCTTGTTTCTGAGTAACTCAATGAGTGTGAGTTGGGTCCTTTATGTTTGGGTCTTATCTCTTGTGTTTAAAAAATGAAGCCTTTGTGTGTGCTGATTTAGTCCTTGGTGACCTAGGTTATTTGTAATTTTAAGGCAACGTATGTTAAGGATATGACATAAATTGGAGAAGCACTCATTTTGTTCTTCTTTTCTTGAGACACCCTGTTGTTGTGTGTTCCCCTTTATCATCAGGAAAATAAAAAATTAAGTTAAATTCATAAGCGGTTACTCACTTTTGGTGCGATGCACCATTTGTATTGTAGTTGGGCCCCCTTGTTACTTGTTCTCCTCTCTATCTTCCTCGAGTGCTCTTTGATGTTAAGATTTATGCATGTTATCTCCTTATGATAATTTTGAGCTTGGGTAGGATTTAGGATAAATAAATTCCATTGTGTCATAGTGAATGGTGTTTCTTGTATTGATATGCTAGTTACTAGTGGAGATATGCTGCTAAGCGTTGTCACCTCTAAATTTGGTTAGTGTTGTGTGTCGATTTTTTTTAAGTGTAAAATCAGACTATGGGAAACCTTGTGGTCATGACTTTGCTTAGTTTTACCATGAAAATTTTACTATACCCTCTTGGGTTATCTAAGTGATTTTCATGAATATTTTTTCTTAATTGTAAATGTTTTGCTAATTTAAGGGTCCTTCCTTCTTGTCAAATCCCATCTTGTGTGATCTCAAATTGTGAGACATTTGAGTAGATATGTTTTCTTGTATAAATTTATGGTCATGGTTAATACATTCTACCCTTGTCTAAATACGGACTTTGGAAGAATAACTTAACCTTAGTGGAAGCCTTAACACTTTTCTATCATAGTATGTTGCATCCATGGGAAACTATGTGGTGTTTTCAGGTTCAAGAAACTTCCCCTCTTATTCAGTTACTTGGTAGTTATTCTTGAGACTCCTTTGACCTTTTCATGTTTTGATGCAATGTGTTGTATCTTGGTTGATCATGTAGAGCTACTCCTTAAAATTAAATGTTCGAAACCTTAAATGAAGAAAGTTTAGAACTCACCCCTTTCAATCTCTATTCTTCTTGTTAAATTGGCATTAGACCAAATGTGGGATCTGTTGACCCACACTTGTTGAAGAAGAGGAATTCCACAAAGGGTATGATCCTATTTATTTTTTATTATTTCCTACCTCTTTTTCCGTGACTTCCAGGAGGAAGTCAAGTCTAAGGGGAGGGGGATGAAATGACCACTTCCCTTTGACACTAAATGAACTATAATTATCTTTTTTGAATTATTATAATCATAAATCTGGCTGTTGTATTCTAGCTAGCATGCAAATAAAATGTGCGCGGACATCAAGATTTCTATTGTGTTTTTGTTATTATTATTACTTTGACTATATGACATAATGTAGACCCTGATGGGCATCTAGGGATAAGACAATTAGCTCAAACAATTATATTGTCATTGATTGATTCTAATAGCATTACTCTTCAATATTGTTTTGTTTATTCTATCTCTTTGACTAGACACATAGGCATCATTGCACAAGGTACCTGGAAATATTAATAAATAAAACGACAGTAACACGTTTTGATATGAAAATTGAAGTATAGACACCTATAATCAAACTGATTAACTTTTGATAGACTTTTAGTATGGAAGAAAAAATTTGTTGTCAGTTTATATGTATGTTGATATTTCAAAGTATTTTTGTATTGATCTTTATTATGATGTTCAAGGTTATTTTGTGATTCCTTTGATGTTAGAGAATTGAAATTTTTTGAACAAGTGAAAGTATTGCTTAAGTTAGATGATTTAGTTGGTTTATGACCGTAATTAAAAATTGATGTATTAGCAGAATCAAAATGCTAAGAATTGGATTAATTGCTGAAATACTTTGTCTTAGCAATAATAGTTATCATATTTGACGTTGAAATTGATCTATAGATATAAGCATTTAATTTGTTTGATATTAATAATATGGCCATGAGGATAGAAAGGTATTGTGTGATTTTGCAGGTAATTAATTCACAACAATAAACTACATTGGTTAGGAGACCAACAATGAAGGAATGTGGGGTATTGGCAACAAGGGTCACCATGGCAACTAGTGTTTTGTGGTGTGTGTCTTGTTTTTGGTTAGTGGGTTCCCATGGGGAGGATAACCTCCAAATGTGACTAAGGCATGTGTGTGTTCTTTTATTTTGTTTCATTTAATATAATTTTAGTATGTGAAATTATAGTGATGTGTTCTCCTTTTGTTAAATCACTTGTTTCATGTCTAGATTAGTAAATTACTTAGTTTACTAAATTAATTAAGAATGGGTCAAAATAATTTATTATTGGATTTGATAGATATTTGGTTTATGTGTTTAAGTTTAAGATCTTGAGTGTTGTACACTCCACCTCTCTTTCGAAATTCGGATTTGTCCTTAAGGGAAAATTTTGGAGGCTTTTGTGACAAGTTAAACTTGTCCCACACCTCTTAAATTACTATACCAACCCTACCTATGGGTTGGGGGGTAAAAATGAGACCCCATTATGTGTTTTGGGAAGAAAAATTGTAAGTTTTATTGCACTTTCTTACACATATTTATCTTTTATTCCTTAAGGGGGTGTGGGCTTAGTTTGTGTGTGTAAGTAAAATGTCATTTCTTCAACCACTTATTAATTATGATTTGGAGTATGAGTTGGACTTGTGATGTGGAGTTTAGGATGAGTGATGTGGCATCCTACATGGAGCCAACTCACCCTCCTCTCCCCATTTCCTATATATGCATGTTTAATGGTTTTTTTGTGGGTTACTTGCTCATTTAATATTTTGGTTTTGAGGAATGCTTGTAATTTTGGAGAGGCTTTCTTGAGAATGGATCTTGGAGTGGATGGTGGTTGCTTAGGATTTTGGAAGGATTGGAGATTTTTACATATTGATACTCTTCATTTGTGAGGTAGGTCTCCACCATTGTTCTTACCTTGATATTTTGTGGTGCTCTTATGTGTAGATGTTGATTGTTACTTTGGTTATGCTTGTTTGGAATTAGGCTTGGTCCTTAGGTTGTGGGAGATATGAAAATGGGGGTTAGAACTTGAGGAGGCATAAGAGAAATGTTATTGGGATTTTATGAGGGAGTTGGGTTGGGATGTCCACCTTGTTGATAAATATGTTTTGTATTTATCTTGAGGGAGGTTAAGATTATCTTAAGGGAGGCATAAGAGTGAGGGAGGCATAAGAGTGTTGTGTGTATTGTGATGAAAATTTTGGAGGCTCATAGGTGGAGACCTAAGCCCTTGGGAGGCATAAGAAGAACCCCCATACTCCTTTCTCCTCTATGGATTTAGTATGAAACCTTTGTGTTTTTTTATTTGTGGAATTTCTGTAGTATTGGTATTATGTTATTACATTGATTGTCTTGGTTGAATGTGTATGTGGAAGCCATTTTGAGTTGCCATGGTTTTCTAAATAACCCTCATTGCTTTCTTGTTGGGGGCTCGGGGGCCAATGAGGGAAGAAGGCTTCTCTCCCTCATTTCATATCTTGGTTGGGTGGAGAGTGTTGCCTACTCCCCCATTTTGTTGTGTGCATGACTGTATGGAGATGGTGGACTTAATGGATGGAATTCTCTTGTTGGGGAAAATACATGTGGAGGTGTAACTTGTGTTTTTATGATTCTACAACTTGGGTGTAATTTGATTCATTGGTTAAATCCTTGTAGATTTTTTATTTTGACCTTCCATTGTTGGAAATTTTGTTGATTGGAAAAAAAAAAGAAAAAAAAAAGACATTCAAGTTCATGTTTTACTTTCTTTTACCCAAGTGAATGTGCAAAGAATAGTTAGAATTAATTTTATAATATAATTTCTATTTGTTGCTATAAAAATTATCCTAAAGTAAATGGGTAAATTACAACAAGATTATCCCTTTTAATAGTCATATAAATAAATTTGAGAGTGACAAAAAAAATAAAAAAATAAATTGATGAATGCACAAATTTATACACCCAATTACTTAGGTGTATATTAATTTTATATTCAAATAAATTTCTAAATGCAAAATTTATCCTTACACACTAAATTTGCAACCCCCTATTTTAATGGGAAACTAAATTAATAAATTAAAACATATTATTAATATATAATAATTATATATTAGTAATATACATTGATCATTTTCACAATTCATAATATCATTAAATGAATATCATTATTTAAATGTCCATAATAAATATTAATATTTATATTTTAGTAATAAATATTATTATATATATAAAAATATATATACATTATATATATATATATATATATATATATATATATATATTAATAAATATTAGTAATTAAAAAGTAATAATAAAATACAAAATATGTAATATTAGTCATTAAACAACTTTAATTTTTTTTTATATGGACATACTTATATTATAAATGCGGCCTATTGGTTTCTTTTAGCTTAGTACAGAGTTGATTCTTTTAAAATATAAAACCACCATGTTGATAATTATAGTAAGCAACAAATTTAGAAAACTGGCACAAGACCTAGAACGATGCACTAACTCTCGCCTTGATCTGTGCAGGAGGCGCGGATTGGGTGAGGGGTCTCTTTATATAGACCTAGACATACCACCGCTAGAGCAGGCCGTAGCAGCCATCCTACCTCAGATCTTGTAGACACTCCAGGATGTCAATGCCACTATATGTGGAGAGCCCTTGGGAGGACGACTTGTTAGACATTGTTTGGAGCCATCAGTAGATGCCCAGGCATCCCCTCGACACAGCGAGGAGCACAGGGTAGAGAACTTCCATGCGGAGTCGGCTGGGGCAGAGTCACCACAGAGAGGACATGGGGACAGGATCTCAGGACATAGGGACAGGTCTCGGAGCCCTAGACAGAGGGAGGAGCATACAGAGAGATCTAGGATTCGTCATACGTCAGCTGCAGATCATATCAGGGAGATCCTGAAGCTGTGACCACCTCACTATTCGGGTGATACAGGTAGTTTTCAGGCAGAGGCATGGTTGGTGAGCTTGAGCGGATGCTTCAAGCTCTGCCCTTGTACTAGCAACACAAAAGCTCGTGTTGCAATCCATCTTCTGAAGGATGGAGCAAGAGTCTGGTGGAGGACCGAGGAGCAGAAGATCCATGTTGACTCGGAGACGATTACCTGGGAGATGTTTGAGGAGCGTTTTAGGAGCAAGTATTTACCCAGGAGATTTATTCAGCAGTGGATAGACGAGTTTCATGACCTCCGTCAGGCATCGATGATAGTAGCTGAGTATGAGAGTCGATTTCTGGACCTACTCCAGTACATTGACTATATGCAGCATGAGTAGGTACGGATTCACAGGTTCATCCGGGGCCTGAACTTGGATTTAGGTGGCGCAGTGTGCATTCACTGCCCACAGACATTAGTAGAGGCCATGGAGAAGGCCTATATTGCAGAGGAGACACGGGGAAAGACACAGCAGGCTAGAGACAGAGTTCGGAGCCGTATCCAGCAGATGTAGGATGGTATGTCGAAGGGGTCAGTTCCTCCTCCACGGGGTGGACAGAGTTCAGGGCAAGCTTCATTCAGGACACCATAGCAGCAGCACCAGTAGCAGACCCGCCCACCCTACCGACCTCCTCAGATATTTGATGCGTACAGAGGACGTAGTATGGGGCCTCCTCTTAGGGGTCCCATCAGGACGCAGGGTGCACTGAGAGCTCTGTCAAGAGCAGCTCGTCAGCAGAGACCTCAGCAGTCCATTACTGGATCGTCAGGATCTGTGTCTCAGTCATCTAGAGTACCAGCTGGAGCTGCTTCCCACTGGAGGGGACCAGGCAGCTGTTATGGTTGTGGTGTTGTTGGACATCATTGGAGATATTTCCCATAGAACGCTAACAAGGGTAAGATGAAGAGCTTAGAGCCTACTGTTGGAGATATGGCACGGAGTCATCGGATCTACGCAGCGGTCGAGAACCACCAGGATGAGCACCAGAGTACTGTGATTGAGATGACAGGTAGTATTAGTGGTATTCCCACCTCTATATTATTTGATTCTGGTTCTTCTGATTCTTTTATTGCACCATCCTTAGTAGAGCGTTGTAGGCTAGTGGCAATTAGGCAGGGCCGTAGTTGGGACGTTGAGATGGCTTCTGGAGAAAAAATTTCTGTAGACTCCTTAGTTAAGGAGTGTGTAGTGGATTTGGGACCCTTCACCACTACTTCTGATCTTCAGATCCTTCCATTAGGATCTTATGGCATCATTTTAGGCATGGATTGGTTGTCCGCTCACAGAGCTAGAGTGGATTGTTACCATAAGACTATTTCTTGCATAGATGATCTTTGAGTAGAGTCACTGATATCAGGAGTTAGGAGGGTTTTATCCATTCGCACCATCTCCATTATGCAGCTTAAGCGGTGTGTGTGACAGGGTTGTCAGATGTTTGCTATTATGGTCAGTGACAGATCAGAGGATGAGTCCAATGGACCATCCCTCGATGACCATCCCATCTTGTCAGAGTTTGCTGATGTGTTCCCAGGGGAGCTACCGGGATTATCTCCCCCACGTGAGATCGACTTCCATATAGATCTGGTTCCGGGCACAGAGCCTATCTCATGAGCACCTTATCGGATGACTACTCCTGAGTTATGTGAGCTCAAGTTACAGCTTGGGGGCCTTCTAGAGAAAGGACTAATCCATCCTAGTGTATCCCCTTGGGGTGCACCAGTGATCTTCGTGAAGAAGAAGGATGGATCTCTTCGGCTGTGTATTGACTATCGTCAGCTGAATAAAGTAACGATCAAGAATCGTTACCCCCTTCCACGCATTGATGATTTATTTGATCAGATGAAGGGGGCTACAGTTTTCTCTAAGATAGATCTTAAGTCAGGGTACCATCAGCTTAGGATTGCGGAGACGGATATTCATAAGACAGCTTTCCGCACGAGATATGGCCACTACGAGTTCACAGTGGTACCTTTTGGTTTGACGAATGCCCGGGCCACAGTGTTTATGAGTTTGATGAATGGGGTATTCAGGACCTTCCTTGACTACTTCGTGCTCATCTTCCTTAATGACATTCTAGTTTACTCACGCACACGTGAGGAGCACGAGGAGCACCTTCGCCAGGTTCTTCAGTGTCTTCGCGAACAACACCTTTACGGGAACTTGGAGAAGTGTGCATTCTTTCAGCCTGAGGTGCAGTATTTGGGCCACATCATTTCAGGGCAAGGTATCGCAGTCGATCCTTCCAAGATTCGAGCCATCATGGATTGGCCAGCACCCACTAGTGTGACCGAGGTGCGTAGTTTCATGGGTCTAGCAGGGTATTACAGGAGGTTTGTTCAGGACTTCTCTCGTATTGCGCACCCTATCACTTCTCTTCAGCGGAAAGGGAAGAATTTTTTATGGTCAGATAGATGTGAGCAGGCTTTCAGTACATTGAAGGAATGCCTTACGAGAGCACCTATTCTTGCAGTGCCAGATCCTCAGGGAGAGTTCTACATTTGCACAGATGCTTCCTTGGCAGGACTTGGAGGTGTGTTAATGCAGGAGGGTAGAGTAGTTGCCTTTGAGTCTCGCAAACTCAAAGATTATGAGCTCAATTATCCAACCCATGACCTTGAGCTTACAGCAGTGGTACATGCCTTAGTGTGGTGGAGACATTTCCTTCTCGGCTGGAGATTTACACTCAGGACTGATCACCTGAGTCTTCGCCACCTCTTCACGCAGCCCAATCTCAACGCTCGTCAGCGGCGTTGGAGGGAGTTACTCTTTGAGTATGACATGGAGATAGAACATGTGAAAGGGAAGGATAATGTGGTTGCAGGATCCTTGAGTAGGCAGAGACATGTGGCTATGGCCACCTCAGTGAGCACAGATATGCAGCCCAAGGGAGTTGGTCAACACACTAGGGGATGAAGTTTAAATGTTTTGGTAGGTGTTGATTGAGCCACCCACCGCCCCCACCTATCATAAAAAAAATTAACATGGTTTGAAATGCTTCCCACCGAATAACTCTGACCCTTTAATTCAAATTTCAAATTTGTATTGAAGCATGTAGAGTTATTTAAGTGTAGAGTTTGATAATGTATATACATTTATCACTAAAATTAAAAGTATTGAATCCTCCAAGGAGATATCTAGGAACATACATTAAAATATTTTAAGATTCAACAAAATAGCAATATATGGTTTATCCTTGTAACATATCTTTGCAAGTATATGTTAAAATATATCAAAAAAAAAAACATCAATAAAATTGTAATATATGCATTTACCTTCGTCACATATATTCTCTTATACAATGGTTCATAAAGTGAAAATGAGGTCAATGGTCAAATACCCATATCCAACCTAGTATCACCATGCTTGAAGCTTGATAATATCCACTAAGGAAGAGTTGAACACATCAAATATTGGAGTAATCTCGAGTGTGTAGAATTGCGATCGGAATACAAAATAAAAGATTGAAGCTATACAGTTGTCAAGATGAAGAAGGTCAAAAACTTGTAGATAAAATAAATCAACTCGAAATATGACCCTTCTTAACCTTAGTGAAACGTCGAATGAAATAAATTTAAATATCTTTGACCTCGAGGCATTATCGTGATAGTAGTAGTTTGAGCCTGTATGCGGACTCACGCTTGCTCTAAGTATGAAGTCTCAAATCCCTCCAAGATCAAGCAAGCATCCACAAGCTCTCAAAAAATTCCCACAAGTATCAACAAGCTCCAAAAATCCAAAAACTCCTTCCAATTCCTCTCCTCTCCATAATACACAAGACTAAAAATGAAACTTCCAACCCCCCAAAACAAACAAGAGGATCAAATATATAGAGAAAAGAGAGGGAGGGATGATGTGGCTCCAAGTAGGATGCCACCTCCTTTTCCCTCCACTCCACATCATTTGGTCAACATCAAATCCCAAAGCACCATTAATAAGTGGTTAAAAGAAAGGAAAGCACCTTACACATTATAACTAAGCCTACTCCCCCCCAAAGGACAAAATTAAATTTGAAAGAAAGTGCAATTAATATTTTACCCTTTTATCCCCCCCAAAACACCTAAGAGACCCTAAATTTGGCCTTCCAACCCATAGGTAGGGTTGGCATGGGGTTTTAAGAGGTGTGGGACAAATTTGACTTGTCCCACAAGCTTTGAAATTTGGCCTCCAAGGCCAAATTCGAGTTTCCCATGTGGGGTAGAGTGTGCTACACTCAAACTCAAACACACATCAATCCACACAAAATCCCAAGTAAATCAAGGTTAATAAATGAACTCTCTTAGGTCACATCTTTTAATTAGTTTAGGACAATTTCACATTAACTTAATTAACCCACTACAACCCATGGCTAACAAAGGGGTAAACTCCAAACCAAAGAATAAGAATAATAACACAAGTAAAATTTCACTTACTAAGAAAAACACATACTAACATAATAAAAGGAAAAAAATTAAAACAAAACAACACATGATCCCTAGGTCACAGTTTTCCCTTTACCAGATAATTCTAACACACACACAATTACTTGTTGCCATGGTGACCTTAGCTGGATTCCTCTCGAATCCCGATGTGGTTGGTCTCCACTCCCCAATGTTGTTGTGAATATAGTATACCTGCATAACAGAGAATACCTCCTTCGGCCTGTTGGCCGCATTAAAACATTCATGCCAATTATACAATATAATCTAAAATAAATGACACATGATTTACTATCATCTATGCAAGTACGATATCACTAACACTTTCTAACACATTTCTATTCCATATTTCATTTATGTCAAAATGATCATCACATTAGTCCAATTATCAAGTTCTACTCAAAATGATTAAACATATCACATGTCATAATTAAGATAAATAACCCTGTCAAAATATACAAATATCGTCATCAAATGTCCACCAGTAAACCATATGCATCATATAAAGATCGAATCAATAACAGTCCAATGTCTATGATATCTACTAGCATGCCAAAAAAAGAAGTCATAATAATCCATAAGTGAAGTAATCAGTCTCGAAAATGAAAAAACAAAATGAGGTTGAAGGGAAGTGGGCACTACATCCCCCTCCCCTTAGACTCGACTTCCATATAGATCTGGTTCCGGGCGCAGAGCCTATCTCACGAGCACCTTATCGGATGACTACTCCTGAGTTATGTGAGCTCAAGTTGCAGCTTGAGGGCCTTCTGGAGAAAGGCCTAATCCGTCCTAGTGTATCCCCTTGGGGTGCACCAGTGATCTTCGTGAAGAAGAAGGATGGATCTCTTCGGCTGTGTATTGAATATCGTCAGCTGAATAAAGTAACGATCAAGAATCGTTACCCCCTTCCACGCATTGATGATTTATTTGATCAGATGAAGGGGGCTACAGTTTTCTCTAAGATAGATCTTAATTCAGGGTACCATCAGCTTAGGATTGCGGAGACGGATATTCACAAGACAGCTTTCCGCACGAGATATGGCCACTACGAGTTCACAATGGTACCTTTCGGTTTGACGAATGCCCCCGCAGTGTTTATGAGTTTGATGAATGGGGTATTCAGGACCTTCCTTGACCACTTCATGCTCATCTTCCTTGATGACATTCTAGTTTACTCATGCACACGAGAGGAGCAAGAGGAGCACCTTCGCCAGGTTCTTCAGTGTCTTTGCGAACAACACCTTTACGGGAACTTGGAGAAGTGTGCATTCTTTCAGCCTGAGGTGCAGTATTTGGGCCACATCATTTCAGGGCAAGGTATCGCAGTCGATCCTTCCAAGATTCGAGCCATCATGGATTGGCCAGCACCCACTAGTGTGACCGAGGTGCGTAGTTTCATGGGTCTAGCAGGGTATTACAGGAGGTTTGTTCAGGACTTCTCTCGGATTGCGCACCCTATCACTTCTCTTCAGCGGAAAGGGAAGAATTTTTTATGGTCAGATAGATGTGAGCAGGCTTTCAGTACACTGAAGGAATTCCTTACGAGAGCACCTATTCTTGCAGTGCCAGATCCTCAGGGAGAGTTCTACATTTGCACAGATGCTTCCTTGGCAGGACTTGGAGGTGTGTTAATGCAGGAGGGTAGAGTAGTTGCCTTTGAGTCTCGCAAACTCAAATATTATGAGCTCAATTATCTGACCCATGACCTTGAGCTTGCAGCAGTGGTACATGCCTTAGTGTGGTGGAGACATTTCCTTCTCGGCCGGAGATTTACACTCAGGACTAATCACTTGAGTCTTCGCCACCTCTTCATGTGGCCCAAGGGAGTTGGTCAACACACTAGGGGATGCAGTTTAAATGTTTTGGTAGGTGTTGGTTGAGCCACCCACCGCCCCCACCTATCTTAAAAAATTTAACATGGTTTGAAATGGTTCCCACCGAATAACTCTGACCCTTTAATTCAAATTTCAAATTTGTATTTAAGCATATAGAGTTATTTAAGTGTAGAGTTTGATAATGTATATACATTTATCACTAAAATTAAAAGTATTGAATCCTCCAAGGAGATATCTAGGAACATACATTAAAATATTTTAAGAGTCAACAAAATATCAATATATGGTTTATCCTTGTAACATATCTTTGCAAGTATATGTTAAAATATATCAAAAAAAAAACATCAATAAAATTGTAATATACGCATTTACCTTCGTCACCTATATTCTCTTATACAATGGTTCATAAAGTGAAAATGAGGTCAATGGTCAAATACCCATATCCAACCTAGTATCACCATGCTTGAAGCTTGATATTATCCACTAAGGAAGAGTTGAACACATCAAATATTGGAGTAATCTCGAGTGTGTAGAATTGCGATCAGAATACAAAATAAAAGATTGAAGCTATACAGTTGTCAAGATGAAGTAGGTCACAAACTTGTAGATAAAATAAATCAACTCGAAAGACAACCCTTCTTAACCTTAGTGAAACGTCGAATGAAATAAATTTAAATACCTTTGACCTCAAGGCATTATCGTGATAGTAGTAGTTCGAGCCTAGATGGGGACTCACCCTACAAAAAAAAAAATTGTCACATTTTCGGGTTGAATGTTTGAGGCGTGTCATCTTTTTGCGGCGTTACAGCAGGTTAATCAAATTTTAGAGGACATGCTTAGGATCTATTTTATTGATCATTAGTCTAGATGGGAGGAGTACCTGTACTTGGTGGATTTTGCTTACAATAATAGTTTTCAGAGTTCTATAGGCATGGCTACTTTTCAGGATTTGAATGGCAAAGAGTGCAAGGAACCTCTTAGTTGGGACAGGTTAGATGACAGAGTTTCTCTTGGACTAGCTTTGTTATAGGACATGGAGTAGTAGGTGGTTATGATCAAACAAATACTACATGAGGCACATGACAGGATGAATAAGTACATAGATCAACATAGGATCGACCATAGTTTTGATGTGGGCATGAAGGTGTTCCTTCATGTTAGGCCACATAAGAGCCCTATCCGTTATGGAAAAGGTTTTAAGTTAGCTCCTAGATTCATTGGTCCTTTTGAGATCTTGGAGTGTATTGGCCCTTTGGCCTACCATCTAACGTTTCCACCTAGCTTGTCTCGTGTCCATGATGTGTTTCATGTTTTCGTTACTAGGAGATATATTACAAATCCTTCTCATGTACTAGATTTGACCTCATTGTAGGTGCGGGATCAGGGGCAAGTGATAGTGGATCCCATTCATATTATAGATCGTAGGACCATGGGCCTTCGAGGAAGAGAGATTGACCAAGTCCGGGTATAGTGGGAAAGATATGATGATACTATGGCTACACGGGAGGATGTTACTTTGCTACGAGTTCAATTCCCACATATGTTCTAGTGACTTCCAGGAGGAAATCGAGTCTAAGGGGAGGGGGATGTAGTGCCCAGTTACCTTTGACACATTTTTTATATTGATTATGACACTTTTGACTATATTATGGACATTATTGTGACTTTAAATTCAGTATGATGATTAGATATCAGAGCATGGACTATTATTGACTCTAATTCACATATGTTGCATGATGATTGTTAGAGACATTTTATATAGATGTTGACATGTTGTTGGACATGGTTATATATATATATATATATATATGGATGTTGTTAGAACATGTGATATTTAGATATATTGAGTAGACTAAGAAAATTGAATTAAAATTGATGATGATATAGTTGTTGATGAAATTGTAAGTGATATTATTGATTGTCTTGATGATTGCTATGATTCACATATATGTTGATGATCTTAAAATAATATTTATATTCATCTGGATGTTCTAATATGGCCACGAGGCCGAAGGAGGTATTTGTATTTTCTAGGTTTAAAATATCGCAACAAACATTGGGGGATTGGAGACCAACCACTTTGGAATTCTAGATGAATTCAACAACGTCACCATGGCAACTGTATTGTTTGTGTGTGTTTGATTGTTATTAGGGATTCCCATGGGGGGATCACTTTCAAATGTGACTAAGGGGTTTGACTGTATTTTGTTTTATTTGGTTCCTTTGTTAATGTTTGCATGTGTTTATTATAAGTGTTGTGCTTTGACCCCTTTCATTATTGACTTAAATAGTGGTCTAATATTGTGAGTAATCATTGTTGTTAAAGTTACTTAATTAAAATATGGGCCATAAGAAAGTAATTAATTAGACTTGTTGGACTAGAATTAAAGCATGTTGTAAGAAATGTGTAAGTGATGTGTAAGAGAAATGTAAGTTGATTTTAGAGTATGAAAGACTCCACCTTCTTTGAAAATTCGAATTTGTCCTTGGAAGATGATTTTAAAGGCTTGTGTGACAAGTTAAAGTTGTCCCATACCTATAAAATTTATTTACCAACCTTGTCTATGGTTGGAGAATTAAATTTAAACCTTCTTTGTGCATTTCTGTAATTCAATTTATATGTTTTAATTGCACTTTCTTACATATTCTTTCAATGTTAAGTCCTTATGGGGTGTGGGCTTGATCTTAGAGTGTGTAAGTGATTTGTCATATTATTCACCTACCTATTTATTTTTCTTTGGAGATTGAAGTTGACTTTTGTGTTTGAGTTGATGATGTGTGACATGGCATCCCACATGGATACACCTCATCCTCTTCTCTTCCCTATTTTATATATTCGGATTTCCTTGGCTTGTTTTGGGGGTTGACTTCAACTTTGCATTACTTCATTTGGGGTGAATTATTTTGTTGTTTGAGAACTCTTGCTTTTGGGAGAAAGTTTGCAGAATTTTTGCATAGGCATGTTGTATTCGTTGATCTCTTGGGTTGTTTTCCATTGGAAAGCTTTATATTTTGAACTTGGAGCAAAACTCCATTATGGAGAGGTAAGAGCTTGGCTCTTGAAAATTCTCTTCTTTTATTTTTATGAATATGTTAATGGTTGTAAATATTTTGGCATGTACTTGTGGGCTAGTTTGGTAGACTACTTAGGGATGGTGTAGGAGAAGATTATGGGGTATTTTTGTGGGAGGCATAAGTTTTTTGGGGAGGTATAATTGTGGAGGGAGTTAGGATCTGGGTTCCACCTTAAAAATACATATCTTTCATTTCTTTACTCATTATGGGGTGCCATAAGAGGTTGGGGAGGCATAAGGAAATGCGGGGAATAAGGGGTACTTGGGGGAGGCATAAGGGCATATCAAGGATCTGAAATGATATATATGTATATTTTGGTGGTTTTTTCTCAGGTGGTGATACCCATTTCCCCTTTGGGAGGCATAAGTAGTATCCCCCACTAGTTTATTTCTCCTTTCACTTGCATGATGGATCCTGAGTATTGTTTTTTGTCTATGTATTCTAATGTGGTTGAAAACTACAGTTCTAGCTTGGGACTATGTTTTAAATGTAAAATTTGCATGTGTGTTTGTGGAATCCTGTTGTTGCCATGAGTTAAAACACATCTCCTATTGCATTGTTGTTGGGGCTCGAGGGCCAATGAAGAATGATGGCTTCTCCTTGTCATTGAATGTCTTGGTTGGGTGGAGAGCATTTCCTTTCCCCTTGTTTAATTGTGATCAAATTAAAATAAAGAACATGGATGATATCCATGTTGTTGTTTTGGAACTTAGAAAAAAAGACAAAGTTTGGAAGTCATTTGCGAGACTTCTTTTTGTAGACCTTTTCCCCACTTCAAGTGGATGACTTGTAATATTATTTTTATTGGATAGTTATTTTGTTTTGGAAATGAAATCCCATTTGAATGTGAAAAGACATACTCTGTAACTTATTCTGTGAAAGGAAAAGAAAGATATGTATCCTGTATGTTGTATTTTGAAAATAAATGGAAGGAAGTTGTATAAGAATCATTTGAATTAATGAAATTTGTTACATTGGAAATATATGTTTGAAATATAGTATGAAGCCTCTATTTTGAAAATTGAGAAGTAAACACGTATGAAGAAATGTTATATTTGTTTATTCTTTCGAAAATTATGATTTGGAAATCAGAACTTTATCTTGGATTTTGAACACTTGATTTGAATCAACTTAATGTGTTAGACTGGATTTGGAATGAATGCTAACACTTAGAAGATGATAAAAGGAAAATAGATCTATTCAAATTTTATCCCTATTAGATGTTTTCAAAACTACAAAATATTAATCAGAAAATGTACAGAATGAATCTGTAAACTATAGAAGATAAATAAAATGTGAAATTGAACCTAATATGATCAAAATGATCCCAATTAGACCTTAACACTTAAGAAATTATTATAGAATCTTACAAATTGGGAAAAGGAAAAATTGCACACATCTTGCTATATAAAATTTGGTAATTTGGAATTGCAAATCCATTAAACAAATTAACCTTCACAATCCAACCTAAATTTATCCAAGTGAAATCCTCCATGCCTAATTGGCATGTTGAGAAATAATTTTGAATTCGAACAAAAATTTTGTAAGTTAAAAATGATAGTTTACATTTTAGAATCCTGTAGAACGTTTTCTCAAAATTGACCCTTCAAAATTTATCAAAATAAAATTTTTATGATTCCTGTACAAACAAGACTTTGTGAGCTTTCTAAAAAGTCCTCGTTTTCTCACAAAGTCTTCTAAAGTGAAAACTTCATCTTGACTTCAAAAAATATGTCTGTCTAAATTAATTAATAAAATATTCTTGGGTGGACACGCAAGCTAAATATTTTGTTTAGCACTTTTTGTCCAAAAAATTCCAAAGGCATGAAGTTTCCCGTCACTCCACTAACCCACAAGCCTTCATTCTGTCTAAAAATAATCTATGTTCAAAAAAGAAAATTTTGAAAAAACTTCCCTGCGGCTCTACCACCCCACCCTTGCCTTTTGAAATGTATTTACGTGGGTGCGCAGGCCCGCAAACCTTAACGTAACATTTTTAAAATTTTGGCAAAATTTTCCTAATTTTCCCCGCCGCCCCGCTCCCCCGTAACCAATCAGATGCTGCCACATGGCCTCATGAGGCGTCGGCGAAGGAGCGGACCATTTGAAACCTTATCACCTCAAAAAAAATTTGTGTAAAATTTTGTATATTCTCCCACCAACCCGCTGACCCAAAACCAATTATGGGCTGACATGTGTCTCCACGATGCAACGACAGAGGCGCGGGGTGTTTTAAAGCGTAGCGCTTTTCTTTGTAAAAAAAAAGAAAATTTTCCTAAGTCTCCCTGACGAGCCGACGAACCACAGCCAATGAGGTTCTAACACGTGGTTTCTCTGTGCTTCGGTGGAGGAGCGAACCAAATTTACCCTATTCACCCTTTTGAACTAAAAGTCAAATTTTCCATCTTATCTCCAGTGACGCGCCGTCCCGCTGAGGTTAGGATTTTGGACACGTTTCCTTAGCAGACCCCAAGTTAAAAATTTTCCTTCTTAGGTGCAAAGCCCCTCCCCAGACTTATAGGTGCGCAAAGGTCAAATACGCATTTTTCCCAAAAGTGTTAAGGGAAAAATTTCTTCCCCAGGTCCGAAGCCCCGCCCTTGGGAAAAATTTCCTCCCAAGGCCTTTCGGCCCATAACTTGATAAATATGAGGAGTTAGGAGGAATTCTTTATATCACTGGAAAGGGGAGGAAATTTTCTATCCAATAGGAGTGTTTCTAGGAAGTTTTGAGTGTGTCATTATTGATAAAAATAATTTTGAGCCTTGTAAGTCAGTGAGAAAGTGGGTAAGTGGAAAACTAACCTGGTAATTTATTTGGTCTTGGCCTTGACCTTCTAAACTTAACTAAGATACTTTTAGCTTGTGTTAACCTAATCTTTTATTAAATATCATCTAGGAGATTTAAACTATCCTTGGACTAACTTTTCTAGGTGATTTTGTAATATGGTTAGAATAATTGTTAGAGAAGGATATCTTTTGCATAAACCTAACTAGTATTGAGACCTTGTTCTAGCCACAATTTTAAGAAAAAAAAAAGAAAAAAAATATTATTCCATAATTTTTCTAACTAAACCTAGGTTGTTCTTTGTTCTCGAGTGGTTGTTTTAGAGGGCATTACACACTTATATTATGATTGATTGATTTTATAATAAGAATACTTTCAAGCTTTTAGATAATACACTCTTATTACACAACATAATGGTTCACTATTTGTAAAATACTTTCAATATCCTCTGGCAGAATATGCTTTAATATTAAATCTTAAAATCCCAAATTTTACAAAAGGAAAATTTAACTCTTGGACATTTAATATTTCATGTGAAATTTCATTTACTGCCCACCATGGTGTCACCTCACTTGTGGAACTCCCAGAATTGGAGAATGCATTTCTTCTATAGCTGGCGCTTTACAAATAAATTTAAATAACCCTAGATTTCCAAATGATTGCTCAACTCAACAATCTTTTTCTTATTTTTTTTATTTTATGTTTTGTGCACCACAACCCAAACTTTCACAAAACAAAATACATAAAAAATCACTGCATGATATTTTAAAATATGCATTCCACAACTAATTCACATTACAATGAAGGTCATTTAATTTCACATTTTATCTCTAATCACTAGGACTATTATTCATCCAACTCAAAATTAAAAAAATAATAAAATATGACTTGAAAACTAAAGAATCCAATAAAATATGCATTTGGAACAATGAATCATTTTTTTCTATTGTATTCCTTTCACAGGGACTGCCTATATATAGAACTCTTCTATTTTTCTTATTCTTTCTACTTTAACAGAACTCATCCATTTAAATTATAACTAACAATAGATTAGACACATAATCATTGAATAACAAATATGCCACTTTATTATTTGACTATTATAGAACTTATCTATTTATCTCATTTTTTCATTATTTACATGACCTCTAGTACTTCAAACATGATTAAAAATGAGTATACACACCATTTAAGACCCTTAGGAGCATACAAAACTTTAATTTTTTACATTAGTTGATGTCCCTACATCATAAAACAGTCTTTATGCACATTCATGTGTCGAGTGGCTCTTGAGTCAACATATCAAACAACACACTAGATGATGTTTATGGTTCACTAGAATTATTAGTGTACAAGAATTCCTCATCATCTGAATGGTCTTCTTACTTAGCTACATTTCCTTATTGATGGGATTTCTTTCATCAGTTCCCATTCTTCTACCCTTACTTGTATTGTGACTTTCCCTATTGTGGTTGATAATTTTGAGGTCTAGAGTTTCTCAATTAGCCTTTCTTGTATATGTTATACCAACAATATTTCAACTCATGTCCTCTTCTATAGATAGGAAATTTCGTATTTTGTTTGTTCCCTTGCTAATGCTTTTTTTGGGACTTTTAAGAATATTGTAATTTTCCCTTCCCTTTCTGATGAGAATATATTGTATGTTCTTCTTCTTCATCTTTGTTGTAAGTTGTTACTTCTTACTCCAACAAATTAACTATCTTTTCAAAATTGATGGTCTAATATGACAAATTGAATGTCGTCTCAAAAATGCAGTAAGAGGAAGGAAGTGATCTTAAAACAATTGGAATGATATTTGTAACCTCCTTTCCCAAGGCTAGAATTAAATCTGTCAATATTGCAGCTCTTCGTAATAAATATTCCAATTTCTTGTTCAGTTTGAATTTTAGTGTATACAACTGAATCTAGAAGTTCAATATAGTATTCTCATTTTTGGTGTTTTACATTGTGGTCAACTTATCCCATGGTTCCTTAGCTATTTTGACATCTCGAATGTGGGGTTACACTTCATCAAACACTACAAACAATATTATCAATACAACCTTCTGATTGGCCTTGTCAAAATTAATTTGTTGGGTTGCATCATCTTTTGATATGGATACGAAACCATTCAAAAATAGAAAAAATTCTTAAAAATCAAGTTGAGTTCAAATTTTTGTCTTCCATACAATGTGATTTTCACCCCAGAGCAGCTATGAGTTAGGTAAGAAGAATTTTGGATCATTGTTCACCATAGTGAGTTATTAGATTGTCCCCAAATATATGGTCGATTAGAGAAAAAAAGTGAAAAATTATATTAAAATATATATATATTTACAGTCGATTGTGTGGAAAAATTGAATGGTAGGAAGAAAATAAAAGTTTTGTGAGGTCGTGATGGCCCTCGGAGCTCAAAATGTCTCATACACTTGAAAAAAACAAAAAAATATAATTTTTACCCTTTTTGGTACCCTTCATATAGTAAAAGTGTCCTGTAATCAATTTGTAACTGAAGTGGGAGAAACAAATTGGCCAAAATAAGTGTTTTCCTCACTAAATTTAGTTGAGGAATTAGTTGTAACTAGCACAATTGTTAGGGTTTCTTGCCACTAAGTATAGCGGTTACCGCTAACACTTCCTCCAAATTTAAATAAAAAAATAAATGATTGATTACAAGTGTCAATAAACTAACCTTGCTCTCCCACGTCTTTTTATATTAACCAATTGAGTGCTCAAGTGGCATGACATACAAAGTTGAAGAAATTTTATTTAAATAAAAAACATATTGATAACCTTTTAAAAGATATGTGGCATGATGACAGGGTATCCACATGGTGCAATTAGAGAGGAGGAAGTATTAGGTTTAGGGATCCCACCTAAACAAAATCTTTCTTCATATGTTATCTTCACTTTTGGCTATTGTATTTATGTTATTCTTTTGTTTATACCACCATTTTTATTTTTTTTTCCTTTGTTATGTTGATTTTCCACCACTTTTTATTTTATGATCCTCCGCTTTGCTTTGTGTTTTGTATGTAATGTCCGTGTGGTGTTTGGCTTTGGTATGGATAGTTGCAGGGTCATTTTTTGTGCATGATTGTATCTATTATTTACCCTAACCGTCACTTGGAAATTCTTGGCAAAGTGTATATCCATGGCTCAGTGGTTACTCAAAGCAAAGCTAATACAAGGATTGTGTGCTTTACAAGAGAGAGTAACATGGTTTAGCTTGGTGAGGAGTCAGCAGGAGGTAGGGGTTTGAAACTTACCATTTTTCTTGAGTGTTCATCAGTTTTTCAAGACTCAAATTGCCTGATGTGACTCCACAAATTGGCCTAATAATACAAAGTGCAACTCAGTCGCTTGCAAATTCAACTCGTGAATTGGATTGATACATGGGAGGCTTCAACACAACTCGTAGATGAGATTGTATTAATAAACCATTTGTAAAATTCCTTGACCTCCAAGTCGGTAATAGAATTCTTTGTATAACTTGGTTTGCATGCCAAAGCATCTCGGTGCAGAGTAGAGATTCGCAGTTTTGACACAATTGATTATGCTAAAATGTAAAATAATAGCCTAATCTAATGCAAGTTTGTAGAAAATAAATGAATAGTAAAATACTAAAATAATAACCAAGTAACTAAACAATGAAAATATGAAACCCTAATGTGTAAAGAGGGTTAGAAGAGCCTTAGTTGATTCACAGAAGTTTCTAGACTATGTCGAAGTGGATATTGGCTTACCAAGGATGGAGGGTCATCATATAAAAACTTGAAAAAATGTAAATCCAAAAGATTTGACTAGATTTGGGAACCTAGAAAGAGATATGGATTTCAATGGGTTCCCTTGTATTCATAAATTCTCCGAAAACCTCCTCCGAGGTATTGCAAGAGTTTTTTTACTTGTTCACATTTTTTCACATGTATGTCTCTATGAGATCTTCGAGGTCACCCTAAATCTAAAATGAATGAATCACCTGAAAAAACCCAAACAAAGAATCAAAACTCTAAAAAGGAAAGATAAAAAATGAAGGTGTCAGACTGTCCTCAGCTTCGAAAATGATGGACTTATAACTGAGCATTGCACTACATCTCATACAAAGTATAATTCTGTGTGTGTGTGTGTGGAATTGTGCCCTAGGTTTCTATTGTGCGTGTCTCACTTAAAGTAAAGAGCAATAAGCTAGATGTAGAATGTAAATAATGTATGCATGGAAATAGTAGACTCCCCTCCTATGAAGTGTGATACAGATGAACCAACCTTTGTTCCTTTTGATGGAGCTAGATGGATGATAATGGAGTTATAAATGTCTTTGATGGATGAAACCTTAGGTGGTGATAGTAGATGTTTATTGTTTGATCCCTTATTATGATCACATGAATTTATATTTATATGATTTCCTTTCTTGAATTTCATTATTAACCCTGAAAAGGCCGACTAATAAAAATAGAATATGCTCAAACAACTACAAAGGACCTGGAGAGTGTGACCAAAGTATAAAGAGGACAAGGGCACCCAGAGGAGATGGGGGTGCCTAATGGTAGTGTCCTAGCTAGGTTTTGGTGAAAAGAATGAAAAATACCTAAAGTTGTAAAGATAGAAAGAGAAAGTAAGATTTCCTAATTGAAATAAAAATCATAAAGCAAATAATGGTTGTCAAAGACATGGGTTAATCAGTAATTTTATTACTTAATCATGCAAATAATGTTATTTGATCGAGACTAGATAACTACCCTAAGTGCATGATTTTGTGTCTACATTTTCCCCCACTTTATGTTGGTGAGAAGAACGCTCAGTAACATAAAGCAGATAGAGATTTCTACCTGATATCCATATAGATTGATGTAGAAAACATGAGAGACTAAACAAAGCGTGGAGTGATAAAAATATGGAGCTTGGATACTAAAAATGAAAAAGTGTTAAAGGTGATAAAAATGAACCTATTGCCGAAATGAGTGTGTAGATGTTGATGTGTGTGCTATGTACCTATTGTTAGTACCATGTTGATGTTGTTTGAATTCCTTCTTCCCATATGGAAGGGCTTGCAAAGGTGAAGACGAACAAGTTTTCAAATATGTATGTATATGTGTAACAAACATGTAAAGAAGTAAGTAAAAAATTTGAAAATGCAAAAAAGGAACATGTGCACATGATCCATGATGAGGAAAGAGTGTTGAAAGGATCCTCTAGATGATGTTGATGCACAAAAGTTTTTCTTGCAATCTCACACCAATTTAAAGAAATAAATTGAGGGAGAAATTATCGAGTGTCGTCCTCTAATCTTTAACCATATCACGCAGTATTTAACACCATTGCATATGATGTGCACTAACGTGTGTGCCAAGGACTACCTTCCCTATAAAATCTATTGTGTATGATTTGTGTAGACTTTTTTGAACCCAATCGATATGTGATATACCCCCTAATCTAAATTAATCCAGGTAATGCCACTATGTGATATTGCCCATGGTCTTAGGAAATATAGGTAAGGTCACTATGTAATGGATGAAATATAAAAATTATACCATATCGGTACTATGTTGTGTTGTATATACTCTATATGGGGTGACTAATTCACCCAAATGGTGCCTCCCATCATTTGGGGTGAATGCGACATCAGTGAAGGAGAATGTGGCCCAAAGGAGGACCGAACACTAAAATTTTTCCCTTTAGGGGGAAGGCGATGTGCTTGGTAGAAACCAAGGCACATGTAAACAAGTTTTTGGGAGACATGTGTTAGTACAAGTAAAGGCGTGTATGCATGTAGGATAAATAAACAATTTCTAAGCTAGAACAAACAAGAAGACAATGTAGACCACGAAAATTTGTTTACAAACATGGGACACTATACACACCTAAAATTGCATGTGCTACATTGTCAAAAAAAGTTACAAGAGTCCCCAATGATGATTCATATCCTTTCGGAAGGTGTTCCTATTCTGAAACCCATTCACAGTATATATTTGTAGCCTAGACATCCCTACTCAACCCTCACATACTTTTTCCTAGCTTCCCACTGCATTTTAGAGTAGTTTTCACCTTTAGTGTCAAAACCACCACCATGCCTAGGCAACAATTTTCCAACCGCTGCCCTAAGTAGGGCAAGTGTCTTAAAACCGTCACACCGTGTAGGGTAGTGGTCCTGCGTAAATTTTCCAAATATTTCATTTATGTTTTGACGTGGAATTCTCTCACTTAACTTCCATTTTTAGACGTGTTTGTTGCCCATTTTAGATGATTCCAAAGCACAAATTCATTTTTGAAATCTATTCTTGCACTTCTATTTGTGATTAATTGTTTTTAATAGTTTGAAATCTCTCTTCATTGTGCTTATGTCACTCTTTTTCTTGCAAGTGGCTTCAACCATTTCCCAACAAAATTCCTATAAATACAATGCTTTTATTGAAGCAAAAGGGGGAGATTAATTTTGAGTATTCTTTTTATTGCAAATTTTCTTCCTTTCTTGCTGGAAATTGCCAAAACTAATCTCAGTTTAGTTGTTCTTGCATTATTCTACGTGCATTGTTTCCCAGACTGCCAATTCAAGCTACTACTACTCGTGCACTTTCTTCTTTTGTTGTTGCTACATTCCAACCTACTGGAATCACATGGACACAAAAATCAAAAGGATAAAATGAGGGGAAAAATATCCACACAAGAATATTTTCCACTATTCTTGCATATCCAGGTTCGAGGTGTTGTTTGTTTACTTCATTGATTTAAATTTTGAATTATGAATTCATTCATTCGTTCAAAGTCATATCATATAGAGTACATCATTTTTTTTCTTGTTTCAATCATCAAGCAATTACAGTAGATCAAATTACATTATAAGGTTTTGCTCTTTAATATTGTCAGGGAAGCTGTATGGAATAATAGCTTCTTTGAAGTTGTGATTTATTCTCTACTTCTTAGATGGGATTGAGAGTTTTGATTAAGAAGGATTCAATTGATTAATTGTTGTAGTTTTAGAATACACTCATCACAGGTGAATAACCACACCGGGTTATTTTTCTTGTTAGTTCTAACGTAGAAATAAATTTGGTTATTTAGAATAAAAGAAAATTGTTGTTTTGTGATTTTAATATTTCAGTTTTGTGATTTTCTTAGATTATTTTCCTTTCAATATTAGATTATATTAGATTATATTAGTTCAGCACTTCAAATCAACTAGGTAACTAAGCCATGGGAAATTTATGGTACCCGTTCATGGCCTCTAAATATCCCCTTTGTCAATTTAGTTACTAGGAAATCACACCACCAGATCTTAGTCACTGATTCTCCCATATCTAGTTAGGAGGTTGGGTGTGGAATAAGGTCTCATGTTGATTTTCTTTCATACAAATTGGTGAACCCAACGCACAAGATTTATTCCTTCTTTTTCCTCCCTTTCATTGTTATTACCTCACCTCTCTGTTTATTCCCCTATTTTGGTTGATGTTTTATACCTTCTAAAAATATGTCTACAAGAGAGTTTGGGGGACCATTTTTCTCTGATAGGTATTACACCAAAATTTAACCACAATAATCCCCTTCCCTTTTTGGATCAAGTGAAAATTACAAAAAAATGTTAAAACATCTCTTAGTTACATTTTAAACCTTGTTGGTCATGTGATGATAGAAGATGTTAATCAACCTACTACAAACGACATGACTATCACAAGAGAAATGGTTCCTTACCCTAAAATCTTATCAAAACCTCACATTTCAATGCAATTAACCAAATATGACATCTTTTCACAAATAACGGACCCCCTCCGTCAAATAGATGAGTCTTTAGATAGGATAAAGGTTCATGCATCGAAAACCTATCCTAAGATTCCTATGTTTGAAGAGGACAAGAATCATAACGCTAAACAATTCATAACAGGTTATCATCAGTTTTCTCAACCAAACTTTACACCATAGGCATCACAAAAAGGGGCTCAATCCTCTCCTAATTATGTCATTTCTACCTTAGTAGGGAGGATTAGATAACTATAGAGTGCCCAACCATCGCAACAACTCATGCAATAGGGTAGAAAATAGGATATCCATTTTACAGCAAAGGATACATCCCTTTTAATGAATAACCAATGCAACATCATGTGCAACAAGGTTATCCGGTTCATTCAAATATAGGTGATTTTCTCACAGGATAGTACACACTAGTGATGGGTCCTCATCCATCTCAATCTTATCCTACATAAGGGCTGGCTGGAATTGCATTCTCCAATTCTGCTAGAATAGGCAATGCGACGTTCCCTGGTTTTACGCCCGCAACTCCATATCCCTAGACTATCCCACCTTACTTTCATATGTATTATAAGTCTACCAAATGAACCCATATTTCATTCTAAATCCTTATGCACAGTATAAAGGAGATATATACATTCCAATAAATGTATATAATGCATTTTATCCAACTCCTCCTCCACCACCTCCTTATCAAGGATCTTCAATGGTGGAATATTATGCAAAGGGTACCTACACTAAGTACTTAAAGGGGCCTCTTGACTTCACAATATGTGGTGTTATGCTTCTATGCTCATTGCTTGATCTTCTAAAGTTTGAGGAAGAAGGAGACCTGAATGCTCATATCAAAGCCTACGCTACAACCATTAGAGAGTTGCTTCCTTGCGATGTTGTGGTAGCTAAAATATTTACGAAAACCCTCAAAGGAATCGCATTGGATTGGTATTACTGGATTTTGAAAGCCTTTATACATTCCTTTAAATAGCTTGTTTCCAAATTTTTCAGAGAATTTGACATGAATAAGTTGTTGCATACATGGATTAGGGTTTTTTTACACATTAGACAAGATAAACAAGAATCTACAACCCATTTCATCCAGATATGGTGCCATGTTCTATACTCCTCTGAAAGTGCACTCAACATGGACCAGATGGAACTTTGTGATCTTTTCCTTCACTAGCTCAATCAAGAGAATAAGGAATATGTCGAGAAGTTTCATTTTTGTAGTTATGAGGAAGTTTTTGAAGGTACATTTCAAATTAACCAAGCCACTATTGATAGTGGGCATAAGACCTACGATCCCAATGGGAAATTGGTATCCCCAAATCATAAAAATACAAACTATCACAACAACGGTGCCAATAACCAAGGACCTAAGGGTGTGAATCTCAATCAAGTTTTTACCACGAATGGTGCTATTGATCAAGCCAAAAACATCAGTTTTACAAATGATATTAATATCAATAACAATAAAAATAACAACTCAGGAAATCAAAGAGGCCCTAATAATGTGTCTTTTGTCAACACGGTCGATGTAAACCATCCCCCACAAAATAAAATCCAAACCCAAGGCACAAATCGATACCGAAACTCCATCCAAGGGGCAATGAAACATGGTTATAACAATCAATTTCAAAAATATAATCGAAGTTCTAATAAACAACCACAATACACATATCAAAGACCAAGAGAATACAATCCCGACATGTACTGTGGTTTCCATAAGGTATGAGTTCATGATGATAAAACTGTTCGTGATTGCAAAATGTTTCTGTAAAGACTTCCCGAAAACCAAAGGCAACTCTTTATAGACATGTTCTTGGAAAATCTTGAAACGAACCCACAATCTGGACATACGGGGCCAATTACACCTCAAAACATGAACTTAAATATCTTCTAAAATCCGATCCCCAAAAATCCTTGGGACACCAAGGTGAACCCTCAAAATGTGAATAAGGGAATTCCAATCGCAAATAACGATCACGAGGCCTCGACTTCTAATAATTCTCTGGTTCTCCTAGCCTTGGCTAGTTAAATGATCAAATGAAGAATTTGGGATTAGTTTAGATGGAGGTTGAGCAAGAAATTAATGCAACAAATTAAACAAAGGTATACATTGTTTAGCCCCAACCTTCTCTTTCCTTCTTGCAGGATGACATTCCTACAATTCCAAAACCAGTAGGAGCCTATGATTTGAGATCAGATTTAAACAAGACCTTTTTCTCACATCTTGTTCCTAAATTTGTTAAAGAAATCCCCTGTGCATCGTTCAACATTTCTCGATGCCTTAGGTATTGGTTATCTAATCCACATTACGCCACCTCCTAGTGCTCAAATAAATCATATTGAATTTGACATACATCCTCCGGGACAGAGTGATAGGGATATTAGGTTTGTTTTTTATATAGATGAGATGTCATCTGATGTTGAAATTTTCCGATTGAAATTACATTGATCTTTATAGGTCTAGGTTTACAATACATTCATTAAGAGAGCCATGATTGATGATGGGGCTTCTGTGAATATAGTTCCCTTCTCTTTCATCTAGAATTTGGGTTATGGGGAAACTAATTAATCCTCTACAAGGAACACGTTGCGAGGTTATGATAGTCTTAAGGAGAATTTTACTAGAATCATACTTCTTCCAGTTATGCTTGGTCCAAAAACCATCTTGATGGAATTTTACATCATCGACTAGGAAACAAATTACAACATGATCCTCATGAGACCTTGGGTCCATCGAATGAAGGCTATTCCTTCTACCTTACTTCAAGAGATTAGATTTCTTCATTTGGGAAAATTATTCATCACCCGAGGGGATCCAAAGCCCTTTGATATACATTTAGATAATCTCGAGAAGAAAATGGGATTCCATTCGGAGTATGAACTTACTGTGAACCAATTGAACAAATCACCTTCATCAAAATAATTGGTCCAAATCACCCTGAGTATTCCAAAGACTAAGGTCACTTACCCAAAAGTGCTCGAAGTAGTAAAACATGATATAGGTAAATCAATATCAATGGAAAAAGTGTCCACTAAAACCACATTAGAATTCATGAAAATCTTAGAGAGTGATGATCCGATCTTTCTCCCATTTGAACCGCAAGGGGTGGGTAGTCTTCTTAATTTAGCATCTCTTCCCTCCAAAAACATAGGTATAGGTGTAAACATGATAGAATTAACAAAAAAAGATGAGAATTCTGAGATTGGAGTGATTCCCATTGAAACCATCTCTAAGGGTTGTTCTATTCTAAACCCTAGTTTCAATCCAAGTGCATCTAAAACTATTTTTTTCATATCCATGGGGACAATGCCTCATCATTTAGAAAAATTCACAGGTAAACACAATTCTCTACATAGGAAGTGAGTTTGAGTAGGGTCATGCTCACCCACACACCATGTGTCAATAACATAGCAAGGAGGTTCACGAATGCCTCTTTCAGAAAAATTAGTATAATGATTGGACATATACACTTCTAGGAAAGGGTTGTAAGTTTAAACCCAGAATGGTGGGCCCTTATCAAAAGAATAGAAACTTCAAACATTGTTCACTTTATATTTTTAATTTTGGATGTGAGGATTTTGACATCCTTTAACTCTCTTTTCCTTAGATGTTCCAGCATTTATTCCCACCCGCATTCTCATGTGTACTTTATTACATCCACATTTGCATTCTCATTTGCTAGCTCATTCAATGAAGTTTGTAATTAAGAACTTATCTTTCAAGAAACTTTTAGCAACTTCTAAAATATTGGAAAAACCTCTATTAGACTTCTTCAAACATCTGTAATATTATCATCAAAAAAATTCTCAATCAATTCATATTTTCAGCAAGTAAGAAATAGTTTTAAAAATTATCCTACCAAGGCCTACATACTTGGTTTTGTAGATAGTTTACTTTTAACTTGGTTGTATTTTCATCTTAAGTCTATTCTATAAGCTTCTTAGTGTCACATCTTTCCCATAAACACCTATTTGGGAGAAAAAAATTCTAAACATTTTACCCGAAATGCTTGTTCTACTATCTAGACCCATGGTGTTGAGCCCTTATATCCTACTGGTTGCGTGGGGTTGATCCTAGGGGAAAGATTTCCCTCCCAAAGCACAAGTTAAATTTCAAAAATCAAATAAAAAGTATATATCTCAATACAAAATCAAAATACAAAATTTTCATTCACACACTTCCTTGCCCTACTAACTTTTGGTGTTGAGCCCACACTTCTTATTAGAAGTATGAGGCTAGGAAAGGAAGGGAGTTCTGTTACTTTCCTATGCCTTTTCCTTGGTGATGAACCCATGCTTCTTACTGGTAGAATGAGGCAAGGTATAGGGTGTCTCTACAAATAAACAAATAAATTAGGGTAATTCAATGAAATTTCTTTGAAATTCTAAAATCCAAAAATATATATATATATAGATGTGTATTTCCCAAAAGAACTAAATAATTAAAACCAGATTTTGTCAATCAAGTGGCCATCTACGGATCTAAGTCTAGATAAAATGATAGGAAAATCAAATTCTAGATTGTGTAGTAAACTATGTGCAGAATTAGTTTGTAGGTTCCGAATTGGATTTTTGTCAAAACATTTTCTTTCTCTCATCACATTCATTCAAAAATTCATACAACTCATTTCCTTTCTAACTCTCAGTGATGAGCCATCACATCTTACCAGTTGTGTGGAGTTAGAAGTAGGGTGGGTTCATTTTACGTTAGAATCGTTCATCACATTTTGCCAAACAAATAAGAAATACAAATATTTCCTGAGAGGTTAAAGTTTTAAAATTACAATGTGTATGCATACTCATCTCATATATCAACATTATAAAATAACAAAAATACATCATTTTGATCATCATATCATTATCCATTGCATAAATTCCAAAATCATACAAAACTAGAAATTCTAATCATCTAGAGTACACATAAAAAAAACTAAAAAATAAGTCAACTTTAGTTCAAGGAATTGAAAAACCAAAAAGAAGTATATGTATATATATCATGATAATTCAAGTTTGTACAATGCCATCATGCACTAGGTGTGGTCAAAAGGCTCGCAATAAGCCTGAAATATACAAAAAATTGGTATTAATGCCCCAAAAATCTAAACTAAGCAATAAAAATCTCAATGGTCTATCAATCCCTAGGGGAGCCTTAAGACAGTGCAGCGCTACATCTAGGACTCCTATTATGGATACAATGTCAAGAAATTACTCAATGGTGGGAATTATTTTGATGGTGGTCACTGGATGTGGTCTCAATAAGAGAATGGCTCTGCCTCAACAATCTCTTGGTTGTCTCATATGTGGCAACCTGAGTTTGGAGAAAAGTCATGATCTTCATTGCCCTCTAGATAGTTGTAAACATGACATTGTCTCTGTCAGCTGATAATGATTGTCATGTGTCCTCTGTCAACTTGGCTCAGGTATTCCCCGAAGGGATCAACAAGGTGTCCATGCACACCCAATGAATAAGATCTTTTCATCCCTCTGCAAATGTTGCAAAACAAAGAAACAACAAAGAGTTAGAAAATTACCAAAAAAAATACTAGACACATGATTAACACTTTTATCTAACAAAGTCAGGGAAATAGTATGTACATAATTGGATATCCATACATCCAGGTGGCATCAACTTGTACATCTTGTGATGTTACTACAGGTACCTAGTGTTAATCCTCTCCTTTTGAGGCTACGTGTTGTCCCATGATAGACCTCTCATCTCTTCCCTTGTCTCAAATAAGTGGATCCTCTGCGACTAAGGTCTCCATCTCCTCGTCTTCCTCCTCTCGCTCTGCTATCAATACATCCTAGGTGTCATGCCACTTAGGTTCATTCTCCTCCTCCTTCATGTGAGCCTCCCTACCAGTCTCACCACTAAACCCCTCATCATCTAATCCATCACTGGTCTCATTAACACCCAACTCCTCTCCAGTATCATCTCTTATATCCTCCTCAGAATCACATTCCACATCTAGAGGTACATCCTACTCCCCAATGTGAGAGGGTACGACCTCAATCTGGAATAAAGTACATAAAAAAACTAGCTACTCATCACGCACGATCAACATTCCTAACTACAATCGGCACTCCTCGAGTCACTATTGTCCACCCAAGATCTCTGTTAGAGCCCTTTCGGTCCTCCTTAACACACCTGTATATGGGTGCCACAGGGGGAAGCATGTGAACGTATGGAAGACTGAACTACTGAGGAAATCAATTAAATGGAGTCTTCACCCTCCCCATCCTATCAACTAACTATCTAGTAGAAGCACAAGCTTCCACTATGGTCTCTTCCTGTCCCCACACTCTTGCCATGTCATGGTAGAGAGTAGCAACTAAGTCACTAGTATTCAATAAATCCACTGACTAATGTGGCCCTTTAATCATTGACATACCTATCCTTATGGTGGCCCAAATGGCCCATGGATCCTACATTGGAACTCCCCTCTGGTAGGGGATAATGCGATCATAAACCCAACTCATCATGAGTGTGCGATGGATGAGAGACTAACCTTGTAAATGAACCACTCGATACAAGTCATGGTAGCTAGTCCTAAGGATATCTTCTCCCCAAGCATAAGTACGGCCATGTGCCTCTATCTGTGTGATAATAAGAGCCCAACCATATAGCAATGTATCAACCCCCCTTGTCCCCTATTAACTGTGAATCCAAAATACCCATGATGTCCTTGCGGATAGTGGGGATGGGAGCGGTGGCAATAGATCATTCCTTCATAATCTTCTTAGAACCAAATAACACCATGACATTACCCATATAAGTATCCCAGAATATCTTCATGGATTTATATCCAATTGTCTCAAGAGTCAGCCTCCTCCCAAGTATCGAAACTCCAAGTTTCTATTACACGTCCTCCAAAGTAATAGTCCACTCACCCCTACAACCCAGCAACCGAAATGTGTTTCGGTCTGCATCCTAGTAAGAAAATAAGTCACATAGCATATGACTGACAAGAGTAACATGGGGCACCCAAGAAATCCTCCATATGCCTCCTCTATGTAATTTGTCAATCTCAGCCTGAGTAAGCTAATCAAGGAACTCTATGAGCCAATCACACTCTTGCTCACGACTCCATCGGATGTAGTCCTCCTTCTTCCACATCTACAAAAATATAAAAAGAATTAATTCAGTAACATTTTCAATAGGAAAGCTCATCAAAAACATCGTAAAACATAAAAAATAATTTTTTTAATCTAAACACAAGTATTTTTGCATTCTGTTCCAAACTATCGCCCTATGCAAGGAAACGGTTTTATGACCTCGGTCATGCTAGAGTGGTGGTTTTATAACCACTACCCTACTAGGGTGATGATCCTATAACCACCACCTAGCTTTAGGTGGTGGTCCTGAACAATTTTTTTGTACGGTGCCATTACCCTAAAAATATCACAAAAATGTAAAAATTGACCATTTTTCAAGAAATAAAAAACTACCCTATGGGTGCCCCTCTAGAGACTAGTTTAAAATAAGAAATTTCAAAAATGAGCCCTCTTAGGAAAATATTTTTAACATTTAACATTTTAGGTTTTAAAATAAAAAAATGAGGAAATATAACCTGAGACTGTGCATCTCAATCTCTCGCTTGCAGAGGCATTATCAGGAACTCGTAATGAACGTTTCAGTTGTACTCTCATAAAAAACGATCAATTTGGGCCCAGAGCTCAAAATTCACTAATCAAATATACAAAAATGAATTGAAAATGAACTTATATATATATATATATATATATATATATATATATATATATATATATATATCTGTGTGTGTGTGTGTTGTTTTAATTTTGTTTTGAAAATATGTGCTCACATGGATGGAATGGTGGTGCAGGTATATTTCTATATCCTTGCAAAAATGGTAAGTCCTCTTGTCGTTTTAATATAGCGCTTATTTTTTGATATTTTATCTATCTTCACTTGATTATTTTTCATTTTACAGGTAGTGAGAGCTTGGAAAACAACACTTCAGCACACAAGTGTGTCAGGTATAGCTTCTAACTCCACATTTTGTGAACGCTATACTCGGACTCTACGTTTTATGACTCTTCATGACTAAGATGCTTCTCTGAGGGGGCAATATGTACGCACCAAAAATTGTATGAGCTACATTGTTAAAAAATGGTTACAAAAGTATCCAAGGATGATTCATATTCTTTCATAAGGTGTTAAAATTCCTAAACTCATTAGAAGTATATATTTGTAGCCTAGACATCCATACTCATCCCTCACATACTTTTTCCTAGTTTCCCATTGCATTTTAAATTATTTTTGGCATTTAGTTTCAAAACCACCACCCTGAGCAAGGAGGTGGTTTGGAAAATTCCACCCTGTTCAGAACAGAGGTCCTGTGTAAAAGTTTGCATAGAGTTCACTCGCATTTTGACACAGAATTCTCTCACTTAACTTCGATTTTTAGAAGCATTTTTTGCCTGTTATATGATTTTCAAGCCCAAATACCTTGTGGCAATCTATTATTTCACTTTTATTTGTGATTAATGGTTGTTAATTTTATAAAATACCTATTCATTTTTGTTATGTGACCCTTTGGATGCCAAGTGGCTTTAACCATTTCCCAGCCAAATTCCTATAAATATCATGCTTGTGTTCAAGAAAAAGTGGGGGATTAATTTTGATTATTCTTGTTATTAAATTTTTTTTGCCTTTCTTGCTGGAAATTTACAAAGCCAATCTTAGTTCAATTGTGTTTGCATTCTTCCACCTGTATTGTTTCCCAGTCTACCAATTCAAGCTACTACTACTTTAAGAATTTCTTCTTTTGTTTTTGTTGCATTCCCACCTATTAGACTCATGTGGACATAGAAATCGAAAGGATAAACTGAGGGGACAAATATCCACACAATTATATTTTCCATTGTTCTTTCATATCCAAGTTTTAGGTGTTGTGTGTTTACTTCATTGATTTAAATTTTCAATTATGAATTCATTCGTTCGTTTAAAATCATATCAAATAGAGTAGAGAAATTATTTTTTATCATTTTAATCATTAAGAAATTATAGTAGATTAGATTATATTAGAAGGTTTTTCTCTTCAATATTGTCAGGGAAACTGTATGGAATAATAGCTTCTTTGAAGATGTGATTTATTCTCTAATTCTGAGACATGATTGAGAGTTGTGATTAATAAGGATTCAATTAATTGATTGTTGTAGGTTTAGAATACACTCAACATAGGTGAAAAATCACACCAGGTTATTTTTCTTGTTTAGTTAGTGTGTAGAAATATATTTGGTTATTTAAAATGAATGTAAATTGTTGTTTTGTGATTGTTATATTTCAGTTTTTTGATTTTTTAATATTATTTTCCTTTCAGTATTAGATTAGATTGTTAATTTAATTTATTTTATATGAACGCTTCAAATTATTTCAGCACTTTGAATCAACTAGGTAACTAATCCATAGGGAATTTATAGTACCTATTCATAGCCTCTAAATCTCCCCTTTATCGATTCATATACCAAGAAATCACACTACCAGATCTTAGTAAATGATTCTCCCAAAGCTAAATATCCATAATATTTCCACACTAGTTGTCTCGACACGACCTAGAGGGTCGGGTGTGAAAGAAGGTCACGTGTCACTTTTCTTTCGTACATACACCATTCACGATGTCACAAGACAATCAAGGCCATAATGGCCAAAAAAATAAAGTGTGCACACATTATAAATGGTAATTCGTGAAAAAAATAACAATCAATAGCAGAGAATGTAACAAACAATCATGGAAGAAAATATCCATGCATAACAAATGCTACATAGGAAGTACTTGTTAGCATGTTTTAAAGATAAAAAGTATGTCAAGACATGTATAAGTCAATAAATTAATGTGCTATGAACTAAAATGAAACAATAATACCTATCATGTAGAAACGTAGATTCCCCCAGGAGCCACTGTGGGACTGGTATGAAGTACTGCGCCAAGCATCCATGCTGCGTGTAATGGATCTGTATAGTATGTGATCACAACTAGAAAGCAAATGAACGCGCATGTGTGTATGATAAAGATAATGACATAAAAAAAATATATCTAGCATGTGTAATAGTATGAACATGTACAAGTAAACGTAAGAAAGAGTAAATGCAACTAAGATATACAGTATGTTGTATATGGATGGAATGAAAAAGAAATTGAATTATAGGATCTGTGTTCCCTGTGAGTGAATGGGAGTGTATGTAATTAAGTTCATTTGTTTATTCCCCATGAGTAGTCAAGAATGAACCATAAACGATAGTGTGTCATCGGGAGATGGTAAAACTATATGTTATTTATAGCATGATGTGATGAATGTGTAATGATGATATGTGACACAGATACGAGGTGTGAGAATGTGCTATGATTTATCCTAAATCTTATATCACAAAAATATAATGGAATAAGTGATTATTTATCCTAAAGCGTATATCACTAAAGGATGTTAGAAGAAGTGATGATGTAGCCTAAAGTGTATACCACTAAAAGATGCTAGAATAAGTGAGGATGTAGCCTACAACGTATATCACTAATCTAGGAATTTCGCATGAGAAAAAGGTTGAATGTGTGAGTGTAGTGAGGTCCATTTGATATTTATACCCTCAATAGACTAGTATGGACCATGATAATAGACTGAGTCATCAGGTAGTGAGTGCAACACATATAAGTATATGAGTATGATGTTTAATTTGTGTAGTAGATGTGGTGATGATAAATCACCATGTGATGTGTGATGTGTAGTGTGTAATGTACGATGTATAATATATAATGCAAGATGTGTAGATGAGATTAGATGTGTAGATGCATAGTAAATGTAAGATGTAAGATGTAAGATGTAAAATGTAAGATGTAAGATGTAAGATGTAAGATGTAAGATGTAAGATGTAAGATGAAAGATGTAAGATGAAAGATGTAAGATGTAATATGTAGGATGTATGTATGTGTGCATGGAAACAATAGACTCCTCTCCTATGAAGTGTGATTTAGATGAACCTACCTTTTTCCCTTGTGATGGAGCCAGATGGATGCAAATGTACCTATAAATACCTTTGATGGACGAAACCTTAGGTGGAGATAGTAGATACTTAGTGTTTGGTCCCTTATTATGATCACATAACTTTATATTTATATGATTCCCTTGCTTGAATTTCATAATTAACCCCGAAAAGGCTGACTACCAAAAATATAAGATGCTCAAACAACTAGAAAGGACCCAAAAAGTGTAAGAAAAGTACAAAGATGAAAAGGGCTCCCAAAGCGGATAGGGACACTGACTTCCTTGCTTGGCGTTGGTGTTCAGAATGACAAATTGTGAAAGGTGTAGAGACAAACTAAGAAATTAAGAGTGAAAGACTGCAAGCATAAGCATACAGAAAATAAAGGTGCTCAAAGACATGGCTGTTAATCAGTACTTTTCTTACTTAGGAATCATGCAAATAGTATTATGTGATCGAGACTAGATAACTACCCAAAGTGTTTGATTTTGTGTCTACAACAGTCACCTGCAAATATGGGAAAACTATTAACTTTAGCAATGACTAAGATGCTTAGCTAGATTTAGCTGAAAAACCCCTATTGGGGAAAAATTTTAGTTTGTGTGATATTTAAGGAAATTTCTTTTAGTAAGCCAGGAGGCACCAATGCTAAAAAAGTTACCTTCTATTTTCTAGGAAGATTGAAAAAGAGGTTGTGGGGATGCAGGGTGATTCTGGGAAGTTACTCAAGGATGCATAGTCTCTCAAGAGTAGTAAACTTTCTCTAAAAAATTTTCAACCTTCTGGAGTCCTTCTACAACAACTTATATTTGCACAAACTCTCCTTAACTCAACTCTGATACCAAATGTTGAGGATGGCAATACAGGGAGGCATCCTGTGAGATTTTAATTGATATGAAAAAATATTACTTAGCAATATGGGCTACAATGTATATATGCATTGGACAGCCATATGTAGACAAGAAGGAGGTGGCACAAGTGCAAAAATGATTCTCATAATAAACCAAAAACAATACGGGAGTATAAATATTGTTATAAAACAATCTAACAATCTAACCAAATAATAAAGCACTATTTACCAAAGTAAAACAAATAGTTACCACAGTAACATAGTAACAAACTATGATCTAAGGTAAATGAAAAATTACTAAGTAAATGATATCTTCCCTGACCTTTTCCTACTCTAAAAGAGAAAATGTTCACTCTAACCAGGGTGCCAATCAAATGAAAATGACTTAGAAATTTTACCAATTCAACTTAGAATCATCTAAATTAGTTTAGCATCATCGAAATTAGATTAGGGCATCATCCATATCAATGTTGGCATTAAAAAATGAACCTAAATTAAAACTGAATTAAAATATACAAAAAATTGGTAGTTCCCTAGAATGCACTAAACAAAAGTTACAAAATATCTAAGTTTTTACATGTGGTGTTAAGGTTTTGGCCTACTCCAGATCCAATGAAATGGGTTAAAAGTCTTATAAACACATTGATAAAAATTTATCTACAAGAAATGGATCGAGGTGACTACGGGAACTACTACAAGACACTTTTAATATGTAACCAACCTCTCAACACAAACAATAACTAAGGTAAAAGACCATAGCTATTTCTAAATCCCAAGATCACCCAAGGGTGCAAAGAAAGAGCATGCAAAGCATATAATCTATTGTCTCATGATATATATAATTTTTTTAAAAATTATTAATATAAATTTAATTTTTAAAAATATTTTTAAAGGAATACAATAAATAATATAAAACACAATTAAATTCATAAATAAAAATAAAATAAAAGACCAAAAAAAGTAAAATAGAATGTCAAAATATACAAGCAGCAAATTAAAATATTGTAGCTATCTCTAATTCTGAAGATCACCCAAGCATGGTAATTAGGTAGAGTATACATAGAAAAAAATCTATATTACCATGAATCATAATTCAAATAAGTTAATCAACAATCAAAATTAGTCTTTTCGCATAGTCACTAAAATGTTTGTGTGGATATTGATCCACCCTACAAAGTGTTAAATATATCAAATAAGCTCAAAATGAACAAACTAATAACGTGGGCTTTTTATGTTGCCATTGAAAAAGTGAGGCAATATGACAAGGTTATTTCCATGAATAAAGCATTTTAACTGCTTAATTTAACCTTCAATCAAAAACTAGATTAAATGCTAGTATGTTTTTTAGGCTAGGGGATTATGTCTCGGTCAAATCCATAGTCTTGTCCAAGGTTGATAAAAGGAACATCAAATAGCATGAAACGATAAGTGAAATAACTACAATGAAATGGTATACCTATTATAGGGGCTGGAAGGGACAAAGATGTGGTACATGTTTTGTGTATTGGTTGGTTTGAATTTTTCGTTGTCACAACTTAGCCATGGGTGAGATCTTTCTTCTCGTTTCCAATAAACTGTAAAACCAAAAAAAATGCAAACAAGGAGGATGAAAATATAGGGAATTATGAGCATATTAATGCTATCATCATAACATTTTCTATCTATTAGGCTTGGGATATGGCTATATTTACATGATTTCCTATATATGAGAATAGTGATAGAATAGTGCAAAGTACTTTGAAATTGGGGGATAATAGATAAGAGACCCATTATTTTATTTGATAATGGGGAACATGGAGGATAAATCATAATATTTTCTTTAGAGGTGGGATATGTGGAGAAATAATTTAGGATAATGATCATATTATTTTATTTGATGGTGGGGGTCATAGAGGATGATTCACATTATTTTATTTGATGGTTGTGGTCATGGAGGATAATAGACAATTATTTTTTATATTCTTTTATTTGATTGAGGGAGACATGTAGGTTAGTGGAGGATAGATGTGGCAGGTGATGTGGATAAGGTGATGGATAGGATTTGGCTAAATGATGATATTAATTAAATAGTTAATTAACATAAATTAATTAGATGTTAATTAATATTGTATTTTATATGAATTAGATGGGATGACGAAGTGTCATATTGTTTTTGCATTCTTGAATTTATGAGATCTTATGCGTAAGATGCATTTTCTTTTGTGTACACATCGATATATGTTTTATAATTGCAACTTGTGGTAATATTAGAGTGTAATGTCAATGAAGTGTTAACAAATGTTTGACCTTAAATTTAACATCCATTTGATTATTGCAGAGAAATTATAAATTTAAATTCAACTTTCGTTTGATCGTTACTTAGAAAAAATATTTTATTTTAAAAAGTCGATAATCTTGGCCATATTGAGAATTTACAACTCATTCTTTTTTTTCAAACCTAAGCTGTTGTCAATTATCACCAATCAATAACAAATCATTATATCAATAATGTTACTAAGAATTGTTACGAAGGGTCCAATCAACTCGATACAACCGTTGAAACAATTTTATAACTTTATTAATTTTTTGTAGCATATTTAAACTGTCATGGGCGCAGAACATACCAATCTAGGAAAAGATAAAAGCTTAAAATGGGAACTGATCTTATCACAACCCTGACAGAAGGAAACTTTGATCAGGGTAATTACAGAAATACATCATCCTCTCCCAAATGCCTTGATTAACTTACTAGCATCTGGTAGCGTTAACTTCACATCTTCATTGGTAAGCAGATTCTGCATCCATTTTTGCAAGTTGGGGCATTTCTCACTGCCCGGCAGCTTTAAACCAAACAACTCTTCCAATGGAACAAACAAAGCAACGTATGAAGCGAAGCAAACGTCCATGTATCCAACCCTGGTCTTACCCTCCCCGTAAATGAGCCCTCTCCGCTCCATTTCTGCTACGCCACTTTCCATTGTGATTGCCATTTGGGCGTACTCATCGTGCCCCTTGTTAGACACAACAGTCTCATTTTCTGCGCTCATACTGCCGAAAACCAGGCCCATGACCTCTACCCACTGTAAAACCAAACAATGACAACTTCATTCTTATCCTGATATAAGTTATTGCATATTAACATTACAGGAGTTTAATAGCAGACATTGTTTTTGCATACCTTATGATCGAGGAAGTCTGCCCAGAAGCGCACCAGATAACGGTCATATGGATGAGTGGGCAACAATGGAGGCGGTGCAGGCCAAGTCTCGTCTATGTACTCAACGATGATGCGAGATTCGCAAATGGGTGTTCCATTGTGAATCAGAACAGGGATTTTCTTGTACACTGGATTGCTGTTCAGTAAGAGCTCGCTCTTATTTTTGAGATCTTCTTCTACATATTGGTACTCGATACCTTTGGCTTTGAGAGCCAACTGTACCCTCAATCCATATGGGCTTGCCCAACCGCTTAATAATTTCACCTCCTCTCCTGTATTCATTGCGTATGGCTTGCAGACAGTGCTGGATCATGAAAGGAGCTCGCTTTTAAATGTGGAGAAGAAAAGTTGGATTAAGATTGAACAAAAACGTGGCCGCTTCGAACAAGAGCTGTATTTCACACGTTAAAATTGTTTCGCTTCCCTCTTCACGTGGGTTGATAACACGATGTTTGTGGTTTTTCGTGCACATTGTTTTTTACAAGATTTAAACAACTTCTAGTGAAAATTAAGCATACTAAGGAGTGTCCGCCGTAATTAAACAAAGAAAAAAAACACTTTTCACCTTGTACAATCTTATTTAAGCATAAATTTGAACAATTGTACATGAGTTCAAAAGTGTTTTTGAAGTTTAATTATTATTTCAATGTAGATAGACGTGTCTTTCAATTATGGGTAGGGTCTTCATTTTTGACATGTATCAATTACATCAACAACTTCAATATTCACTTTGTGCATGTGTTGATTGTGATGAATGTTGCATAGATGTTAATATGATAAATTGTGGGCAAAAATGGGTCTATTTTGGTCATTCATATCAGCAGTGGCACCACCATTCTTTTTTATATATGTGGGTAACACTTTAGACAAGCGGCAACTTGTTTATAACCTATATAAATAAAATCATTATATTGGTCTTGCATCCATTATTTTATCTCTATTCCATCATAGACAAAACGTTGTAATTAAAAAAAAAAAAACCTTCACCTTGAGCAATCTTATTTGAACATAATGGTTAGCAATTGCACGAGCTGAGAAGTACTTTGAATTTTATTTTTTATTTTTTTATGTAGATAGGTGTACATTTTAAGTATGAGTTGTAAAGTACTTTGAAGTTTAATTTTTATTTTCTATGTAGATATGTGTGTATTACGAAGGGTCTGCATTTTTGACATGCACTAGTGAAATTAACATTTTTAATATTTATTTCGTGCATGTGTTGATTACGAAGAAAGTCATAATGTCTGCTTGGGTGTGTAGATGTCAATAGGATCAATTATGGACAAAAGTGGGCACATTTTGGTCATTCATCCTAGCAGTGGAATCACTCTGCTTAAGCAATATATTGTTTGCTATATTGTCCCTTATCATTGTGTTGTGTCAGTAATTTCATTCTTTTCAATAATTGTGGGCCTTATAACCTGGATAGGTCAAAATTATTATATTCATGTTGCATCCATTCTTTTATCTCTCTTCCATTTGAGATGAAATGTTGTATTTACAGGTAGAAATCTCACATGGCTATATACATATTAAATATGTTGCTGATAGTATTATACTCTAACTTGGTCCAAGTCTCACCCCTAAAGAGCCAATATCTAGTGCTCCAAGATGTGCATGGGATCCAATCTCTGTTGTCCTTTGTCCTCCACCTATAATTCTGAACAATCCAATACATAGGAAATATCAGGGACATATCTACATAAAACTGAAATATGAAACACATCGTGCACCCGTGATAGGTGTGGTGGAAAAGCTAAGCGGTAGGTAACTAGACCTACGACCTGCAAGATTTAAAATGGCCCCACAAAGAAAGGTAAAATCTTAGAACCCTTTCCATAATGGATTCGAATCATATGGGACCAAACTCTCAAGAAATTTTTTCACACACTGCAAACTGACTTTCGGTCCTCTTGGTGTCTACATACACCTTCTGGCATGCTCTAGCCTACTCAAGGCACTATCTAATCAAAATAACCTTCTACTCCAGGTCCTAAAGCTAAGTTGGCCCAATTACAACCATGTCGTCTAGCCTATCCCAACTCAAAGATGTCTTGCAAGGTTGCCAATACAAAGCTTGATAGGAATCCATATAGATAGGACTGTGATAGTTGTTGTTATAGGAAAAATTGACAAGGTGTAGGTAATCCTCCCACTTCTTTTGTTGATTCATCACATACATCCTCAACATATCCTTTAGTACCTAATTAACCATCTTTATCTGCCCATGTCTCTTAGTGGTAAGCCAAACTGAAATTAGTCTTTGTTCTAGGAGCGGCCTAAAAGGAAGTCTAGAAGTTTGAAGTTTAAAGGGTGTCCCTATCATTGATAATGGTCTTCAGAATCCCATCCAATATGACAATACCCTCTATAAATAATTTTGAAATGGAGAATGCTTTATAAATAACCTTTGTTGGCGAAAAGTGTGCAACCTTGGTCAAATTTTCCATAGTAACTATGATGGTATCATGATGATAATAAGACATAGGGAGACTAAAAATAAAATCCATGGAGATGACATCCCATTTCCACTCGAGAATTTCATGAGGATATAAATGTCTTGTGGTATGAGAATGCTCGACCTTAACCCTCTGACACTCAAGGCCATGAGCTACAAAATATTATATATCCCAACAGAGACCTAGCCAATAGTACAACTCTCTGAGGCCAGTGTGCATCTTCTTCACTCCTGGATGAGTTTCATAAGGGGCTCGATGAGCCTCTGAAAGTATAGATTTATGAAGATCACCTGGCTTAGGCCCATAAATGTGCCTATGAAACTGAATTAAACCATAAACCTCTAAAATACACCCTGTATACCTATCCTCTAAGGAATACTATGACTCAAACATCTACTTAGCGCCCTCATAAAATCTATCTGCTAGAAAATGTTGAAGAATCCTACCTCGAAGGTTTGACTGTAGAGTCATATTAGAAATCACATGTCATCGTCTACTCAGGGCATTTGCAACGAAATTGTCTTTTCCTTTGATATAATGGACATTCATGTCATACTCACACAAGAACTCCATCCAACGTTTTTTATGAGAATTAAGGTTCAGACGTGAAAATATGTTCTAAAAGGTGTGATGATCGGTCCTCAAAATGAAAGGCCTACCCAAAAGGAAATAACGTAAATTCACTAGAGTGTGAACTACTGATGCAAGATCCAAGTCATGGGTAGGATAGTTAAGCTCATAATCCTTGAACTTATGCAACTCAAAAGCAATGACTCGATGCTCCTGCATGAGAACTGATCCCAAACACTCTAGTGAAAAATTGATACAAATCACAAACTCTCTAGTCGAAACCGGAAATGCTAAGATGGGTACCATGGTCATTCGTTCCTTAAGTAACTAAAAATCCTGCTCACAATTTTCTTACCAGAAAAATTTCTTCCCTTTTCGCTGAAGAGAAGTAATAGGATGCATAATCTTAGAAAATTCATATAGAAACCTACAATAGTACCCTGTTAAACCCATGATACTCCTCACCTCTGTCACTGAGGTGGGTGTTGGCCAATCCAGAATGTCTCATATCTTGTAGGGATCTATTGAGATACCCCCACCTTAAATGATGTGACCCAGATACTAAATCTCTACCTGAAAGAAAAAACACTTATCTAAGTTCCCAAAAAGCTTCTGATCTCTCAAAACATATAGTACTTGTCTCAAATGTTTCTCATGTTCCTCCTCAAAATGAGAGTAAAAAAATATGTCATCTAGAAACACCAAGACAAAACGGTCCAAAAAGGTCGTGAAATCCCCAATCATGAGCCTCATGAAAACAAATGGGGCATTGATTAACCCAAAAGGTACAACATTGAACTCATAATGTCTATAAGGAGTTTGGAAAGTTGTTTTGTGAATGTCTACATCTACAATGTGCAACTAGTGGTACCCTAACTTGAGTTCAATTGTTGAGAACACCCTAGAACCCCTCATCTAATCAAACAAGTCGTCAATCCTTGAAAGTGGATAACATTTCTTAATTGTGACCTTATTAAGTTTCCTAAAATCATAACAAGTATGAGAGAGTCGTCCTTCTCCTTCAAAAAAAATAATCGGTGCTCCCCATGGAGACACACTACGTTGAATAAGGTCCTCTTCCAATAAATCCTCTAGCTGAATCTTGAGCTCATGAAGCTCTGAATTCATCATCCGATAAGGCACCTTAGAAATCGTTTCTCCTAATACTAGGTCTATGGTGAAATCCACCTCTCTACAGGGTGGTAATATAGGAAGCTCACTTGGAAATACATCTGTAAACTTCCTCAACACCGCATGATCATCAAGAGGTGGATTATCTCGAGTACTCTCTTATCAATCACTAATCATAATCGCAATCAATTAACAACCCTTTCACATGATCTGCTTCAGGTGCTTAGCCAAGATCATACGCAAGGAAACAGACCTTTATATCCTAGAGATAGCAATAGAATTCCCAAGGTCATCCTAACACTCAATGATTTTACTCCTACAATCTACTTTAGCCATATGAGACTCAAGCCAATCCATTCCTAGAACAACCTTGTAGGATCCTAGAGGGAACACTCAAAGGTCCAAGGTAGTGGAGAATACTCTCAAATTGAGTATATAACTCTCCATGTAGGTATCGACTGCGAGTTTGACCCCAGAGGAAAAATTAACCTACCAACTAGCTAGATGCCTAGCCACCACTAGTCCACACTAGTCCACTATAGATGGTGATATAAATGAATCTAATGTTCTTGAATAAAAAAAACTAAGACAGAAATACACCTGATAGTACATGTAGTCTTGATAACTATGACCTGGTGTTTGGCCTGGTGGTTAT